>CM076188.1:2400000-3000000 GCA_038277355.1 Encarsia formosa | reverse complement strand
ATTTTTTTTAATTTTATTTTTTTATTACAGTACAGTTGTGAATGATACACGTACAGTTGACACATATACAGTAGCGTAGGATAAATTATTGACCAAAAAAGTTGATTAAAAGAGGCCGAGTTGACCGAGAAATGTAGTTGTAAACCCATATAAATTATGTGGTATACTTTATTAAATGTATAATTTAATTCCAGTTTTAAATGCATATTTCATAATGAAAAAAAATAATAATAATGATAATAATAGCAACACGTAATCACTAAGTTTTTGAGTAAAAAATAGTTGAAAAGCTAAATATTAAATGTAATTAATACATATATTTTGCGACGCACAAAAATGCTTCACTTATAATTGAATACTTTCCATTTTCATTAACAATTAAAAATCCTTACATACTATGATATGTATGTTTTAAGGAGGGGCTCAAGTCTTCATCGTCGCTTTTTTTATTTTACAAATTTACAATAAAAATTTTAAATCATGCAAAATATATACTTCACTTTGAGCAGTGCCTCTATTAAAAATTGAAAACCATTATTATTTAAACTAAATAAAAGACAATAAACTTTTCAATTAATACTGATTAACGCCTTTTAATTTATATTAAAATAACTCCTTTTATAAAAAAATTTCATTGAATAATTTAAGAAGTGTTTCGCTTAAATCTAATCAAGTAATGTTAATCAAAACAAGAAAGAGTTGTTTGTAAAATATAAAAACTTAACAAATTTAAAAATTAGATAAACATAATTTATTTGATTTAAAATTATTGGATTCAATTTTTCTTGACTCTAATCAACAACGTTAATTTTTCGAAATAAATTTTTAACTTTTGTCGTAGCGATTTTTGAGATGATCAATACAAAACGTGCACAGTAATTATACTTATCATTTGTACGTAGTCAGAAGTTTTTTTTAGACGGAATAACCTACATAATTATTACATGCGTCATTTTCGTAACTTGTAACATGAACTAGGAATCTTTGCTGAAAATAAAAGCAGCATACAAAATGACCCCTAATTATGTGATGTGTAAATAGTGTACAGTTACATAGTTGAAATATTTAAAATTGAAATAATTTAATTAACAAAATTTATTAGGTATACAGAGAAGACGGCCTTGAAAAATTTATTTGAGTATTTAAATATTTTCTCAAACAAAATTAGTTTACATTACATAGGTTGATGACGATCATTAAAATTCAAATTTTAATCAGTATTGTTTTAAACTATTGTTGAAAATAAGGTTTAAAGTTCGCATTCAGAGCGTAAATAATTAAATTAGATACCAATTTTTTGCAATAGGCCTGGCTATGGTGTGCAATCGATGTATTTTGTAAAGTATGTTGGAATAAAATTATCTATTTATGTATTGTGCAAATTTAAGGAAAAATATAGTCCACCTTATTGATCCAAATACATATTACAATCATCTTTTTACGAAGGTAGTATTTATAGGTAATACGATTCATATTTTACTGGGTATAGATTAAAAATATAACTTTTTTTTTATCATTTTACTGTAATCTATGATATTTTATGTTTTCTATTATAAATTTTTTTAATCCATATCGTAACTTTTCGGTGTATTTGATACAACATTATACTTGCTGCTTTTCAGCCAACCGAGTTTTTAAGGCTCGAAAATAATGTTTTTAAACTTTATTTTAAATAAAAAACGATTGTAATGTTTTTGAAAAAAGACGCTTACTTCTATTTCAACTGATATAAAAGTAAGTTTTAATAAAATTATATAATCATTGAAAGTAAAAAATATTAAGTTACAATAAAATAACGTTTGTTTTATTAACTTTTAGTCGGTTGTCTAAAAAGCATGGCAATTCTTTGAAAGTATGTCTGTAAAAATTACCAACACTGAAAAACACGATTTTTTCATTCGCAAATATTATATTAAAAAAATTTATTTTTCTTACTATTGTATCTCGAATTTCACTTGACTAAATCTTCATAAAATATATTATACATCTATTTACTATAGCTATTTTTTTCTCATGACAAGAAAAAAGAAAATATCAATCGTAATTAAATTCATCATTTGACTACGTTTCATTTAAATTCACGATTTTATTTAGATATTTTTTCGAAAAATTAACATTTTCTATAAGAAATATATCTTTTAATTATAAGAAAAATTATGGTTATTATTAATTAAACATTTTTTTTCAAGACCAGCTTACTCAACAATCATTATTCTTAAAACTCTTATAAATTACAAAGTCGAAGACATTATTTTCTAATTTTTACGCTGGAACGATATTAGTAATTTTTCATACTTTTGTTAAACAATTTGTAAGTGCTTAAATAATTGAAAAATTTAATTTATCAAGGTTTTCAAGTATGATAAACACCAAACTAGACTCGCAGAGATCTTCGGAAAAATGTAAATTATTGCATTTTAAATACGTTTGATGTTTATTATACTTTTTTTTATCGGTGCATAAAATGCTTTCAATCATCAAAGAATAATAAACTTACTAGCAACATCAATTAAAAAATTCAATGTTTTACCCATAAAAATTTTTTTTTTCTCATTCTCGTCGCATTTGTGCATTTAAAAAGTCACTCACTAATTGATATGTTCTCAGTAAAATACAATACAATCATATATGTATAATATCACTATATTAATATAATCTTAAGAGCATTAATGCACAAATCTTGATATGTGTTGTATTTTTCAGTCACAATTCATAAGTATAATTAACTTACTGTTGGAAGCTGCTTTTACTCAAAATTGAGCACGCTTACTTTCATAGGTTTTTCAGGCTTTTATCAGTGGTTTTATTTAATACTTTTTTTTTTTTTGCTGAAAGCTGTGCAGCTCAAATTAAAAAAAAAAAATACTTTCAATTATCAGGCTTTTGTAATGAACAATTTTTTATTTATCAAAAACAAATGTATATACGCAGTAAAAGATCTTAAAAAAGGATACTTTCTTTGGACTTAAAAATTTGTGCATCT
Organism: Encarsia formosa; assembly: GCA_038277355.1. Classification (NCBI taxonomy): domain Eukaryota; kingdom Metazoa; phylum Arthropoda; class Insecta; order Hymenoptera; family Aphelinidae; genus Encarsia; species Encarsia formosa. The sequence continues at coordinate 2,997,017 of CM076188.1, read as the reverse complement.
GAACGTAAAGCACAAATAATTAAAATTAAATTTAAATTGATATGCTTTTTACTTATAAGTATACTTTCTGTATTTACGAGTTTTTTTTTTTTTTTGTTCTAAGGTTATATGAATCTCAATTTTTAACTTTTGTTTCCGGAATTGAATGATGATTCATTGTCTTTGCAAAAAATGATACTATCGGAACAGTCCAAACTTGATATTATTAGATTGTACGATCAATTTGTAAAAATATTTGGGGGGAAAAACGGTTTTTTTTTTCCCAAAGACAATGCATCTTAGGTCCTACTGTTGTAAGTGCCGTCTCTAATACAAGGGTTGGTAGGGCCGAAATTTTCTCAAAGACGGCACTGCGGTTAATAAATCTGTTGTTCTACGTAAGGGTAAATCGAAGGAGAAATAATTGATAAATACCAAGGAGAAAAAGAAAAGTGAGACTTTTGATGCCGAGCCGATGCGTTGTTATCAAGGTAAACTTTTGAACGGTACTCCGACACAAATTTATTTGACAGCTAGGACACTATGGGTAAAATTTTGTTCGCACAGCTCGAACGCGACTACTTGAAAACTGTTGAGGAAATAAAAAGGAGGGTTGAGCGGGAAACTTGTTTTCAAGAAGATAAAGGACGCTTGAGTAGTCGAGTTGGTTGAGGCTGAGCAGTTTAGAAGCCTCGCTTGTAGATTCGGTTGTTCTTGCCGGTGATTCGCTTCTCGCCCGCTGTGTACTGGACGGCGTGCTTGATCTGGTCCGTCGCAACCGGACCGATGCACACTAATGGATCTTTGAAGTAGGCGCACATCTGAAAATAAAAATTACACTTTTTAAGTTTTGAAAATTACACTTTATTAAAAGAAGTTTTTTAAGACTCGTTACTAGTTTCAAGATAATTTTTGACAAATTGAGTTTCGATTTGATAAAATTTGAAAATACCGTATGACAGTGTACATTGTCTTAAGAACTTCATTTTTAAGCTTGGTTCTCTAGTGCACTTTTATATAAAATCAACGTTGCCCCTAACTCGTATACGAAAAATTATTTACTGATGGTAAGATATAAGCTTTTCAATCTTGTAAATATAAATCTCAAAAAAGAAAATTTTTTTACATTATTTACAGGAAGTTTCGTAAAAGAAAAGAAAAACAAAGTTGGTTGATTTTGAATTCATTGAAACATTATTCAACAACTCTCCCGACGACACTCGCCCATTGTAAACTGAAAAATCAAGTTTTAGTTTTGTTTCCGAGCGAAACTATAAAACTTTAAACTCCAGAGTAACATCTGCGAGATGGAATTCCGTTTGTCACTCACGTACAATTCCGAACCTAATAAAACAACCCTTATTACCGTGACACTTTTTTCACGACTCGGTACAAGGTCGCGACGGTCGTAAAAAAAAGAGAAGAGAGAATATTTCCATTCGATTAAATCCTCGAAGCGATCCAAGGTCTCTCGAGTGGAATCCCGGGTATGAATTTATCATAAAAGCCGCGTTATTAAGCTTACCTTTCTGGGAGTCTGACGATGTCGGCGGGATATCTGGCAGCAGAGTCCCCGTCCGATGTCGCACTCGTTGGACATGTTGCACAGCTCACCTGGGCGGGTGCAGAAAGAAGAATAATGTTAAATCGATAGATGGTTTATGGGGGAAAAAAAGGTACGAACTGTATTGTTTGTTGGACGTGACGGGAGGCTGACACGAGAGGCTGTCGCTGCCGGCCACCTCGGCGCATATCAAGCCCGTCTCGCAGTCGCTGTCCCTTCTGCACAGCTCACCCTGCTTCAAACCGTAGATGAACTTGCACGTACCGTCTGGCCACTCTGTTAAATCAAATTTATGCATTTAAATAAACTGGATTAAGAGGATATTGTGTAGAAATTTCACAGTGTTAACTATAATTTATCAATGTGATAGAATTTTCATTGAAGCTCTTTCTACACTATATATAGAAAAATTTAATAAATCCACTGGTGACACTTTATTTCCAACAATAGATGTTGGATACACGAGAATGTCATTATAAATTAAAGCTACGATGAAGAGTTTATTGATTTTCAGATGTCTAACTGGCTCGCTAAAAGTAAATTTTTCTTTTATTTCAGCACTATTAATAGGATCATTCAGTAGTTTACACAAAAGATTTAATCGTCATTTTCTAAAGCAGAATTTATATTTGTTATATTCAAACTCAAACTTTTGTGCACATTATTATCATATCAAAAAGCATTTAAAGCTGCAAGTCTAAAGAGTAAATGTTTCACATTCTCAAAATTTTATAATGAAGTTATAGTCTTCATAAAACTGATTTTAATTATTTTTCAATTAAAATATTAAGTCTTCCAACTTTCAGATCTTTAATACAATAAAAACAGCTTTTAAAAAAAATTATTAAAAAAAAACTACTACAAAGAAAGCTTTAAAAGCATACAATAAGTTACTACTGTAAGTCTGTTCTAATGATAAAACATTACCAATCGGAATAATTTTTATTACTTTTAGATAAATTTTATTTTTTTGAGTTTACAGTCATAAAAAAATTAAGCAACCACAATAGAAAAACTTTGAAAATGAGCTCGATTATCGAGTTCATCTTACATCTTAATAAATATTTTTTGTAACTCCAAGCATAGAAAAAATAAATTCGTACCTCCGTCGGGACTTATGCAGACCGAAGCCGGACAGCAGTCCTCGTTGGTCGAGCAGCGTCTCTCGTAGCAGGGCTCGTCCGCGCCGTCGTCCAGGCCGCTCTCGCCGAATCCTCCACCACCGTGCTGGCGTCACCATAATTTAATTAATTTTATTAACACGTCTATTGGGAAAGTCCTACTCTCTCGTGCATTAGTCTAATGGCTTAATTAAGCTCAGTCCCGAGGTGATTCTTCCTTTCTTTCTTTCTTTCATTTAATGACTTTTTCTTTATTGCGAGAATAAAAATAAGTACCGCTGTTATTCTGCGTTTAATCGTATATTAGACTGAAAAAAAGAGGATGTTGGATTGAGATACTTTTTTTTGCAAAATTACGTGGTTGTGATGAACTTTGTTCCTTGAAAAAATTGAATTTTTTTTAGTAGAAGACTTTTGATAAAAATTCTTAGTGGGTTTTTTCTTTATAGAGACTTGGAAGTGAAATTTTGTAATCAGGTGCAACCGACGAACAACATTATGTAAATTAAACTTTGATGCAATTTATTTTCAGAGTAAAAATAACTAGGAAACAGTACCTCATTTTAAAAGCAAGACGTGGAGTTTTAAATTGACTCAAAAATCTTGTCTCCGGAGAATAGAGCTTCAATGAAAGTTTAATGGATTTTTTTCCGTCGACAAGTTTAGCGAAGCACCCGAGCTTGCAAGCTCAAGAAGTTGATTTATTAAAAGTTTATTTTTAGATGCTTAAATACCGTCTTTAGCAATCAATTGTTTCCAGTCAAGGGAGTGGTGATGTATATTGAAACAATCGTTTACCAGAAGCGATCGAATGACCTGCTGTTTTAGGATTACTCTTCTTCTTAGAAATAAGAATGAAAATATAAAAGCAGAAAGATCTTTTAAAATAATGTTTGTCATTAAAATAAAATGTACTGTGAGCCCGAGTCCGTGTTTAAAAAAAAATTACTTTTTTTTGTTTTAATGCAACAAGTAATTTCATTAAAAAGTTTCAACGTTTACGAGATACTACGAAGTTGCATAAAACGGCGATGATAAAAGTTAGTAAAACACATCAAAAAAATATGAATAATGGAGGTAAGAATTTCAAGTGAGGTAACTCAAATAGAATTCATAGGTCAAGCATAACATCTTTTTTTTATTTTTTATTTCATCGACGAAAGAAAATGGATTTATATAACCACAAAACCCTTTTATCCACTAATTATCCAAGCTCGTTCTGAATTTATTTCCCCCCCAAGTACATATTTTACTTTCTTAATTAATTAAATAAAACAACAGCTCTTTACCCCACTTCGTCAGTACATAAATTTAAAATTAGAATTTTAATATTTTAATTGAACAATATTTGTTGCAAATGAAGAATTATAATGAAGGATTTTTTTAACTAATAATTATTTTAAATTTTGCAAAATATACGAAGAGTTTAACTAAACACAGTCAAAATTTTTATTCATAGTTTTAATCGAATGAAAATTTTTGCCAAGTTTTAAAATCATAAAAATAATTTTGATATTACTTTGCGATTAATAAATACTGGTACTGTCACTACTAGCGATAGTGCACCGCTAAGCGTCACAGTATGTTCATTAAGCCCCTACATGCGTCACTCTCTCCCACACCTCCCGAAAACAATAATCAAATATTGACATTGAATTATAGCCGGAGTGAGGGAAAACAGTGGGCAGCAAAAATATCCCGAGCCTCGCGGTCCGAAAGCTCGATTGATGGAAACAAGGACAATCGGACGCAAACCAGTTAAACTCCTCGTCTTACGCAACAATGTGCAGCTTGCACCGCGGCCGGGAAAGAGGTTATCGATCGATCGCGCCTCCCCCCCGAGTGCCGTTCTCGCGAGATCAGGTGTGTTTGGTTTACCGAGGGAAGTGCTTAGTGGACCAAGTTTTTTAGTTATAGGTGTCACCTGCAAGACGCCCACGCGGGAGCTTTCAAAGGGAATTCCATGGATCGAAGTTTTTTAATCCATTGAGAAAATGAGAAAATGAGTTTTACGCTTTGATCTGCTGGATCTGGCAATATTTCAAAAAAAAAAATTGTGTAATTCAATTTGAAGCTTGCGAGCTTTTTTTCGAATTCAATGTAAATTTTTTGTGAAATGTTTCAGTCCAAGATTGGCAAGTTTCTGATTATACAAATATAAATTTTGGACGAGCTCTAAATTTAGAATGGATCGAGTTTTTGATGCAGTTTTTTTAAACCTACGCAAACTTGATAAAAAATACATAATTTTGTTTTTACTGGAAGAGAAAATTTTCATAGCCAGTGACCAAAATTAAAATATTTTGAAAGAAAGCTGAAAAGTGGAGTTTTAAAGTGACTCTTGGTAAATTGAATTTAGATACGTAGGAAAACAAGACCGAAATGAAATGAAAACATACTTTAACAATAATTTTTCCAGATGAAATGCCGGGCAAGTGTAATTAATCATTGGACTATAGATTTTGACAGTATTCACTGTTGATGCTTGCAAAATTCAAATGAAAAAATCTGTTTTTTCTCTCTAAAATTTAAGAGTAATCATTAAAAAAAATTTTTTTATATAATGTTACAATAATATTGATTAAAAATGATAGTTTTAAGGTAATTAAGCAGTTAATCGATATTTATATAGACTCACTTATGAAAAAAGTTGATTGAAACCAATTTTTCAAATTAGCAATCTATGATTTTCCATTTATTAAAATTATACACAGATTCTTAAGAGGCCGCTGAATTTAGTTCTTAAAATCACTGCGAAAATTAAGCTTTGGGAATTTTAATTTTAAATTTCGTGTTCAACAATATTTTGCACAAGTAGATATCTTGTTTTATTTTTTATACGAAAAAAGTAATGCAACGCTATTTTACTTTTATGATCATGTTTAAGAATAACTTTTAATTTAGCTCATGCACCAGTTAGAGATTTTATCATTTCGTTTAGCTATATTTATTCTAAAGAAATTCACTTTTTTTAAAAAACTTTAACTTTATGATTTCTAAAGTAGATAAAAAACACGTACACGTGGTAAGTTTATTTACAACCAAAATAAACATGAAACTAAAAGTTGCGTCTTTTATCGTCGTCAATGCCGTACGAATCGACTGATATAAATTTCGTTCTCCAAACGTACGTAATTTATTTAAAGCTCTACGTGTACCTTTTTCGGACTCAATCGATAACAAACTGCGACACAATAAGATTAGAATCACACGGATTTTATTTACTTTTATTCACTCGTTCCAAGATTTGTTTCATTTTTTCAATTTTTTTTTCGAAAAACACTATTTCTGGAAACTTTAAAAACTGATGCCTTTTTTTAAAATACATTTTGATGGTCTTAAAATCTCCCATGAATAAAGTTACTATGAGGCAACTTTTGGTGACTAAAATGTCTCTAAACCGCTTTATTCATGATTTTAACTTTAAATGAGCTTTGCTACCATACCGTTGATATATTATAATAAAAAAAAAATTTTTGACACACCAGCTGCGAATAAAAAGACTAAGTTTTCAGCTTATAAAAATATCAGAGGTCATTTTATTCGTGTATGGTGTGTCGAAAATTTTTTTTTCTCCTCTGTGTATCATTTTTTTCCAATTTACAAAAGTTAAAATAATAAACAAAGTGGTTTGAAGACATTTTAGTAACCAAAAAAAGACGCCTCACTGTAACAGTTTATTGGTGGCAATTTTGAGCTAAGGTTTTTTTTCGCTGGGACCATCAATTTTTTTGTAATTCTCATCATGTGCTGAAACTTTTGATGGATAAGAAAAATTTTACAACCGCATTAGGTTTAATAGATAAGTCGAGACAAACTTTTTTCATGTTTTGCATATCACCCCAATGTAAATTTATCAAGTTACACGGATTCGCGAAGTGTCAAAACTTTTTTACGCGAAATATCAAGCTGATAAAACGTTGGCGATCAACTTGGAAATTCAAATATAAATCAAAAGTCGCAATTCGATAAACCACTTGAAACTTTTGAGCCCCTCTGTGTTTTCCGACACAAAGCGATGTATGGAAAACACGTGTAATACACGAAAGTTAAAACAAAAGTGATACCATCAGTTCAACTTTTGAGCTCCCTTGAAATTTGCATAAAACCGACGTAAAATTTCCCGGGTTGACTCTGACATGAAAAAAAACTAATTAGAGAGGAAAATTTCAATCTTTCAAAAACAAGCGAAGACGTAATTTTTTTTCAAAAAGTTGCATCAGCTTTCAGCTTAATTAAATGTCCCGTTAAAAAAAAAAAGCTTAAGAAGAGAAAAAACTTTTCCCAACAAATCAGTATGAAAAATCTAATTTAAACAGCATCTCGTAAATCAGATCGAATTCAAAATTAACGTCATGGAAACCATACGAGCTTTTCATGAAATTAGGTGCATAATTGCCTGTATAATAAGTCTGTCATTTTATATCTCATTATGAGCTACCGTCTTGCGGGGGCTTGTCTGCTTCCATTAATCTCCGGGACTCTAGGAAACGCGCTTCATCCGGTAATTTTGCATCGATCAATTTTTAAATTAAAATTTTTTTAAACTTTGAAGTTGTTTAGTTAAAAATGAAGTGAGCTTTTGCTTGGAACGTAGGTGCGGGTTAAAATTAATACGCTGACGTAGATTCAAGCTCGCTTGTTTTAATATCCTCCCAGCGCTGAGGTGTCATAATGTATTCATTCGGTATAATCAAGTAGTCGAAACTTGATTAAACTCAATCGCCTACGGTTAAATTAAACGAGATCTGCTATTGATTTTTGTTTGCTTAGTAACTTTCATTTTTAGCTAATGAAGCTTTCATGACTCTTCAATGGTAGCTAAACTCTATTTCAGAAGGCTAATTTGACTAAAAATTTTCAGTTTTATCAACCAAAAGTTTTTACTTAATTATAACTTAAATGGGTTTTTTATGTATTATGCGAATTCAATTAGCTTTTTATTGAAAGAGAGAAAGTTTGATTGTAAAAATTTAAAAACAGAATTGATTTTTCTTGTTGTGGTTTGGATAAGATTGAAAGCAGATTAAATTAAGAAATGAATTATGGGTATTTTCAATAAAATTTATAGCGACTTTTTTAAATGCGCAATTAAGTTTTATCTTTTTTCATCAGCTATTTTTTAAACTGACGGTTTTAATTTTAATTTTGAGTGTAACTTGCGCGTGTGTTTTTTTATGCGGCGAGTAAATATTTTTTAAAAGCCGTTTTGCACGAAAAACCAAAATTAATTTTGAAAATGAAGATTTTTCCATTAGCTTTTATAACAATCATCGTCATACAGTGAAATTTAATTAAAAACTCATTTTTGCTCGTGAATTATTTTTTAACCTTTTACTTTAAAATGACAATTTCTGTCTTCAATTAGAAACTAAAAAAATGAACTGTAAAATTTCAATCTGATAAAAACGAAAAGATAATTTTTTTGATGTATAAAAGTACATGAGTACATTTTTTGCCTTTTAAGACATACATCTTGGGCATTGTCATCCTTTGTTTTAACTTTTAAAATGTACTTAATACAGCAATGTTTTATTTTTAGGAAAACAACATTTAGAAACATTTTTTTTTCTTATCAGAATACCCATTTTTGAGAGTTCGTTGAATACATATAAATTTATAAAAATTAATCAATTTCATTGTACAACAAACGAATGTATTTTACACTGGGAATAAAATTTTTGAGTACTCGAATTTACAAAAAAAAGTCATTAAAAAACTGAGCGAAGAATACACCATAAAATTAAAATATTCGTAGGTAATTTTTGAAAGTTACACACCTGCGAGAAAGCGGATCGGCCCTCGGGGTATCCTCCGTGTCCAGCGTAGCCCAGGTTTGACAGCATCTCGGGGCTGAAGCGGTTGAAGAGTCCACCCCAGGCGTCCACCCTGACGAGGCTGCTCGACAGGCCGCACAAAAACAGCACCACGCACGTCGTCTTCATGTCTGTATCTCTCAAATTTAGTCTTGCTCTGAAATTTGAAAAAAAGTACCAGGAACTGATTAATTGCAGCAGTATCGATTTCCCGAATCGCGTGTTACAAAAGCATTTCGCGAGGTGATGATTAATCGCTGGTTACCCCGGTGATGTACGGGAGGGTTTCATCAAAATTTAATGAAGCTGCGGTGTGCCTTTTTTCTCTCTGGTCAATAAATCTCAACCCCACTGATTTATCTCGGATACTATGAAAAATTCATGGAGATTTTTGTAAATTTTAAACGCTAAGGTGAATAATGTATGAAAAAAAGGTTATTTTTGAAATGAAATAGGATCAAAGTTTACGACGTTTTTTTTAAAACTCAAAATTCAATTTTACTTCGCAAGAGTTTTTATTGTTCTTTGGGAGAAAAACTACACTCATTACACTTTTTATTGAATTAAAAAAGTAAAGAAAAGAAAAATTCTTTTGAAGTTTAAATTAGTTATTGTGTGTTCCGCAACAAAGCCTTTTTATTATTCAAGCTACAATAACTATTTTCATCGATTATCGGAATAAAAAATTTCTTTTGTCCGAGCTGCACTTTTATAAATTTTCTACCTTACGAGAGCAATTAATTGAGCTTAATAACACGCTGATATGCAAGCTTGATTACCCAGGGATTTATTTCTTCAGTCTAGATTTTTCTGAAATTTCTTTAAAAACTTCCTGTCTTATCGATTTTTTAATTGAAAATCTTTCAATGCCGTATGACGCAGATGTAATTTCAACCCTCCTCTGCAATTACTGGTAACTGATAAAAACCGAACGACACACTCTTCTTAAATAGCAAACAGAAATTATTACCCTCTCTCTTACGACTCAATACGCACAAAAAAATTTTCCAATCCCGATTAATTTACTATTCCCATCCCGATGGTGACTCACGTCTATAAATAGATCACACAAAATTACAGGGGAAACGAAAAATGGTGCACCAGTGAATGTTTAATCCCACACGTGATTGGATCGATGAAAATTTAAACACACTTTGACAAAGTTGAAAGAACTTTTTTCTAAAAATAGTCTTGCATGCCCTCCCCTCCGAGGAAATTAGTTTCGGAATGGGTTCACCCTTTCGTGCGCCAAACCTACTCATCGGACACGAAAGCTCCTCTAGTGTAAACCGGTCCCGAAAGCTCGACTTTATTCCAATAACACACTGGCAGGGTTTTATTCACTGCGTGGGTAGTGTGAGGAAAATACACAAAGGGTGCCTTTGGTATCGACGATTCGTTGCATCACTTCCGGTGCACGTGCGTCATCGAGAGCAAACCAAAATAGCAACATCCTATCTGAAAAACCACCCAACCCTTCGCAAGCTCTCTTACGGGCGTACAACCTTGAGCTTTTTCCCAAAACTCCGGAAGAACATACCCGCCCTGACAAACCAGGGTTCGCGTGGACGTCACCCGGGGCGCCTCGGGGTCGATCGATACCCTCCTTCGGGTTTTGCGCACCACTCACCTGGCCACTGCAAGCTCCTGGACTCGATACTCGTACTTAATAAAAAAATAAGCACGCACTCAACAAGTACGGGGGTGTTATCGTAAGAAAAGACCTTAGGTCTGAGCTGGGTCCTCCTGACCGTAGCGCTGGCTTGCCACTGCCAACTATATCGAGCCGTCTCGCCAGCCTCGTCCTGAAAGCTCGCGCGTGCGTACTCCGAGCCTGCCCTTGGCTCTGCGCGTGTAGGTGGTGACTCTCGCCATCCTTAAATTTCCTCCTTTTTTTTTTGCTCTGCGCCCTTTTACGTAGGTGTAGCCGCGACACCTGTCGAGCCTCGCTTAAAATTTAATCAACGGGGAGGGGAGGGGAGGGGAGTTACCACGTCTCGCAATTAGGGCCTGGTTTAATTAATTTTTATCTTCGGATGTGCCCGGGGGAGATAAAGTGAGGAATGGCTGAAGAGTTAATGCGGACAGCCGGCTGAGTTCCATTCGAAATACAAATATCGATCACCCGCTCCCGGCTTGCATATAAATCTGATCGAACGTACGCGTGACGCAGGTGCACGGATGAATGTTTCACGCGAGACATTCGTCATCATGCTTTTTTATTTAATCAACCTGGGGGGAGGAGGGGGTTCTTAATAACAAGTAAATTAAAAAAGTAAATAGGTTTGATAAATCAGTTTCGTGGGTTAATGAAAAGAGCCGAGTCCTGGATTAGGGCTTTTTATCCGCGGCGCGTATGACGTAGGAAGCCACGGCGGCAGTCAAGGACGCATCCCAGGCTGAATCCGTAATGGAGCGGGGCTTTGGGGTTTAAATCGCGTCTACGTGGAGCGAGCGCGAAAATGTCAGGAGGAGGAGCGGTATCGACGGCCTTTATTTCTCCCGCTAGTCGGTCGGACTGCTTATACGGTGCGCACTCTACGGAAGAGCGATCATCTCGAGCGGCCCAATTAATAGACTCCTGCTGCTGCTTCTTTTTTTCTAAACTCCTTTTGCGCGAGAGCATCCGGTGCGAGTTCAAAACTTGTTCGCGGGAATTTGGATTCGTGTACTTTTTTTTAGGCTTCCGTTGCGGATGAGTTTATTTTTTTTTGACGGTGGTGGGATTTAAAAGTTAATTTTTCTAACTTTAAATGGGATACTTGGGAAGTAATTATAATGAAAGGGCTCGTTTTGACCCAGACGCTCAGAAACAAAAAAAAATTGGGTTAAATGAAAGTGTTATTTACTTCAAGTCTGTTTCGAATTTAATTAGTCGTCGGTTTTTTTAAAGGCTCTTTAGTAAAATTTTTGGAAAAAAAAATGTTCATAGTTAATAAGCGTGTTGATAAAATTCCGTTAAATTTACAATAAATCTGCGAGCTAAAATTATTTTTTAAAATCACTTTTTTGAAACATTTGAAGTTATTAATATTTTTCATAATATCTGCTTGGACTGTTTATAGTATAAACTTGTTAATATTTGCCTTTGATATAAGCATTTCACCTTACCAAAGTTTCATCAAAACTTTACCTTAGTTTCCTTAGAGTTGCGGTAGCCGAGGTGTTTCAGGCTTGGCGTCTGTGCGCTAGAATTCTATAGTGCCAAGTTCGATTCCCCCTCGGTTGAAAATCTTTGACACTATTCACTAGTCAAAAATCTCATGAAGTAAATAAAAAAAAAAAAAAAAAAAAATTTAACTGGGACTACATTAGCATCATCCATATTTTTTTTTTTATCTCAATTGATCATAAAAGTGACTAACAGGACAAGGAAGTGTAAATACGCAATTTGTATAAAAAATAAATAAATAAACAAAAATTTCGTATAAAAATCAAGTTTGATCTAATTTATTAAATAAATAACAGCTAAAAGCGCGAGATAAAATAATTAACGCGAGATTCGTTGCGACGCGAGCAGTGTGTTACACAGTTAGTCGCCACTCGCTCGCACCTCTCTCTCGAACACGATCTAACAAGAACAAGAAAAAATAAGTTAGGGAGTATAATAGTCATTAAATCATAAAGTTTATAATAATAATAATAATAATAATAGTTATGATAATAATAATAATAATAATTCTGCAAGACGTAATCTCGTCTATGTACATCACGCTTAATTAACCGCAAGCCACTAACGGGCCGCGTGCGATCTATCTATATCAATCATACGGCGTAACAATAGTGGTAGGATTCTCTCATTCTCTCGCACACACGTAACTGGGTCACACGTAAAACGAAGGCATGCACGCACATCTCAAAAAAAAAAAAAAAAAAAACACGAATAATTAAAACGTAGTATTTATAAGTTTAAGGTTAATCTCTTGGGGGAGGAGGTAAAGAGAGGGATTATTTTTAAATAGTCTTTGTACAATTTATACAACGTGGCACTCGTTCGAAAGTTGCTTTAGTACGTCGAAGAAGACGATGTTGTTGGGTCTTCGGAATAATCAGACTCCCGTGACGGAGTGGAGCCAGGGCTTGAAGTAGGTGGTGCGCATGTATACCCCGGGGAGGTACGGCTTCGCGCACATAATGCCGTGCGACACCGTCCCCACGAGTATCCACCGGCCGTCGGGTCGCTGCAGCGTCAGCGGACCACCGCTGTCACCCTGAAAAAAAAATATTTTAATAATTTTAATTTTTGATTGTTTTTATGCTGAGGTATGAATTAACCACAGATTTGGAGAATATTATTACTTAATAAATAAAATAGCGTTGAATTATGCAGGAATTATATTGCTCATTTAAAACCAATTTTAATTTTTTATAATACTGCTTTTGTGACCGAAAAAATTTTGTTACACTCTTCTCTGAACTTTCGAGGTTGTCACGGATTGAATTATTTCTTTACTAAAATTTCGTAATTTACTTTCTATTTTTTATGCTAGATTTGTTAGTTACAATGATCAAAAATAATCCAATTTTCATCGCAAATTATTTGTAAATTTTAGGGCAGCTAAGCTTAATTTCCTTGAGAATAAAAATCTTGAAAAAAATTGTGATAATATTATTTAAATTTGAAGGGATTGCAAAAAATTTTCGAAAATTTGACTTTATCTTATCTTTGAACAGTCATATATCAAAATCTGAATAAATTTAAAATTGAGTTATACCTGAAATCCGAAAAATAAGAAAAACGATCTCGAAACATTGTTACAATGATTACAAAAATTTAGGTCAATAACGTTACTTTTATAATGTAACTTAATAAGTCACAATATACGCATGAAGTTGTTTAAAATGTTTTGGATAAAGCTAGTTTTTTATTAATCATAGCATATCGTAATAGTTACGGTAAAAAATCTTAGTTAAAACAAATTTTTTGAAGTTATCATAAAAAAGTATTTACAAAATTAGTTTTTTACCATTCGGATGAAAAGATCATCTTGTGTTAGTTATTTTCATCCAATATAGTTATGTACAAGTTAAGAGTATAGAGTAAAGAACGGTACGGTACATCTAATTTAAATTTAAATCTAACCCACATTGTTCACGTAAGTACAGATTATTATTTATTAAGCCCCGAATCTTTTTTTTTAGTTACACATCTTCACCAAACTTTCAATTTTTTATACCTTTGTAATCTCAGGAAGTTAAGCCCACGGCAGGATATTTATAAAAAAAACCGCTAAAAAATTTATGCGAAGCTCAGATTCGAAAAAAAAGTGTAAAAGTTTTACAGTAAAACGAGATGTTAACAATAATAAAGATATAACTTTGATCAGTTGTGCATGAAACCGAGTGATTTTCACGTGGGTGTGTGCACATTGTGCAAATTCACCCTGAAACGGGCGCGTAATTTATTCGACCCTGTTGCATGTGTGCTCGCCGCGCTAATGTTATAACGTTGCGCTCGATTAAACCACGTTGAATCATACTTAACGCTAATGATTTTTCACGTACGACCGAAGCACCGAAATATAAATTCACTCTAACTTCCCTCCATTTTTCTCGTGATGTATTGTATGAACTCGAGAATTATTTTTTCTTCCCACCGCGTCGTAAAATAGAACAAATTACAACCGTTAGATCTGCGTACTACAATTCGGGCAAATCGCGCGTATTTTGTTATTTATTTAGTTTTTTTTTTTTTTTGTAGCTTGGTACCACTGCTCCACCCACTTGCGATTCGATAATCAGGTGCGAAGACTCGAAGAGAGAAAAAAAAAGAGCCGTTAGAGGACGTTTTATAACGGGCCGTAAGAAGAAGAAGAAGAAGAAAGGGAAAGTAGCTGGAAGAGAGAGAGAGAGAGAGAGAGAGAGAGAAAACGTTGGTATTACCTCGCACGAGTCCTTCTGTCCGTTGGCGTATCCGGCGCAGATGAAGCTGTCGAGTATGCGCTTGGAGTGTCCCCCCGTTTGGAACATCTCCTGGCACACCGAGTTCTCCATTATCGGGACCTTGACCTCCTGCAGCACCGACGGTACTCCGCCATCTGCAACAGCATACGTTTGAGCGTACATTAAACACATCATACTTTTGTATAATGGTGTTTTTTTTTTTTTCTTTAACAAAAGTGCTAACTAAATTCTATTCATTATTTTGACCTAAAAACGGTTATGTAACAAAGGTTTGAATTTTCAGGAATTTTGTTAACAAAAAAATTGCGTGCTGCTGATTAAATTCAATTCATTTTTTTAGAAGAGAATTAGAAAACAAAAGTTTGAATTTTTAGAGATATTTTGTTACTGAAAAATTACATGAAAAAGTTATCTTCTAGTGTTTTTATCTTTTTTGTAACAAAAATAACAAGATTTAATTAATCTCTTTTAGCACTTACAGAAGAGAATAATTTCGACAATCTTATTACAAAAGTTTGAATTTTTACAGCAAAGTTGACTTTTGTCTGTCAGTATTTAAAAATAACCTAACGTAACAAAATTTTTGTTTTCCACAAAGACCTTGTTTTTTGTTTCTGTTTTTTTCCCTCTCACTGCAGTTTTAAAGGGTGCCGCTCGGGTCATCAATATTCATACGGTTTTTCCGCGTTTTTTTTTTTTTTTTATTCTTCTAAAAATAGTTTGTGGAGCTAGTTTTTTTTTTATTTATCTTTTTAGAGCATTGTGCGGTGCTTTCAAAAGTTCTTTTTTTTCCAAAGAAAGCAATTTTCAAGTTTATTGTTTTCCACTTTGTGTCGGAGAGAGAGAAAACTTTCTAAGATCTCGCTGCAAAAAATAAAAAGGTACGAGATTCGTTTGGTTTCTTTTCTCTCGGCAGAAGTACGTTTCTGCTATTCATCTCGACTTTTTTACCAGATTTTTTTTCTTTTCGCTCTTGCTTGG
Source organism: Encarsia formosa (assembly GCA_038277355.1). Taxonomy (NCBI): domain Eukaryota; kingdom Metazoa; phylum Arthropoda; class Insecta; order Hymenoptera; family Aphelinidae; genus Encarsia; species Encarsia formosa. Next base: position 2,981,652 of record CM076188.1, on the reverse strand, counting down.
TGATGACGAATGGGAGTTTTTCTGATTGATATAAGCGTGCGTACTCTGTTCAAAGTTTTTTTGTAACAAGAAGAAAAATGATAATGGCGTGAACTCCGTTGACGTAAGTAAACTATGCTTTTTCTATTTTGTAATAGTGATTTTAATGTTGTCAAACATTACTATATCTTTTTTATTTAATGATAAAATCTTTGAAGACCTCAAAAAATACCACTTCAGAACTTGAATCTCATTACTCGATCCATCATTACCACCATAACAAATTTAATGCTTAATTCTCTTTAACAAACCCTCAATCAGGCTCGCCAACATAACTTTAACGATACTCACTGTATTTAAGTCGGCCCCAGCCGGTGACCGTGGCCATTCGGTTGACGAACTCGGTGTTGTCATCGGGCATGCAGATTGGTACGATGTGCTGGTCGAACTGTATCGGGTTCTCGAGCTCCAGCAGGGCCAGGTCGTTCTCGAAGGTCGCCGGGTCGTAGGCTCGGTTAACTATCACCCTCCTTACGTTCCGCGACACGCTTCTCTTCGACTCCAGCTCGCCGCTGATGTCGAACTCACCGAACACCGCTACCAGAGATGCCAAAAATCTAAAGGCAATTAAGTGGTAAAATAAATAAAAATTTTCGAAGTTTTTTAAACAATTTATTTTTATAAGTTGTTTATGGGTAAACTTGATTATTGATAGTTTATATTGTCAATAATATTAAAATGAACGTTTTTTACATCATATTGTCTATTGTTTTTTGTTTTTATTATTTTTGTACCTCAAAATATGAATCTAGATCAAGTAACACCTAAGTGCATTGGAAAGTATTTTAGTAAATTTTAAAAAGAGTCATGTAAATTAGTATTTTTATAATTTGTTGAATGGAAATTAGTCTCTTACAAGGAATTCGACTAAATTTAAGAGCTCGAGTGCACAGCTGCTAATTACTCTGAATATTTACACGGTGCTTTGGGTTATTCTTACGTATCCTATGAATATTCACTGTAACAAATTTGAATAGTATTACCGCAAACGCATACCGTAAATTGAAATTTATGCCCGTGTACACACATTGACAAAATAATATTCATGTTTAATTAAAGGATCCTCACACTATTTGTACAACGAGACTAATTAGCAAAAACTTTTGTCTAACATATGTATATTAAAATTGTTAAAACTTACCCCGGTTGACAATGGGCGGCGGTTATGACGAACTTGTCGGTTATGAGTACGCCCCCGCACTTGTTCTTGGTAAAGAGTCCGAGCCAGGTAGCCTCCCGGACCAGGACCTGCCAGGGCCACTCCCCGAAGGTCGCCCCCTTGCCTCCCACGATCCTTCCGGTCTTAACCAGCGGTCTTATTCCGCAAACTGCAAGAAATAAAACCCACGAAAATAATCATGTATTCCTGCCGAGTTTGACTTTTAAAGCAAACGGAGCTTTTGACGTAAGCTCGGGGGAGGGGGAGGGCTTTGTTTTTACGAAAGTAACGCAAGCTTTGCGTTTTACGGTTTCTTATTTCTTTTGCGGTCTTTAATTATGTTTAAGTTTGTTTTCAACTCGGTTTTCAATTAGCGAGGGGGAGTTTAAGTGGTGGGCGAATTTAATTTTGCAAGGTTGCGTAATTTGGGGCTTTTATTTTAATCATATTTGTATAATTACAAAATTTTATTTTTTTGAAAAAAGCTCTTTGCGACAATAAATCAACATTATCTCGTGCCGCATTATCAGATCAAAATAATTCTCATTTTAATTGTCAATTTGAATCCCACGCTTCACATTACTTCAAAATAAAAATAAAAAAACTCACTGTCTCGAAAATTCGAATTCGGGGTTATCTCAGGTATCCTCGTGGTTGTCTCGGTGGGCCTGGCTACGGTCGTCGTCTCGAAGTCCTCGGTGAACGGTGTCGTGATCTTCTTCACGGGTTTCGTCCGCCTCGTGGTGGAGGGTTTCCTGGTGGGCGCGGTGGTGGTCGGCCTGGGCCTGGACGACGGCGTCTTGGAAGTCGTAGTGAGTTTGACCGAGGGCCTCCTCGTGGTCTTGGTAACGCTGGGCTTGGTGACGGTGGGTCTTCTGGTTGTGGGAATCGGGGAGGTCGCCTGGGGCTTTTTTATAATCTGGGTGGGGTTGATGATCGCTGTGACGTTTTTCGGGTTGTAGACGACTTCCTTGAGGCTCTGGAAGTTACCCTGGAGCGACTGGACGATCTTGTTGACGAACACATCGACTTTGTTGTTGAGCTCGGCGTCCTCGACGAACTCGGGGGTCGGGAGGTCGTCCTCGGTGATTATTTCCGTGGGCCTGTCCTTGTCAGACGACTCGAGTTCAGGGTGTCTCACGGGAGGGAAATTGTTCACGTCGTCCGAGGAAGGCGCCGTCTCCGAGTCCTCGCAGTTCGGGGTGGTTCCACCAGGTCTGGTGGCGTCGTAGTTGTTGAGGTTGTTGCTGCTCGGCCAGTGGTAGCCAGGGGCCGAGGGTTTGAGCTGAAAGCTGGGCTTGTTCGGGGGCGACCAGGTAGTGAAGATCAGTCCCGGGGGCTGTTTGGTCACCAGTTTGATGTTAGTGTTAGGGTCCAGGGTTTCCTTGATTCCGATCGGCCTCGAAGTAGTGCCGTCCTTAACATTGACCTGAACGTAACTCACCTGGACCAGCTGGTGCTTGTTCCCGGAGATGATGGTACTGATGTTGTGGGTGAGGGTGGGCGCCAAACCGGGCTTCTTGGTCACCAGGATGGGCCTGTTGCTGGGCTGCTTGTGGGAGCCGGGCCCGTTGACCCTGGTGGGGGCAGTGGGTACCGTCGAGTACTCGGTGCCCAGAGGACCCAGGACGATCAGCGTCGGGGCCGGCTCGTTAAGTCCGGGCCTCTTGCTTCCCGGACCGTAGGAGGACGACGGGGCGTAGGACGAGCTGCCCCCGTAGTGCGGGGAGGTGCCGTCGTAGTAGCCGGCGATTCTCGTAGGCTCCGTGGACACGCCGCCCGTGTGGTAGTGGTAGTAGCTGGGCGACGCTGCCGGACTGTTGTAGCCCTGAGGCGTCAGCGACTGGGTCGAACTCGAGCCCGGTCGGGTCGTTATTATTTTAAACAACGTAGGCTGCGACACACCGTCCTGAGGGCTGACCCACTTGTACGTCGTTGGACCGTTCGTAACTGAAGAGTGAATTTTTAAGTTTATTTACAGATCTAACTAACTCTGCACGTGATATTTAATTCATAGTTTTTGAATTTTTATTTTCAAATGAAAAAAAAAGGATAAAACAATAGAAAAGATTCGATCGATACTCACCCTGAGTCGTGATCTTAGGACTGTCGCTCGTATCGTTTAGAATCGATATAATGTGGTTTATGGCAATCTCCTCCTTGTCGAGATCGTCGTGCTTCTTGTTACCCGAGTTGCCACCGTAGGGGTGCAGAGTGGTGATGTGCACCATCTCGTCCTTGTTCCTGGTGGTCAAGGTCATCGGCGTGGTGGGTCCGGCCGCAGTTGAGGTGGTCGCCGAGGCTTTCGAGGGTGCGTGGGTAGACTGCTTGTACTTCTGAGCCATGGGAGTGGTGCCACTGCTGGCGCTGCCCTTCTTGGTTGAGGAGACCTTCTGCGTGCTCGGCTTGCCCTTTTTCGTGGTCGAGGAAATCCTGGAGGTGGAGGCCATCTTTTGGGTGGTCCTAGTGGACGAAGAAGTCTCCCCGGACTTAGTCTCGAGCCTCAGGGGCGACGTGGAGATGATGAAACTCGCCTCGGTGCTGTAGCTGCTGCCGGGCCTGAAGAGCTCGTCGGGATTCCTGGACTCGTCGTCCACGAGGGTGGTGCCGTTCTCGTTCAGCAGTACCGTTTCGACCGGGGAGCTGGCGTTCCTGTGGAGCCCGTGGGAGAAGAGCGCGGGCAGCTGGTCAACCGGATCGGCGACCTGGAAGATCTGGTCCGGACTCAGCAGGGTCGATACCGGGTTCGACGCCGACTGCTGCTGGATGTCGTTGTTGGCGTCAGGTACGGTCAGCAGGGACGGCAGCTTGAGGTCATCCAGGATCTGGTCCTGGCCGAGGAGGGTCGAGTAGCCGTCCTCCAGGTCGACCACCTGGGGCTTCTCGGCGTTCTCGTAGGCGTCCTTGTTGGTGACGCCACTCTTGGTCGTGGAGTCGTAGGCCACCCCACCCATCGGAGTGCCGTCCGGGTTCAGCAGGATGGGTATGTCCGGTACGTGGTCGATCTCGTGGACGTTTATGGAGCCCTGGTGCTGGTCCTCGGACGCCGGGATCTTCTCCAGGGTGTCAGCCGCCTGCTTGTCCGGGAGCTGGCAGCACGCTCCGAACAGGAAGCCGTCCATGCACGCACCCACTACCTCACCCCGGCGACGGCTGCACTCGTAGTTGAACATGCACACCGCGGGTACGTCAGACTTGATGCGACCCGGGTTAGTCGGCTGGCAAACCTTTGGGGATATTCGGTAACCTCCAAACAGCTTTCTCCCTGTAAAAATTCAATTATTTTTTTTTTAGTTTTGGGTCAGGGTATTTTACTCTTTTACGCGCACTCGTTATTCATAAACCAGGAAACGTTTCGTGTGTAAATCCGGGGATTACGATGATTAAATTACACCCTAAAACTCCCGTAAAAGCGAATACATTTTAAAAAAGGATTATTTACGGGTCGAGCGTAAACGTCGCTCGTAATTTTTCCGGGCGAAAAGCAGACGCTCTTGGTTTAATTGATCAGCGCGCGAGTTTTTCTAGGATACGAGAAATCAGTATATCGGAACAACCCTGAGTAAGTATATGAAAATCCCGCTTTGCTTAATTTCCGATCGCAGTAATATTTGGAAAGTGCGCTCGCGACCTCGTTGTCAAAGCTGGATCGAGGAGGATGAAAAAGGAAAGAAGAGAGGTTGGTACACGTGCATATATAATAAATAAATCGCGATGCTCGTTGGTTATGCCTTGGTGATTGTGCTGGGAGTTAGGCACACCCGAGTGCCCATGTAGGCTCGACACGTGTGCGCCGCGTCTCCTTATTTTATTACTGGAGCGACAAGACGGCGACCGATACTCGCTTTGACCTACTCGCAATATCGAGCATGTTGCGAGCCTTGTTAATCTTATCTTTACAAGGATGGATTTTTAAATGAGGATTTTTTTTTTTTTTTTTTTTCTTACCCCTGGGGTGGTGCGAGTGCGAGTGTGACATGGCCGATGACATTGCTATGAATATGGCCACCAGCCTGATGACGTTTCTCCGAACCATCTGCAAAATATAATATAATTAAATAGTTTATGTGTGGCTTGATACACTGAGCGTTGTACTGTAAAGTTTGGAGTTGTGGGTTTGATTCCTGACCGTTTGAAAGTTTAAACTTGCAAATAATTTAATTGAAAATAAAAATTTTGCAATTTTTGTGTAAGTTATACTTATGTATTTTTTTGAAGCTTTTTTAAAAAATTTATAAGTATACATTAATAAATATAAATGGAATTTTTTTTTTAATTTTTAAATTTATGCTTTGTTTATAAATTGTTAATTTTTATAAAAAAATTTTTTCATGTTTGTTGATATTCATGTGATCAAATATAAATTTTTCATATTATTAAAAAAAAAAAAAAAAAAAATTGCTCTTCAAAAAATTATTTTGTTTGAGTTTTAACTCTAATAATTTGTAATTTGTAATTGTTTATTTATTTGGAACCCAGATTTGAGTAATACATTAGATTATAATAAAAACTAAACGGTTAGTATAGAACGAAAATCTAGATTTTTATGAATAGTATCTGGGCACTTATTTTGAATATTTATCTTTTTATAATATTGTAAAACAAATACTTGGTAATGATACGTGAAACTATTTATAAATAAACAAATAGTTTTCTCGTTTTTAAAAATTTTCACGTAACAGTAATAACGTTCCAAATTGAAACCTTGTAAAATCCAAATCTCGTAAAAACAACAAGTTCACCCAGCTTGAATACATAATAAAAACATCGTATCGAGTATGTAGGATGGCACGCGTTCCAAATATCCCAGCGTTAAAATATCATTAAACGCGTCGTTCGAAATCGATTGTCTCCGGGGGGGGGGCTTTGGGAAGAATACGATTTTCACGCAAAATTGCGGGGCAATTTTCATTTCGCGAGTGAAACTCCAGGATTACAGTCTTCGCTCAGGGAAAAGCGTTACGGGAGGGTATGATTTTGAAAATAAAAAGTTTGACACGGATTTTTTCAAAGAAAGTGGATTTATCAAAAAGGGTAGATTTTAATCAGAGTCAACGGTTTCGTTTCAACGGACAGGCTTTCCGATCTTAAAAAACTTCGATGATAAATAATGAAGAAGAAGAAAAAAAGAGGATACAATAAAACTTAATTGAATTATTAACTTTCTGTCAGCGTTCGATACTTTTTCTTTGTTATTGCTTTGTTGGTTTCCAAAAGGAGGTTGGAATTTCAAACGAATCTAATTCGACAAATTTATCTTTTTTTTTTTACCGGAATATTGACGACTCGTCAATTAAAAAAGTTCTTCTCTAATGCTGCTTTCTTAAAAACATATCGAATAAATTACAGAGTGAGTTTATGCTTTGCAGTCCCGACTCGCGCGTACGGTGCACTTAACTCCGTACGACTTTTTTTTATTTTCGTACTGTTAAACGAGGTTTTATTCTTCTTTCTCTCGGGCAAAATTCCTGACCTCCACGAAAAAAAAAAAATAAATAAATCCAGTGAAGAAAATCCTTGTTTTCCTGGAGGATCGCAGCATTAACTTTCGCTACTTAGCGAGAGAAGCCCGTTGGCCCTTGGGCTGATCACCCAATTTTCATTCTCTGTCGTATTTTACAGGCTCCAGGGAACAAAGAAAGTGATTACAGTGCAGCCGTGGGAAGAGCATTTCTTGGCTAGAGTGACATGAATAACTTTCTTCATGGTAGGATTATAAAAAATTTTTAATAAAAAAATGTTTTTTTTCTTTTTAATTTAACGATTTTATGTTTGTTATCTCGCAGAAATGGGATTAGACGGGAAAAGTTTTTCGCTCGGGGGGGCTCGAATTGTTTTTGAAATTGCGCGTGACTAAAATAACTTCCCTGGTTGCTAATCCTGATTATTTACCAAAATTTTGGAAATGAGGATTTATTTACAATTTAACAAACTTAAAGTAATGTTGTAAAAAGTGATTTACGATATGAATTACCATTATTTTTTACTTGTCTAAGAAAGACTATGATTTTGATAGTGATTTATGACCAGAGAATTTTTTTTTTTAATCTTTTTGAACAATAATAATTTTAAATTATGATGTTTTTTTGAAAAATCGATGAAAATAATTTTTAATCTTTTCTGGCTTGTAATTGGGAGCTTTTATAAATAAAATTCAATCAGATTTCAATTGAAGCTAGAACACAGCCAATGTACATTAAAATATAGTTTCAAACTTTTGTGTTCACTCGTAACGAATGTAAACTTTAGAATCCCCAGCTCGACTGCTTGAAAAAATCCGAATATTTTCCAACTTCCTGACTGATAATCAAACAACCTTATAATTTCTTTCAATCCCCCTCCTCAAAGCTCAAGAGGCTGCTTCAACCTACAATTGCTCCAAAAGCCGGCGGCAAGGTAAAATTTTCGTGTTAGTTCAATCAGTCACTCCGCAGCGTAAACAGCGAGTTAACGGGTCCCATCTTCCCTCTCTCTCTCGAAATTGAGAAATTATCCTGGCATGGTTTACCAAAGCCCGCGCTCCGGGACGTCTCCTCGTTACCCGGGAGCTCTACGCGCATAATGAGGCGCGTGTGCGTTTAAAAGACAGCACTGCAGCTGCAGCCACGCTCGGTCAGTTTATATTTATCTTCTGCTCGCGGAGAAAACTTTCTACGCTGACTTATTGGAGGAACTGGGTGACCCGATTACACCGCAACCTCTCTCTCTCTCTCTCTTCGACATCCTTATCATCATCCTTGCACGACGTTGGTCTAGATAAAGGCGAAACCCTTTTTTTTCTATCTTTGAATACCTAATGAATTGGTCGGGTGTAATTGAGAAAGTCGCTCTGAATTTGGAGAACCCAACCGGATAATTGCTTAATGAGGGTTTAACAAACAAAGCTGGGCTGGAGATACGGTTACGCGAGCCTGTTATTAGCCGTTAACCTGTGACTTGCGCCTTTTTAAGAAATTTTCATAGCTAAGCTACCGATAAAAAAACAAACTCGTTGGGTAGTAATAGGATCGAACGGAGGTTCATTTCCGCATCCCGATGAAGATGTACGGTGCATAACTGTGCACGATCAACTGCTCATGATGATTCAGCTGAGAAGATTGAGAGAGATTCGTTCACCCGAATTCCGTATCGAAAAAACCCCGCCCAGCTAGGAATTCGCAGCCGCGGGTCTGGTCGAAAGTGTTAAACGGCACGAATTGAGAATGAACCGTTGGACGAGGCCGCTGCCTCACCACCGTTACCGAGGAGGCCACGCAGCACCGGGTTTTATTATGGGGGTCAGCCCGCCGGGCGGGCTAATAAAAAAAAGTTCTTATTTCCCGCGGACGTGACGAACTTTTCGGGTACTTTCGCCGCGAATTCACGTGGGTTTATTTACATGCGCACGGAGGGTCAGACGTGCATGGAGAATTTTAAAACTGCAGTTTGATTGGGGATTCGGGGAACAATGGGTCGTATGAATTTATTAGATGATGCAGCTATTGAGACTCTTTTTTTATTTACAGAGCTAATGAGTTGTTGCAATGAATAATTGATTTCGAAGCTGCGAGTTTTGATGAATAAAAAACCGTTGATCCCCCCCCTCCCGTCTTTAGAAAGAGTTAATATTCTAACGAAAAAGTGGAACGACGGATGATAAAAAGATGGTTTAAAACGTCTTTATGCTTGGGAAAAGAGTTGGTATTGACAGATGCCTTTGCATGTGATATTTGGGTCTGCAGTGATTACGAACCGTGCTACGTTACCGTGCATTTAACGAGATAAAATGCTCTGAATATTTAGATACGTGAACAGACCACTTTTTGTACTGTTATAAACAAAGTTTATAAACAAAGATATTGGTTTTGATTTATCATTGATAAGTATCAAGAAATATTGATTCTTTTTTTATTCATCAAGTACTATCCTTCTGAATGAAATTTTCGATTCTTACAATCAATAGTCTGGTCGAGGAGCTAGGCTTCCCAGAAACAAAATAAATAATTTTTTGATTTTTTATTATTCTTTTAAAAATAATGTAGAACATAGATCTTAATAAGGTTTTGTAAGAAAAGTACTTCAAAATGATTCCAAGCAGTCCACTCAACTAATTTTCAGTGTCTCTGGAGCTTCCTCCGCGAGCGTCCTCAATGACACCCCATAAGAATTTATTTAGCCGCGCAATATCTCAACAAACAAATCATCTCAACAGGTGTCTTCTCCCTCGAAAAAGGTAAAACCCCGCGCGCTCGAGAGAGACAGAGATAAGAAAAAAAAAGGATTTATCGGGGATACGAGGCTTTCTCCCGCTGGCCGGCTGGCGGGGTCCGTTCACGGTCAGCACGATTTCCAGCAGCAGCAGCCTCGGCTGGCTACCTACCGCTGCACGAGAAGAGGAGTTCCGGGTTTAATAAGGCGTGCATGCCCGACGACCAGTTGCAGGCCGAGGCTTCCTCTCCGCACGTTTCTGGGTCGTCGGGGATTTTTCTTCTTTTCCGGCTCGCGCACGATTTTACTTACGTCCCTCCGGTGACCTTGGGATGATCGTCTAAAGGTTGGAATGTTAGTTGTAGTGGTTGGATATTGCTCTCGATAACGGTTCAACGATCTATCGGCCGGTTTTTAAATTCATTCCCCCCCGCTCGATTAAACATTCCGGGCGGCTAATTGTACGAATTAAATACCGCAAGCCTCACTCACCTTGTATCAGTAGTTCCTCTTGATAAAAAAAAAAAAAAAAAAAAAAATGAAGATAAAAAACTGTCGGTGTGAAAAAACTAAGCCGGCCAGATCCACATAACTGTGATATTGTAGATCTTGAAGAAAGGCACACTTCACTGTATATTTAAAAAAAAAAAAAACCACACTCGCGCAAAGTCGAAGGGTATCGCGGGACCGTGGGGATGGGTAAGTTCCGGTCCCCTCGTGGCGGTGTCGAGGAGCAGTGGCCACTACACGACCATCCGGCTAGTGAAGCGGATAGCGCCTATCTGCAGGTGAGCGAGTCCCAGCCTACGGTATTCGGGGGGGGGGGGGGGACTGACTCCCACTCTACCGGAGAGAGAGCACCATGGAAGGGGCAAGAGAGAAGAGAAGAGAGGAGAGGAGAAAGCTGTAGTGCGCGGTGCAGGTGACAACGTACCGAACACAATCGTCGTTTTGGACCTAAGGGCAAGGGAACACACACGACGGGCGCAAGTGGGCCAGTGTCCAGGTCAGCCGACGAAGAGGGGGACCGACACACTGTCCTACTCGCGAGGAGATGACTGCTTCCCCCCAAGCGCGATTTTTTACTACGCTGGGGGCCCTTTGAACAGGTGCTTGCAACGATATGGTTGTTCGGTAGAGATGGGTTGCGTGGGTGGAGACTTTTTTTAGCTTCTGGTGGGTTGGAGAACCTTGTTGTGTAATACGTACTTCTCACAGTTGAATTACTATGCAGATACAAAAAATTCACTATTTTGTTTTTTCTAATGCTACGGCTTTTACTTGGGAAACAATCATGAAGCAATTGAGAATTTCAATTAGAAATTTTAATCGAGGTTGTTATTTAAAAAATTAAGAAATGAATAATTGAAAAAATTAGCAGAAGAAGGAAAAACAGCAATTTTCTGAGTACTTTTTACAAAATTTCAAATAGTTTGTCTTAAGTTACAGATCTCTGAATTTTGGCTTAAAATCCAAAGGGCTAAGCACTTCAGAATCGACAAAAGAATGACAATTGACAGATACAAATCCATAAAATCAATCTATTATCAAGATCGAATTGTATGGAAAATCAACAAAAATCATTATTTTTAATGATATTTCAATCGAAACACTTAAAATTTGGTAAAATAATCACAATGAATCATAAGTGATTCTAGACTGCACAGCCCCTCGTCACTGGTTTTTTAAAAATTGATTATAATTTTTCTACAACTTTATCCTCGATCTCTTTAAACTGTAAACTGACTTCTAAAACACTTAATTTCATGCACGTATATACTCAAACCAAAAATTTGTATTACAACTGTGAATGAAACAAGGTTATTTTCAAATAATTAAGAAACTTCAACACTTATTTGTTTAATGCCCAAAGTAATGTTGTTTCCAAGAGATTCGGCATTTAGTTCCTCAAAATAATTTTGCTTTAGATTGAAGCCAGAGTTAGATTTCAAAACTCTAGGTAACCCTCAGTTTTTGGGTTCAAACCTCAAAACTGCAGAGACTACACGGCAATCATTATTTGCCTCATCAGCAAGATCCTCAACTACTTTTCCATCAAGACAAGGAAGTAATAAAAAAAAACTCATCAATTAGAAAAAAGCTGCTAAGTATTCTTTGATAACAGAGTTGCCCTCATCGTGCAAAAACGAAAGTAAAAAAAAATTAATATTTGTAATGGTCAATTCAAGCTCTGCGTCAGAAAAGAGAGGAAAAGGAAAATCCCGGGGGTGTAATAAACCAAAGCCACAAAGTTTATCGTTAAACTGACCATTATGTCACGAAGGAGTAAAAAAAACGGCAATTACAACTCCGCTCGCTGATAATACTCGCAGTTGGTCACCCAAGGGCGTTATCGCTTTTTACAAGCCTCAGCTGTTTTTACGTAACTGCCTTGATACCAGTAAAAATACACTTTTACGAAAATTTTCAAACTAAGGGCCACTTTTTTATAGTTCGAATAGTAAGCTAGAAAAAAGAAGAAATATTTAGTTTCCGGGTTTTCTGAAAGTTGACGATTCCACCCACGCTGCTTACGGGCGTCACTATTGAAATACAAAACTCCGATAAGTTTCAGGTGTCGGGGCCTGGATTTTATCGACTCCGTTTTACGTGATAAAATAAGTGTTTACTCCTTCACTTTAATTTTATTCCTTGCTTTTTAATTATTTTTTAACAAGCCTCCCTGGATCCTCCAATTAAATTTCTTTTTTTGAGAATTCTTTGTCTAATTACCCAAAAACTAACGACTGTTTTCGTTTAATATCAAAAATCTAGATTTCGTGAAAACGGTGCGCTCTAAAATAGAAAGTAATCGAGTTTTAAACTAGTCTTCTTGCAAATTACCGGTTAAAAAAGGTAAGAATACACGATCGCCGAGTTTTACGAAAGTAGGAGGACATAAACCAGGAGAGACTTTTAAATTAAAACCTCGTTTTCTCAAATATACACGCCGGAAGCTCCAAATAAAAACCGTGTACTTTTTTTTTGGTTTTCAAGTATTTTAAAAACAAAGAAGGAGAGGGAAGGAATAATAAAATTACAAGGTACGAGATTCCGGGTACAAGTCAAACTGTAATATAATTTCCATTTCCTTTGTGATTGAGAAAAAGTGTTATACTGTTAGGATGATTACAAAAATCAATTTAATGATGCGAAATGAGATATGTAAAAAATTAATCGGGGGGGCGAGGTTGCTTATTATTGTTATTTTTTGTTGGAAGTGTGAAATTCCAAGGGGAGTACAGGTACCTCGACAAGCCCATACAACAAAGAACACGCGTTGATTTTCCCACACGGGTTGTTAAAGCGCGAGCCGAGTTGTATTTCGATTAACTTCGTTTCCGGTCCGTCCATTTTTCTTAAAAGTAGCTGTGTACTCTAACAAAAATATATCGACGGACCCAGCGACGAAAAACCTTAGCTGTAAATCTGTCGATTTATAACAAACAAAAAATTCAAAGAAAATCAAGAATCTTAGTCAATTCGTACAAAATAAATCAGGTTTTTCGATTTGTTTATTCATTTAAACCTCTTATTGGTAATTTTAAATCGGAAAATTTTTGTCTAAGATTTTTCTTCGCTGCGACCATCGATATGTCTTATGAAGTGGAGATTTGCTTTAAAATAACTAATGAAAGTCTAAAACGAAAAAGTTTGTTTAATTAACGCCAGATTATCCGTTAAAATTTTTCTTCACCAGAATTGTTTAAACAATCTTCATAAAGCTAAAATAAATTTTCAATTTCAGGCACGTAAGCGAGGGTTTTTGGAAAAAGCTAGGCCATCAGGAGGAAGATTCGCGAGCCGAAAAACCGAGGCACCTGCTGCGCGAGTCAGGTGTAGGTACGGTGCTCTTGACCGTGAACGTGACTCGGCCGTATGTGGGTCAAACCGACCGGCCAGCCAGTCTCTCTCTCTCCTTCTCGCGCGTACGCGGCTCGATACATTTCCATAGTTCACCGTGAAGCTACCCAGCCAGGCTCATTACCTTCGGCGGCGGCGTCTAACCAGCCGCTGATAAACGCCACTTAAATACTTTCTATTATCCGGGTGCACATATAACTTCCACCATTATTCTTCATTTCCCCCTTCCTCTCTTTTTTTTATTGATTGCGGGTTGGGATACGACGCTTTTTATAGGAGTGGTTTGATGTACGAGGACGGACTTTGGGTTGAGGTTGTGGGTGTAAAGGGTATATTTACTAAAGAAAGAGTTTTTTTTTTTTTTTTTTTTTTTTTTTAAAGGCATTTTATAATTATTGAGACGGAAGAAAAATTAGTTGGGTTCATTCAAACTTTTGACCCTTTTTTATTTAAAAGTTATTAGGATGAAGATTAAATACTTATTGTTTGTTATCAGTATATTTTTTATTAGATTAAAAGCAATTTTCGCGTTACTAGTAGTATAATGATCAGGAGGTTGCAAGCTCACTTTACTTTAAAAAATCTTTTTGTAATACTCTTTATTCTCTGTAGCTAATTTTTAAGAATTTAAAAATAATATTTTTGAAATAAGGGAAGAATCACAAAGAACATTTTTCCAGGTAGTTTGATCAATTAGAAGTTACTTAGATCAAATAGAAGTTTTTTTAGTTTTATGTTCCTTGCTTTTATGGCACTTGTCCTACATTTTTCTTTCCATCCCAAGTGAATGTCAGATCTCATATGACATTGATACTGCATTATTTAATTAATTAAAAAATATATCATACATTTAAGTAAATTATGCTTACATTAATATTTTTTTTTATGAAATACTCATTTTTGCATCGTAAAAAATTTACAGATTTGAAGTACCGAATTTTGATTACGAGAAGTTTCGTCAAATCATTAAAGTAAACAAATATTTCATCAATTAAGTAAACAGTTACGATTAGTCGATTACAGTTATGAATATCAAGCTATAGTTAGTCGATGAAAACATCAATCAACGTGCGAGCAGAGATTTTTTTATGACATTTCAAACTTCGATTACCACAATAGGAGCATAAAGCTCTTTACTCGCCCAACTTTTGATCATTTTTAGGGTATAACAAAACTAAACTAGTTAAACAATTCACCATAATAAGGCATTTACCAGTTTATTCTAAAACTTTATCGGACCGCGACCAAAACGTGTACGAAGCGTCAACTGTCTGAAACAAGTCAATTCGAGTCATACGCGCGCGTCCGTTCATTTCGTCTAACTGTAAATTACACATTTCAATAAACAAATGTCCATTAAACTTGGTTTTAAAAAACGCATCAACGCGAACAAAAAAAAAAAATTTACAGTTAATATTTATGAATGTTGAATTTTTACAATGGAATTAACATTTTTTTTCGAACTTTCATCTTCGAAAATACTTCGTTCCAAATCCATCAAACTTCACGGAATTAATTACCCTGTCAAACCCAGCCTACGTGACCTTACTTTCAAAGTTTTATAAAAATCCTGGTGTTTTCTATTTGCACGATCCACCGCAAACAAAAATCTCGGAAAACAAGCAAACAAAATTTGTACGCAAATATACAAATAGAGAGAAAAAAAGCAATTCTTCTTCTTCTCGTTCTTCTGTTAAATATTCGCATTCTAAGCAGTCATTACTTTCTACTCCCACCGGCGATTGACACAATTGTCTCGGCACCTTTCACTGCTCGTCATGATCGCAGTGGGGGCGTTGTAAAAACCTTCGGGGGTCGGGAGGCCAAATCGAGGTCGTGATCTTTCGGACAATTTCACTTCTCCTCGAATAAGGATCATGGGAAAATCACGTCCGCGATGACGAGGACGATGATCGAGCGCATTAATTAATCGGAACGCATAAGCGACCCGCTTTTTACCCTGACCTCCCGCATTCCCGCTTTCTTGTTTGCGATTATCCCCCGGAATTATTTGATCGATCAGCTATTTGACTAAGATTTATCAATGAGGTGGTCATTTAGGTGTGAGCTGCAGTACGGGTTCGTTGACCTCTCAAAAATTGTGCAAGTTAAATAGTAGTGCGCCGTTTTTTTTTTCCTTCTTGGTGCGTGGGAAAGGACCGCCGCGGCGGTTTTTTCGGCCCCAGAAGCGGTTACCTCGATCGCGGTCAGAAGGAAGCGGTGCTTATCGATTGAACAATTATACTCCACTCTCGAGGAAAAAAATGGCTGATTGATCCTTTAAATCTGTGTGTTTGAAATTATAATACTTGGAGTAACCAAAAAAAAATCGATCGTATTTTACATTTATTCGAAGAAACAAAAATTTAAGAAGATGCAGTCGTTTGAAGTTTTGAAAATTTCAATGTACATAGATATGCTCTAAAGGCAATTTTTAAATATAGTTTCATTAATTTTTCTTAATTTTTTCTTAATAGATTTTGGATTTAAAATTTAAAAAATAATCTTAAAATTTATTTAAAATTGGGCATTTTCAAAATAACCCTTTGTATGAAGATGAACAAAGATCGAATTTCATTGGTTCAGAACATAAAATTTAAAATTTGAATTTTAATATTAAGAATTTCGATACTTTAACTGAAAAATACAATGTTGTTGCAAATTAAGTATTATAGTGAAGCATTCATTTGTATAACTTTTTTTTCATTAAATATTACTTTACAATTCACGATAAATTAGAAGAATCAAAAGTTTGAAAAACGAAAAATATTTTTAAAACTGAACAATAAAATAAATAAATAAAGATAAAAACTGAACAAAGTTACGAATGAATCTTCGAAGTCTCAATATTTATTGGTCAGATCGAATGACTTAGGTTGATTTTCAAATTATACCAATGACTTAGATTTTTAATAATCAAATTAGCTCGCTTGTGCGCTAAAAGAAACCAGTAATCTGAAAATCATGGTCGCCAACCCTACCAGATTGACCTACGAAAACGAAACTCCCGCACTCTCGTCACGTACAGCATTGCCCCTAAAGGTAAAGAAAAAAGGGAAAAAATGGTCTTTAAAAAATTGTGCGGGTGAATCTGTGTCGGGTCGTTTAAGAGCCCGCGAAGAAGAAGACGCTGCTTTCTCCGCAGCGCGGAGCCACTTAACCCGGTCCAGTAACATCCATCCGTCGTCCGTTGTCACGGCGTCGAAGAAGTCTACGCAACGCACAGTTATTATGATTGCGGAGGGAGGACGGACTACGTTGTTTTAATTGCGTTGCGCGTCGACTTTTACTATGTGACTATGGGAATAAGATTTGAGCCTTGCCGCGAGGGATAATTGAATTGCTGATTGGCGGTTTTACGATCCTCCAAATTACACTGGACCGTCGTTTACATTGTGGTTGCTTATTGTTTGTTTTAATCCGCAAATTGACCGTGTAATGATTTCTATCAAGACTTGTTTTTTTCCATCGGCTCAATTACTCATAGTGGGGGGAGGGGGGATTGTTGATTGGGAAAAGGAAGAAAGTAGGGAGAGTAATTAGAGGGGGAGTATTGACGAGGTTACGTTTTGTCGTGTGAGCTTGCAATCATACACGCTGAACGGATAAGACGTTATCGGATCAGGAGAGAAACTTATATTGGTTTTTTCAAACGAGCAGCCTTTGATTGGATTTTCCAATTCTACTTTTGAGACTTACAATGCAAATTTACTACTGGCACCTTATACGGGATGAAAGAGAAAAACAGCTGATTAATTTTTGAAATGAATGATTTTTTACCCTGGAGTTAATCCAAAAAACTCAGGTTTTGAAAGACTGGTGAGATACGTAAGATCATATTGACCGGGCCAATCTAAAATTGATATCATAATCATTTAAAAAAGAAAATATTAACTAGTTAGATTAATTAGATAAATCTAGAATATGGTGTGCAATATGGGCCACAATTATTTTAATCAAGAATATCATTCTTAAAGTAGCTTCTTCGTAAAGTATTTTTTTCAGTGATCCAAATAAGTATGTTATTGCACTGGCATTTCAACACAGTATGTTGTTGCAGATCATAATCCAGATTTATCTTACTGATCCAACTCATCGATAAAATCTTTTTTGGTACATTCAATTAATAATAAGGTTCATCAAGAAAATTGTTTAAATATTTAACATTTTTTTTTTTTTAATAAAATAAAAACAACTACGTTTATTGCTTTTAAAAAGTATTATATTTTTAAAAGATAAAACTGTTTTTTACAAGAAAAATAAAAAAATTTTCTCTTAAGCAAGTTCAACTGAATATCTTGCCAAGAGAGAATTTTGTAGCGAGTAAGGAGAGAAAAATAAAAAAAATTTCACCCCACAAGCAGGTCACAAATGCAACAACTATGCTAAAAATTTCTAATCATCTTCCCTGTCACAAGCAACATTTTTCTTTAATACCTTAAAATTTCTTTAAATTAAAAAAAAACTTCTCTCTCCGTGACCAATTTAAAAAACAGTTCTCCCTTTTAGAACGAAAAAAAAATTTCAAAATTTCAGTCTGTGACATTTTCAGGTCCGCTATTCATCCTTTGAAATCGTTATTTATTATTTTCCTCCTTCCTTTTTTTTAGGAGCCTCCGTCGCTAATTAACTCTTTTAAAAGAACACCTTTTTTTTATTTGCACAGTGTTGATTGAATTTTTTACCTCTCGGCAGTTACGGACCCCAACACCTCTTTTTTTTTTTACAAACACCTGATTTAAACCAACAAAAAAGTGATCAATCTCGGCTTCCAGGCCACCCTCGGACACCAAAAAAGACCATAACTCAGCAGCTGATTTGAAATGATATACCCACAGCATCAATCCCCGGTAATTAAACCGTAAAATTTGATTTATCGGTCGTTACGCGCTAAGGAAAAAAACCAAAAAACAACGAGCTCTTATATCACCAGGCCCGGTGCAACGACGATTTTCACTTTTAGACACACTTTAGTTGTTGAAGGGGGGGGGGGGTACAATAAACTAAGTAAATCATCTGCGGCCAAAGAAGAAAGTATTTTCTCGGCCTATTAATCAGCCCGCCGAGTTTGTTGTCGCGCGACTCGAATCTAGGCCACCGTGTTTTACATTTTTACTTCTTTCTTCCTTCCTTCCTCGCTTGCTTCTTTCTTATTTTTTAATTTTGCGTTTTACAAGACTCGCGCGCGAGATTATAAAAACCCGACCGACCGGCCTGATTTTCCCCCTGACCCGTACGCAAATTTGACACCGAGCGAGGTAAAAAAAAAAAAAAAAAAATGTACGGGGCTCGTTATACGGACCCGTGTTCGCAACGATAACGATCCCGAAGCTTGTTTCTTGGATAATGATTCGCTAACTTCAATGTTTTTGACGAGGGATGTACAAAGTTTGAATCATCTCGGAGAACCAAATAGAAAGTTTGGATTTTTTGTTTACATCCTGATTTACGCAGTACATTTTTTTCATTCGAGTTTAATGGAGGCTCGAATTAAATTGAAAAATGATGGATGTTTATAATCGGGAAAGATAAAAGTCATCGGTCGGCAGCTGTCGTCAAAAACGTAAAATTTTGTGTTTCGCGCAAGTAAAAAAAAAGGTTGAATCATTGACCTGAAAGCCGAGCTGTGATTCATATTTTTTTGGTTTTTACGGTACATCCAGCACGGACTCGTCACGAGCAAGATTTGAGAAATGACTAGACGCTTTTTGAGAAAGGTTAATTCTTTCATTATGATTTTTTTATCTGTGAGTTCTGATCGAGTAAATGCATATGTATTAAAAAAAAAAAAATATAGTAAATGCTGATGTATTAAAATGTTGGTACTTCCAAATTGCGACTCAGTTTTTGATTCATTCTTTGTTTTATTTTTTACGATTATCATTATTTGAAATATCAGTAGGTGACTAATAAAAAAAAAGCTTTTACGCTCATCGAGGATAATTTCACCCAGTTTGTCGTCAATTAAGAAGCATAACAGTTCTAGTTGCAATATTCAAAAATTAAAAAAACAAATATGAAGTGTTTAATCATCGCTCTTTCCACGATTACTTTGTGTAATTTGACGGCTGGATTTACAAACGTCTACCCAAAATTAAAAACTTATTATTTACAAAAAAACGTCGATGTCGGAAATCCGCTGTTCTTGACGCCTCTGATAGAAAGTGGAAAATTGGACAAAGCCAGACGATTGGCCACGGTTGAGCATAATCAGCTTAAGGATGTTAGTAGCTACTCGGGATATTTCACGGTCAACAAAAACTACGGCTCCAATTTGTTCTTCTGGTTTTTTCCATCTCAGGTATTTATTTTTTCGTGATTTCTTACATTTTTTTTACTTCTTCTAAAATCTAAATGGTTTCTCTAACAATGAATTGTCACGACTGATTTGATAACGGTAATTAATTACCCAAAAAACAAGCTTGGGAGAGTTTTTGCCATAGTTTATTTAACAAAAAAAGTGGCAACATTTGAAAAATTTTATAAGGAAGGTTTTTTTAATCTATTGATCTAAAATCAAATCATGCAAAAAGAGATTTGAAACTTTTTGTAGTACAATTTTTTTACAGAGTTCTACATAATTCTGTTGAACTATCGTATTGGTTCTATTTTATCAAAATTTGTCAGAGTTAAGTAGGATTCTGCAAAGAAATCGTTGTAATCTCTTTTTGCATGATCTGATTTTAGATCAATAGATTGAAGAACTTGTAAAATCTTTAAAATAATGTCACTTGACAATTCTTTTTGTTAACTAAAATGTGGCATTAGAACTCTCGCAAGCTTGTTGACCTTGTCAATCAATAATCAATTAATTAAAGATTCTAATTCATTATTCTATTTAAACTACAATCTACTGCCCACAGAATGATCCCAGAAACGCTCCAGTTATTCTATGGTTGCAAGGTGGTCCGGGTGCGACGTCTTGGTTCGGACTTTTTACCGAAAATGGACCTTTCATAGTAACAAAAAACATAACATTAAAGTCCAGACTTTACTCTTGGACTTTGAACCACAGCGTTATATACATCGACAATCCTGTTGGGACTGGTTACAGCTTTACCGAAAATGATTTGGGTTACGCTAATAATGAGAATGACGTTGGACAGGATTTACTCGCAGCGCTGGTTCAGTTCTTCAAGTTGTTTCCTGAATTGCGGAAAAACGAGTTTTTCGCTGCCGGAGAAGGTTACGCTGGAAAATATGTACCGGCAGTTTCGCATGCCATTAAGAATTACAATACCAAAGCTAAAGAAAAAATCAATCTGCGGGGTCTTGCCATTGGAAACGGATTGTTGGATCCGTACAATCAGCTGGTTTACAGTGATGACTTATACCAAAATGGTCTTCTTGATTTGAATGGCCTGGATCAGTTTAAAAAACTGGAAGATGAAGCGAGAGACCTATTGAAGCAAAAAAAATATGTACAGGCTTATGAAAAATTCAAAAAGTTGATCGGGAGTGATCTAAAGACCGAACCATCTCTCTTCAAAAATCTGACTGGTTTTGATTTTTACTTCAACTTCCTGCAGTCTCAGGTCAACAATTCAGATTATTTCTCTCGATGGATTCAAAAGCCAGATGTTCGCAAGGCCATCCACGTTGGAAATTGTAGTTTTAACGTTGAATCTAATAATGTTAAAGAGTGCCTTAAAGAGGACATACTGCAGCCAGCAACTTCCTACATTTCCGATTTGCTTCAGTATTACAAAGTTTTGATTTACCATGGTCAACTGGACATTATCCTCCCGTATGCTTCGACTGAAAAATATTTACAATATTTAAACTGGTTAGGAGCTAAAGATTACAGAAAAGCTTCAAGAAAACAGTGGAGAGTCGGTAAAGACTTGGCTGGATATTCGAAAAAAGCGGGAAATTTAATGGAGGTACTCGTAAGAAATGCAGGGCACATGGTTCCAGCTGATCAGCCGATGTGGGCTTGGAATTTAATCACAAGTTTTACTCATCACAAAAAAATCTGAATGCAAAAAAATGAAAATTATTTTTCTTGAATTTTTTGTTCTGGATGATTAATTAGCGTCAGTTGTTTTATTTCAAATACTATAAATAAAATATAAAAATTTTTGAATCAGTGAATTTTTTGCAATTTCGATCAAGAAAATTTGTTTATATAAACCATTAGTGATTAAAATTTAAATATTTATCGGTGTAATTTAGGAAAGTAGTCTACACCTTATACTTCATTTATAAATAGCTTTTTACTGAAGTATTCCGTCTCTTCAACTTCTATATGTACATTACAGTAAATAAACCAAATCTCCAATCATTAATCTACGTAAAAGCTTTCTAACCAGCTTTTGATAAATTGACTGATAAAAAATCTTAAGCATTTTTTTAGTTGTATCTTTTGTAAATTATCCGAACACAAAACATTGAATTAAAAAATTGATTAAACAAACTCGTACAATTATGTATGATTAATTTTTCAAGCCAACAAATAATCTGATCAGTATTTCAGTTGTTTTTGAGTAAAAATTTTGAATAGGTTGACTGAAAACAAGTTTAATTTTTGTCACCTTATAATATCAATTTACTAATCGATTTCCAGTTAAAAAGTGGGACAAAAAATAAAATATTTCATCGCTATCTCCTGCACTCATAATTTGAGTTTCAAACCGGCTTGAAATGAATATATTAAAATAAAGAAAATAGTATCTAACATATGAAATAATAAAACTTAAATGGTTACTTGAAATGTTTGATCAACAACTGTTAAACTTTTATTTTTAAACTATTATAAGCATGCTAAAAAGATTTTTCCCATGAAATAGCTGGCAAATGTGACTAATTTGTTTTAATCATTTTGCTTGTAATTCATGAATCACATCTTATAAATATTCAAATTTCTCATTAAATATTATTTTACGAACTGATTTATTTATTTGTGAACAGTAAATAAAACTGAAGTGTCCAAAAAATTTTAATTTTGTTCAATAAAACTTTATAAAATTATCAATAGTACTAAAATTATATAAATTGCGTGCTGCAGATAATTTTGAATATTGATTTTATGCATGCAGGAAGCTTAAAACCTTTTCAAGGCGATTTTTGATCGATTTAAACCAGATTATACACAGTATTAAGCTCGTTTTATTCTTCAAAAGTAAAGAAGTTATTTTACTTCAAGTGAGCCGTTTTTACTTCACTAAATAATTTCTCGATATTCTAATTTGTTTTCAATTACTTAAAGTTATTATTGATATTTTCAATTTCTCGTTGATTTTTTAACGATATTCATTCATCTAAATACAAAAATTTGATTTCTATACGTCTTAATTTTTTCAAAGTAAGCAAAATTTATTATTAAATCAAACATAGTTTATTTATTTATTTTAATATGAAAAAATGAACGTCAGTAAAATCAAGCACCTCGTAATAATCGCAACTATTTTGTGTATTTAGGTAATGTTTCATTTCTCATGATCAAAAAGGTCGAGTTCATCCTCGCTTTTACCACAAATATTTCCAAGTCAAACATAATCGAGGGAGCAAAGTGTTAATAAACCATTACCTGGATATCTGCAAATCCAAGTATTCACGCACCGCGGCACGAATTCCCGAGTCTCGACCGTTCATTATCTTTACAACTTGGAATAACTCTGAGTAAACATCCTCGATCCTTAAGAAAAATAAAAAAATTCGTCCGTCACACCTGGCACTAAAAGTCAAACTTTCTATGAAATACGATAAATAATAACTACTACGCATGGGTATGTATATTTACCATAAAAACCGTGGCACAATGTAAAACCTAATCGTGGAGGAAAAAAAAAAGAGGAAACTGTAATTTATAGGAATGGTTTCCGGCCGTTCGGTTATTAGCCCCTCGCATGGACTCGGCATTTTTATTGTTTAAAGAAACATTTGCTATTCGTGATACATACCACGCATGAAAATTAGGAGAAAGCGGGACGCGCGGACGCGAGAAAAGAAGTGCGGCGATGGGTCGTCAAGCCGGGAATTAAAAATTGCTTACTCTTAAGCTTTGATTGGCTATTACTTACCATTACCATCCTCCTTATTATCTTCTTTACCCTGGTTACAGAAATCTCTGGCATGCAAGGGGATGACATCGTGTGAAAATGGCACGAGGCCTGGTAATTACGAGGTGACAGAGGATTAATAATCCGCGCAATCGAAAGAGAAAAGCGGAGAGAAATAATGATAACGCAGAAATCATTTGTTTTACTGTTCTGACCAAAGATTACCTTTGGACGTTCCTTGTGAAAGATTGATGAAATTGTTATTGAAGTAATCTGGTAAATGGATTTCGAGACTGTGGTTTTTTTGGATAGCTGTGCGATCATTGTTGTTTAAATGAGTGAAATTCAAAAAATAGTCTTATCGCCGCCCCAATTCAGAAACATGCTAATTTTCGTTTAGTAAAGGTCTCTCAGGCTAGATTTTTTTTATTCTAAGTCGTAGGATTAAAATTTATAAACTAGAAATCCAATTTCTTATAAAGAAGCAAAAAAAAAGAATCTAGCCTGAATCAGTATACTTCTAAATTGAAGTGACTAAAATCACTACATATTATTACATCAGTATAAAATAATCTAGTTGCTGTAGCTTTTTTATTAACAATATATCATTATTTAATTTTTCTGATTGAACCATAAAAAATTGCTTTTGTCTCTTCATAAAAAAAAAAAAAAAAAAAATTTCTTGGAATCTCTTTTCTATGAAAAAATTACGCAAATTAAATTTTCATCAAATTTTAATAAATAATTTTAACAATAAACTAATTACTAATGTAAATTTCAATTACATAAAGTGAACAGTGTTGAAGATCCACAGAAATACTGTGATGTCCTATAGGTGTTTTCCACATAAAACTTTTCTACTTTGAATACATTAATTTGAAATGTGTACAATTAACTATAGAAAGCAAATGAGAAAAGAAATGGAACAACCTTGTTCACTGTAGAATATTATAATACTTTTTTTTATTTGTTACAAAGGATCCGAACGATGTGAGAATCATTCTCGGACAAGTTGGAAGAATTATTACAATAAACTAAAATAAATTATTCAAAATATATTTTTTTTCATATTTAGATTTAATCACAATCAATCGATTGGCTTATCTTAAATTTACATTATAAATATTCCATTATAAAATATAAATCACTATAAATTTTTTTATTTTTTTTTCAATATAATACAATTATTTTCTTAGAACAAAAATTAAAATCAAATACTCGAGTGTCTGTAATTGAGTAAATTATCGTTTGCACAATTCCAAAACCTTTAATCATTGTCAAACAGGTTTTTTCTATTTAAAAATAAAATCGAAGATAAAAAATACGTTACGGAAATTTCAGGATAAGGTAAAAATCACAAAAAATCTCCTATTAAAAAACAGCTTTGGAAACAAATTGTTATTCGCTTAAAAGAAAAGTTTCGTATTTTTTTTCCATCTTCTTTGATATTAAATAAATATATATATATATATATATATGTATAAATCGTGTACGAATATATAAAACAAAAACGACTTATAAATAATAAAAATTAATATTTACATAATTCGACGCGTAATCGGCCGAAGGTCGCCCACCGTCGTTTCACGGAGGCTAGTAATGGGCCTTAAAAATCTCCTACTACGCCACTAGAAAAAAATTAAATAACCTAGTTAAACATGTTTTTTTTCGGCCCGGTGGTCCTCTTATTTAATACTCCCGGGGCTGTTACGTTGCACTGTCGAATAGTTTTCTTTTATATTCGTCGATCACCGACACACGCACTTTTGGTGATAAAAGAACGATTGCACTTCACTGATAATAAAGAGCCAGAGTTTATTTTGTTTAGAACTGTAGTATTTGGTTGATCCACTCGCGGAACTCGGAGATACGGGTGTAGACTCCCGGCTGGTTCGGTTCCGCGCAACCGATGCCCCAGCTTATGACCCCGGCCAGGACCCATCGCCTGTCGCGCTTCCTCTGGATCACCAACGGCCCTCCACTGTCACCCTGTAATTAAATTTTTTTTTTTATTATCACTTAATTTTAGGAAAATTTCTTTCAGTTTGATAACAATGTTAGTATTGATAACTATAACACACAAAAAAATGTTACAAAGTATATTTTTACTTCATTATATTTTTAAGTCAAAATAAGTTTACGTCTTGTATATTCAAGTATTCCAACGCGCTGACATGCTAACAATACTATAAGTTTTACATATAAAAAATATTGCATTTTTTATTGAATACTTATAGGTTTTTATCATCAAAGAAATTTTTAATCAATCTGAACTAAAGTTTGACATTTAACTAATCAGCGTTAATGTTGAACACGATATTGTACATTTTATATTTACAAGAGATGCTTCTTTAGCTTGTTCATAGTACACGGATTTCCTAACGATTATTACTTCTTGGTGACTTTATACTTTATTGCACCATCAAAGCTAAAGTGCACGCTCTGTGACTGCATCCTTTGGCAAGACTTTTAGATTAAGTTTCTTTTTACGATATGTCACTACTTTAAATATTGTAAGAAAACGAACATAAAAAAGTCATTTGTAAGAGAGCTTTTTTTTCAAAGTGAAAACTTTGATAATAAAAAATTTTGGATCTTGCCTTCAATGAAAATTGATGCAAAATAAATCGTGCAAAAAATTTATTTTAAGAAATTTTAGTTTTTTCGTAATTAACTGTCTAATCTCAACCTATCTTAAAAACCTATTTATCTTGTTTTTTAAACAATAACTTTGTCATAACTTTAATAAATAATTTTTCTTAAATTAAAATTTATTTGTTATAAAAATAATTTTCAATTTTTTTGTAAGTCATATTATTATGATCATCCTTATTAAATTGTTTAAAAAATTTTTGGTGTGGTGTTTTTTTATTAAATTGTATTACATTAGTGATATTTAGTAAAAGACTAACACTAAAAACTGAACTCTATGACATGTTCAACAAATTTTTCAATTTGATTAAAAACATTTACAAAAGAAATCAGTGATAAATTTCGTTTCCCAGTAACTTTACAATCTTTCATTTTAGTCCTAAAGTCGTAAGAATTCTCTCATTTTAAGTAGTAACATCCGAGTACTATCAGACATGCCAAATTTTCACACACTTGTTCTTTTGCAAACCAAAAAAATTTAACTTTCATTTTTATTTTTATTTTAAAAACACAACGAAGCATACCTCGCATGAGTCGAAGCCGCCTTTCCTCCAGCCGGCACAAATGAAAATGTGGGGTATGTGCTCGATGTACCCGGCGTTTCTGTACATTCCCTCGCACACCGAGTTATTTATAACCGGCACTGCGACTTCCTGCAGTACCGACGGCAGCGGTCCGTCTGCGAAATAATAAATTCAAACTTTAGTATATGAAAATCTTATTCTCTCTACTTACTTAAAATAAAAAATCTTACCTTCGTAGAGCCTTCCCCAGCCGGTGACGAAGGCCTGCTGGCCGACGTAGTCCTCGTCGTCGTCGGGTACGCAGATGGGCAGGATGTTGGGCTGGAAGGGCAGGACCGGCTCGTAGAACCGCATTAGCGCCAGGTCGTACTCGAAGGTCCGAGGGTCGAAGTTGGGGTGGCTCGCTACTATCTGGATCCTGCGCTCCTGGAACCCGTACGGTTCCTCCTCGTGACCCAGGTCGTGCTCGCCTATCCGCAGGAGTAAGTCGCTCGGTACCACGCTACAAAAACAAAAAATTTTTAAATTAACATGTGCTTTTTTGGGGATTTTCATTGGCTGACCATACTTACTTTTGAACGCAGTGCGCCGCTGTTATGGCCCAGTTCTCGTTGAGTAAAGCCGCGCCGCACTTGTGAAGGTACGTTGAGGTTCGCCATTGTCGGAGCGATATCTGAAATTAATTTGTGAAACAACACCGTTTTCAAACAAGGCTAAGCTGAGTCAATCCTTTTTTTTTTTTTTTTTTCGTTCTCTCGCGATGGTATAGTGCGCGGGCGAATGGCGAGCGAGAATTTTTGGCGCCATTAAATTCGAATGCGCCCGCCCGGTCAGAGAGCTTTCGAAGAAAGGAAAATACGAGAGAGATAAGAATCTGTGAGAAAATTACAAGACCGAGACTGATGGTGAGTTAAACAAAGAGGTTCGTAACTTCTTCTTTCACGACTCAATGCCACCGGCTGACATCAACGTTAATTGGCGCTGCGTTATTTACAATGGAGTCTCCTTAACCAACTCACCCATTTAGCAAAAATAGTAACACCTCAGAATTTCAAAAAAAAAAAAAAAAGTTTTTAAGTACAGAAAAGCAGAGGATGAAAATAAAAAAGCACAGCGCGAGTAAACAAAAGTGAAGGAGAAAAGACAAGAGTTCGTACCTGCCAAGGCCACCTGCCGAAGTTGCTGGGGTCGCCACCCACAATCCTGGACTCGGGGAACAGTCGCCTTCCGCAAACTGCAAGTATAAACATGGTAGAGTTCATGCCTTTAATAAGGTTCGCGTACCTCCCAGCAGCAGCCATGATGCTTCAGGAGCGGACAATACGCGCTCGCTTCAAACTCTGGCCAGCCGAGAAGAAGCAGAAGCGGCAGCGACGCGAGAGCCGAGACCGAGGAAAACCGGTATCATCGTTGTTTCTTCTTCTCTTTCGTTCCTTTTTCGAGATGCTACCGCAGCTTCTCTTATTGTTTTCTCGAAGCTATCGGACTACTTTTTCATCCCCAGGCGCGTGCCTTCTTCCTTTTTTTTTTTTTTGGATCAAAGTTTATTGACTCCCGAGCGGGGGTTATTAAAGGTACATTAGGGGGGACGGGATTTATGAGTTTTTTGAGGATTTCGGACTGATATCATCGATTTTTTTGGGAGGAGAGAGGAAACTTTTTTTTAGTTAAGATAGTCGGGGTAAAAAAAAAGGATTGAGATCGATTGTGAGGATGTGGAGTGACCTTGACCCCGGAAAAGAAATTAAGCGTCTTACCGAGCGCCGCGGAGAATAATTATGGGTAGTGATTTATTTGTGAATCAGTCGATGGATTGATTATGTATGTAATTTTGTTTCGCTTAGTAAATTGTTAATTGTTTTAATTTTTATGTACGAAGGGTTATGCACTCTAGAATCACTGATTCTTCAGACAAATTTTGATTTTTTAGAGCCTCGGAATTAATTTTAATTGAAATATCATTTGAATAAAAAATGTTTTTTAAAAAATTTTATTTGAAATGAAATTAGTGTAATACTTGTAATCGTTTAAAAACTTCAAAATACACTTTCTATTTTTTAAATTTCAATCTAAGTTAATTTTCAAGATCTAGGCATCCCATAATGTTTAAACGAATTAAAAAAAAAAAAATTATCAAAAAATTACCGATTTTGATTCGGCAGTGCACAACTCTTGTAAAATTACTTTTTTAATATAACGTAACGTAATAAAAAGCTTCACCTTTAATTTTTAAGCTTCATAATTTTTTTCGTCAAACTTTAAACTTTCCCATAAAGAGGTACTCAATGGCTGCTGCTTTACGATACAAAAAAATCAAATACGAACCATCCTTGAAATTGGACATGTTCAGAGACGCGAACACGGACTCACTGTAGTCCGGAGAAACCGTGACGGTCGCTAGGGTCGACAGCGCGTCCATGTACGTCGTCGACTGGGTGCTGGTCGGCCAGGCGATCGGTGTGCCCGTCGTCGTAGTCGAAGTAGTCGTAGAAGTGGAAGTGGTTTTCGAAACCGTGGAAGTCGGTGATGATACCGAGGAAGGCGACGGCGACGGCGATGCTGTAGTGGTTAGCTTGCTGCTGCTCAGCGTGCTTTCTGTTACTGGTTTGGCTGTAAGTTGAAAATCGAGATTATTCATTGGTAAAGTTGAGGTTTTATAGGTGTGAAAACAATTGAGAGGTAATTAAGGATTGTTCACAGGTTTTAATTTTTAATAATAGCAAGTCTGAACTTTAAAATTCAATGGTGAAATGTCATTTGCAAAAATATTTAATTTTTTGAATTAAATTAAACAAAGTTTTAAATACTATAGCGACAAAATTATTTCTTTCTTGCAGATAGAATTTTCGATAATTGTCTATATTCTTTTGAGGATCTAAAGTTAATGTTCAAGAAAGATTAAAAAATTCATAAAACAATAAATGTTGTCTATAAGCATGAATAAATCGACTTTTATAATATACTTGTTCAACAATTTCGATTGCCTGTGCGAAGAAAAACCTTAGGCCAAAATTTCCCACGAAAAAAGTAACATCAGGTTAAAATAATAAATAAAGTCTTTTGTAGACATTTTATTGACCAAAAGTAACTTTGTTGTTACTTTATTCGTAGCAAATATCGGGCGAAGGTTTTTCTTCGCACAGGCAATTGATTTATTGAAATTTTATAATTAAAAATTTATTACAAATTTTTCTTCTCTAAAACAGAGTTCATAACTAGTATTATCAATAACCTCCCGTGTTCAATCTCAGATTTTTCAATTGAATATAATCCTTTTATTATTATATCCTAAGGCTCAGTAAGTAGAGCACAAGGCTCATAATGCAACGGATCTGCGTTCAAATCCAGCATGATGTCAAGTTATCCAAATTTGATTAAGTTATATTCTGTATTATGCTAATGTTAAATAGGGTTCAAAACTCTTTAAAGTTGTTAACAAAAAAATAAAATAAAACAAGTTGATTGCAACTTCCACAGAAATCTTTTTTTTTTCCAAAAAATTCTAAATTTGCTAAAAAAAAAAAAGAACAAAGAAATATTAAGTCCCATGAGAAATTGATACTTTAACATTACATTTAAAGTATAGAGAAATTAAAAAAAATAGATATCAGCATATTTATCCCAAAAAATTTAAATGCAAAAAAGCACCTCAAAAAAATATTTTTACCACCGAAGTATAGTTCTTTAAACAACCATTTTAAATTTATCGATTCGACACACGAATTCTCAAAGCATCACGCAAGATATCTCGAAATTCGTAAAACCGCTTTTACCTTGAGTTACAGGTGATTCGGTCGTGGCCACGGGTTTAGTATTTTCCTCGATCTCCAGCGTCGGCTTTTCGGACGTAGCCGGCGGTAAGAATATCCAACCGTCGGGCGTAGTTACGGGATTCCAGTACTGCTCCGTGGTTGTATCTGAAATATTCATCAAAACCATTTTATTATCTACTTTTCCCCTTAATAATATTACACCCTAATTGCTATCTGAAAATCAGGACTTTTAAAGAAAATTTAGGTCTCCCAAGCTACCAATCACCGGAACAAAGTGTCAACTACAATAGCCCATCAACCCTAAACTACTTCATTGTCAAAACGACCGTAACAAACATTAATCCCATCTGTCTCTAATAACTCGGAATCCCTATTTACCCGATCGTCTAAAAAATCCTCTTGAGCCAGTATAATTCAGTCCGGTGGAACTTTCACGGAAAAGCCGTCGTTTTTACAACCTCCAATCCCATTAAAACCCCAGGGGGGATTAAAACCAAATCAGCGATTTACACTTTCCGGGTCACATAATTTTTTTTCTTCTCCTTAGATGCCCGAAATAAAAAAAAAGGGCGGGAGATAGGTATACAATTAGCCCCGCGGAATGATGATAGCAGAGCCCTCCCCCCTCCCGGCAACAAGAGGAGGCGATTACGGTGGATTGTAAAACCGTTACCGGCTCGCGTTAGCGTGCCTTCCCCCTCCCACTCCCATGGGTTATTTAGACTGGACTTTTTTACGCCATTTCCTCTCTTTTTTACCCCCTTTGAATAATCAACTTTGGCGCGCTTTTTTTGCCCTTAATTTTATGCATTGAATTGCTTGGTCACCTGGAACGGTCGACTCAGCGGGCTTGGTCGTGCTCTCCGCCTCGTCGGAGAACGAGGACCAGGTCACGATGCCGGAGGTCAGGGTCAGGCCCTGGCTGGTGTCCTCGAATTCAGTGTCCAGCTCGTTCGACACGGTCGTGCTCGTTGCGTTCTTCCGGGTGGTCGAGGTCGGAGGAGCGCTCGTGGTGATCCTCGTCGACGGCTTGGTTGTGAGTCTCATGGTGCTGGCGGCCAAGGTCGTGGCGCTCTGGGTGATGGGAGTTTCCAGAGGACTGCTAGTGGTGGGCTTGACGGTCGTGGTCGGCCTTTTGGTGGGACTGGTCAGCTTGGTCGGGGTGGTAGCTATCGTCGGCTTGGTAGCCGAGGTGGTGGCGTTATTTTTCAAACCTGGAGTCGTGGAAGACGTCGCTGGTTTCTTGTTCGACACTTTAATCGACGTTGTGGTGGTCGTGGTCCCGGTGGGTTTCTTACTCGGTACCGTGGTCAGGGGCCTCTTGGTAGGCCAAGACGTTGTGGTTTTCCTAGTGGTCGTCGAGGTGGAACTCGTCTTGGTCGTCGAGGTCGGTGCAGTTGTGGTCGTTTTGAGAGACGAAGTACTGGTACTCGAAGACGACGCTGCTGCGGTAGTCGGCTTCTTGGTGATCAGGGTAGAGGACGGTCTGGGTTTGGTGCTCGGCTTCTTCGTCGTGGTCCTCACTGGTTTCTTGGTGGTAGTTGGCTTCCTGGTGCTCGAGGGCTTCAAAGTCTCTTCGAAGTCCCTGATGGTCGTAGTCTCGACGCTCTCCGTTGCAAAGCCGGTTGTCGTCGCGTTCCTGGGCGGGAACCTGGTTACGGTGGGAGTCCTAGGGGTGGCCGGCGAGGTGGGCTTGCTGCTCGGGGTTTTGAAACCATTTGGGCTGGTCACGGTTCGGTTGAAAGTGGTCGCGGTGCTGCCAAAAGTAGGCCTCGAGCTTCCGCTTGTAGAAGCGGAGGACGAAGAAGTTGGCAGCGGCTTCCTGGTGGTGGTAGTGGCTGGCGCGGTCACGGGCTTCTTGCTGGTCAGGTACTGTCCGTAGGCCAGGGTGGTAGGCTTGGAGCTCGTATATGGACTGGTAGCAGAGCTCGAGGAAGCCGGCCTCGGCCTCGGCGTCGTCGAGGTGGTCGTCTGCTGCTTACGCTTGCTGGACGTGGTTATCAGACTGCTCGTCGTGGGTCGCTGCTCCAAGGCGTTCGACACGGTCTGGAAAGTCGAAAGCCTGATGGATTCCGTGGTCGTCTCCACGGGCTGCTTCTTGGTTACGATCTTCGGCGGCTTGCTCGTCGTCGAGGTAGTCGCGATCTTCGTCGTCGACGTCGCCACGGTCGTGGGACTCGAGGCCGACTTGGTCGTCAGCTTGACCTGGGGTCGCTTGTCAACGTACCCGGGTATGTCGTTGCTGTCGGACGGATTCGAGGAGCCGTCGACGTCGATGCTGTTGTCCTGGGGCAGGGCGACCTCGGGCTCGACGTGGTGATCGAGCTTGCAGCAGCTTCCGAAGTAGAAGCGGTCGATGCAGGTGCCCAGGTGGGTGCCGTTCGCCTTGGCGCAGGTGAAGGCGAACATACACGTGCCCGTCTCGCCGGTTCTCCTTGATACACATGGCAGGTGCCTTATGTTCCTTCCTGTTCCTGTAAAACAAATAAAAACGTTATTGTTTGTTCATCTATATTATTATTGATTATTGTTTAGTACCGAGGATGAATTTGACATATTTGTTAAATTAAAGTAAAAACCTGCAAAATTGAATTCATGCGACAATATTTTTCGGTAATACAGCAATTAATTGCAGAATAGTAAAATTTTTGTAACGTGTTAAGATCTTACATTCACTTATATCTTTTTTCTTTTCACTATTAGAAGTAGAAAAGTTAATTTCCTTTTTGGATAAGTAATAAATCAAAATCATTAGACGCGTACGTAAATAAATCTACATATTAATTGATCAACGTGAACTATCGTACAAATGTATTCCATCCATTAAATTCGTAGTTTGAAATAATTGATCACAAGCGAAAGCACTGCACTCGTAGATAAAATTCAAATATAATTGTCATGCAAATCACGACAGCTCGTATATACTATGTATATAGTATGGGTAGTGCATTAGATGCATAAGCAATTAATTTGAGAGAGTGCACGCAATACAGTTTAAGCACGTGCGTGTGCTAGTTTAACTCACTGTGTCATTGTTATACTAAAAATAAGGTCGTTAAGAGGATCCGCTAACACCTCGAATAATATTTCGATCAAATTATTGTATTATGATTAATTTTTTCATATAACTTTTTGGACGAGTTTTCATAAATATAATATCGCAAGCTTTTGTTTTCCCAACTAACCCAAACTAGTTTTATTACGAGAACCATCAAACCCATAAAAATTTAATCGTCATTAAATACAAGCCCATACAAGCCCTCTCGTACCTTATCTCAAAAGATTCAAAAGAAAAAAAAAAAAAGCCGGCGTATCTCGTCGAGACTCGTAATCGGCGCTTAGCATCATCGCGCGCATAAATTACGATTTTGGAATGCGAGCGGCTCGTCATAACCGGTTGTTACGCCACACACACACTCGTAAAAATTAAAAAAAAAAAAAAAAAGGTTATTCATAAAATCGCGTGTGTGTTT
Organism: Encarsia formosa; assembly: GCA_038277355.1. Classification (NCBI taxonomy): domain Eukaryota; kingdom Metazoa; phylum Arthropoda; class Insecta; order Hymenoptera; family Aphelinidae; genus Encarsia; species Encarsia formosa. The sequence goes on along the minus strand of CM076188.1, from coordinate 2,947,980 downwards.
TTCTAGTCTCGTAGGGTAGAGGAATTTCGAGGTATAAACTCGGAGGATAAGTGTAAAAGGACCAGCCGCGCGCTGACCCACATTCGGGCTAAGTCCGTGCATCCAAACGTTAACGGTACAAGCGGGTAGCCAGCGCGTGTGCGACTCCTGACATCGATTCTGCCTCTCACGATCAAAACTTTATTATACGTGGGTACCCGGCTAAGACGTTAGATCATCCGTTATGATTTTCGGCAAAAAATTTCATTCGAGGAGATTGATTGATTTTTGATCTATAGAGGGTTTGGTAATGGCCCTGTTAACTTTTTTTTACTACCTGTGCTTTTTTGGGATTTAGTGATGAGGTTGCACGTTTTAAGGCGGTGTGAGAATCCGTAAAAAATGATTAAATTTTTTGTTTTTATGGCTTTGGTTGATTTAGTTACGCTGAGATCGGGATATTATTATTTTACGATAGGTCGTTGATCTTCGATTATGTCATAATATGTACCGATTCAGGATCTGTGCGAGAACTATAGGAGATCATACTCGCAAGTATATCTTTAATTACGTGGAGATTTCAATGAAAACAAAGTTTATGTTGCTTTTGGAAATTTATTGTTTTAAAAAATTTTAACTACTTGATAAATTTACAGGCTGGAAAAATTGGCAACGAAAATTTAGCTAATTTAAATCGACAAAGTTATTCTTCAGAAAAAACTTCGAACTAGTAGAATTTTAACATTCTATCAAAGAAAAATCGTAGTCAAAGCCAGTAGAGCAATGTGCTGGTTATTCAAACGTCTACGACGCTAGTTCGAATCCCACTATCTGAAATCGTCATTTCAGTTATAAAACTCATTGCTCATATGGTAATAATAATTACGAAGAGTATTCACGAATTTAGCATAAAAAAAAAAAAAAAATTTTTATTTTAGCATAGTTTCACTGATTACCAATTAAATTAACGAGCACAAAAATTAAGTAAATTTATATAATTTTTTTGTAATTAATAAATCAAGTATATTTTTTTAAATCTGATTGTCAGTGAAAAAGTTTAAAATTGATTTATCAATAACTTTGTTTTAAAATGTCAACTTTAATCCAAGGTACTTTTTATGTAGCCCAACGATAAAAATCTGACTAAAAACATTTGAAATTAAAACCGATTCCCGCGACCGGAATACTAAAATAAATAGATTGCAAAACGCATAACTTTTTCACAATGGTACAGCCGCTTGCAAAAAAGGAGCCCGGAGCCATCCGACCGTTAAGGCTCGAGAAAAGAGCAACTAAAATTACAAGAAAATTATTCAAATCCAAGCAGAGTCCATCGGCGATAATAATTCCTCGAGGGTTTCTGGGTCAGTTGGTCGCCTAACGCCCGAAAAAGAAAGAAAGAGAATGAAATGAAAGAAAAAAGAGGGAAGAAGGATCGCTTGATTTCGCATGCAAAGAATGTGTGTTAACGGAAGTGTCGGAGTGAATCACACTGCGGGGAAGAAGAAAGTATTATGTCTATACAGCTAACTATATATACGTGCTCGCTTTTTTGGCATCCGAGTTTTCACTAAGCTAACACACTTTTTAATTTTGGACCCTGAGAGGTAACAATGGATTCCGATCTGTATTTTGGACGGTGAATACCTAATATGTAGGTGAAAACTTTGAGGAGATTCTTAGGAATGATTATATCCACGTGACGGGGTAGCTTGATGAGTTTATCCGAGTTTAAAATTAAAGCTGACTGAGTCAGCGGATGTTGGGAGTATTTCAATTTTGTTGGTTGATAAATCAGTGGATTTTGAGGATAAGCTTTAGTCATCTCGAAGTTTTCAATGAAGTCGAGCTTGGAAGCTTGTCAAAGTTTATTTCAAGTTTATTTTATCGCGAGATATTTTACCCTTACGACGACGACTTTTTTACTACTTAAGTTTATGAAGGTTGAGTTTTACGAGGCTATTTAAGCAATAATTTAGAATAATTTTGGATATCAAGAGAGCTTTATCTTTTTTCATAATTTTACCAATGTAGAGTATAATAAAGTGAGCCCTGGATAACTTAAAATCCAAAATTCTTATTATTTAAAATTTATAATTTGGTTGACCTTTTCCTACATGTTTTAAAAGTTTAAGTAAGTTGGGAATAGTAAGCATAAACATCAACTAATAATATTTATGCTTACCATTCCCAAGTTAAAAATCCAAAAAATCCTGCGAATTTTTCATGTATGTAAAATATAAAAATTTTAAATCCTGAAGATTACATACAATTTAAATGCATTGTATAGTATTTTTTTTAACATAATGTAAATTTTTCGCAAAAAAAAATAAGAAAGAGAAATTTTTGACCGCTTATAGTCTTTAACTCTAAAATTTTACTTAAAATTACTATATTTACAAACAATTTTAAAAATTTAAACAAAGTAATTTCCAGGTAATTTTCATACGAAAATTCGTAAAGAAAAGTTCAAGTCTCCAGGCTCCACTGTACAAATAATAACCAGCTGAAAACAGGTTTAAGATGTAACTTTATCAATCAAGCAGTACGATAATGCCTCAGATCGTCTTTATCTCCGGTAAAACTCCCGTTCGGCCAAATCGTACTAAACGAATTTAAATAATAATCGCGCCCGCAACTCCAAAATTAACGCGCCTCACGACGTTCGGCTCGAGCCTATGGCACCCGTTCACAGTTAGACACACGGTTACCGTTAATTTGAATATACGCCAACCGAACGTGAAAGATAAAGCCGTCACGAGTCGATAAACAACAAGTCGCCCACGTGACAATTAAAATCCCATGAATTTATTTATTCCACCCTCGAGATTCGATTTTATTTAAAATTCATAAACAATAAAAAACAGATGTTTGACGGATGATAATCTCGGTGACGAACGAGAGAGAGAAAGAAAGGAAGGGCGACCGAGCGAGCGGCGTCACGCTCGAAAGGCATTCGGATCACGCAGCGGCCGGGATCAGCTGACCCACATACCGGTGGCGGAACAGGTTAACAAAATAATAAGAAGAAGAAGAAGAGGAATTAATGAGAGGGAACGAATTTGACCGGTTCGCCCACGACCCAAGACTACAGGGTCAATGTCGACTACACCCCGGTTGTTCGTTCACCAACCCGCGAATTATGGTACTGCGCATGCGCTGGGAAACGGTTTTTGATTTTTTATTCTTCGAAATTACCATTGCTAATGATGGAACTTCAAACGTGCCGATGAAAGTACGTACGAAAAATAAAAGTTTTTTTATTCGCGAAAGTGTGCCGGTGAATGGAAGATTGAAAACAATAATATTTTTATTTGAGAATGAGAATCTTCAACTACACGTTTGCGAATACTTGCATTTTTTATTATTCTGTGGTAATAAGTTTTGTATTTTTGTTCAGAAAGAGCGAAATCGGACTAATTATATATAAGTTGAGAGAGTAAGTTATAAAAAAAATTCTATTTTTTATTACCACAAGGTAGTTTTTCATTTTTCATAGCTACAAACAATGAAAGAAACTTTTGAACTCACGAACTAGTTCTCGAGAGATAAAAATGAGAAAATACAGGCGAATCGAACGGTAGAGCTTATTTCCATTTTGTTTTACGCTGGTTGGCCATCGAGTTTTTAATACCGAAATCTAAATATTAATTTATTCATATAAGGGCCTGTATACAAAAGAACAATTCACTGTATAACAAAGGTCAGCTGTAAACAACCGAGGTATTTCAACAAAAGTATTACGTGGAAGCATAAATCATTCGGTATTGTAAGAAACAGATGGATTTATCGATGCAAATGCAAGTTATTAAAACGAAGGGTCGTTGAAGAAAGGAATCTTTTTTTTTAAATTTCAAGGTCAACAGTAAATTTGAATATTTGATTGGATTGACGCTGTAAATTTACCTCGTACACTCATCGATGACGATCGATATATCAAAAATGTAAATTTTCAATGTGTGTTAATAACAGTAAATCGTAAAAACGGTTGTAAATTACAAAATAACTCGTTCGTACTTGTTCGAACCTCCGCGAAAATTTGTTAACAATTACTCCGTACGTAAATACTCTAAAGAGCTCGCGATAAATATCTCGCGTTTAGCATTCGAGTTAACGAGCCTTGTAAGCGCGTTCCCTATTAAAGCCCAACGATCCGTAAAAACTCCGTCTCGAAGGAGGGTGGGAATGAAATGATTAAAATTTAATCGTCCCGCGGCCCAATGGGTAATAACCGGCAGGTACCGCTGAACAAACAAAGTCTTTCCTGCAGGGGTAATGATAGCGCGAATCACGCTACCGACAAACGAGCCTCCACCAATTACAACTGCTTATCAGCTACGGGGATTCCCCGGCGCGTAAGTATCCGTTAACCAAGGGCGCTTCTTCCAATTTACGGGATTAACCGGTATAATTTTGAAATAAATTGAAGTAAAACTAAATAAATTTTGTCAAAACGAACATATCTCAAAGTTATTCCAGTTAATCCTGGTTTATCCTAGTTTATCCCAGTTAATCTCGGTTTTAATAAATGTAATTTATTTTTGTTACAAACTTTCCACGAAAATAATTGAATAAAAACCGGGATAAACCAGGATAAACTAAGATAAGTTCAAAATAAATTGCGTTAAATATAAATACATTTTTCAAAAACGAAAGATTGCTTATTGAAATATCTCAAAGTTATTCCAGTTTATCCCAGTTGATTCGATTTAAAAAAATTAAATTTGATTAATCAATAATAATTTAGTAAACTGGGATAATTAGGAGTGCCTGACCCCTCGCCATTAACTTTTATAAAATCAATCGTCTGCAGGGTTTAGTTTTATCACCTAACGGGTCACCCCGAATAGCGTGTCTAGATCTCTGTGGTTCGCCCGGGTTGCATTTCGCAGTAACTTGTCTGTACCGCGAGAAAACAGTACTGTGTAAATAAATATCCAGAGGTGTTTATTAACCCCCGGGTAAAAGTAAACTTCCCGAGGTTGATTATTAAAATTGCGGTCGGTAAGTACCACGTTATTTAATAATCCCTCTATCCAGGGATTATTACCCGTAATGACCGTCATTACGATCATTACAACGGTAATCCAAAATTGACAAAAATCGTTACGATTCGCGGTCATCGTATCGTGCGTGGTTCATATGGAAATAAGAAAAAAAAAAGTCGCTTTGCTTACCTCCAGAGAGAAACTGCGGAACGAATACGGGAGTAGCGAGGGCGTGCACCAGCAGGAAGTCGAGCGCTAGAAGAGCCGAGGCCCACGAGTGGTGTTGTCGGTGCTTCCTCATCTGAAACCACACAATGATATTAACGCCAAAATCATCGTTTATGAAACACCCGCGACCTGAGAACTTTCCCACCCCCACGATGCTGTAATTACGGGTTCAAGGTTGGATTCTTTTTTTTATTATCCGTTTTTTAGAAGGGCGAACTGGGTTACGTTCCTAGACTACGGGATTCCAAGTACACCAGCCGGACACCATATCGCGTTGAGGTTTGAATTGGCGCTCGAAATATGACCGTCAGCTTATTGCCAACCTTTGGCACGAGTACACAAAAAATATCTTTCCGCTCTCAAAGAAAGGTTAAAGAGCCGATGTAAATGATCATAACAAATTTAATTAGTTAAATTAATTAGAGATCGTTCATTTTTTTATAAAATATCTGAGCTATTAAGATAGTTCGATTTTCATCGTTCACATCAGCTTCTTAACCTCACAATTTTTTTGCACTTGTGCCAAAGGTTGGCAATAAGCTGACGGTCATATTTCGAGCGCCAATTTAAACCTCAACGCGATATGGTGTCCGGCTGGTGTACCTCGTTCCGTTTTTCGGAATTTTTAATTTAATTAGAGCTTTTTTTTTTATTGCGTCGCATGCAAATTCTTAATTGTTGTCTTGTTTTCGGGAGCCAACCCACTGAATTTTTTTTAAATTTTAATTAATAGCAGCCCCGACAAAAAACTTAAATCTCGTCTACAATCAAGGCGTTACTCTTTTTTCATACGACTCTGGAATAAAAAAGATTAATTACTGTTTATTTTTAGTTTTGGATTAATTATGAGCCGTCTGTCTTCGAAGAAAAAGACAAAGGTCAGTGACTCGGGGCTCCGGAAGGAGACCACAAAAAGATTTTCAAGGCCCCCGACAGGTGCCCGCTAGATCCGAATCCTCTCAAGTATCATCTAAAATACATTTTTTATTTTGCTGAAAGTGAAAAACTTTTGACTCTTGTACCAATCATCGCTCGCCAAATTCGTCATTGAAATCTAACTGTACCGAACCGTATGATTCATCAATTACAAATTCAGATAAAAGATTATGGGTCTCTAAGTGACACACTTATTCAAAAAATCTAATAGGTAAAATAAACATTTTCCGATAGCGCGTGTTTTACAAATAAAAGTAAGCAAGCACCTGCGTCTCTTATCGAAGAGATATCGTATCGTAACCGACACGACCCAACCGATCAATCGAAAAATCGTCCGAATTTACAAATAAAAAAAGTGTATCGCTGCGCCCGGCGTGAAAGTACAATATTCCGGAGCACACACACACGTACGCGCGCGAGCCGAAGTACCGCTACTCAAGGATTATACGGGTTACCGGGAGGTGGGGGGAGGGGGACAAGACACAAACTTTCCGACGTCGCGATTTACGGTACCAGCGGAGCCGCGACCGGCTCTATCATCATCGTCAAATATGCGGTTCTTCTTGTACTGTCTCTTTTTTTTTTTAAGGTGATGAGATATTTTTAAGATCGATCTAATTGGGTACGCTGGCGGAAGCGAGGGTACCTTTTTTACTGCCGCATGCAAAACAGGAGAGTCGTTACCCGCGGACGGTCTTGAAATTTTCAGGGTTTGAAGAATTTTTATCGGGAAATTTTTATCAATCTTTTTTGAATTCTGGAGGTTTTTTAAAATGAATGTAAAATAAAAAATAAAAAAATAATTTATAAATCTATGAAACGAATGATCCGACATGTGGCCTTTAGCTACTAAATTCCAGAGTGAAAGACTCACGACTCCGAAGTATAATTAACGTCCGGGAGAAGCAAGGTGCATCGTCATTCAAGATTAATAACTCATTCTAAAAGTTCCCCACGTAAAAAAAAAATTTTTCCTCCTTCAAATCACTATCAAAACTATAAAAACTCAACTCGCGCCTTATTTAAAAAAATGATCCGCGTAAGTGTGTCACCTGTCTCAATACATATAAAACTCGCACTCACCTCGGTATCTCCCTGTAAAACTCGTACTGTATACCACCAACAATCGAGGGTAGCTCGTTCACAAACCAGGTGGGAGGGGAGGGGGTAGTCGCACTATCCGGGAGCTATCCTCTCGTCATGGTGGAGGCAGAGCACTCGCGGTACCGCGGCAAAGTCCCCGCGGAAGCATAACTAAGAGGCCCAGCAGAGTCCCCAGTCGCGCACCACAACCTTCTGGTCGTCGTCGCCGAGCGAGAAGACGAGCAAGCCGAGGCTAAGGTGAGGTGGTGGCAATGACCGTTCCCCGTTCTCCCTCCTCCCGACCGGCCTTTTCCTATAATCCTCCAAAGGCCGCGAGCGAGAGAGAAAAAGAGAGAGAGAGATAAGAAACGCCAGCTGCACTACGCTACCATTGGTCCCTTCTTATTACTGCCTCGCTATGTTCTCGTTTCTCCTACTCTTTTTACCTCTCCCCCCCCCCCTCTCTTCTGCCCCTGTTTACCTTAGGCTGGATTCTTCAGCCTGGGGATGATGATGATGGGTGTTGCTTCCGCGGACTCTGCTTGCGATCCGAGGGTGCCGGATGATGAAAGACAGAAGAACTTTGGTTTGAAAAAATCATGGTTTTTAGGTATGGACCACGTGGTTTTGGTACCAAGAGGAAATACAAGAAGAAAGATAAGAAGTGGATTCAAAGACAGAGTGTTTGAACGACTGCCCTTCTGACACCATAAAAGCCCTCGACCTCGGCGAAGGCCACTCTCGTCATAATCCCCGGGAGAGCGACATATAACACAAACATACACGAGTACGCCAGCCGAGCCCGGAGGGGCGTGTTATCGAGCCAACGGTATTAGCAGGTTCGGCTCCTCTTCTTCTTCTTCTTTTTTTAATCCTTCAAACATCGACTCGGGTATGCGCGATACGTAAGCGCGTAATAACGGTTTACGAATACACCGAGCAGTGAGACTTTGCGTTAATGCGGAGTGCTTTTTCGCTCGATCGAGCACTGTGCTGGGAGAAAAACTGAAAATTTCGGATGGTGGTTCGAAAATTTTTAAGTATATCGTAGTTGAGACCAGTGCGACAGGTAGATGTAGGGCTTCACGATATCCGATAAAAATATCGATATCGACTCGATAACGAGACGATATCGATACGATATCCAATACGATACAAATTTTTCAGGTCGATAATAATATGATAAAAATTTTATTCAATATCGCCGATATTCTCGTATCGACGATATGTAATTGTCGATAATATCGAAATTTATCGATCTCGGAAAAATTTTTTTGACATTCCGAACTTTCTTAAATTTTTCAATCTAAGAATTGAAAAACTAAATATTCTATGTTTTTTTAGATCAGCATATATATAATAAAGCTTTATAATCAAGCTTCAAAGGGACACAATTTAAATATAAGTTTCAAGTTAACATATGTATCGTGCCACGTAGTCTAGTGGCTACGGTCAACGCCGTCAATTCGGATACACTGGATTCGAATCTCGACACATTTTATTTTTTTCTTTTTTTTTTACTTTTTGTTAACTTTTGCTCTGTTTTAAACTGTTTTTTTTTTTTTCTTTTTTATTAATAAACTAAATATTAAAAACCGTATGAATTATTTATGGTTACCAGAAAATGAATAAAAATAACGTCGTGAAACAAACATCAAACAGCATGTAAATAAAAGTATTTTTTTCTGTCTTTCAGCTGAAAAAATATTTTTAGCTAGTTTTTAAACTGAACTAATAGAAAAAATAAACTAAATATTAAAAACCGTATGAATTATTAATGGTTACCAGAAAATGAATAAAAATAACGTCGTGAAACAAACATCAAACAGCATGTAAATAAAAGTATTTTTTTCTGTCTTTCAGCTGAAAAAATATTTTTAGCTAGTTTTTAAACTGAATTAACAGAATAAATAAACTTTACCTTGGCTATGAATAGAAGCTTTATTTATTTATTTATTTATTTATTTATTTTTTCAACGGGTTTTGAGCCCTTTGTACATTATATAATACAGAAATATAGGATATAGTACGCTAGGTGGTAATTAAGGAAGAGAAAAGAAAATGAACAATATAACTCTAATTCGATTCTAACTCAATCCAAAATTTACAAAATAAAATCACTATTATTTCTATAATAGTAAACTCAATTAAAGTTTGATACAATATAAGAAGAAAGAAAAAAAACAAGAATAAATTCATATTTTTTAACATAATCATTTTACAAAAGGAAAACAGCTTAAGTGAGAATTTACAAATTATTCTGAAAAATATTTAAAAGTTTCTCTTTTATTTATAGTCTTGAATGCACTAACACTATTTACCAAAATATTTTCTGCTTGCAAATGTAAAGTGTTTAGATTGAGTGACAGTCTGTCTATGACTGAGATGTGGATTAGGTTTGACGATTTAACTTTAACAACAACGATCTGTTGGTTGTTCCTCAATGTTCTTGTTGGTGTAAATAAATTCAATCGTTCATAAAGGATTGGAGCATCAAGCTTGTTTTTTAATAATTTAAACATGAATATATTATCTTGGTACAAACGAAATGATTTCAGCGAGCAAATATCAAATTTAGTGTAGAGTGAATCGTAGTTATGGTCGAATTTTTGGAGTGGTATTCCGGTTTTATAGGCTAAGTATCTAAGAAATCTGTGCTGAATGCGTTCCATTTGAATAGATTGATAATTTTGTTTTGGTGACCATATGGAAGAGGCATAGGAGAGAATAGTTCTAACTTGAGAAAAGTATAGCGTTTTAAGTATTTCAATATTTTTGAAAGATTTTGTGGAACGTATAAGACAGTGAAGAGATCTTGAGGATTTATTCAGGATATAATTGATATGTGGCTTGAAAGATAAGGTAGTATCAAAAATGACACCAAGATCTTTGATTTCATCACAACGAGAGAGTGGAGAATTTTCAATGAAATAATCAGTCTCAATAAGTTCATGTCTATGAAATGACATGTAAAAACATTTATGTACATTAAATGACAAGTCATTTTCACATGTCCATTAGAAAATATTGTATAAATCTTGTTGAAGAAGTATTACATCCATGTAGTTTTTTATTTGTCTATACAATTTCGTATCATCAGCAAATTTTAGTAATTTGCAATGTTTAACTACTACCGATAGGTCATTTATAAAAATAAGAAATAGTAAGGGACCCAGATGGGAGCCCTGGGGAACCCCAGAAGTGACTATTTTTGCTGTGGAAATAAAGTTTCTTATTTTAACAAATTGTACTCTATCATAAAGATAGGATTCCAACCATAATAATATAGAAACTTTAATACCATGTGCTTTTAGTTTATGTATAAGAATGATCAGTTTTTTCATTGACCTCGGGCGCACGGGGTTTTGGGGGTTCAAGGATTGAGGGATAGCTGATCAGATTATTCATTAAACTCTACGTCCAGGGTTTTGGGGGTTTAGAGCTTGGGGGATAACTGATCAGTTTTTTCGTTGACCTCTGGCGCCCAAGGTTTTGGGGGTTCAAGGCTTGAGGCATAGCTTATCAGATTATTTATTGAACTCTACGTCCAGGGTTTTGGGGGTTTAGAGCTTGGGAGATAACTGATAAGTTTTTTCATTGACCTCGGGCGCACGGGGTTTTGGGGGTTCAAGGCTTGAGGCATAGCTGATCAGATTATTTATTGAACTCTACGTCCAGGGTTTTGGAGGTTTAGAGCTTGGGAGATAACTGATCAGTTTTTTCGTTGACCTCGGGCGCACGGGGTTTTGGGGGTTCAAGGCTTGGGGGATAACTGATCGGTTTTTTCGTTGACCTCGGGCACCCAGGGTTTTGGTGGTTCAAGGCTTGAAGGATAGCTGATCCGATTATTCATTGATGAGATATTTTTAAGATCGATCTAATTGGGTACGCTGGCGGAAGCGAGGGAACCTTTTTTACTGCCGCATGCAAAACAGGAGAGTCGTTACCCGCGGACGGTCTTGAAATTTTCAGGGTTTGAAGAATTTTTATCGGGGAAGACTTTTTGGAATTATAGAGGTTTTTTAAAATGAATGTAAAATAAAAAATAAAAAAATAATTTATAAATCTATGAAACGAATGATCTGACATGTGGCAATTAGATACTGAATTCCAAAGTGAAAGACTCACGACTCCGAAGTATAATTAACGTCCGGGAGAAGCAAGGTGCATCGTGATTCAAGATTAATAACTCATTCTAAAGGTTCCCCACGTAAAAAAAAAATTTTTCCTCCTTCAAATCACTATCAAAACTATAAAAACCCAACTCGCGCCTTATTTAAAAAAATGATCCGCGTAAGTGTGTTACCTGTCTCAATACATATAAAACTCGCACTCACCTCGGTATCTCCCTGTAAAACTCGTACTGTATACCACCAACAATCGAGGGTAGCTCGTTCACAAACCAGGTGGGAGGGGAGGGGGTAGTCGCACTATCCGGGAGCTATCCTCTCGTCATGGTGGAGGCAGAGCACTCGCGGTACCGCGGCAAAGTCCCCGCGGAAGCATAACTAAGAGGCCCAGCAGAGTCCCCAGTCGCGCACCACAACCTTCTGGTCGTCGTCGCCGAGCGAGAAGACGAGCAAGCCGAGGCTAAGAAAATGAATAAAAATAACGTCGTGAAACAAACATCAAACAGCATGTAAATAAAAGTATTTTTTTCTGTCTTTCAGTTGAAAAAATATTTTTAGCTAGTTTTTAAACTGAATTATGGAAAAATAAACTAAATATTAAAAACCGTATGAATTATTTATGGTTACCAGAAAATGAATAAAAATAACGTCGTGAAACAAACATCAAACAGCATGTTAATAAAAGTATTTTTTTCTGTCTTTCAGCTGAAAAAATATTTTTAGCTAGTTTTTAAACTGAATTAACAGAATAAATAAACTTTACCTTGGCTATGAATAGAAGCTTTATTTATTTATTTATTTATTTATCTACGTCCAGGGTTTTGGGGGTTTAGAGCTTGGGGGATAACTGATCAGTTTTTTCGTTGACCTCGGGCGCCCAGGGTTTAGGGGGTTCAAGGATTGAGGGATAGCTGATCAGATTATTCATTAAACTCTACGTCCAGGGTTTTGGGGGTTTAGAGCTTGGGGGATAACTGATCAGTTTTTTCGTTGACCTCGGGCGCCCAGGGTTTTGGGGGTTCAAGGCTTGAGGCATAGCTTATCAGATTATTTATTGAACTCTACGTCCAGGGTTTTGGGGGTTTAGAGCTTGGGAGATAACTGATCAGTTTTTTCATTGACCTTGGGCGCACGGGGTTTTGGGGGTTCAAGGCTTGAGGCATAGCTGATCAGATTATTTATTGAACTCTACGTCCAGGGTTTTGGGGGTTTAGAGCTTGGGAGATAACTGATCAGTTTTTTCGTTGACCTCGGGCGCACGGGGTTTTGGGGGTTCAAGGCTTGAGGCATAGCTGATCAGATTATTTATTGAACTCTACGTCCAGGGTTTTGGGGGTTTAGAGCTTGGGAGATAACTGATCAGTTTTTTCGTTGACCTCGGGCGCACGGGGTTTTGGGGGTTCAAGGCTTGGGGGATAACTGATCGGTTTTTTCGTTGACCTCGGGCACCCAGGGTTTTGGTGGTTCAAGGCTTGAGGGATAGCTGATCCGATTATTCATTGAACTCTACGTCCAGGGTTTTGGGGGTTCAACACTGCAAACCCAAGTGTCTTAAAAAGTTCGATATAGGTATACTTGTCGTGTAAATTTTGTCACGATTTTAAAACACTTCCAAGTGTTTTCAATACCTAACCTGCAGGGTTAGACGCATAAGACACTTAAGTGTTTTAAAATCGTGACAAAATAAGACACTTGGTTTTGCAGTGAAGACTTGAGGGATAACTGATCAATTTTTTCGTTGACCTCGGGCGCCCAGGGTTTTGGGGGCTTAGAGCTTGGGGTATGACTGATCATTTTATTCATTCAATTCTACGTCCAGGGTTTTGGGGGTTTCGAGCTTGGGGGATAATTAACCAGTCTATATATTCAACTCAAATTTTTTTTTTTCTTTAGACGTCATTTTTATTGGGGGCGAGGGGGAGGGCTGGACCTCAGGACACCCCCTAGCTGGAAGGAGTTGTTGCGCCCCTGGTTAATGAGCTTGGTAGATTGGTTAATAATTTTTAATTTATTTTTTGTCGATAAATTTATCGACTCCCGAGACGATATCGATACGATACCGATATTTTTTTACATAAGTGTCGTCGATACGATAAACGATACGATAATAATGATCCACGACGATACGATATCGATATTTTGGAAAATATCGATATCGTAACGTATCGTGAAGCCCTAGGTAGATGTTCTGACTGGCGGTCCGAGGGTCGTCGGTTCGAGTACCAAGCCACTGTTAACGAATGATCATATTACAGTGTTGTTTAAATGATAACATAGATAACATTGAAAATCAATTATAAAATTAAAAAAAAAAATTTCACTTGTGTCCACTTTTTTTTTAATCTTTGACAAATAAATTTTAAGACATTAGGAAACTGAAAATTTAAAATTGAAGGATTTTACGAAGAATCATAAAAAAATTTGTTTGATTACAGATACAGCTGTTTGTAACGGAAACAGTGTATCGATCGATTTGAACAAGTAGATCATTAATTATTACCTCAAGCGCATAACTTTTTCGAAAAAAATTTTTGCGTCTACAAAGCATCATAAAATTCCAAGCAGAAAATATTATAAGAAGCATCGAATTATCGTACACATCTTGATTGAAGATACACCATTTCAGCTGTTTAGAGATGACGGATACACAAGAACCGTTTTGAGATTTGCATACAAATTCACATGTAAGCTCTGAACAAAAACACTTTTCATGAACCGATTGTTATCTTTAAAACAGTACAAGGGTTTTTGTACTTAACTTCGTACAAGATTAGGCCCCACCATAATTTTATGAGATAGCTAGCTTGATCGTTCTTTCGGTTTTGTTGAAGATTGCAGGGATAGTCGGTAAAGGAGTTTTTGATGCGATACTGAATGTTTCAAGTTATTTTGAAAAATTTTTTATGTGTTATGTAGATAACAATAGCTTGGGTTCAATAAAAGTATAAAAAATTGATGTTATGTAGTAAAAGTATTATGTTTTTTAAGGTGTTAGCTTAAAATTTTATCGATTGGGAAAATTGACTGTACATTAGAATATCAAAGTTTACAAAAAAAAAAAACTATTTATCAAATGTAAAAAAAAACAAAATTTAATAATAATAAACTTACTAAAATCACTAATGAAGTATAAATTAATCTATATAATAAATCAGTTGATCGTTATTATTAGAAAAGATTTTTATCATCTTATATAACGATCATAAAAATGTTATAAATATTTCGAAGTTATTATGATTTACTCCATGCTTAAGTCACCAATCAAATTCACTTCTTTAACAAAATTAAAAATCCACTCATTAAATAGATATTAGTGATTAAAATTTAATGATGAATTCTAGCCTTTAAAATTTTTACAATTTTTATTTTTATAGCCACCATCAGAGAAAACGTTTTTGTGATAGGATATGAAACCGTATATAATAAAACTCTATTTATGGGAATCCAATGACATCTAGGAAAACAAAAAAACCCTTCCTGGTTGTGAGAAGCTGAAAGAACTTATTTTATTTATCACTCACGCAACCTGTCTTCAATGGAGGAAGTCAATAATAACACATTTACAGAATCTTCGCCTCAAGCGTATACAGCACTACATTGATGCAACATGTCGTTGGTCAATGCACTACCTGCTCTGTAAGAATTTATTAAAACGGAAAATAGACTTTTATTATTTACTTTGAATTAAAAATTAACGGGAAGTTTTTTGGATCAATCAAGATTGATCAAAACTGATTAGCATACTCAAAAATTTTATAAGAAGTTCAATGTTCCTAGTGGTAGTCACAAACTATCTTCTATGGAAAAATTTTTTAAAAATTTTTCCTCAAACTTCTTGTGTTAAAATCAAACTCTATTCGTCAAAAAATAAATTAAAAAAAAAAAGAGGACATACATGCGCGTGCATGTGACTCAGACTGATCGGATATAAATGCAGGATGTCGAGAGCTGCTGCGTTCCCATCGACGACGCAGCATCCGCGCCTACACGTCAGGATTACAATACAAAAGCTCATCTCGGAGTTAAATATTGGAAATTTCTGGATTGAATTAGGTAAGTAAAATTTTTTTCTAATTTTTGAAGACTGCGACAAAAAAACATGAATAGCTTGATTTAATAACCGAGAATTTAACGGAAAAACGAATTTTTTTATTGTTACCAATGGTAATACCAATTTTATTTTTGCAAATTGTGAAGCGTTTGACTCTTGCTTTCGAAAATCGAGATAGAAAAATGACCTGATTTGAACTCATATACATTATAACCGACGATACTGGTTTTTAGCTGATTAATTTTTCTTTCATAATTTCACGAGAAATTTATTATCTTTAATTTTCTAAGAGACATATTAAATATTTACACTTTTATTACCTTGTTCAAAATTTTTTATTGACACGAACATGTAAAAAGAAAAAGTCATTTTAATAAAATAAGAAAAAAAGAATTAAAGTTTGATAAAAAAATTGTTGAAAAATTTTTTCGCTAACAATGATTACCTAAAACAATTAAAAAATAATTTATTCTGTCTTTTCAACTTTTATTAATGTATTTAATAAAAGAATTAAAATAGCTCCACTGATAAAATTTCTGAAATCTATTTAAAATGTTAATTCAATGTTTATAAACATAATTTGAGAATTTATTCGAATAAAGTGTGAGCACCATCAAGTGAATTAATTTTGTAAAATATATTTTTCAATATTAAAGTAGGCTTAAAAGTAAAAGAATATATTAACTAAAAATTTTCAACAAAAACGTCTACGTTGTTATCATAAATTATGGATTTCATTAAAATGAGATACGGTAATATTAACTAAAAATATACGCATTCACGTATTACAGATATAAAATTTTAGTTCTTCCTGAAAGTTTAATCATTTTGTAGCTAATAAAACTGTAATAAAAAAATTTCGACAGTGATTTATAATTTTTCCGCTCACAAATGCATTCGATTAGATAATCTCAAGACTGTCACAATAGCAGAATTTTTCTACCAAAACTTTCATTATTCATCACCAAAGTGTTCGTGAAAAAAAATGCGGCATCTTTTTTTTGTGATCACGATTGTGATTTGTCTTCAAACAACCAATCAACAAGACAGAACCGACAGAGTAAACGACGGAGCTTCAACATCCTCAGGGGAACCCAGACAGCTAAGTCTGCACGAAAGATGCGAAGTTGGGGGGTACGCGAACAGGGTGATCCAGCTGCTGTTAGCCGAAGACAGCAGCGGGACTGACTTACAAGAAATGAGGCAAAATCGATTCAACGAATTGGCAGCTTACTCGGACGAAGTATTTTCATACCTCGTGATCACCAGATACGGAGCCCAAAAAATCACCGACTTAGACAGACGTCAGCTGAGGCTTAGATTTTTCTCCTACACGATCAGCTTGGAGATAATCAGAATAATCAACGAAGCCTCGTCGTCGCATTACAGTTACAATATGGTCCAAAATTACGACCCTCAGAGCAACATGATTTTGGTTAAGGAAAATGTTAGTTACAGTCCAAACAGCTGCTTGTGTCATAACTACAGAGAACGTTCCGTCCTTAGCGCGCCGTTTTCGTTACCTCGGAGCCTCAGTAGAATGGACATAGCCTATCAACTGGACATCATTGGTAATCAAGCTCACGTCACGGATCTGTTTGCATACCATATCATTCCACTACCGTTGATCTCAAAATTTTTGGACGTCTGGTTGTCGAACGAGTCAACGAACATTGACAACACAAATTTCAACAGGTGCGTGCAAACGTTGTTCGGTCGTTTAAAAAGATCGATGTTGAAGCTCGTCCTGGCTAGCCTCGGGAAAACGTCACCGAGAGAAGACTTCATGGAGATAGATGGTAATTTTTTTTCGAGAACTATGCCGCGAACTCACGGTATGCTAAGCGGAAACATATTCATGGGTCCCGCCAGGAGAGGCCCATTCAATCCACATTTCCAGAGAACTGGAGAAGAGTTGCTCCACACCTTCGAGCACAATGCGGAAGCGATAATTGGCACGCGTCGATACCAACAGATGTTATATATTTACAACCAAATGCACAACTACCTTCGAACTGCTCCTAGAACCTACCCATTCTTGAGGTTACTGAATGGTCTCAACGTATTTTTCTCACTGCACATCAATTTGTACGATCAAGACATAGTGCCTATGAACAGCCAGCAGTGGGAGGAACGGGAACCATACGACGAAGAACTAATGAACGTCAGAATAGTTCAGTTGAGAAGAATACTGAGGACCCAAAAGTACTGGGCGATCAAGAGGGTACCCACGAGATCATCGAGATCTTTAGATGAAGAAAAAAACAAAGAATTGTTTGAAAAAAAATCCTGCCCACTGGAGGAATATTCAAAACACAAGTGGAGCGAGTTTGTTTTGGACTTGATGACGATGTCAACGGAAGCTTTGAGTCGGAACGAAGAAGTTAGCTGGTCGTGTAATCTAACTTTCTTGCAGAATGACTATTCGTTTGGCAAATCAGATCTTAGTGAGAACGAGACTTGTGTGATTAACTTTGAAGAATTTTTGTACTCGAAAATATTTGACTCCGACGAATGGCGCAGATGCAATAGTCATAAAGCCCAGGACCAGGAAAAAGAATGGTGTCTTGCTTGGAGGCGTATTATGATTCATTTGGACAACGAAGATTCTTCTTCTGATCTCGATCTGCCCAAGTTACTCGTTCATAAATCCAGATCAAAATCATACCTTCAGGATGTGGAAACAATGGTACACTGGTTGACAACTAAAACTAAAGTAGATACCGTCGAAGAGAAAAAGAATGATGTATCAAATTTGGTGTACGAACCATACCACCCGACACGCAAGAGTAGCGTCATAGATGAAGGATTGTGTTTTTTACACTCCATCTCGGGCCTTTTCTTATCTTTTCACGAATGCCTCAATGTTTTTGGAGTACTAAATAATGCTAGTGAAGTATAAAATTTATGAACTTTGAATACACTATTGCACAGAGATAGAAATTATGTAAAAATTATCTATGATAATATTAGATCAAGATAAAAATTGTTAATTTATTTTATTTATGTATAAATTATTGAGATAAATCGAAAACAGAGATGAAAAAACTATCATCTTTTAAAAACAATAAGTTGTGAAATTTGTTGTAATCATTATCCAAATTTTTAAGTTATGTAGAGTAAAATAAATTTTTACATTCACTAAATTCAAAAGCTACGAAAATTTTTATAAAAAAACTTCTTAACTTGATACTAATGAATTATTAATAATTTAATCTAGTGATCAGATTCAGTCATAAATTCACCTGAAAAAACTAAGAAAAAGAAAAAATCCGTTATAAGTAAATAAAATTCCGATATTCCTTTTTTGCGGTCGAAGAAAAGGCGTTAATCTCTCGACAAACAATCCGAATCATCGCTAAAATCTATGAGTCAACAAAATTGATTGCTTCCTGTGTTCCAGAAATCTTATAAAGAGTAAAGAAAGTAAACAGCAAAGAATGCAAATTTCCGTGTCGCTGATGTGTCTGGCTTCCGTCCTCCTCCTGGGATCGATGAGCGTGAACGGCGATCCTGATCCTAGGGCCAGACCGACAAAATCTAAAGTTTTTACCAGTAAGGACGATTTGAGACGATACCTCGACGACCTCAAAGGCTTTTACCATGTCCACAGTATAGCACGGTAGGCTAACTAACATTAAAAATTGAGAAATTCACAGACAATGGACCTCTTGCATAATCGCCAAAATCTGATCCTCACCAAATTGGCTGAAATTTTGGATTTAGGTGCCTTTAGGGACCTACAAAAACAGCTCACAGTTAGTTTTTCGGTTGGCGGATTTACCGCGCATGCGCAGAGACTTTTGTTTCCCATTTAAAATACATGGGAAACCACAATTTCAGATAGTTTTTCGTTTATTTCTCGAATATCCGACTTGGTCCAGGTCTGAAATTTTAGTATGTTATGAAGACATAAAACACTCAACTTTTCAGGGTGATTCCGTGAAGGGGCAAGGTGGGCCACCCACTTTTTAAGGCCTCTGAAAGATCCGAATTTTTTATTTTTTTTTTCAAAAATTCATAACTCGGTCTCTAATCATCCGATCGGAACCAGGTTTGGCGCAAAATTTTTGTCTTTAGTTGTAATTTTTAGAAAAAATTTTGTCTCTATAATTTTAAGAAGTTTTACTGCACGTAAATCGTCCATAACCTCAAAATTTTGAAAAAAACGTGGTTTTTTGGACTTTTCAATGCCGTTTTAGCTTATAAGTATAACAAAATATATATTTTCTAAAAGAACTCAAAAAAATGCATCTTTTATTTTCTATGGTCTAACCTGAATAAAAGTATATAAAAATATATATCACCGTAAACTAGAGCAAAAAAGGCATCTATTTATGAAAAAAAAATGGGGGTTTACGCGCCAAATTTTCAAGTTTTGAACGGTTTTTGTCTCAATTTTTTACCTTTAAAGTGAATTAAATCGACTTTAAACGCATAAATCGAATATAGACCATAGAAAATAAAAGATGCATTTTTTTGAGTTCTTTTAGAAAATATATATTTTGTTATACTTATAAGCTAAAACGGCATTGAAAAGTCCAAAAAACCACGTTTTTTTCAAAATTTTGAGGTTATGGACGATTTACGTGCAGTAAAACTTCTTAAAATTATAGAGACAAAATTTTTTCTAAAAATTACAAGTAAAGACAAAAATTTTGCGCCAAACCTGGTTCCGATCGGATGATTAGAGACCGAGTTATGAATTTTTGAAAAAAAAATAAAAAATTCGGATCTTTCAGAGGCCTTAAAAAGTGGGTGGCCCACCTTGCCCCTTCACGGAATCACCCTGAAAAGTTGAGTGTTCCATGTCTTCATAACATACTAAAATTTCAGACCTGGACCAAGTCGGATATTCGAGAAATAAACGAAAAACTATCTGAAATTGTGGTTTCCCATGTATTTTAAATGGGACACAAAAGTCTCTGCGCATGCGCGGTAAATCCGCCAACCGAAAAACTAACTGTGAGGTGTTTTAGTAGGTCCCTAAAGGCACCTAAATCCAAAATTTCAGCCAATTTGGTGAGGATCAGGTTTTGGCGATTATGCAAGAGGTCCTTTTCGAAATGCTTTTGAAAAAATAGTTTTTACATGCATATAAAAATTAAGTAAATTATTGCGATTAATTTTTCTAATCAATTCAAACTGTCTTTTTTTTTCATAAACGTTTAATAATTCCATAATTTATTGTACAGATATGGAAAAAAATCAGATCCAAACATGGTCCAACAAATCTATGATCCAAGAGACTTTTTGAAGATCATTTCGAGCTTGACTCAGCAAAAACAGAAAAATAAATTCTCGGATTATGAGGATGGATTAGGGTGTTCCCTGGTTCCCAAAATGCCGCGGCACGACGTGCCCATGCTTTAAAAGAAAGTTTTTGATATAAAAATAAGTTTTCCACCATGGAAAAATTTTTTTTTTCATTTTAAACCGTGCCCCCTAAGTCATTAAGTTATTAAAAAACAATGAAAAAATAATCGAAAAAAGTATAAACAGGTTGCGTGACCCTAAAAAATATTTATCGGTAACCCCTAAAAAGTATATATCGTTTGAAAGATGCTCTAAAAAGGAAGCTCTCTGCCAAGTTTCAGACCTCTATCGTTTAAAACGCGCCTGTGCCACCGAAAAAATTAATTTTTACCATCTTTTTTTTCTGTTTTTTTTTGAATTTTTAAACTTCGACCTTAGATTTCGTTGAGTAGGAGTCGTTTTTCGAAAAAAACGCCCTTCAAATTTTTTTTAGCTATTTTCATGTCGTTTTCAAAAACGTGTGATTTTATTGGATTATCCCAAAATTTCGCATCATACGATCAAAAAAACTAATTTTTACCATCTTTTTTTCTGTTTTTTTTTTGAATTTTTAAACTTTGACCTTAGATTTCGTTGAGTAGGAGTCATTTTTCGAAAAAAACGGCCTGTAAATTTTTTTAGCTATTTTCATGTAGTTTTCAAAAACGTATGATTTTATTGGATTATCCCAAAATTTCGCATTATACGATCAAAAAAACTGATTTAATAAACCATATTATAAGCGTTTTTTCAAGTTTTTTCATTTTTTGACTCAAACTGGTCATTTTTTTGGCAAATCCAACGACAAAATTTTGTTTCTTTTTACATTTTAAATATTTAATCTTTAAATATTTGATTTCACTGGATTAAAATTGTATTTTTTTTTATCATAAACGTGGACTAAAATTAAAAAATGTTAAATAACTGTAATAAATTTTATTTAGCTTCCAACAAATATTAAAACACTTTTTTTATAAAAATTGCTTAGGCTTTATCTAAACGGATAATTTATTTAGCTAAATCTGATAATATATTTGATATTTAAAAATTAACAGTTACAAATAAGAAAACACTTGAATATTTTTGAATTCTTTTACAAAAAATAACTTTTAATTAAGTATCACTATTTGAAGTTTTATATTTTTTGACTAGACTTTCCTTTTTTGAGTCAGGATTATCTCTTTTGTAATTAGCTACAACTTGTAAAAGATATTGTTTCTGATTTTCATCTTTTGTCAAGCAGTTATTGTATTCAGTTGTTAATCTGACAGCTCTTTCCGAAACATCATTTACTACTCTCAAAGAATTAATTATTTCCTTATTTTTCTTGTAACTATCGTCAGTAGGCCAAGTAGAGGGATCCAATTTAAGAAAATCTTTTTTTAAATTGAATCTCTCAAATAGCTGTAATGATTCAACATTGACAAAGTAATCAATTTCTTCATGCATCAAAATTGAGACTTTATTTTTTGGAATTTTCTTGTCAGATTTGGGAATAATATTATCTTTTTTTAAGGCTAGAATCATTTCTTTTTTCTTATCTATGGAAATTCTATCATCAAAAAAAGCAAATGCACTGCACTCTGGTGATAGATACCATAGATGGTTCGAGATTTTGTCTAGTCCAGCTTTAGCAATACTCTCGTCAATTGCCTTGTACTTTTGCAGTTTTTTTACCAGATTGAGATCATTATATGGAGCTTCTATAGCATCAGTTGCAGTGTACCAAACTTTGATGTAAATAAATACAATAAACTGGCATATTTCAAAGAATGAAGTTTCTTTTTCTCTTAAATTAAACTCATCTCGAAACAGGAACATTTTTAAGCTATAAATAGCCTTTGACATCCATCGCGCATGGTGACATGGCCCAGGTTTTCGAAACCTTACATCATTTTTTTTTCCTAAAAAAATCCTGCACAATTCTAGAAGCTCTCTGTAGTCATCACGAGGTTGCTTATTATTTAAGTGATTTTCGATAAAACTAATTATTCTTTCTAACTCTAGAAGTAGATCCGGATGAATTTGAGAAAGTCCGTCTCTGAATTTGGATTTATCAATACTATCCCATTTTTCTCGAAACGTTTCAAAAATAGGAACATCTGGCTGTTTGGAAGCTTCAATTTTCGTTTCAAAAACCGCTCTCAAAATCACTTCCCCAATGTGATGACGGCAAGCTAAATACAATAGATCTTTATTTAACTTTTTTTCCAACACAACGGCCGCTCCTTTTCGAGAACCTAAATTAGAGTTAGTGGTATCACAGCATACAGCTTCTACAGTTCCAAGCAGATCCCAACTATCGAGAGCGTTAAATAGAGCATCTCCTTGAAGTTTACCCGTTCCATGATCCAATTTAGGAACATCAATGATTTGTACGATGTCTCCAGGGGCAGTAACGAGAATTGGTACTCTGTCTACTTTTTTTTTGTCGTTAGGTGAGTCAGGAAGTAACTTGCCATCCCAATGGACGATTACAAAATCAATGCACGAACTAGCGAATAATTTTTTATGCGATTCTGCTTTTTTTTTTCTTATTTCTTGTCTTTTCCGATAAAAGGAAGAAGGGTTCAAAATCAACGATTCCATGTCAGCACCGAGAGCGTGAGAAATTGCAGCAACAATTTGTACAGCTTTTCTGTAACTGATTTTACAGTTATCCAAAACTTCTACTACTGCAGCAGTTAAAACATCTATAGTTCCTTTCGTCGTACCCTTTTTGATGTAGTTACGGCCTTTGGATGGTCTGTAAACACAGCCAGAACTTTGAGATGATTTGTTTGTATCCTGAGAAGCTTCTTGACTCGTTGACTCTGAAGTATTAGTTTTGAAAGCATAAAAATGGCTGATATTACCTGGAACTGAATATAATGATTACATTTCACACAAATATATTGAAAAAATTTATGCACAGTTTAAAAAATTCGTAAATTTTAAAATCATATCAAAATTTTAGATGATAATTTGAACAAATATTGTAAAGTAAAGAATAATGAAGAATTATTAATGAAAAAAAACTTCCATAGTTATTTTAGATAAATTTAAGGTAGACCACAAATATTCGTGTGAAGTACTTAGAAATAAAAAATAAAAATTTCCATAATACTTATTACTTTGTAATTTGAATGAAACAATTCTTAATAAAAAAATTGACGAACTCGTTCATTTTTATAGGGTTAAATTGAATAGTGGTCAAAACTACTAACCATATTTTTTAACTTCTTCAGCATTATGTTCCTTAGTAGCATCATTACCATCGCCTTCTTGTTCATCTTCTTCTTCGTCTTCTTCTTCTTCTTCTTCAGAACAGTAATCATCGTCATAATCATCTGCAGGCTCTTGAGAAAAGTTAGAAGTTGTTTTTGCTAAAATAAAAAATAAAAAATGTAACATTTATTGTACAAATAAGAAAAAATTTTTTATTGTTTATCTTTAACTGAACCTGATTTACTGAGTAACTGCAAATTTTGCATACGCTCTGCTATTTGATTTACTGGTAAATATAAGATTGTATTTTTTTCAGAACTCTGCAGTATTGATTGCAAATCACTGTCAGAAATGTCAAACACTTTGTTAGAATTAATAAAGAAATTTGTAGCAGTTTTGTGACGAGCTTTTTGATAAGTCCTATAATCTTCATACAAATCTTGAATTTTATTTTTGATTCTTTTTTTCTGAAAAGTTAGGTTTCCATTTGACCAAATATTTTCTAACTTACTAGAAATTAAATCTTTGGCTTCTTCAATAGTCAATTTTGGTGTCAATATTCTAGTACAATAAATTATATGTTTAAAAACTTGTAGATTAGTCGGTAAGTAAGTATCACTTAATTCTTCTGATGGATTCATATCAAGAAGACCATCTTTTGATGTCGAGGCCATTTTTGAGCAATATATTGTCTGCTTTGAGCTCAAACTAAAAGTCTCATTCAAATCCACCAAGGCTCCAACTAAAAAATTTTATCAATTTTCATTGCTCACACATATAAACAGTTTAAAATCTAAAGTTCACACAATATCTTTGGTATTTTATTAATACTACTCATTAAATATTTTGCTTCCCAAAAAAAAAATAAATAAATAAAAATAAAAATAAAAATCACACTTCCAAACAAAAGAAATTGAATTTGGAAGAATGTATGTTTTTTAAAAAGCGTTGTATAAGAATAATTACTTAAAAACTTTTTGTTGAACAAAATTCAATTTTTGTTAGCAAACTTGTTTTTGTCGACAAAACTTGAATTTTTTTTTCTTCTCCCTTTTTGGTTAGCTAAGTCTGGCTAGGATTGCAAGGTCTCATTTAAATCCACAAATGCATGATTATTTTATTTTGGATTTTTGCTAGCGAGAACTTGTTTTATATTTTTGTCGACAAAAGCAATTTTGCTAACAAAAATTGAGTTTTGATCAACAAAAATCCAGACAAATAAAAAACCAGTTTTGGTTAACAAAAAGCTTTGTCAGCAAAAATTTTCTAGAAAGCTTTCCTCAAAAAGAAAGCATTTCTAACTAATAAGTTTGTTAGCAAAAAATTTTAAACAACATAAGGCAGATATAATTTTTATTAATTTGTTTTTCTTACAATTCTTTCAATTTTTCAAAGTAATTTATCCAGGATATGAAGATGAATCATATTAACTACATTAATATTCATGATATAAGCTTCAAATATTTTCTTGATGTTTCAAAAAGCTAAATGAGCTACGATAGTAATTTTCAAGTAAAACTGCTTAGAAAATAAACAAATTTTTTATGCAATTTTATTCATCGTATTTAGGAGACAAGAGAATATTACAGAAAGTTACAAAATATTGGCTTAATATAGTAAAAAAAATTTGTAGTTTGTAATACAATTTTTAATTTATACAATTTAGGTAGCGTGTAACTTGTAATTTAAAAAGTTAAATTTTTTTTAACTGAAAACTGCTATGAAAAGACAATTATAAATGATAAGTGATTAAACTTACTTATTCCAATGACTGCAACTGTGCATAATTTCTAATAATCTTAGTTTGAAGAAATCAATGGTACAATTTCAGTTTTAATGATACTTCTAAAATAAGCCATTGATGATATCAGAGCTATAAACCCAAGTTGTATCAAGGATCTAGTTTAATATTAATTTATAGTAAAATTAATTTAGCCTTATTTGATGCATATGTTTTGTTTTTAATTTCTACCAAAATTCTTATTTTAATAACTAAAAAGATTATTTGCACTTGAAAATTTTGCCATTTCACTCAAATGAGATTATTTTAAACTTGGAAATTTTCACATACTGACAATAAAATGAATTTGTGTACTTAAAGAGAACTTTAATTTTAGATAATAATTTCGTAATTCTAATAATTTTAGTAAACAATTATGGATTAGATTACTCTTTTTTTTCAGTAGAGTACATAAAAACAAATGAATTTTTTTAGACTTGAAGAATCACAAGCAAATCATGAAGCAAATCACTTATCAGTTAACACAAAAGAAATAATCGTCTGCTATTCTGCTTCAACATTCCAACGAGATCAATTGCAGTCTCTGATTGGCGGAGTGGTTCTTTCAATGAGAAGGTAGCTCTAAGAGAATAAGGCTGAATTCAGATGGATATCAAAATATGAGCGAGATTTAAATTTCAAAGTTGAAAAATAATAAATTTATAGTATTTGATAGAAAAGTTTGAAGAATACTAACAAAATTATCGAGACTAAGAGAAACAATTTTTCGTCAATTTTCAGTAGTAAAAAAATCTTTTGCTTCTAAATTCAGGTAGTTCTTAATTTTTGAATATCAAATATATTATCAGATTTAGCTAAATAAATTATCCGTTTAGATAAAGCCTAAGCAATTTTTATAAAAAAAGTGTTTTAATATTTGTTGGAAGCTCAATAAAATTTATTGCAGTTATTTAACATTTTTTAATTTTAGTCCACGTTTATGATAAAAAAAATACAATTTTAATCCAGTGAAATCAAATATTTAAAGATTAAATATTTAAAATGTAAAAAGAAACAAAATTTTGTCGTTGGATTTGCCAAAAAAATGACCAGTTTGAGTCAAAAAATGAAAAAACTTGAAAAAACGCTTATAATATGGGTTATTAAATCAGTTTTTTTGATCGTATGATGCGAAATTTTGAGATAATCCAATAAAATCATACGTTTTTGAAAACTACATGAAAATAGCTAAAAAAAATTTGTTGGCCGTTTTTTTCGAAAAACGACTCCTACTCAACGAAATCTAAGGTCGAAGTTTAAAAATTCAAAAAAAAAAACAGAAAAAAAGATGGTAAAAATTATTTTTTTTGATCGTATGATGCGAAATTTTGGGATAATCCAATAAAATCACACGTTTTTGAAAACTACATGAAAATAGCTAAAAAAAATTTGCAGGGCGTTTTTTTCGAAAAACGACTCCTACTCAACGAAATCTAAGGTCGAAGTTTAAAAATTCAAAAAAAAACAGAAAAAAAAGATGGTAAAAATTAATTTTTTCGGTGGCACAGGCGCGTTTTAAACGATAGAGGTCTGAAACTTGGCAGAGAGCTTCCTTTTTAGAGCATCTTTCCAACGATATATACTTTTTGGGGGTTACCGATACATATTTTTTAGTGTCACGCAACCTGTTTATACTTTTTTCGATTATTTTTTCATTGTTTTTTAATAACTTAATGACTTAGGGGGCACGGTTTAAAATGAAAAAAAAAATTTTTCCATGGTGGGAAACTTATTTTTATATCAAAAACTTTCTTTTAAAGCATGGGCACGTCCTGCCGCGGCATTTTGGGAACCAGGGAACACCCTAAGGATGGATATAAAGTAAAGGATATTCGACGGCCTGACTATAGAATTGAATTTTATGAGCTTTTTGAATAATTTAATTTATTTGTTCATACCTCCAATCGTATGCTTTCAATAGTGTACAAAAATATTAAGTAGATTAAAAAATATATATGAAATAATGCATGAAAATAAATTTTACTTTATGCTCTAAAATTATTTATTCAAACGTTTTATTTCTTTGAAAAAGTTGTGAAATTTTTGTTAAGAACATTGTAATGAGCATCGCTGGTTTAAGTTAATTATGAAAGATTTTCATTTGTTTTCTATGTAAAATTTTATTTTTTTAATTAATCACTCTTCGATTTTCATATTTGTTACTTTTATTTATTTAAAAAATAAAAAATCCTAGGTGTAATAATCTTTATCCTTAGATCAATATCTGCACGTATGTAACAATTCTTTCCTTGATAATTTAGCATAGGACAAAATTATATTACTCTTTAACAAAGCAGATAAAATAAATATAAACATTTGAAAAAATCTTACCCGTAAAATGAATCATAATCTTCCCGATTGATTATAGAAGCGGCGCACCGCGCAATAATCTTATAATTACAAAATATTATCAAATCAATAACCTACTGTCGGTATCGTAGCGCACTGCTGACGCAGCTGATACGTTATCAATAAAAAAAAAAAAAAAACTTGCGCTCGATCCTTCTCCTCCTCCTCTACCACCCACGTGCCGGTCGGCCATGTTGAGCCTACAGTTCTACTCTTCCCGTGCAGGTGGAACCACCGTCCAACAAAGGACGTGCTTCGATAAAAAAAGCAAAACAAAAAAACAAGTTCATCATCTCCCTTCTCAGACCTGCGACGTCGCACGCGAAGCATCTGAAAATAAAAATTTCTGGCTGCAGGACTTAGATAGAGATAAATAATTCGTGGCATGCGTACAACGAGACTCTTGGTCAGAGGTGTGTAGTGAAGTGAAGTATGAACTAAAGTCAAAACGACTTTAGTTCATTTTAGTTGAGCGGTCGCATAAGTATACGCTGTGCGTATGTCATGCCGAAGCGCAGTTTGTAAATAAAATTTGAGTATTAATAGTATAATTAGTAAAAATATCTGGAAATTATGAGTTGCTAAAGCTGATAAAGTATGTAAAAAATTAAAAAATGATAAAGTTCAACTATTTTTCATCATGAAAATTTTCTAACCTGTAAGAGGTTAGAAAAGTGTAAACATAAAGATGAAATAGGTGGAGAAAAGAAAAAGAAATTATTAAAAAAAATATGATTTTATTGCCAGGTTGAGATTTTCTTTGGAAAATGTAGAAGTTTAAAAGCTGTCGTCAATTTTTTGTTTGTTCTGCAACAAACAAAGTACAAATTTCAAGTACAGAAGTCAGAATTGTTGGTGTTGCAGATTGATATCATTGAATATTTTATTGGTGAATTGTTTGTAAAAAGTAACAGGTAATTGAATAAGAAATTAATATAATTTAAAAGTAATTCATCTTGCTTTTTTAACCATTATCTTAGATAAACTGACAAAATCATAAAAAATTTTTAGCCATGCTTATGAAATTAATTTTTGTTATAAATTTGAATTAAAAAATAGCATGAATTTTGAGTGAAAAAATAAAGTACAGTTGTAAATTAATTTTAATTGGTTTATAAGTTAATATTATTATCTATTCATGGCCCTTTTTAATGTTAAGTCTGTACGAGTACGCTTATCATTGAAATTGTTTTTAGTGTTCTCATAAGTGAAAATTAATAAAATTAAGAAGTCATTGACTTTTAAGACAATAAAAGTAAATAAAAAAGAATTCATTGCAGATCCATACCAATCTGTGTAAAATTAACAAAAAAAAAAAAAAAAAAAAAAAAAAAACAAAAAGTAATGTTTAATCAACTATAATGGTAAAAAAGTTTTATTGTAGTAAATAATGGATCCTTGTAAATCACTTCACTAAAAGAAAAAAATAATAGTCAACGATGAATAACAAATCATCGCTTCTCTTTAATCATACATTCAATAAAGTGGAAAAATTAAAAAACTTATTAGGATTTTGTTTGAAATAGTTCAATAATTTAATGTTATTCTTTTCTATCTTTCATACTATTTTTTAAAACAACTTTTTTTTCATAAAATGGTTACAGCTTTATTTTTTATTGTTTTTTTTTTTTTTTTTTTGTTACTATGACATAAGGAAAAACAGAAAACATTTTATGAAAACCGTTTTTTAAGTAGTAATTAATGTGTATTAATCAGAAGATTAAAATTGGAATAATTTTTAAATAGAGTATGTTTTCCTAGTTAGTAATTTTACAAAAATAAATTAAATGAATTCTTTTTTTTTGAACTCTACAAAGCTTAGAAAACTAATACTAAAAATTCTTTATTAGTTTTTGTTGTATTAGTTCTTGTTTTTCAACCTTATTAGTTTT
This sequence comes from Encarsia formosa, assembly GCA_038277355.1. Classification (NCBI taxonomy): domain Eukaryota; kingdom Metazoa; phylum Arthropoda; class Insecta; order Hymenoptera; family Aphelinidae; genus Encarsia; species Encarsia formosa. The sequence goes on along the minus strand of CM076188.1, from coordinate 2,918,062 downwards.
TTCTTGGAAAGGGTGCAAAATGTAAAATTGTAACAGTTTTCAATTTGTAATTTTCTTTTAATACTATTTTTTGAAATGAAAAACAACAAATTTATATTGAAAAAAATTATGAAGAAAAATTTAGGCAAGCAGCTCTTTACTTAATATTTTATACAGAGTATTTTTTACTTAATATACTTGGAAAGGTTTTATTTAGGCTTTATTTTCTAATCTGCATTGTTGTAACCTAGTAAAACTTTGATCTAGCTTTTAAATGATTCATATTTTAGAATAAACAATATAAGTACTTGGTAATTTACTTTTAGATTATTGAATAATAAGTATGCTTTTACTATCTTGAACTATTTCTAAATAAAATTTTTTATACTAATTCTGAGATTGTAATATGTTTTTTAGCTTTAGAATGTCTGATAATTCATCTTCTGGTAACGAATCAGCAACCGAAGACCAATATACAACTGCAAAGCGACCTCGAAAAAAAGTTCAGAGGGGCGCGGGATGGGATCACTTTGATAAAGTGTATGCACCGGGAGGAAAAAGAATAGAATTTGCCAAGTGCCATATCTGCCATGTAACGTTTACGATAGGTCTTAGCACTAGATTAAAACATCAGTAAGTTCCAATTAGGTTTTCTATTTATCAATAACTTTTTTTTATCTTCAGCTTATCAATTTTATATTAAAAAGTAACTTTAAATCTGATCTATGAATTGTCGTGTTGTTTCATAATTGACTATACAACTTAACTATACAAAAAAAGATTATCGAAACTTAGCGTAGTTTTGTTTGTAGCATATATTTATAACAAAAAGAAGTTTTCTCTTGTAACAGAAATTTGTTGGCATTATTGTAATAAATACCGATTTTTCATTTCCTTAATTCATTTTTAAATTATTTACTACATTTTATTTTACAATTACCTTAATATATATTTTTTATGAAATGTCAAGATTGGCTATTTGCGATTAACTGCAAATACTAAATTTATTAAAAGTTTTCAAATTTACCATTCTAAATATTACGTTTAAAATTTTACAGTCACGTCACTCTCAATCTCATTCAAACACTGTTAGAATTATATGTTGATACAGCAAATAGTTACATTGCTACTTAGAAATTTGTTAGTAATTCTACTGGCTACTATTTTAATTACTATGTTTTAACGGTATTTTTAGTGAACTATGTGCTAAAACGAACGGTTTAACGGTTGGAAGTAATCCGAACTCTGAACAACAGGTTAAACATAAGGAAGTGACTCCAAAACGATTAACTAAAAGAAAACATGTAAGTTTTATTGGAAATATGAATAAAAATACTCCTTTTTATCTTTTTCAGTAATAATTATAATAATTGTTATTGGTTTTCGGAAAACAGTTATGTTTAAAAATTTCCAAAATAATTTTAACTATTGCAACATGTTTTTTCTACTTTAGTTGTAATAATGATGTTATAGAAAAGTAAGTTATGTATATAAATAATTTCAATAAAAAAAAAAAATTGTTAAAAATGAATAAGACTTAATTGCACTATTAAAATACTTTTAAATGTTAATAAGTTTTTCAATGTTTAAAATATGAAAAACGAAGCAATCAATTTGCAATTATTCTCTGCAAGCAATAAAATGTTAAAATACTTATTTATAGTTGACAATTACCGCAACGTTTCCGTAGAACACATATACAGGTCGTAACATCTGCATAAAAACCTTAACACTGTCATTTAAAATTGAAGTTACTAATGACAATCGTACAAAATTTATAATTGTTGCTTATACTAAATATATCAGTTGGAATCAGTACCATTTTTCAGTTATATGAAAACAATTTTAGAATATAGTTATTAAATTAAGATAAATTTTTCTTATTTATAGTTACAACAATACCAATTTTTTACTGTTTCAGTTTTCAGAAATTGCTGTGATTTTTCTTGTTGGCAAATAATTTAATTTAAATTATGACTAACAGCTCAACAAAAGTCATATTATGTAGCCTGATAAATTCTCTAATGTATCTTCTATTTCGAGCATTCTGAGCCTTCAGTCTCGACATTGTTAGATAAAGTATATAAGGAAACTAAGCATGCACTTATGGTACGAATCCGCAAACTCTTAAACAATTTCTGGGAAATCGGATTGCTTTAAAAACTATCTTGTTTCCCAGTGACCATTGTCGGGTTTGAATGCAGATTCTTCCATTACGTACATAAATAATTAAAACCGAATTTAGACAGTCAACATTAATTTTTAATTATTTTTTCTCGCGTAAATGTGTGTAAAAAAATGAAAATAAAAAATGAATCTGATTACTACATTTTTTTTAATGTCTTTATTACAGAAAGCTGATGAAATTGGTATTGCATACATGAACTATTTATTGTCTGAAAAAAAATCCGTTCTAGATCCTTGTCCTTATTTCCTTAAGGATCTACTGAATAAACTGGGATGGTCTGATATACCTGCATGTAATTTCATACAAGAACATCTTATTGATAAAGCTATTGCTAAAAATAAAGAAGAACAATTTGAAGAAGATGTGTTACCCGCCCTATTTTTAGAAACCGCAGTCGTCGAACAGTGTAATGAGCAAGGAGTGGAAGTAGAATATATTTTTGCACTGATTATGGCAATGAACGTAGATAAACAATATTGTTACCTATCTCATGCTTCATTTGAAAACAGTAGTAGCTTAAAAGAAAACTTGGAAAAATTTTGCGACGATACTGTGATCAAAGCTACTGATCTGTACAATATCAAAATACAAGCCGTCATTTTGAATTATAGTGGTGAAGTAGAGTCAATAGCTAATTTTGATGATCCCCATGGAGAAGACACTCCGTTAAGTAAATACAATTACATCCGCACAAAAAGCTTTTCTCTGTTTTTAACTGATTTTCTAAAAGTTAATGTTGATGCTGCTGATGATGATAATGATGATTCCATGGTAGATAGCCAGTTGCTTTATGAATATAAGAGTAAATTTGAATCACTACAAGTAACATACTACGCAGAAAAAGTTAGTCTAGCTGATGCCGTTCAAGACATCGTGCTATGTATAAATGAAGGGCTGCTTATGATCCATGGTAGGCTGGCTTCATGTATTGAACAATATTTTAATTCGTCTTATATTGGCTGCAGTTATCTAGATTATCGATACAAGTTTAAATTATTGCAATCCTTGGAGTTGCAAGAAATCGAAAGAAAATGGCAAGAAAGATTATTCACCTTTGCCAATTTTTTACCACCTAAAGCTGTTGCAGACTATGGCGACTATAAAAAAGAACGAGGTGGCTTCGTGCATATTTTTAATGAATGTAAAAAAAACAATTGTTCGCCTTTCAAATTTTGGAAACTTGCCAGACAAGAGTGCTCAAATTTAGCTGATCATGCTATAAAACTTTTGAAAATTCCAGCGATCCCCCCAAAAGTAGATACACTTTACATTTACGAACTACTTAAAAACTCAAACCCTGCTGATGAAGATTTCGTTTATCTTCAAATCTCTGTGCTATGAAAAAAATCTGTGAGGCTGTTTTTAAAATTTCGATCCAACTGCAGCTATCTTTATGATTTGTTATTTTCAGAAAGAGTATAATTTCATGTAGCTAAAAAGATTTTTTGTTTAAATCTGTTGTTTAACGAAGATAATTTTAAATTCTTTAATTTTATAAATACATAATGATATGTTACACAACTTGTGTGTGAAGTTATACATTTACATTGTGCTCTCGGCTACATCTAAGCGCTACGCGCTTATCCAACGCCTCGAGTATCAACAAACTCTCGATGTAAATTTATAACTTCACACACAAGTTGTGTAAGATATCATTATACTTATAAATAGTTAAAACTTTTTAAATATTTAAAATTGTAATTTCTTCACATATATAACTGCTTTTGAGACTCATTATTGTGTAATATAGCAAAGAAGATTTGTTAGGGTGCAAGTATATTCAAATTTTTATTAAATATATCAAAGATTTTTTTATTACTTAGTTTAAGGTGAGCTATTTTGATACATAAAATTCGTATTTTTTCACAAGATAATTCAGAAACATTTAGTTATCACATACATTAGTTACAAATATGTTTTAAACTCAATCTTAAATCCCTATAAAAAGCTTTATTAAAAATAAATTATTATATGAAAGTGTTAAAATATTTGAAGCGAAAATATTTTTTACAATTAACTTTAAAATACTACTTATTAGATTCAATTTTAGAAAATATTTTTAAATAAGTTGTCATTGTTTTGGTATTTTTATTAAAATTTACTAATTATGTAACAATTTAAATATTGTTAACAGTAACGATTGTGATACTACATGTAAGCAAAGTGTATATTAGTTACTACATGGTACGTTGAAATAATTTAAGTACAAAATGAATAAAAACGGTATTACTTGTAATCAAAATTTCCCAATATAACAAAATGTAGTGGGAAAATGTTCCAAGGTAAACGTTACAAAACTCGATATCTTGAAGCTGTAATATATTCTTGATAACGGAGCGTTACATGTAAACTTTTTTCATTAAACTTAAATAAATTGCATGTGTATAATATTAATATCGATTAAATATATGTTTTTAAAAAAGATTTATAGTCGATAGTTTCATTATAATATCATAACATTCGCATAAATAATCATAACATTCGTCTAATACATTAAGTCATTTTCATGACTTAATGTATTAGACGCTTTCCTATTATGCTAAAGTTTATAAATTCGAATCCCATCGAGAATATTTTTTTGTATTTCAAAAACTTATTTTAACTGCAAATTATCTTTTTAATATCAACCGGATTATACATCATCTGTCCTTGTAATGGCTGATAAATTATGTTTATTGAGATAAATCACTTAAAAATAAATTGTTTTTACTTAATTGACAACCAATCACTAGTTTCTAAAAATTTAAATGTTGATTTAAAAATGAAAATTTAATATAACATAAATTGTGTTGATTCTTTGCTGCATGAAAATGTAAGGTTATTTCTTCACTATATTTTAAAACATTTTTTTTTTAAATATTACTTTAAACAATTTCTTGTAAATAAAGCAACATCGGAACATCAGAAATTTAAAATACATGCCCATGTATTTATCAGTGGCAAAGATATTATAATTAATACAATTATGAGATAAATAAAAAATATTAGAAACAAATACTTTAATAACTTTTAAGTGATTTAACAAGGACAAATAATTAATTAATAAGTATTTAAAAGATTACTAACAAGCTAAAATATTACGTTATAATCGTTGACGATTAATAAATTTTTTTATGATTCGATACAAAATTTAGCTATTAATAATATAAGAAGTATCCAACTTGGCATACTGAGCGAGAATCGTTTCTACGCCTCACCAAAAAAACATTTTTTAACAAAACAATATTCAAGCTACGTCAAAATCAAGATCCATTTGTTCATTATCCTCATCGCTACTATTGTTATCATCTTCAGCTTGGCTGTCTTCGTCAAATGTATCTTCATCATCGTCTTCTCCGTAATCTTCATCGTCATCGTCATCGTTATTGTCGTCGATTTCCATGTAATTTTTTTTTTTTTCATTTAATTTATTGACCCAAACACCATTTTTGATGTGCTTTGATAAATAATGCGTATCGACAAGGAGTGCGGATGTTCTATTACTAAGTGAATTACGGTACTTGTTATGAATCCATGTCCATTGGCTGAACAATCCTTCCAGCAAAGCAGTGGAGGCTGGTATAATAAACATTTTTTGACATAGTTTTGATAACTTTGGATACTTTGACTCTAGTATAGACCAGTAAGAGATTGGATCTGTACAGTTTCTCGAGATGTGGTCACCTGTAGCTCTGTAATGTCTATAATTATTTAGTTCTTCTAAACCATCAGCATCCAATCTAGATTGTAGAAACCTGTTTGCAACAGCTATTTGGTCGTCGTCAAGGTTTAAACCTTTGTATTTAGGATGTAAGTAATTCGAAGCATATCCAACTTCGGGTACTGCTTTAATAACTCGTTCAGTGACAATTTCATCGTAAGCATCGGTGTCAAGGTTTAAGGTAATCCAGAGCTCAGTTCCATCGGCTACGTTGGTATCAGGGTCCTGACAAAGATTAATTAACTGACAAACTGGTTTTAAAAGCTTTATGGTTGTTCTTAACTCCTTCCGGAATTTTTTGCTGAAAACCAGTTTTTCTACCTTGTCAGGAACATGCAACCCTTCTGCGAGAATATTTTGCAAAATTTCTTGATTTAAATTTTTTAATATGGCTTCACAAGTATTCCTAAAAAAGCAAAACCTCGTGTCAGGATAGTTCCTTAATTTGTGACCATTTTTTATTTTTATCATTAAAGCTAGCTTTGGGTCTCCAAAAGCTTTAATCACAGCTCTGGCTTTCTTTGACAATGACTCATTAACCAAAGATTTAATCAACAAATTGCCGGAGTGGCTCATACAGGTGGACGTAATTAACTTTTCTCCGTGAACATTTTTGACCATTGAGGCAGCAGCTTTAATTTTGGAATCATTATCTGTTACAATATTTACAATATTTATACCATATTTTTCATAAGCTAAGGTAACTGCGTCTTCAAGGCATTTTTTTAACTTGACTGCATGCTCCGATGATAAAGTATTATCTGCGTAAGTTAAAAAAGCTTGGTCCACATTTATGTTTCTGACCGACGATACTAAAAACTTTTTATTTGCGTTGGAATTAGTCCAGCCATCATTCATCAAAGTGCCATCTGTGTTTTCCAGATAAATTTTTTTAATTTTATCTAGATCTGCATGTACTGCATCTAGTGCAGAACCAGCAAGCACAAAACGTGATGGGGGTTCATAATCCAGTTTGTCTGGTCTTATTTTTAACAAAGTTTGAACTAAGTCAATAAAATTTTCATTTTGTATTCCCAAAAAGGCCCATCCACACGAGTAAAAAGTTGATCCAATTTTTTTGTTCAGTAGTTTCCTAATTTCAGGGGGTTCTAAGTCATTGATATCCTGATTGGGAGTTAAGGAATCGTTATCGCTCATGTCTGAAAGAATAAAAGCGGTTTTTACATTTTTTGACTTATAAAGGTTACAATATGATTTAGTAATCAAAGAAAATAACAGAAAAATGAATGGAAAAAATAAAATATTTACAGCAGTAGAGCTTTAAGCCTATTTAAAAATAAAAAGATTTATTAGCATGTATAATCTAAGTGTGTATATATCTATATAATGCTTTAGTGGTCTACGAGTAGTTTCCGGTGTTTTATACGAGTTCGAGCTATTCGAATTTTTCAAGTACTTGAGTCATTTGTTCAATAAACCTTTAAAAATGAATTGAAAGTGTTCAGTACAATACGACCGTATTAAAAATATGAATTTTCTTTCATACAGTTCAAACCAAAAACCGTAGTACTCGAATCGCACAAACAGATCGGCAAAAGTAGGAAAGTAGCCAAGTATCCAGTAAAAATATTACGTTAATACTGAGAGATGTAAATTATTTGCTAAAGTCAAATAAATTTTTTTTAATAAACTTAAAAAATTATTGTTGCAATAATAGTTATACAATAAGAGTAAGTAACAATTAGTTTAACCGGTTCAATTACAAAAATTTTGATGACATGAAAAACTTACGTTTTGTAAATTTTTAAATAATTTAATCTTCAGTATTGAAACAAACCATACAAATAAATTTTTCACAATCATTAATAAATCGAAGAAAATTGAACGTAGATCATCGATATGAAACGTTTTTATTCATTATTTATTAAAAATATCAGAAATTTATCCAAACGTATTATATCACAAAAACGAAAATTAAAAAAGCTGCAACTGCTCTAAGTTTTTAAAATTTCAATATATTTAGATATGATTTCAACGTAGTTTCTGCTTCATGGCGCCGTTGAACTGTAATTTAAAAAAAAATTTTTCTCTTACTTTCTTGATATATTTGTATAAAAAATCGCCAAAAAGGAATTTTTAATTCATAAAAGATCCGATAGTTTTAGAAAAACATTATCTTAAAATAGTTCTTGCCTTCTAATAAAAGTTAAAAAGGAAACGTATTTGGCTTCAATCGTAATTTTGTTAAAATCAGTTTATTGACAGTCACAATAACAGATAGTTTCATTAACTCTTCAAAAATCTAGTGCAAACTTTTTAAAAATAAACTAATTTTTTTAACACAAAGAAGATTTGTTACCCGTTGAAATTTTGGCCATCCAATAAATATTTTGAGTTATATTAAAATAAGATATTTTTGCAGCTGTTCAACAAATTTAAAATAAAATTCGAACTTTTGGTCCAAAAAGTACACTTATAATTAATTCATAAATAAAATTTTATAGATTTTTACGAAATTAATTTTTCATTGGATAATGGGAAATTTAAGTATTTATTATAAGTTTTGGTTTTAGTGCAACGAGAAAATGGGACCATGATTAGTTTATAAACTATCAAAAAAAATTGTATATATAATTTATATATACAGGGTGGTCCAAATTAATGTATCGGTGCATTTATCTCGAAATCAAAGCCTCGTGTGAAAAATTTTTTCAGGTAAAAGTTGTTTGGTTAGGAGGGGGAAGAAAAATGGGCCCAACAGAATTGGGCCCGGGGCCTTAGGTTGGGCCCTACGGACCCAAAGTCCGTTTTTTTAAATAGGAACCCCTATTTTTTACCCTGGATTCGGAAAGAGCGGAAAATTTTACGATTTTTAGGTATTTTTTGAAATTTTTTTGGGCCTTTTCTGAGGCCCCATAAGCCCCGATAAAGTCCCCGTATGTTTTGTGGCTTTATTACCGGGAAAAAAGCATTTTTAGTACAGCACATGCACGGGAAAAGTTATTTCATTTTAAATTTACAAGAAAATGGACCCGAAAAAATTGGGCCCGGGGCCTTACGTTGGGCCTACGGACCCAAAGTCCGTTTTTTAAAATGGGAACCCTTATTTTTTACCCCAATTTTTTTGGGCCCTATGAAGACAACACGTGGGGCTTGTGACCCTGCTTCTGTGGCCTCGTTCAACACTGAAGCCTTTTCTACATTTTTTTCTGATAAATGAGTAATCAGAAGGTCAATTAATTTATTATGAAGAGTTTATTAAATTTAAAAAAAAACAAAACATGTACATATGTACATGAATAAGCAATAAAAAATCTCAAACAAAGAATAAACAATAAACAATTATTAAATAATCTGAAATGAATAATAAAAAAGTACCCTAAGCTCTGACAATCTGATACCCTGTTGCTTGCAGTCTTTTAAATTTTTGACAATTATTTTAATAAATTTGTATGTCATTTTTTTGTTCCATTCACCAAAGCTTGAATAAAGCTCTTCCTATTTCTGCCCATTTCTTGTGTTTATCAAAATAGCAAACATTACATAATGATTTGTTGATGATAAGCGCACACCGCAAAATTAAGCATTGGGTGAAAAAATTGGATTTTGCGTGCTATTATTATTATTATTATTATGATGTTAAAACTCACACATGTAAATACTAATTTTAAAAAAGTATGAATAAAACTGTTACTTCATAATTCGATATTTCAACATATGTATTTATTAAAACATCACTTTTGTATCAGCCAATAATTTATTTGTTTATGTCTTGCACAGCAATTTGGTTAACGCGCATACGCTTGGAGTATTTTTATTTTGAAAAATAATTGATTCATTATTAAATTTTTCATTTCTACAGAGCCTAGACTATGAGCTTGTTTGAGATAAGGGTATTTGTTTATTATTTATTTGAGATTATTTATTAAAATGACATACAAATTTATTAAAATAATTGTCAAAAATTTAAAAGACTGCAAGCAACAGGGTATCAGATTGTCAGAGCTTAGGGTACTTTTTTATTATTCATTTCAGATTATTTAATAATTGTTTATTGTTTATTCTTTGTTTGAGATTTTTTATTGCTTATTCATGTACATATGTACATGTTTTGTTTTTTTTTAAATTTAATAAACTCTTCATAATAAATTAATTGACCTTCTGATTACTCATTTATCAGAAAAAAATGTAGAAAAGGCTTCAGTGTTGAACGAGGCCACAGAAGCAGGGTCACAAGCCCCACGTGTTGTCTTCATAGGGCCCAAAAAAATTGGGGTAAAAAATAAGGGTTCCCATTTTAAAAAACGGACTTTGGGTCCGTAGGCCCAACGTAAGGCCCCGGGCCCAATTTTTTCGGGTCCATTTTCTTGTAAATTTAAAATGAAATAACTTTTCCCGTGCATGTGCTGTACTAAAAATGCTTTTTTCCCGGTAATAAAGCCACAAAACATACGGGGACTTTATCGGGGCTTATGGGGCCTCAGAAAAGGCCCAAAAAAATTTCAAAAAATACCTAAAAATCGTAAAATTTTCCGCTCTTTCCGAATCCAGGGTAAAAAATAGGGGTTCCTATTTAAAAAAACGGACTTTGGGTCCGTAGGGCCCAACCTAAGGCCCCGGGCCCAATTTTTTCGGGTCCATTTTCTTGTAAATTTAAAATGAAATAACTTTTCCCGTGCATGTGCTGTACTAAAAATGCTTTTTTCCCGGTAATAAAGCCACAAAACATACGGGGACTTTATCGGGGCTTATGGGGCCTCAGAAAAGGCCCAAAAAAATTTCAAAAAATACCTAGGAAATCGTAAAATTTTCCGCTCTTTCCGAATCCGGGGTAAAAAATAGGGGTTCCCATTTAAAAAAACGGACTTTGGGTCCGTAGGGCCCAACCTAAGGCCCCGGGCCCAATTCTGTTGGGCCCATTTTTCTTCCCCCTCCTAACCAAACAACTTTTACCTGAAAAAATTTTTCACACGAGGCTTTGATTTCGAGATAAATGCACCGATACATTAATTTGGACCACCCTGTATATATTCCACGTACTTGCTTATAAATCACTTTTCCTGAAATGTTTTATCAAAGTACAAATAATAATTATCTATGAACCTCTAAAAATATGTAATTATTAATCATTGATTAAGTAATTACTGATTAAATTTGAAACTTTTTTAATTCGTATAAACAAAGAGTTTGAAAACAAATCTTAATTTTATATGTTCAGTCTAAGAGCAATACTTTCATGGACATCAGTAGCGTACCCACATTATCCAAAATATTTTCTGTTTTTCCTTATGTCATAGTAACAAAAAAAAAAAAAAAAAAACAATAAAAAATAAAGCTGTAACCATTTTATGAAAAAAAAGTTGTTTTAAAAAATAGTATGAAAGATAGAAAAGAATAACATTAAATTATTGAACTATTTCAAACAAAATCCTAATAAGTTTTTTAATTTTTCCACTTTATTGAATGTATGGTTAAAGAGAAGCGATGATTTGTTATCCATCGTTGACTATTATTTTTTTCTTTTAGTGAAGTGATTGACAAGGATCCATTATTTACTACAATAAAAATTTTTTACCATTATAGTTGATTGAACGTTAATTTTTGTTTTTTTTTTTTTTTTTTAGTTAATTTTACACAGATTGGTGTGGATCTGCAATGAATTCTTTTTTATTTACTTTTATTGTCTTAAAAGTCAATGCCTTCTTAATTTTATTAATTTTCACTTATGATAACACTAAAAACAATTTCAATAATAAGCGTACTCGTACAGACTTAACATTAAAATGGGCCATGAATAAATAATAATTTTAACTTATAAACCAATTAAAATTAATTTACAACTGTACTTTATTTTTTCACTCAAAATTCATGCTATTTTTTAATTCAAATTTATAACAAAAATTAATTTCATAAGCATGGCTAAAAATTTTTTATGATTTTGTCAGTTTATCTAAGATAATGGTTAAAAAAGCAAGATGAATTACTTTTAAATTATATTAATTTCTTATTCAATTACCTGTTACTTTTTACAAACAATTCACCAATAAAATATTCAATGATATCAATCTGCAACACCAACAATTCTGACTTCTGTACTTGAAATTTGTACTTTGTTTGTTGCAGAACAAACAAAAAATTGACGACAGCTTTTAAACTTCTACATTTTCCGAAGAAAATCTCAACCTGGCAATAAAATCATATTTTTTTTAATAATTTCTTTTTCTTTTCTCCACCTATTTCATCTTTATGTTTACACTTTTCTAACCTCTTAAAGGTTAGAAAATTTTCATGATGAAAAATAGTTGAACTTTATCATTTTTTAATTTTTTACATACTTTATCAGCTTTAGCAACTCATAATTTCCAGATATTTTTACTAATTATACTATTAATACTCAAATTTTATTTACAAACTGCGCTTCGGCATGACATACGCACAGCGTATACTTATGCGACCGCTCAACTAAAGTGAACTAAAGTCGTTTTGACTTTAGTTCATACTTCACTTCACTACACACCTCTGCTCTTGGTGTGGCCGTCTCGTCCCCAGGCAGGCCTCTCGAAAGTGGCAGAATTCCGAATGGCGGGAATGGAACAAAAATTTGAAATTTCGGGGCAGTAGTAGCACAGAAAAATTAAATTAAAAAAAACCCACGAGCCTACAACCCCATAACGCTGGGCATAAATATTAATAAAATAATTTATAAATAAACAAACAAGCCTATACAACCACATAACTTTAGGCGTGTAAAAATAAATAAATAAATTTAAAAATAAACAAATAAACCAACAAGCCTACAACCCCATAACGCTGGGCCAAAAAATTAATAAATATATTTATAAATAAACCATAAGACCATCAAGCCTACAACCCCATAACGCTAGGCGAAAAAAATTAATAAATACATTTATAAATAAACAAATAAACCAACAAGCCAACAATCCCATAACGCTGGGCGAAAAAATTAATAAATAAACAAATAAACCAACAAGTCTACAACCCCATAAGCCTAGGCGAAAAAATTTATAAATAAATTCATAAATAAACAAATAAACCAACAAGCCAACAATCCCATAACGCTGGGCGAAAAAATTAATAAATATATTTATAAATAAACCATTAAACCAACAAGCCTACAACCCCATAACGCTGGGCGAAAAAAATTAATAAATAAATTTATAAATAAACAAATAAACCAACAAGCCAACAATCCCATAACGCTAGGCGAAAAAATTAATAAATAAACAAATAAACCAACAAGCCTACAACCCCATAACGCTGGGCATAAATATGAATAAATAAATTTACAAATAAACAAATAAACCAACAAGCCTACAACCCCATAACGCTGGGCGAAAAAATTAATAAATAAATTTATAAATAAACAAATAAACCAACCAGCCTACAACCCCATAACGCTGGGCCAAAAAATTAATAAATATATTTATAAATAAACCATAAAACCAACAAGCCTACAACCCCATATCGCTAGGCGAAAAAAATTAATAAATAAATTTATAAATAAACAAATAAACCAACAAGCCTACAACCCCATAACGCTGGGCGAAAAAAATAATAAAATTATTCATAAATAAACAAACAAGCCTATACAACCACATAACCTTAGGCTTGTAAAAAAAAATTAATAAATTAATAATTAAACAAATAAACCAACAAGCCTACAACCCCATAACGCTGGGGGAAAAAATTAATAAATAAAATTATAAATAAACAAATAAACCAACAAGCCTACAACCCCATAACGCTGGGCATGAATATGAATAAATAAATTTATAAATAAACCATTAAACCAACAAGCCTACAACCCCATAACGCTGGGCGTAAATATGAATAAATAAATTTATAAATAAACCATTAAACCAACAAGCCTACAACCCCATAACGCTGGGCGTAAATATGAATAAAATAATTTATAAATAAACAAATAAATCAACAAGCCTACAACCCCATAACGCTGGGCATAAATATGAATAAATAAATTTATAAATAAACCATTAAACCAACAAGCCTACAACCCCATAACGCTGGGCGTAAATATGAATAAATAAATTTATAAATAAACAAATAAACCAACAAGCCTACAACCCCATAACGCTGGGCGAAAAAATAATAAAATTATTCATAAATAAACAAACAAGCCTGTACAACCACATAACCTTAGGCGTGTAAAAAAAAATTAATAAATAAAATTATAAATAAACAAATAAACCAACAAGCCTACAACCCCATAACGCTGGGCATGAATATGAATAAATAAATTTATAAATAAACCATTAAACCAACAAGCCTACAACCCCATAACGCTGGGCGTAAATATGAATAAAATAATTTATAAATAAACAAATAAATCAATAAGCCTACAACCCCATAACACTGGGCATAAATATTAATAAAATAATTTATAGATAAACAAACAAGCCTAGACAACCACATAACCTTAGGCGTGTAAAAATTAATAAATAAATTTATAAATAAACAAATAAACCAAGAAGCCTACAACCCCATAACACTGGGCATAAATATTAATAAAATAATTTATAGATAAACAAACAAGCCTAGACAACCACATAACCTTAGGCGTGTAAAAATTAATAAATAAATTTATAAATAAACAAATAAACCAAGAAGCCTACAACCCCATAACGCTGGGCGTGAATACTAATAAACTAGTTTTTAACTAAAATAGTTTTTAACTATCCTCCAAGCGCTATACCCCCCAAAGTCTGGGCGTAGAGTTCAATGAAGAAACTGATAAGCTACCCCCAAAAAACCTGGGTGTCGAGTGCAATAAATGAACTGATCAGCTATCCCCCAAAACCCTAAGTGCCCGAGTTCTACAAAAAAACTGGCCAGCTACCCCCCAAGCTCTAAACCCCCAAAACCTTGGATACCCGAGTTCCACAAAAAAACTTATCGGCTATCCCCAAAGCTCGAAACCCCCAAGACCCTGGGCGTCCGAGTTCAACATAGAATGGGGGCTCAAGGCTTGGGGAATAGCCGACCAGTTTTTATGTTGAACTCGGACGCCCAGGGTCTTGGGAGTTTAGAACTTTGGGGATAGCCGACAAGTTTTATTGTGGAACTCGGGCACCCAGGGTTTTGGGGGCTCGAGGCTTGGGGGATAACCGACCAGTTTTTTTGTTAAACTCGGGTGCCCAGGGTTTTGAGGGTTTAGTTTTTTGTTAAACTCAGGCACCCAGGGGGTTTGAAAGCTGAGGGGATAGCCAACCAGTTTTTTTGTAGAGCTCGGGCACCCAGGGTTTCGGGGGATAGCTGATCAGTTAGTTTATTGAACTTGACGCCTAGGGTTTCGGGTGGTAGCACATCAGTTTCTTTATTGAACTCTACGCCCAGACTTTTGGGGGTCTAGAGCTCGGAGAATAGTGAAAAACTATTTTAGTTAAAAACTAGTTTATTAGTATTTACGCCTAGCGTTATAGGGTTGTAGGCTTGTTGGTTTATTTGTTTATTTATAAATTTATTTATTTTTGGGCAGCGTTATGGGCTTGTTGGCTTGTTGGTTTATTCGTTTATTTATAAATTTATTCATTAATTTTTTCGCCCAGCGTTATGGGATTGTTGGCTTATTGGTTTATTCGTTTATTTATAAATTTATTTATTAATTTTTTCGCTTAGCGTTATGGGATTGTTGGCTTGTTGGTTTATTTGTTTATTTATAAATTTATTTATTAATTTTTTCGACCAGCGTTATGGGGTTATAGGCTTCTTGGTTTATTTGTTTATTTATAAATCTTTTAATAAATTTTTTCGCCCAGCGTTATGGGGTTGTAGGCTTGTTGGTTTATTTGTTTATTTATAAATCTTTTTATAAATTTTTTCGCCCAGCGTTATGGGGTTGTAGGCTTGTTGGTTTATTTGTTTATTTATGAATTTATTTAATAATTTTTTCGCCCAGCGTTATGGGGTTGTAGGCTTGTTGGTTTATTTGTTTATTTATGAATTTATTTATTAATTTTTTGCCCAGCGTTATGGGGTTGTAGGCTTCTTGGTTTATTTGTTTATTTATAAATTTATTTATTAATTTTTTGCCCAGCGTTATGGGGTTGTTGGCTTGTTGGTTTATTTGTTTATTTATTAATTTTTTCGCCCAGCGTTATGGGATTGTTGGCTTGTTGGTTTATTTATGAATTTATTTATTAATTTTTTCGCTTAGCGTTATGGGGTTGTAGGCTTGTTGGTTTATTTGTTTATTTATAATTCTATTTATAAATTTTTTCGACCAGCGTTATGGGGTTATAGGCTTCTTGGTTTATTTGTTTATTTATGAATTTATTTAATAATTTTTTCGCCCAGCGTTATGGGGTTGTAGGCTTGTTGGTTTATTTGTTTGTTTATAAATTTATTTATTAATTTTTTCGACCAGCGTTATGGGGTTCTAGGCTTCTTGGTTTATTTGTTTATTTATAAATCTTTTTATAAATTTTTTCGCCCAGCGTTATGGGGTTGTAGGCTTGTTGGTTTATTTGTTTATTTATAAATCTTTTTATAAATTTTTTCGCCCAGCATTATGGGGTTGTAGGCTTGTTGGTTTATTAATTTATTTAATAATTTTTTCGCCCAGCGTTATGGGGTTGTAGGCTTGTTGGTTTATTTGTTTATTTATAAATCTTTTTATAAATTTTTTCGCCCAGCGTTATGGGGTTGTAGGCTTGTTGGTTTATTTGTTTATTTATAAATCTTTTTATAATTTTTTTTTGCCCAGCGTTATGGGATTGTTGGCTTATTGGTTTATTCGTTTATTTATAAATTTATTTATTAATTTTTTCGCTTAGCGTTATGGGGTTGTTGGCTTGTTGGTTTATTTGTTTATTTATAAATCTATTTATAAATTTTTTCGCCCAGCGTTATGGGGTTGTAGGGTTGTTGGTTTATTTGTTTATTTATGAATTTATTTAATAATTTTCTCGCCCAGCGTTATGGGGTTGTAGGCTTGTTGGTTTATTTGTTTGTTTATAAATTTATTTATTAATTTTTTCGACCAGCGTTATGGGGTTCTAAGCTTCTTGGTTTATTTGTTTATTTATAAATCTTTTTATAAATTTTTTCGCCCAGCGTTATGGGGTTGTAGGCTTGTTGGTTTATTTGTTTATTTATAAATCTTTTTATAAATTTTTTCGCCCAGCGTTATGGGGTTGTTGGCTTGTTGGTTTATTTGTTTATTTATTAATTTTTTCGCCCAGCGTTATGGGGTTGTAGGCTTCTTGGTTTATTTGTTTATTTATAAATCTATTTATAAATTTTTTCGCCCAGCGTTATGGGGTTGTAGGCTTGTTGGTTTATTTGTTTATTTATAAATCTTTTTATAAATTTTTTCGCCCAGCGTTATGGGGTTGTAGGCTTGTTGGTTTATTTGTTTATTTATGAATTTATTTAATAATTTTTTCGCCCAGCGTTATGGGGTTGTAGGCTTGTTGGTTTATTTGTTTATTTATGAATTTATTTAATAATTTTTTCGCCCAGCGTTATGGGGTTGTAGGCTTGTTGGTTTATTTGTTTATTTATAAATTTATTTTTTAATTTTTACACGCCTAAGGTTATGTGGTTTTATAGGCTTGTTTGTTTATTTATAAACTATTTTATTAATATTTATGCCCAGCGTTATGGGGTTCTAGGCTTGTGGGTTTTTTAATTTAATTTTTCTGTGCCACTACTGCCCCGAAATTTCAAATTTTTGTTCCATTCCCGCCATTTGGAATTCTGCCACTTTCGAGAGGCCTGTCCCCAGGGAGAAGAACGCGCACCAGCTGTTCGCCCCCCTCCCCCCCAGAAGATTTCGGGTAAGTTACACGCGATCGTCGGTGTCAATGACATTCTCGTCTGTCGCGTTCAACTTTGAATCTGATCGATTTTCTTATCTAGAAAAAATAATAATGAATCAGTGTTGTTCTTCAGCCGCACGTGGAGCGAGAAAAATTTAAAAAACAAAACACTGTCATCCAACCAGAACGTAAAACAATAATTCGTACACGGACAGAAAAAAAACAGGAATTTACTGTGTTAAGCTAACACGTAAATTTTCTGCGAGCGCCACACATAAAAATCGTGTGTTAGCTTTACGCAGAAAAAATCTTAAGCGGCACTGTAGCGGAACCAATCAGGTGCGACCGGAGTGATTTTGATTGGCTCCAATACAGTGCGCTTAAGATTTTTTCTGCGTAAAGCTAACACACGATTTTTATGTGTGGCGCTCGCAGAAAATTTACGTGCTTTAGCAGCACACAAGTTTCTCGTGTCCTCCACAGTAAATTTCTGTATTTTTTCTCTCCGTGTATTAGAAAAAAAAAGAGAAAGCAAGAGCTTAATAAATTTTCACCTCGCTGCTCGCAAGAGAGAGAGAGATTAAGTAGATACCAGTACTAGGCTTCTTAATATCTCCAAATTATCATGCTCGGTGCATACACAGCGTGCGCCAGCAGCAGACGGACCGTCTGAATAGGCATTTAAATATATCATTTGTTTTGAAAACGCAGTGTTTACACGTTCCTAACCCCCCTTTCCCCTCCTCCCCCTCCGCTGCGCGCGCTCTCTGCTCGGGCGTAAAATACCCGAATAGCGCGAGTAAAAAACGTCGTCACCACTACATCCGCGCGCACATCACACGCACGAAGCAAGTTCGAAAGCAGCAGCAGCAGCGCAGTGGCCTGCTGTTTCTCCTCAGTGTAGACTCGGCCATTTCTGCAGCTCGTCGTCGTCGTCGTCGTCGTCGTAGTTGTTCTATAAACCTTCGTTCCGCTCCTTCCTGGTGGAGGTCGCCGAGGAGTCGTGGTGAGACGCTGCTGTGGAAGGTCCCCGTCGTGGAGGTGGCGGCGGTGGCGGCGGTGGCGGTGGTGGTCAGCTATCGGTTCCCAAGTGGCTGAGTGTCGGGTCGCTGCCCCGAGGGCCCCGCTGCAAAATAACGCGACGCAAAAGGATGATACACTCCGGGCGCACAAGGCTCGAGGTAAATATATCACCGCCCAACCCTTGGCCCTCGAAGGAGGCGTACCCAGTTATTGTGTCCAGTGCACGATTTGTTTTCGCAATGGCCTCGCTGCGCGTTCAATGTTGTCATTGCAGCCTGCAGGCAGCCACCGAACAGCTGATTCGCTGGCTGGCTTTTAATCATCCTTCTCCGTCTCGCTCGGTGCAGGCCTGTTTAAAGGGACGCGTTTAGCAGGGCTCGGGGTAAAGCGAGCTCGGTCGCTCGACTGCTCCTGGGCCATGGAGCGAGACCCAAATGCAGCGGCTTCCATTTTCTGTGGAAAGCCTCGGTCGTGTGCGAACGGGAGCGAGAAAGAAGACGAGTTCGAACCTAGAGAGCGAGAGAGAGAGAGAGCAGACCGCGGGTATAAAAGCAGTGTACCTATATGCAGCCAGCTAGCTCGCGAGTCGTGCAGCTGCTGAATCCTTTGTTCTTCGGACACTCGCCTTAGTTTTCGTGTGGCTCTTCCGGATTTTTCCGACTCTTTATTGTACGTCCACCTTATCCAGCACGTACGGCTTTAGGTGGCTGACTTTATGTGGAACGCGCCGTGTAGCGCCCTTCTTCTTTGTTCTCGGGGCTTGTTATCCTCCTCCTCCTCCTACACCTCGTCCGCCTCCTCTTTTTTTTTCAACATTTTTTTTTTTTTTTCTTCTTTTTCGTATGCGCGCACCACGAACGCTGGTTAACACCATTTTCTTCTTCGTGTCTGTCTCTCTCCGACCCGCGAGGAGGCACATAATGATTTTGCGATAAGCCACAACAAACTCGACCCGGGGGGCTTTGGGAACGTACAGATGGGACCGACCAACGCACGTTGCCTTGTTTGTTTATATAGAGGAGCATTCAATATTCATTAAATTCGGACTGTATATGGCTTTTCGAAAGATTTCGTATTCATCTTAGGAGTCATTTGAATAGATTCGCTGCAGCGCGAGCTTTGATCGACCGATGATTCACTTTGGTTTTGAATTCCGAGTTGCACATTCATAATCGAGTGTCTGCGAGTATAAAGAATTTAAGCCTGGTTTTAATTTTATTGAACAGCTGATCGTAAGATTCAGAAACTAGTGGCTTTATTATTGCCACACGTGTGGTTGAAAAATTATGTAAAAATAAAATCGTATTTGATAGTTCGCGTTAAAAAATTGATATCTGTTGTGTAAGATCCTAGAAGAAAACCAGCATGCACGATAAACTAAAATGTTTTTCACCTACATCTAAATAGCTGCTTTCGATCCACAACTTTCATTAATTTCTCAATGTTATACCTTTCATCATCCATGATTTGTTTATTTTATATTTATATAATCACTCATGTTATGCCGTTGTCTAAATTATGCGAATCTTTTTAAACTATTATACACAATCAGATTATTAGAATAAAAAACATGTTTATAAATCTAGAAAACAAAAATAATATTTATCGATTATTATTATTATTTATTTTTACAAAAGAATCAGCACACTTTATGGTTCACAGTTGTAATAATAATTTTTCAAAAGTTTCAATATAACAAATTAATAATAGTAAAAATGTCTGTAGAAAAAATTCAGTCGAGGGGGCGGGGGTAGAAGGGCTCAAGTAGATCGAGACAACTCACGTCCGGTTGCAGTCGGCGACGAGTCGGCCTGCACCAGTCAGTGGTGGAGGCAGCATCATCAACCCTCTCATCACCACAACCAACCCCATCATTACCATCACCACCACCATCATCATCAACACCAGAGCAGTTGTTACACTACTTCTTCATCTTCATCATCTTCATCACAATCGCACCCCCATCAAAACAATCCCGTAACAAGCATGAAGCAGTCTTACATGCAGGTTCGTCCGGCCTTTTTTTTTTTTTTTTTTTTTTTCTTTTTAGTTCGAGGTACACCTTGGTGGAAATAATCAAGTGGAAAGCTTCTTTTGATGACCGAGAAGAAATTATTGAACAAAAAAAATAGATCAGTTTGGATGCGAAATTTTTAATTTAAGAAATTCTTATTATAAACTTTCTAAATGTTTTGTTGAGCTTTTTTACTAATTTTCTGCTATCATATTTTAATAACCTTGATCCAACTTTGTTTAAAGTTTACTAGTTTGACACTTTCAAAGATTTCGGAAAAGTTAAAACAAGTTTGATGAAATTTTATATAAAATTGATTAATTAATTTCCACTGAGGTATATTCTTTACTTTACATTCTTACTCTCCACTTAATATTTTAGAAAAATATATTGCATGAAATAATTACTATCAAAATTTTTTTGGTTTCATCATAATCAAAAACTTGAATTTTTTACAATTTAATCTAAATAAGTTTTAAAACCCATAATAATTAATTGTAAAGTAATATTATTTGATTTGATTTATGTTACGCAATTGCATGAAACTCAATATATGTGTTAGCACGTACATGCTTATTATATATAGCAAAGGTACTCTATGGAACAATATAAACTGAATCGATGGAATAAATTCATCCCATTGATATTGCAAAAAATTCAAAACTTGAGTTATCAATAAAGGTGTGTCATATGCGTGAGCATGCAAAACAAAGTGTAAAATCAGTTTTGATAGCAAACTCGTCGATTTAAGAAAACCACTTACAAATTCCATTTATACATATAATAAAAAGTATGTCAAGTAATAAAACTATTTTATCGCATACGTATACGTCATATTTATATTTAAATTGCACGCGATTCAATACACTTTTGAAATATTCAATGAGAACAATTTTTTTACAGCTAACATGGGTGTTTCATGACGACGAAGCCCAAATCAACAAAAAACTGCCAAAAGAATTACTACTAAGGTAAGCACAGGATTTTGGAATCTAAAGTAAGAAGTACTTAAATAAGTTTTGGTATTCTTATTTTCTTTTTTTTTTTTTTAGAATTTTATCATATTTGGATGTCGTGTCGTTATGTCGCTGCGCTCAAGTAAGCAAAGCATGGAACGTGTTGGCCCTCGACGGATCAAACTGGCAAAGAATCGATTTGTTCGATTTTCAAAGAGACGTAGAGGTACATCTTATTATTAACACATTACAAACATTTTAAAAATTTTAAAAATAATCGATTATAAACTGTAAAATGATTTGATTCTTCTCTCGTTCTTGTATATAATCTTTGGCAAAATAATACGTATATAATTTTTAAAAAAATTATTCATCATATTTTAATCAAAATTTATGTTGTTTGTATTGTATAGTTACAACAAACTTTACAATCTCTTGATGTCACGACCTGGCCTTGACATACAATAAATTAGCCAAAAAGTCGTAAAAATTTAATTTTAAACACCTTAAGAATAAGTTTCTAAGTTGTAAGTTATTAGTTATTAGTTGTTGCCTTCAAGTATTGTTAAAGTTGAAACTTTCAACAATGATACCTTAACTCTATTCAAAGTTAACAAATAAATTTATTCTTGAACATTTTTTGCATACAATTTGTTGAAAGCCGTAAGAGTTCGTTGAAAGTTCATTTTCAAAAAAAAAAAAAAAAATTTTTGTCTTGAAACAATGAGGAAAAAACAATTTTTTTAAATTTTAACAAAATTTTCTCCAAAAGTCAATATTAGTTGTCTGTAGACAATATATCATTTGATAATCTTGATATTTTTTTTCTGTTTTGACGAAAAATTTTACAGCGTACTCGAAAATTTTAAGTGCGTAAAAAAAATGCAAGTATTACCTATTGTCATGAAAATTTGAACTATCAAAGCATAAAATACATTCAAATAAATATTAGAATATTTTGGAATTAGTTCGAGTTGGGTACTTAGGCGAAACTACTACCTATAATATCCAAAAAAAAGGTATTTAAATTAAAAATTCGCAGATTCACTTTCTGCGATCTTCACGAGATCACACCAGTTTAAAATAGTGAACTTACGTATAAAATAAAAATTTCAGGGACCAGTGATAGAAAATATATCGCGTCGTTGCGGTGGCTTCCTGCGTCAGCTGTCGTTGCGAGGATGTCAGAGCATCGGGAACCAGTCGATGCGAACCCTGGCCCAGTCCTGTCCGAACATCGAGGAACTCAACCTGAGCCAGTGCAAGAAGATATCGGACGCAACCTGCGCGGCCCTGAGTAGTCACTGCCCAAAGCTACAACGGCTTAACCTCGATTCGTGTCCCGAAATCACGGATCTGTCCCTGAAGGATCTCTCGGACGGTTGTCGTCTGCTCACCCACATAAATCTATCTTGGTGCGAGCTGCTCACCGACAAAGGAGTCGAGGCGTTGGCGCGCGGATGCCCCGAGCTCAGGAGCTTTCTCAGCAAGGGCTGCAGGCAGCTCACCGACCGAGCCGTCAAGTGCCTCGCGCGATCCTGTCCCAAACTCGAGGCCATCAATCTCCACGAGTGCAGGGTAATTATTTTCTTGGCTTTTTTTTAGCTAACTCTTTGTTTCTAAAAATAATGCACGTTGTTATTCAACAAGAACTGTTAGATGTTCCGTACGTTTGGATGGTTTATAATTTTTTGTTTTGTTTTAGAACATAACTGATGATGCCATCAGAGAATTGGGTGAAAGGTGTCCACGATTACATTACGTTTGTATTTCAAACTGTCCAAATTTAACGGACGCCACACTTGTTACACTTGCACAGCACTGTCCTCTTCTTAGTGTACTGGAATGCGTAGCCTGCGCTCATTTTACCGACGCTGGGTTTCAAGCACTAGCAAGGGTAAATATTCAAACAATCGTTCGAAATGATTATCAAATCAAATACTATGCTATAATTTGATCATTTTTTTAGAACTGTCGACTGTTAGAAAAAATGGACTTGGAAGAGTGTGTACTAATTACTGATGCCACACTTATTCATTTGGCAATGGGTTGTCCACGACTAGAAAAATTGGTAAAAAAATTTTTGCGCTAAAATCTTTCATTAGTTCATTAATTTGAACAATCGAAAATCCTTAATAACTGATGTTGTTTCTGTTACAGAGTCTGTCACATTGTGAATTGATAACTGACGAAGGCATAAGACAGTTAGCCCTCTCGCCTTGTGCTGCGGAGAACTTGGCAGTGCTGGAGCTTGACAACTGTCCATTAATCACTGACGCCAGTCTTGACCACCTTTTACAAGCTTGCCACAATCTTGAACGTATCGAGCTTTACGACTGCCAATTAATTACTAGGACTGGCATCAAAAGACTCCGAGTAAGAATTTTTTTTTTTTTTTTTTTTTTTTTTTTAAACTATGTTGTAGTTAACACTCTCTTACACAACAACGTCATGTCAAACGATCTGCTCACATACTTTATGAATTAACTCGCTGGTTTTTTTTTTATAAACTACCTTGCTAATTAATTAATAAAATCTTCTGTAGTTTATTAATGAATTTATTTACTTTTCCAGCAACACCTGCCAAACATAAAAGTACACGCGTACTTCGCGCCCTCATCGCCACCACCAAGTGCCGGGGCCACACGACAACGATATTGTCGATGCTGCGTCATTCTGTGATTCCATACCGTCGTGTACTCGCGGTATCACGTCCAAATTGAAACCGAATCGGCTGCGCCTTGGGGCGCTGCATATCGGTTAACATATAATTATTATCTTCCGCAGCGTAAGTTGGGCCCAAACTCGAACGTCCCAAAAATTACGTGCGCTTATTCAATTTTTACTGAAGAATTTAATGGTAATCCAACATTAGATCTTTAAACGACAAATCAATTGGTCCCGAAGACTAAACTAAAGTCACGGGGCCCCGATGCCTACACAACATCTTGTTTATGTTCGCAACTTACTGGCGAATGATGTTACATTTCTTAAACTATCGTGAGCAAAAATGTACGTTACGCTCGATTATAACTATAGACTCACGAGAGAAACTAACGCTTATCCCACATATAATTTGATGTTATGATTAATTTTTTTTTTTTTTTTTTTCATTAATCGTATTTAATGAAGTTCATTTCTACGTAATTTCTATTCCATATTATCGATTTTTTTTCGACATTATTGTTTTATTTATATTATCTTAATTTACGTGGAAAGGAGGACGTAGACATGTAAACATATACGTCGCACAAATTTCAAATGTAAACTATTTACATTATTTGAATATTTTAAACTCTTTTCGCGCTGCTTAATGAAACATAAGAAAATGATGAGACGCGCTTAACTATAATAATATCCGAAAGTAGAGAAACTTGTGCCGCTAAACATGTGAGTGCTTATTTGTTTAAGCTCTTAAATGCATTTTATCACAAATTATTTTTCCGTCAGAAAAATTTTTTCGGTGATTCAGAAGAACACATTCCAGGATTTTATCTGATTGCAATTCTTGAAGGCACTGAATATTTTTATTGTTTCTTTTTTATCTAATTAAATTTTTTTCAATTATAAACTACGACCGTAACAACAACAATAATAATTAAAAGATTATAAGAATATCAATATAAATTACAATCATTTTTACTTTGAATATTATCACATCTTCTCAGCAGCCAACGAAGCAATAGATTCCTAAAGTGATCTAACGTTGGCCAGAAGAGTTTAGACTGATTAAATAAATCAAAGTATTATAAAACTAAACACGACGTAACTTAAAAAATTCTGAAAATTTCGTTAGAGTTAACGATACTAAAGAATCGACAAAAATCTATGATAAAATAAAACTTGATTTTCAAGCAATCAAATTTTTGAATTACTTGAAAAATTTTACAAAAAAAAAAAAAAAACGAAACATGAAACTATACTAATTAAAAAAAAATTTCGACATTAAAAAAAAAAAAAAAATTCAACAGACGCAAATCATTTTGATTACTTAGCTTGGGAAGCAACTTTTTTTCTTTCAAATTGTTCATTGGTGTCATAGTTGGCTTAACTTTTTTTTTTTCGAAGTAAAATTTGAAAGATCCCATTAAGCATTTTAAGGCTGCAGATCTTTTCGTTTTGTACAGTGATAATCATAATCAATTCAAAAATGGTCTAAGATCTTCAATAACTCTTTAGGGGTATAAATAAATTGAATAATTCTCGTGATAATTGTAAGAGTAGCATCAAGAGCGTCTTGCGTTTTCTTTTACTGTTTTTACATAATTTTCTAAGTGGTTATTCTATAATGGCATCTAAAAAAGCAGCACACAGTAAATATTCAAATTATATCATACAATTTTATCACTTATTGATGTGTGTGGTATGATTTCAAATCTTATCTTTAAAATTTGTAAAAACGAAAAATATAGAAATTAATTTGTAAAAAAAAAATCGCTTTTCACTACAAAACGAAAATATGCATATTACATAGACGCCTGATTGACCATTTTATATTTTTTATTATAAAAATAACTCTGTGTTTATCTCTTTTCATTTATTTAACATCTAAAAACTTTTTTTTTGTAAAAAAAAAGTCATTTA
Organism: Encarsia formosa; assembly: GCA_038277355.1. Lineage (NCBI taxonomy): Eukaryota > Metazoa > Arthropoda > Insecta > Hymenoptera > Aphelinidae > Encarsia > Encarsia formosa. The sequence goes on along the minus strand of CM076188.1, from coordinate 2,891,856 downwards.
TACATTATAACATGTTTTTTTCATGTCTAAGACTATAAGTCCAAAACATTTATGTTTGCTAATTCTTGATGGCAACTAAATGCGTGCTACTCAATTTAATTAATAAATCTACTGTCTAATAGGCCGGCTAGATTAATGCAAATACTATTCGAATAAAAAGGTAAATAAGAAGAAAGGTTTTAAAATATAAATACTTCTTTAACAATTTATAATTAGAATGTTTTATACGCTGCGTGTGGATTTTAGATGAATAAGTGATGTCACTGTATAAAAGATATCGTACAAAAATCGGGAAGTCGTGTAAAATAAGCGGTATTTGATGCCTTGAACATGCTTATAATTTTGAAATCGCAAGAAAATGTGAAAAATGACTTGGTCCTCAATTTTAATTTCTTTTTTATTTTTTACTGACCTTTTATTGGATACATTGTATACATAAATAAATTTAAACCAATGGCAAATATCTTTGTTTTGAGTCTTTGTTTGGAAATTTTTTTATCTAAAATTTGTTAAAAAATGCTATCTACCGGTTGATAAAATTTGGAAGAAAATATAAAAAAAAGATTGTAAATGTAATTTTTAATTGAAAAATAATTTATCTCGAAATTTTCACAATTGTAATGTATGATATAAATGTTCTTCATTGAAATTTGTTAAAGTGAATATATTTGTGAATTTATAAAAAAAAAAAAAAAAAGTGAAAGAGAGAAAGAGCAAATGTTTGGCTGTGCAATAGAAAAGAGTAAAAATGGAATAGATTACTATGAGAGATAAGATCGGTACGAATTTTTTCCTGTACTTTTTCGTTAAAAACAGCTTATTTTGAATATTTTTTAAATTCTGCAAAATTTAGTTTTTCAAAGTTACTGTACACTAACTATAAATGTACTGAAAAGTAGATAAAAATATTATGCTCACTGTAAAGATATATTCGGTAGCTTACATTTATTTTTACAAGATCAATATTTTAATTCAAAATTTCAATATTTATCTGTTAATGATGTAAAAATTCCTGCATCAATACATATTTTTATTTCATCATTAAATATTTAAAAACATATAAATATATTATATATAAATGTATTTTACAAAGATTTTTGAATGAATTGTGTAAATAATATACTTAAGAATAAATTCTTTATGAAAATCTTATTTTTGTAAACAAAATTTTGTGAATGTATGATTGTAATTATTTTTGATTAAAAAATACTATTACTTAAAGTAAAAATGAACTAATACAAAAAAAATTAGTTTAATAAATCTTCTACTGAACTCTCCAAAAGAAAAATGGTTGAATTAACCAATCCATTCAAATTTTGCTGTTCAAGTTCTTGAACAAGTTCAGAAAAAAATCAATATTACCGATTAATATTTTACTGCTTCAATAAGCTGCAGTCTACCATGTATATATTTTCATTAATGTATGTACAATAAAATATATAATATTCAAGTCAATCCAATAGGAAATTTTTATTCGCCTAACCAATTTCTTTGTTCTTTATACTTAAGTATTCAAAAATTATTCTTGACAAAACTTACCTTGATAATTTTTTTACACAAAATCTACAATTTAAATCAAAATTATAAAAATTTTTGAGTCCATGTTTAATAGAAAATAATTGTATACTAAATTAATTTTCCAAAATTCTCATCATTTAGTAAAAAGTTTTATAGAATTTCAAACTAGGTAATAAACATAAAAACAAAATTTTCGTAAACTCTTTTGTTTAATACTGTAGTATTTTACAACAAAAATTAGTTTTTAACACATAAATGATAATGTTTACAAATAAAAGTAGTTTTTAAAAAATTAGTGAAATTGAATTTTTTTTGACATTTTTCTACTGTCTTCCGCTTTTTTCTCTGCTTCGTCACTTGTTTTTGGAGCTGATGATGCACTGTTGACAAACCCTTTTTCTTTTTGTTTCTTTTTAGAGGGAGCATTAACATAGCGCATAGCATCGCGCCATTGTAACGCGAAGATCTTCGTTGATTTTTCCATGTACTCTTGATCGTACAACGGTTCGAGTTGTTCTTTATACATTAATAAAGTTTCTGCTGACTCATCTTTGGACAACTCCAGAACCTGATCAACTTCCTCAATGTTACTTCTTACTTTTCTTTCCGACGTCATGACAGTTCAAAACCTGTATAAAAAATAACCAAAAATTTTTTCAAGGATAGGTTTGCTTGATTGTTTCAGTCAATGTTGCATAGCTGTTTTACGTGACTACAAACTTACTTATATAAACTGAAAGCGTTTCAAAAAATGTTCAGCTCAATCTTTAACTATCCTATGTACTTAAATAATAATGCGGACTCACAATTGTAAACTACTATTGGCCATTAGCCTGTCCTGTATCTTCTAAGTAAGCCAGCGGCGAGAAACAAAAGACAGTTAAAAAGATTCGAAAACTTTGACTCAACTATTAATTTTAAATTTAACCATAATTATTGGTTTTCATTTTTTCAATACTGAATTTTATATTTATTAAGATCATGAAGGTCGATTAAACGGACAATTATTATAGTTTTATCAAAAGTAAAACTTTGGGATGAAATTTACACTATAAATAAAGCTGTTGAGTATTCACACGTGTGAGCTACATGTAAATTTTTTTTTTCAATTGGACCATGTATTAGAGTACTTTTCGATTGAGAAAACGATGGGACAAGTTGTACAATGCCGTTGAATATTTCAGCTCGACGGGCTTGTATGCTTTTCTCCACGGAAAAAAAGGCCGTCGATCTAGCTCAGCCACATGTACGCCAACTGCGTGTTAGAATCAAATTTTCGAAGCCATTAAAAAAACCCATAAAAATTTTACGACCTGCAACCAAAGTTTTTCTTAGTCTTTACACTTGCTTTACAGTAGGCGTCATTATGGCGTCATGAAGGAGTCCCCTATTATTGAAATTCGAAGCGTTTTCGCAGATGGACCTGCTCGACGATCGTAAAAATACGTCACCAGTTTTTCCTATTAACGAAGTTGAAATATTCTAAAATTAAAATGAAAATAAAATTTTATAATTTTTATATTTTTTATGTGTGTAATTCTAAAAAAAAACAATTTATTAATAAATGTAATCATCGTATGTAATAAAAAACAAAAATATTTTTAAATTTATTTGTTATAACAATTTTTATGGATTCTCAAAGTACCCGAATACATGGTCCTATTGAAAAAAATATGGTACCTAACGTGAGTGAGAAGTTCTACATGGCCGTCGAGAATTTTATGTGATGCACTCGGCTACGCTACGCTCCGCCTCGTGCATCACATAAAATTCTCGACGGCCATGTAGAACTTCTCACTCATGTTGGGTAATATACCATTACTGCTTCAATAAGCTGCAGTCTACCATGTATATATTTTCATTAATGTATGTACAATAAAATATATAATATTCAAGTCAATCCAATAGGAAATTTTTATTCGCCTAACCAATTTCTTTGTTCTTTATACTTAAGTATTCAAAAATTATTCTTGACAAAACTTACCTTGATAATTTTTTTACAGAAAATCTACAATTTAAATCAAAATTATAAAAATTTTTGAGTCCATGTTTAATAGAAAATAATTGTATACTAAATTAATTTTCCAAAATTCTCATCATTTAGTAAAAGTTTTTTAGAATTTCAAATTAGGTAATAAACATTAAAACAAAATTTTCATAGAATTTTTTGTTTAATTCTGTAGTATTTTACAACAAAAATTGTTTTTCAACGCATAGATGATAATGTTTACAAATAAAAGTAGTTTTTAAAAAAATTAGTGAAATTGAATTTTTTTTGACATTTTTCTACTGTCTTCCGCTTTTTTCTCTGCTTCTTCACTTGTTTTTGGAGCTGATGATGCACTGTTGACAAACCTTTTTTCTTTTTGTTTCTTTTTAGAGGGAGCATTAACATAGCGCATAGCATCGTGCAATTGTAACCCGAAGATCTTCGTTGATTTTTTCATGTACTCTAGATCGTACAACGGTTCGAGTTGTTCTTTATACATTAATAAAGTTTCTTCTGATTTATCTTTGGACATCTCAAGAACCCGATCAACCATCTCAATGTTACTTCTTACTTTTCTTTCCGACGTCATGACAGTTCAAAACCTGTATAAAAAATAACCAAAAATTTTTTCAAGGATAGGTTTGCTTGATTGTTTCAGTCAATGTTGCATAGCTGTTTTACGTGACTGCAAACTTACTTATATAAACTGAAAGTGTTTCAAAAAATGTTCAGCTCAATCTTTAACTATCCTATGTACTTAAATAATAATGCGGACTCACAATTGTAAACTACTATATGCCATTAGTCTGTCCTGTATCTTCTAAGTAAGCTGAAGTAAGCCAGCGTCGAGAAACAAAAGATAGTTAAAAAGATTCGAAAACTTTAACTCAACAATGAATTTAAATGTAACCATAACTATTGGTTTTCATTTTTTCAATACTGAATTTTATATTTATTAAGATCATGAAGGTCGATTAAACGGACCATTATTAGTTTTATCAAAAGTAAAACTTTGGGATGAAATTTACACTAAATAAGGCTGTTGAGTGTTCACACGTGTGAGCTGCATGTAAATTTTTTTCTTCAAGCAATATTTATGAAGAATGTAGAAAATTTATTATTTTCATCAAAATTTATTATTTTCATTTGTTATCAGTTTTTTTTCAACACTGAAATTTTTATTAATTATTAATTTTTTTTTTTAATTAAAAAAATTCAAGAAAAAAACTTATAAACAACGTATGTAAAAAAATTGTTCTAATTTTTTGAAAAAAAATTTAATGATTAATAAAAAAAAAAAAAAAAAAAGAAATTTTTTTTTTCTGTTGATCGTATGAAAAAGGATCACTTGAAGTCAGGTGTCGTTGATAAATAAAAACAACCTTGCATAGTCTAAGGTATAGTACTAAAAATAAGGGACAATTATAACAATTATATACAACAAAAAATATATTCAAACATAAATTCAAACTCCTCAAATATAAACACAATAAAATCAAATATTTATAAAACTTTTGTGATTTTTCAAAATCTAAAATAAATTTAGTTAGTTAATAAAATTGCAAAATTGTTTTTTTTAATTATTGGTGACTAAAAATTTTTTTTTTTTTAATATAACTGCTGATTGTAAGTGGTAATTATATTACATTGGGAACATATATATATTATATACAAGAATGATTTTTCCCAACTGTAAATTCTTTTCTTTCCAAAAGTTTAAACCCATGCTAATCAATAATTGACTATACCAAAATGATTTTTTCTCGAGGAGTAGAGTAAATCATTTACAGAGACCAATCTTCTTTGATCAAGTCGCTTCCCTTTTCGGCAATCATGAACACGGGAGCATTGGTGTTACCTCTTGTCAAAACAGGCATTATGGAACCATCGATTACTCTCAGTCCCGTTGTTCCGTAAACTCGTAATCTTTCATCCACAACAGCCTCGGAGTCATTTTTCGGACCCATTTTGCACGTACCAACCGGATGATAAGTGGTTTCAGCATTAGTTCTCACGACGCACTTGTCGTAATCTTCAGTACCAAACTCGTAATCTTCGCATTCTTGAATCGGAACCCGAGACTCAACGAAACCTCTCTTTCTAAACGCTTCTTTCTGGAAAAGTTTTCTGGCTATCCCAATGGCTTCGAGCAAAGTTTGAAGATCGTCTGGATGGGTAAAGTAGTTTGCATAAATTATAGGCTGGCTTCGTTCTGGATCGGTTTTGTTTAATTTTAAGTAACCCCGACTCTTCGGTGCTAATGGTCTTATTAAAACTTCAACGTCATCGTAATATGGAAATGGAAAAAATGAAGTATCGTTTTTTGAATCAGTCTTTTCTCGCACCGATCCCAGCACAGCAAAGTGTACATCGGTAACTCCAGGACGTTTTTCGAAAGAAGTTTGATAGAAGTATGTCAAAGGAAAAGCTATAGATCCCATTGGACCCTCGTGTGTGTTCAACCAGTAAACAAGATCGTTCTTAATAGTGTCAACGTCGGTTAAAGTACCCAGATCTTTGTTCGGTTTGAAATATATAGCTCTCGTTCGAGTATGGTCTTGCAGATTGAATCCAACCGCGGCGTCCTTCACTACTTTGATGTTAAGTTCATTTAAATGGTCAGCGGGACCAACTCCAGATAGCAATAATAGTTTGGGAGTTTCAATCGCTCCTGCTGATAAAATAACTTCTTTCCGAGCAAAAGCTTGAATCTTTTTACTCGCTCCCGACGTTACGTATTCCACGCCGACAGCTCGATTGGATCGAAAAATGACTTTTGTAGCACGCGAATTGACTTTTATCGTCAAATTTGGCCTTCTACCTCTGATTGGTCTGATAAAGGCACCGTTTGAGCTGTGACGAGTTCCATGAAGCTCTGTAAACTGCAACAATCCGGCTCCTCGCTGAAACCCAGCGTTGAAGTCAGTTTGATTCAATCCCAGCTCTTGAAAAGCTTCAAGAAGCAAATCGGTGTTTTTTTCATAATAATAATGAAACTTGGAAACTACTAATTTTCCCTGTGTATTGTGAGCAAACGGGTTGGCTGCGACAACCTTGAAAAATAATAGTTTTATTAGCTTGGATAAAAAATTGCAAGATGCTCATTTTGTTTTAATTTTTAAACATCAGCCTAACGATTGAAAAATATTTAGCAAATTTGTCTGAATCTGGAAAAATTACTTACTTCTGGGTCCCCGTTGTCTTCAGATTTTTTAAAATACGGTAGAACGTCTCGCCAGCCCCAACCTTTATTCCCGAGTATTTCCCATTCATCAAAGTCTTCTTTGATTCCCCGGATATACCATTGAGAATTTATAACACTAGAACCTCCTAAAACTTTTCCTCGTGGCCAATAATGTGATCGATTCAAAGTCTGAGCATCCGGTTGTGTATAGTAAGCGTAATCGATGTTGCTTTTTAGCAAAAGAGGCCGAAGAGCTGGCACATCAGCCACAACTGGTTCTTCTCCACCAGTTTCTAATAGTAGCACCTAAGAATATAAAAAAAATTTTCACTTCGAAAATAGAGTATTTGTTGCAAATGCAGACACGAAATTCGAGTTTATCAATAACATTTGCGCTTGAAAATCCAAATCAAAGTTGTTCTTCGAAAGTTAATTACTTTTAGAGTACTACAAGATTGCTAAGTTTAAAAATAAATTTACATTGTTTATAATTTTTTAGGGAATGATTTTACCTTCCAATTTTCAACTTCGGTCAAACGATTAGCTAAAACGCATCCTGCTGTTCCACCACCAACTATGATAAAGTCGTATACGTTGTCTCTAATTTTATAAAGTTTATCTTTTTGAAAATCAGTAAAGTGTTCATCATACGAGTGTCCTAAATATTGAACAACAAATGATAAAAAAGCTAAAATTTGTGGTTGACAAGTAGCTAATGCTGGATTTTTTGCACAAATTTCTGTATAGTTTACTGGTGACCATGCCATGATGTGCAAAATAATTTTTTTAAACTAGCTTTCTGTCTGGGTAGACCAGTTAGAAACAAAAATATACATTCAAACAGGCATTTCTTTTATAAAATTCTTATCTTGTCACAAAGTATCTTTGAAAACAAATTTTTCGTTTCTACATATAAATCATACAGCTTTTTTATGAAAAGTAAACTTTATAAGATAATTTCTTTATCATAAAAGATTGTAATCTCATTTTGTAGTATTCTTTTTAACAACGTCTAAAATAAATTTAGCTAAACACAAGGCATTGATACAGGATGAAATCAATGGCGTACTGAAAATTTTTTTTATAAAAAATTAACTTCTTGAAAAAATTTGATAATTTATATCTACCCAAAGAGCTTATTCAAAATTTTTTTTTATTTTTTATTTTTTTAAAAAAATTACCCTAATCCTTGACGTAAGAAAATCTGATGAATTTAGTTTTAATAGATTTATTAGTAGTCGTTAATCGAATTATCGAATTTTAAAAAATAGATATCATTTACTTATACCAATTTACAAACTTTACCCAAAGTAAAGTTTGTAAATTAGTCTCGGATATAATTTATTGTGTTGTTTTCAAATTTTGAAACATTTTCAGAAATTTGCTATCTGAACTTAATAATGTTATAAATAAGCTTTTAATTTATTTGAAAAGCAACAAATGGAAAAAATTTAGTTACAATTCATACATGTAGAAATTTGAAAAATTTGATTCATTAAAAAAATTTCAACAAAAATTCATAAATTAATAAAGTTGTAATTTTGAAAAATCTCAACAAATTTAAAAAAATAAACAAATGAATTTTAATTCAATTTTGTTAGAGTTTTATGGAAAGAATTTGAAGTCAAAATTTGAGATGGGCAATTTTTGACCTTTAAAATTTATAAATTTATACTCTGTAGTTGATACTTTAGAACTACTCATAGAATCAGAAAAAATAATTATTTTGTGAATATGTAAAGATTTGTTTTTACATTTATCACGTAAACTCTGCAAATAAGTTGGAGGATATAATTAATATAAATAAACAATGCAATGTATTTTTTTTTTCAACATTTTATTTTATTGTATGCTTTCACACGATACTGCGACACGTTGAATTATCGTCGCAGATTTGAAAGCAATATTTTATAGTAATACGTACAATTTTTTTTTTTTTTTTTATGAAGTCGATACACTCTGATAAGCTCGATGAAAATTGTCAGTGATTGTTCTAATTCATGGATAATTGTTTGCATTAACATCATTAATGATTTCGTTTGACATTAATGTCGTCTTGTACGTTAATACGAGTTAACTGTACGTATGTTAATAAATTAACAAGTATCATATAATACTGATTTATTATTTATTATAAACTTTTAACTAATACTTAATAGAGAAATTTTACGAACTTAATGAGTTTTTATTATTGAGAGAAAGACTAGCATAAGTGTGTTTTCGAAATTCTTTCGATAATTCAATCTTACTGTTGTTTATAAAAGATATAATTATTTTTTATTTACAAAACACTTTTTCGTCAAGATGTCGAGAATATATCATAATAGTCTAACAATTATCAATAAATTTTTTTTTAAGATGGAAATGTAAACACTATGATCAATGAATGTGTATGCGTACATCTTGCACACAGTAGAAATCATCATCAAAGTCTTTGGGACAGTGATTACATTTTTTATGTAAAAGATCTAAATAATAAATTTATTTTAAATAAAAACTTGCACACTTTTTTGTCAATAGCATTTATTTGTTTATTAATCTTAATTTTTTCTTACGGGGTTCTATATGATATTCTAATTATATCTTAGATTGAGATCGAGACTATTTTAACAACTAATTATTATATTTATTTATTAAAAATTTTACGCGAGGAATCTTCAACATTTTTAATGAATTTGTTTAAGTAATATTTTCATATTTTTTTGTCTTCGTACCAAATGTTTTTATAATTTTTAATTTATCATTTTTATGTTCTTTAAAAATGCTTTACAATAATTTTTTTTTTTTTTTTTTTCAGTTTTTAATTTCCGATGGTGGTCCAATTTTTAAAAACTGGTGAGAAAATACCAAAATTTTAGAGAAAATAAATTTAATAAACTCAATAAGTTGGATTAATATTTGTTGGTACAAAATTTTATAAACTTATTACTAAAAAACATACATTTAAGTTTTATTATTTTATTTTGTATCTGCTGGTTTTACTAAAAAACACAACAGAATCAAAATTGTTTGTAAAATTTATTTTTTTTTCATTAAAAATAAAGAATAACAATTTTAGTAGTATTAAAATTTAATTATATTTAATACCAATATAACAATAACAAAAAAAAAGATTTTTAAGATTTATTTAAACCAGACAAATTTTTACACCCATTTGTACAAACGATAAAAAAAATATTATACTAGATAACGTAAAAAATAGACTTAAAATCTTTCAACTAGTAAGCAGTTTTGAACAATTTTTCTTTTTTTTTTTACATGATGCGTTTTAAATGACGACCAGATTCGAATACTCTGGAAAGTCTACGATATCCGGGCGATTGACAGCGTGATGATACACCAATGAAATCAATTCCGTCAATAAGTAAAAAAATTTTCTTCATATAATATTGCATTTATTTATAATTTTTATCGTAGACAATAAATGTAACAGTTGTGGCAATCATTATTATTAATTTTGTTCTTTTCTTATTATTTTGAACTATTATGTAATGATGGGCTAGCTAAAAATAGATAACCAGCTGAACGTTTTGGTAAAAATTCAGGTTTTTCGTTAAATCGAAAATTCAGCTGGTCTCATAATCAAAGATTAGCTGTGTTTTCGTCCAACTTACGAGTTCAGTTGATTATCTAGCTGGTTTTTCGCGACAGTGAGATTACCTATTTGAATATTTTTTTTTTTTTACTAAAATGCGATAGATTGTCTTTACATTAATGAAACGTGCTTTTAATCTCGTAAACTTCAAATACTCTTCGACTCTTCGGCATTATTTACGTAAAATCTTGATAAGTCACGTTACTCGTCATACCGTGTCTACAGTAAATCCACCTCGCTTCCGTGATTTATGCATATACATTCATAGGGATCGAAAGATACCATCTGATTCGGCTTGTTTATCTAACCCCGGTTCTGACGATTCCCGCATACTATTTCAAGCTGAAAAAAAATCTGCGCCCCGCTCGTTACAAACGACATGAATATTCGGGTATATTTTTTACTCCCTACGAGGGATAAAATAAAACCCAACCCCTCAAACATTTGTCGACTGTCTAAGGTCGTCGGCACGAGCGGAGCTTCAGGACCGGCCTCGAAGTTGCTCGACGTCGGCGACGAAGGAGACGCTGAGCTCGCGTCCCGGCGCGTTGGGGTTCGTCGCCGACGTCGTGGTCCTGTTTCACGTCCTGTCCAGCGTCCTCGAGGTCTGACGCCTCCACGAGGGCACCGCACCCGCGCCCTGCTGGTAGGCCGGGTTCGAGTCGAGACGGCTCCGGGAACACTTGCGGCAGGTCAGACGCCAGAAGGCCGTTCTGAAGTCCGCGGAGTAGAACGCGTAGATGAACGGGTTCATCGCCGAGTTCAACCAGCCTGGAAAGTTTTAAATTCCATGGTGATTATTATAAAAAAAAAAAAAAATTTCATACGGCGCAAGTGAGAGAGATAAATTGACAATTTACGCGAGGCAATCCGTAAATAAAGTTTAATAAATACTTTAAAACTCGATTCGAGCTTTTATTTTTTACTTCATCAACAGCTTGGGTTATTTTGATTTTACTTCGAGTATGTGAGGCTGGGAACTTTTCAATCGTTCAAAAGTTATCCAAGTAATTAATTTTATAGATTGCGTTTATTGAAACGTATGTTCATACATCGTCAAAATCAATGAGAAATCCATTACACCGTGAAATTAATAAAAATCAAAGAGAATTAATTACTAATTATCAATTGAAAATTTTAGCAAATTACAAAAATAAATTTTATTTACAAAATACACTTGATTTCTAGAGAATTAATCTGAAAATTTTGTTGATTAAATTGTAAAAAATGAAAAATATTGTTTACAATATTTTATGGGTCCAAAAAAGACATTTACTGCATTAAACGTGGAGGTAACTTCCAATCTGGTGATATTTTCGAAATTCGAATCATCTCAGCCGGAGCTGAAAGTCAAAATTTTGCAATAAAGTTACCATCGTGTTTAAATCAACATTTGAACACGGAACTGCTTTTAAATGATTAACGATTTTTGAATTAAAATTTTACTCATGCTTCGAAGCTTTGGTAAGCAGTAAAAAGTGAAATAAATTTCGTTATTTTTTTAAAGCAATTGTATTCATACAGATTGTATTAGCAAAAACATGAATTTACATGAGATGTACAACAAGTATCACAACTGAAGTAAGCGATCGTTACGAGATTATTCAACAAATCGAAGTGATGATCAACCAAGTTTTATTTCTTACAAGAAAGTCGAAAAAGTTTCAAGAAACAAGTTCATGAAACAAGTTGACGATCAATGAGTGTTAAAAATTTTTAGTGCGTAGTCTCAGTTGATTTGTGATTACACTTTATGAAGTACTTTTTTTTTTTTTTTAATTTAAGTCAGAAATAAAAATCGTTTATTAGGCACTCATTGAAATATTTTTTTCTCGCTTTTAATTAAAGAATGCCTATCCTTTTAAAAAACGACTTTTTTAGTACTTCCAAAAATTTAAAATTTTAAAAATAAAAGCGTTTAATAAAATTCTAATAAATATCTATTTAAAAAATTGAACTGATTCTCTCTCGTTATGCATTTGTTAGAAAAAAAAAATCCTTACCAAGCCAGGTGAGCGCGGGCATGAGGGGATCGGGGGGCTCGACCGGCATGAAGGGCGTCGCCAGGTAGAGTATGAAGAAGGGCAGCCAGCAGGCGACGAAGCCGCCCACCACGACGGCCAGGGTGCCCGCGGTCTTGGTCTCCCGGGTAACCCTGTTGATCCCGCTGTGCTGGTGCACCGTGCCTATCCGCGTGAGCTTCCTTATCGGGCTCGTGGAGGTGCCTTCGTTCAGTTCCGGCACGGTCAGGCTCGTGGTCGTCGTGGTCGTCGTCGTGGTTGTCGTCGACGTCACCAGGGTCGTGGTCGTTGCGCTGAGTACCGGGCTCTTGTTGTTGTTGGGACCAACGTCGCTGGTCGTACCCTCGGACACCGAGGCCGTGGACAGACGCGACGACAGGATCGAACGTGGAGTTGCCGACTTTGATGTGCTCTTCGGTCGCTGCTCGGCCTGTTAAGACATAAGATAATTTATTAGCAGAACATTTTTTTTTGTTGGGTGCACGGAGGAGTGAGTAAAAAGTCAATATGATCAATCAAATATCAACTTAATTTCGAGTAAAAATCTTTGAAAACAATTATTTTTTGAACCATATTAATTAAAAAATTAAAATTGATTCCGGGGCTGCAAAGACTTTAGATTTTCCAAAATAATTTTCAATTTACGTAAATTTTCCAAAAATCATTAGTAATTCTCAGGGACTCGGTAATAACAAAAGTTTTGTTATGCTTACCAAAAAAAATCAACATAAATAAAGTCAATTTTGTTATTGTATTCAGAAAAATAACATAACGAAAGTCTGTTTTGTTACGTTATTTCTAAGAATAACATAACAAAAGTCCATTTAATTATTTGTACCATAACAAAATTATAACATGACAAAATTTTGTTTTAAATACTTAAATAACAAAACATTTTGTTACTACCGAGTTCCTGATTATAACAATTAAATTAATGGGTTACTTCATCCTTTTCTACACAAAACTTTTATAATTCCAGTATTCCCGAAGTGTTCACAGTATTCCAAAGTATTTCCAGTATTCCCACGGGAAAACTTTGGGAATACTTGTTGTGAGCCATCCTCCGGGGTGAAATCACGTTTTTGAAATAAAACATTTTTGGTAAAATTTTTTATCGGGGCACTATTTTCAGAAAAAATGCGGTTTTTGAAAATTCAATGTGAAAAATGAGTTCTTTTTATATGAATATCTCACTATATGTACCTCATTTGAAATTTACGCAAGTTCAAAGTTCGTGCAGGCAACACTTTATAAGATGTTTTTTAAATTTTCACGCAAGCAGCGGTCAAAGTCAAAAAGTAAAACTTTTACATACTTTTTTAAAAAATATATTTTTTGGACCGATCTTCGAACTTGTCTAAAACTTTTAAAAGAAAAAAAGTTGTTTCGAGAAGTTTTTTTTTCATTCTAACTTAAAAACAAGTTTTTTCAAAAAGACGTTTCAATGCAATAACCAATTTTGAAGCATTTAATAAATCTACCTTAATTGTTTTTAATATAGAATAACAATCTAACTAAAAGTCTCGGTCATCTACCAACCAAACAAAACAAAATTTTTCTCCATCCCTCAGTTCGAACAGTACTAAAACTCTTCGTCAGCTCAAACAGCGGGGATAAACCGCAGATCGACGGTCGGTCATTCGCAGGAACTCAGCCCTATTAGTAACATCTTACCACCAGGATGCTTACTCTCTTTGTGCGTTTCCCCGACAAAGGGCGAATCATCGGTTCGAGTCAAGTCAACCGAGAGCCCACAAATCACTCCCGGTTGATTAAGCATCCACCAAAAACTGGCTCTCGCGGTAATTAAATTTCTGAAATTCCCCCGCGGAGTTACGCTTAATCACGAGGTGTAGAAAGCAAGGAAGAAGAAATAAAAGGGGTTAACTCTTGAGCTTTGCGGAAATGATTAAAATGAAGCGGACGACCAACTCCACTCGCGTCGAAAGTCACGTAAAGCTTCTCCCCTTCGAGCACCTCTACGTGGGAGGCGTGACTGTTTTCCCGGCTGAATTTTACCAATGAAGCTTGAATTGAGTCCTTTGCTAATTGTTCCTCTGTAAACAACCGCCCTGAGTGCTCGAGTCTTTTTATCGAGTGGGTTTTTAATTTTTGGTGCTTGAACTCCTGTTTGGGAGCTTTTGAGGGCGGACTTTGTAAGAGATGAAAAAAAAATTCCATCTCGCGCAATTTTGCTCATTGAAAAAAGTATGGTTCGGTTTCTTATATATTTACTTTATGTTTATACCAACATCTGGATTATTGGTAGATGTAAAAAAAAATAATGATACTTGGAAAGCTTGGTCGTTCCCTACTAGAAGTTTCAAGAGATCTTCTACAGGATGCTCGCCAGAATCTGGCCATAAGTTTCTGGTAAATGCTCATGGTTATATATATATATATAAAGATATCGAATCTTTCTAACAACAGTGGTGTAGCTCAACCACAACCAGGAGGTTGTTTTAGCCGGTAAGAATCTGAGACTACCCAAGTACTTTGGGTGTCTTTTGAAGATTTCCCCTCATGGTTTACAATCAACAAAAAAAAAAAAACAAAAAAAAAGACCGTTAAAAACTATCAAATTTAGCTAAATTCTCAATTTAACAACATTTGAAATTTTTTTTGGTACTTTTTCAGTACGTTGACAAAGTTATTACTTATTAGTGAAAATTCTTTATTTTATCCGGCTTTGAATCTTCAAAAAAAAAAAAAACTTTTTTAAAAGAATACAATTTTTTTTTTTTTTTTCTTGAATTATCACTCATGTAATTGTAACTCCATTTGTCTGAGCAATTTTGATGAATAATACGGAGAGGATTCGAACTAGCGGCTCTAAGATTGACACTCTCGTGGTCTGCTAGCTGAGCTAGAGAGCGGATGAAGCCATTTTAAAATTTAAAATATTAATTTCTTACAATCAACACTATTCAAGTTAATTTAAATCAGTCAATCAAAACTTATACTTTATAATAAGAAAATGAATTTACATAAATGAATAAATTTAACGTTTGTTATTCTAAAAATATACGTTAAATTTTTTTAAAATTCATATGAAATTCACGCAGACTTTTTTGCACAGGTAAATAATTAAAGTGCAAGGCATTCACCTGTGATAAAATCAGTAATCAACATGTTGTGGTATCGAATTAAACATTCACTAGAGCCCAAAAAACTAAAAAAGTGTTATTGGTCTAGATACAAAACTTAATATCAATTTTTAAAGCTAATTTTAGGGTCATTTTAATCACTTTTGAATTTCTAATTACCTGAAAAATTATTCATGATAATCTTACTTCAGAATAGCCAAACGAAATTTTTAATTTTTTTCAAGAGTATCGAAGTTACCTACGTGGCAAGGTTGCAGCTTCAACCATCCTCCCTTTTTAACCCACGCACAAAAATTTCAACAACAGAATAATAAAAAAAGGTACACATGTAAGTTTGGTGGTATTGAAACAATCTCGTTAACTTAACAGCCGAAAAGTCGAAAGACTCGAGGGATCTTAAAGTAACAAGCGGGCGTCCGAACTCGAGAGTTGACTTCTGATGAAGTGGGGACTTCGGCAACTCGAGGACGAGTGACCTCTTGATGCTCGGCCCCAGGAAGAAACGGCCTCGGCTCAATCAGACTGCCTCGTAGGCGCGTGTGAGTGTGTATTTTCGAGAGAATCTCAGACATGAATAGTCATGTCACGAAACTGCCTACGACGAGAGTTTGCCCCCGCGAAAAGGGATTTCGGAATCAATATTGAGGAATCCCTGATTGGGTGACTAAGGGAAAAGTTGATTTTTCTGGCGATGTGGAAATATGGAATTCTAAACTGGGGTTGGTTATGGGTTTTAATAAGAAAGGGTTGCCTGAGCTAAACTTGATAGTTGACATTTTTTGAAAAAGTTGTGGAGTATGAACAGCTTTGTGAATAACAGAAGAAGTTGAAATTTGAAAAATTTTCAAGATCCCGGTAAATAGAAAATTTTTTACATTTATACAATGATGAATAGAAACATTTTTTTTCTTTTCATGTACCTATATTCCACTTTTTCCCAGTGTAACAGTTCTTTCTAGACTGTTACAAACTCGTTTTCTTTTCTGTTATCTAACAGTATCAATTTAAATTTTTTGTAAGAGTAATATCAAAGTCCCAATTATCAAAAAAAAATTTTTCTAATAATTAGACCATTTTTTCGTATTTTATTTATATAAAAAAAAAAAAAAAAAAAAGCAAATTGAACTCAGCTTAACTGAGCTAAGGTGAACTAGATAAGCATACAAAAAACTTTAAAAAAAATTTATAGCCTTCATTTTTAATGCATTTCCCCATATTTCGAATTGGAAATTTTTTTTTACCAAATAAATTTTTTAGTAATATTTTTCCGAAAATAAAATTTTTGAAACCAAAGTATGGAAAAGTGGAACGGAAGTGGAGGTTGAAAAATTTTTTTTTTCAATATGTTTAAAACTTATCTAGTGCACTTTAGATCAGTGAAGCTATATTTAATTTACTTTTTTTTAATTAATAAAATACTAGTGTGGCTCCTAAGAATCTTGGATTCTGTGGCTCTTAATATCAAATTACAGTTCAGTTAATCTCAACCCAGTCCTAAGCTAATCCGAGGTTAAACCACGATTACTCCAGAACAATAAAAAAAATCTCACCGCGTGCGAGGTCCTTCTCACGGATCTTCTGTGCATCCTCGGAAAGCCATGCTCGTCCCGGTGCTTGTTGTTCTTGTGGTGATCCCCGGCCGAGACGCTGTCGGTGGTCTCGAGGCTCCGGTGCCTCTTGGCGATCACGCACGATATCCTGCCGTAGACGTAGAGCATGACCATCATGGGTAGGAAGAAGCTTCCCACCGCCGAGAAGACGACGTACGACGAGTCCATGTTGTAGGAGCACTTCTTGTCGAGCTCCAGGGAGTTACGGGCCCGAGGGAAGCAACCCAGCAGGGGCGGACTGGTTATCGCACCGGCCATTATCCACACTACGACTATCATGAGGCCCGCCAGACGCTTGCTTCTGCGTCGCCTGCTGTAGATCAGCGGCTGGGTTACCGCCAGGTACCTGAGGAATTGATCAAATATTGTTAAGGGTTTTCTAGTTCACCTCACGCTATAAATTGTAATTTTGGATTTTCTCTAAAGTGTCGTTGGAAAGGTATATATGTATACTTTCTATGAAGGAATTAAGTCGACGGGTTTGATCGATAAGGTAATACATTGTTGAAATGCCAGTGCAGTAACATACCTATATTGCTCTGGCATTTGAAAAATGTATGTTATTGCACAGCATAGTCTAGATTTATCTTATTGATCTAACCTTTTGATTAAATCGAATCCGTCGGTAAATATAAGTAAATACTTATCCTGAAGCAAATCATACTTCTTAAAAATTAAATTTTCAGTTTTCATAACTGTTTTAAAAATCAAAACTTAAAAAAATTTTCAAAATCTTATTTTATACAAATTTGAATAAACTAGCTCTTCTGAGCGCGCTTCAAACGTGCATAGGAAAAAACAATAAGAGTAACCTCAAAATGCACTTTTCGAATATTTTAAAAACTTGTTTACCAATCAGCTCACGAATAAAAATCTTACGCAAGATGGCGATAGCTCTCTTTTTTAAAGGGATTGTTTACCAATCAGCTCACGAATAAAAATCTTACGCAAGATGGCGATAGCTCTCTTTTTTAAAGGGATCTTTTAAATACAAATTATTTACAGAGTTTTGAAGTTTGACGTAAACTAGAAACAGGTTAATTTTATTTTTCTATTTTTTCTTATTTTCAGAGAAGTTTATTTAACAATTAAGTTTTGACTTGACAAAATTTGTTAACAAAGCTTCGGTAAACCGTTGGCAAAATTTTACAACGCTTTCTTAAACAAACCTCGCCAAACTTTGTCCATTTATATTAAACTTTATCTTAAGTCTGCATGAGAGCTTAACTTGGCTTTTTAAACTACTTCGACTCTTAAATTTTTTTAAAATTTCTTTACACAATACTTATTTATTTAAAAGAATTTTTTAAGTCAGAATGCATCCGAATTCCGATAAAATTTCGATTGAATTTCTCTGCATATTAAAAAAAAAAACATCAAAAACTTGAAAATATTGTAAAAAAATTTTAATTTCCAGCAGCCTATAAATTTACAGATATTTTTAAACTAAAAAGGTTCGGTTCAAATATTAAATATGTAAAATTTTAACATAATTTCTAAAGCATACAGCTCATTGTTTACTTATAAGTACTTGGTTAATATCTTTGATTTTTTTACCATGCAACTTATTTTATAGTAATTCACTGACCCAGTAGAGCTTTTCGTCTGAAGAATTTCGTTTTCAAAGTAAATGTATTCTACCCCTGGCCTTTTACTTTAAAAATATGAAAATTTCTATTTTGAATTTTAACACGATATTTGCATACTCCACGAGCCCGTGCGTATCATTAGATCTCATGCATATAAAAATTCAAAATTGTATAATTATCGTCCAAAATATTCTTGCAAGATTAAAAATTTTTTCGACAAACACCGCTTGGTAGTTTAAACCGACACGCGTTATTTTCCTGAACCCGCAATCCACTCTATCAACGCGAAACATTTTACTTTATATTCAAGCGGCTAATCAAACGAAATTAACCCATTTTTCTTTTAAATTCAGCGGGTCGCACCGTTTAAAAAAATTCACTCTGGCAACTCTGCCACCAAAATTAAGCATTTACTTCTCGGAGCCACTTTAAATTTAAATGAAGTTCCCGGAAAAAGAACTTCCCGGGGCATTTAAGAAAATTGAATTGCAAAAAAATTTAGCTTCCCCCATTAGCAACCCAAAATTATCAACAAGTTTAGCCGCAAACAGCTTTAAGTGCAGTAAAAACGGCCGTGTGTCGGGGGTCGCGGTAGGGGAAGGCTATAATCAGGCCGTTTATCCGCGCGTGACCGGACTACCGTATGCTCCGGGGAGACTCACCTGTCTATGGATATGGCGCAGAGCGACAGGATGCTGGCCGTGCACAGGAGTACGTCCAGCGAGACCCAGGAGTCGCACAGGACCTCGCCCAGCTCCCAGGTTCCGCCGTTGAGCTGTGGAAAAACGGATATTTTTTTTTTTTAGTTTGTTGTTGTCAAGTTTGGTTGGTGGATGACCTGCAGTTGGATTTTCGAGCTGTAAGGATGATAACAGTTTTTTTTTTTTGATAAATTTTTGGGAAAAATTTTTTTTTTTCTGTAAGACCTAAAAATGGTAAAAAGTATTTTTAAATATTTCAATGTAGGGAGGGGACACTTGCATCTGAAGGATATAAAGTATTTCTGCTATGGAAATTTATCATGAGTCACTTTCTCTAAACTTATTATTTCTCTAAATTGATTAATACCCATAAAAAAAAAATCAATGTATTCGATTTTTTGAATACAAAAAGGGTAAAAAATTTGATAAAATTAATTTAGAGTAAATTTTACTAGATACACTAAAACACGTGTTAAAATTTAAGTAAATTTTCATAAATTAAAGTTTTGAATTTGACAATAATTCAACGTATATTTCAGTTCAATTATTTTGACTCTTTTCAATAACTAAACAAATTGAAAAAATTAAATTTGAAATTTTACAGTGTCACATAACAATTTAAATAATTTAATTTAACTAAAAAATTGAGGTTTTGGTTTAGTATACCTACTCCAAACTGAAGAGAATCAAATAATTCGAAAACGGTCTTAGGATGTTAATTTGTTCAAAGTATTTTTAAATTAAAATTTATCGGTTAAATTAAATTATTAAAATTGAAAAATTTAATTTTTTCAATTTGTTTAGTTATTGATTTTTAACAATAAAAAAGAAAAATAGCCTAAAGTACGTGAGACTTTTACTCTAAACTTTAAATTGAAATGAGTTCAATTCATTTTTTTTATTAATATTTCAAGCGCTTGGCAAGAGAATCGCAGTCAACTAAAAACAATCGAGCCCCCGCGTGAAACAATTTATAAAAATTCGAAAGACAATCCCAAAGTATGACAAAGAAGAATAGACGATTCCGCCGTGGTATCAATCACCCCGGGTAGGTAATCCTCTTGAAATTCATCGGTCGGGCGGGGGGGTGATTGATGGATATCATCATAGCCGGTAAGTCTCGGGCGATACCGGAAACAAACGACGAGTATGATCGGCCGTAAGCTCGGATCCGACTCCTTTTGTCGTCCGCTGCCACTTTGACGTCGTTTTAGGACCGAACGAGAGCCTTCCTCACGCTCTACTTACCCCAGTGAATCGGTTACTACTCCCGGGCTTTTACGCTTTACGGGTGCCTCGACAAAGGAACCGCGTTATCCGGCTGTTCTTCCGACTCTTTTCGACAATCTCTCGCGATGGAGATGAAATGGATTTTTCCGCACTCCGGCCGGGAAGCGCTACTTCCCTGCCGCTGCCGGTACAGTCAGTAGCGCTTCCCGGCGCCGTCGTGCGGAAAAATAGCATACTCAACTAGGCACCTGAATGGGAAGGTCTCAGATCACATGTTTGTCACACTCGGCTACGCCTCGGATGACAATTTCATGCGATCTGAGACGTTTCCCATTCATACTGCCTAGTTAAGTAATATACTATTTCAATAGTTGCCTCTTTTTTTTTTTTAATATGAGTATGGAGCCTTTTGATAAGAATGATTAAACTCGAGCTTGTGGGTTTATCTTTGTAAACTTATCATAATTTTAAACTGAATTGTTCAAAATCTGATAGAAAGGTGGATATTCTCGAGAACACTTGAACTTCAACTTTAAAAGGTAGTAAAAAAATTTTCAATATAATGATGCTTGATTAAGATTGCATTATGATAAGCTTGGTGAAAAAACTCTGAGAGTATTGTAGATTAAAAAATATGATAAGTTGAATTGAGTTTTAAAAATCTGGGATCGATTCTGGAGTCAATATACTACATTGAAAAAAAAATCTTTTTACTATGAAAAAACGTAACCAGTACATTGTATAAGAAAATTTTTTTTTTCATTTAACTTACAATTAAAATCTTCTATTTTTAAAAGTAAATATTTTCGACCCAAACATACCCAAATTTTTTTTTTACCCTTTTGCACAGTCTATCGATTGGATTTTTCCAACCTGTGAATGCACATAAAGGCGCGTTTGCATTGAGCTGCGTTAAATTTACATCGGAACAAGAGCGAAAAAAAACCTCTCAAAAAGCCTTCTGTCGAAGGTCAAAGAGAAAGATGAAAGAAAATATGAGTGCATGGGTATGGATCTATGAAAATATGCTTCTACCATGGAATTGCTCTGATTATCTTTCGATTTTTTTTTTTTTTTTTTTTACTACTTTTTTCGATTTTTCAAAGACTAGAACTTCTTCTTTTTTATTTTTTGTTATCTCCCTTGCATTTTTAAAAACTTCATTCTTGTGCAAATTTTTCGAATAATTTTTGCATGCAGAAACTTATTATGAAGAAAACTTATTCCGTGAGAAAAAGCTCGGTGTAAGCGTAAAAAATTACAAACTTTTTTAAATTAAAAAGGACATTTTTTGGTTGATGCATTGTAATTTTTCTGTATTTCGTAATGATAATTGAATTTATTAGATTTAATGGTTTTATGTACATACAAGAGGTAATGAATAATAAAGTGAATTTTATTTTATGATTTGAATAAAAAGCTTTTACTGTCAAGACGCACTTGAAGATGAATTTAAAATTTCATCATAAACTGTTGCATTGAGAACTACTGAAATATTCATGAAAGAGTTAATAAAGATTTTCTCGAAAAGAGAACTCATCTGATTTCCAACTACTCATAAAAATGCTAAAAAATGTTGAAAAATAATTGAATTAATAAAAATATAAAAACTCAAAAACAATGAAAAAATAAGAAGTTTATCCACGTGTGCAGCACTCCGGTGGAATTGTGCATTATCAAGGGAAGCAATTTTCGTCACGTCAAAAGTTCCGCTGCAGTCGGGAAGAATAAAAAGAAGAACGAAAGAAAGAAATGTCGCGGCGTCTTCATTTCAAGGAGCACAGGGGTCAAAGGGGGGAAACAAGTGTTGAAAAAGCCCGGAATTGCGGCTAACTGTATCCTCGAATGCAAATTCCAGAGGCACTCGACTCTCAGGATAAATTAAATGAGCCGGGGGTGCAGGCTTTTTGCCGGCAGCTGCCTTGTTAAACTCGTGTCCGAGTTCTTTCACTCGTTACTCTTTTTTGCGAGCCGACCGGTAGATTTTTTTTTTTTTTTTAGTGTCAAGAGGGACGAAAAGTTTTTCGTTATCGAGTATGTAAGCCCTTCGATGCGACGTTTTTATTGAGTTTGTTTTAGGGAAATTTTTACTTCGAGAAAAAATTATAAAAAATTGTTGAATAAAAGTAATAAAATTTATGTGTGAGCATTATTGTTAATCTAAGGCGTAAAAAATCATAAAGTTAAGTATTATCAGAGAAACTATGAAACAATCATAAAGTATTTTAATTTTGAAGTTTTTGCTTGAAAATAATTATGGTAAAATTTACATGCAGATAGTATGCATTTAGAACAGAAAGACAGTAAGGTAAGTATAGTGATTATATGTATGATTTAATATTTTATAAAATTTCTAATCAATAATTTTTGTAATACTTATAATTAATTAAATTGTATCAATTAGATCATCATAATTATGAAAAATTTACGCCTAAAGATAAAAATACTAGATTAAGTCTATAAAATGGCCAGCAAGTGGCCATAAATTTTGAATATTTATTTTATGTTGTTTGAAATGATAACAACTTATTATTATTTTTAATTAGCCTGGGGCTTTATGGAGGTAAGGATATCGAACTCGAATATCGAAATATTTTTTATTTTTCTCCATAGGTGCTAATGGTAAAAAAAAGAAAAATTTCGAGATTCGAGTTCGATATTGGTTACCTCCATAAGGCCCCTGGACTGAGTAAACTCTTGAGACTTGTTTGTATGAAAGAAAACATATAAAAAACGGTGAATGATACCTTGAAAACTTTATTTCTGAAAAATAATTTATGGAACTTTTCGGCTTCGTGTTACCCAAGAAAATGAACTTTTCGCCATAAAACACATTTTTTTTTTTTTTTAAAGTAATGATGTAAAAAAGAAATCCCCGAATGATACTTCAGTTAGGATTATTAGCGTTTCATTTGATTCTTTTTTTTTTTTTTTTTTTTTTTTTTTTTGCTTCAAAATTGCTCTCAGGGTACTTGGTTGTAACGAGTTCCCTGAGGTCTTACACAAAACTTTCGACCGCACAATTACGTATCGTGATTTATATTTTCTTTCAAGGTTTGTTGTTGCAATGAAAAGTAGTAGAAATTTATTTACCAAAAAAACAGTTCATAATTTTAAAAATTAATGTTCAATAAATAAAGTGACTTTTTACTAAAATTATAACTTTCCTGTGAGCATTCGAATTCATTATTCGATAGTTACAAGTTATAATCGAATCTTAAATCTCGATAGCCAACGTTTACATTCCAAAAAAAGAACTACCACACTCATTTGAGTTATAACCAAGTTTCTTAGAATTCCGTCTCTTCGAATCAAAGGGGATAAAAGGGCTGAAAGTGCCCCGAAAATATTTCCGCGGGTGGAGGAAAAGTTTCCCCTCGACAAAGGAAGTTTGGATAGCTGATTTGATGCTACTGCAGCCGGTTGAGCGGGCCGTGGAAGTACAGAAAAGAGATGAAATTTCCAGTGACCGTACCGGAAGCTGGGGTTAAATCGTCTTTGGAAAAAGATATCAATTTTTGGGCGGGTGTGGGTGGCTCTGGAAGTTTTTGATATTTTTGAATCTGTTTTCAATTGCTCGCCTCGATGGCTTCGGGCTTTGTCCTTTTTACGATTGTTTCTCTGGGTTCGAGTTTATTGGGTTTTATATTTCGAATGCGGAGCATGCTTCGCCTGAAAGCTATCTGCTTAAATGCTATTGGTTCTTTTTGGAAGTTTTTAAGTGTATTTAGTCGAGTAAATACATAAGATGGGCTTTCAAAATAATAATTTTAATTAAGTAAATATTTTTTAATTTAAGGTAATACCTGATCGATAATAAGCCCGATCCTGAATTTTACTAAGAATTAAAAATCTAGCCTTGTCTTACGTAAATGTAAGTGAGACAACACAAGGTTTTTAATACTTCAATAGTACTGTTGCAAATGCTTTGTGAGAAAGTTATTACATAAATATTTTTATAAAAAATTAAATGAAATATTTTCAAAAAAGAAATAATAATAATAAGCCCTACTCCGAAAATAAGCCTTTTTAGAAGATTCAAAAGAAAATAATTCTTGGGCTTCTTATTAGTGAAACATGGCCGATATTTTATTAAAGCATTATTCTTAAACAATTAAATCTGTCCATAAGTCATTAGAGTTAATTCCAAAGTTCTTATAAAATAGTCAATTAGAAAATGAAATACAGACACTGGTGTGAACATAATTTGACTTTTTCACAGACAGCACTTTTTCAAAAAGAAAAAAGAACAAAAAAAAGTATCCCGATCAAAAAACTTAAAAAAACAGCGACGCAGCTCATATTTTACCATGTAGGCCAAAAGGGTCGTACAAAAGTCTTGAGGTCGGGGAAGAAAAAAAAAAAGACTATCGTCGTCGGTGGCAAGCAGTAAAAGCGGTTTCTAGCGAGATCAAAGGGGAGCTTTGGGGAAACTAGGTGCGTAGTTCGCCCACACAGCAAAATAACGCTTCGGTACGGTGATACGATGCATGCTACACTTTCGGCTTGACTTGCGGTGATGTAAACAAAATATTCCGAAACCAACTACGCGGTAGCTTTCGTTATTCCAAACTACGGTAGCTAAATAAATGAACTCTTCTGTGACTTTGCTTCGTTAAAAGTTTCAAAAGTATCTTTATTTTTGGGAAAATACTACTTTACGTACCAAATCAAGACTAACTGTTTCCATCATGCAAGAACCAAAAAATATTTCAATTTTAAATAGTCTAAGTAATATTTATAGTATTGTTATAAATGTATTAAATCTGAACTCTGGTACTGACACAGTGACATGTACACATGGGATAACGATGATTATGGGCGGGTTGGATGAGTAGTGCATCGAGATGTGCAATTCACTGTGCAATTGTTGTTCGACGAAAAGTAACCTACTGTACGGTGCCGCTGGGTTGGTAACGGGAGGTGTCCCGTTATGCGACAGTGATTGGGTTATGGGGGGACAACAGGCGGTCACCCGTTGTACATGGGATTGTACAGCAGGAGGTGACCCGTTGTATATTGTGATTGGTGTATGCAGTGATGGTGATTCATTGGTACGGTGATTGAGTTGTACAGTAGGGTATGAATTGTTGAATAATGGTTGTATATTGGAAGTCATCTTGTTGGGCTCTGTTATGGTGATGTTTCTTATTAGAGTTGATGACAAAGTTTGGGGAAGTTGATTATTATTATTATTTTTTTTTAGATATGCACTAGACAAAAATGAGTTTCAAACACTTACATTCAGACACACAGTAAACAACATCAGACAAAAGAGGTTGGAGAGTATGGAAAATACATGTTGAATGGTCGGAAAGATTCTAACTATTTTTGTTAGTTTTTACAGGTTTGTTGAACTAGCTGGTGTTGAGTCAAGTGGTCTCTTTGGCCTGGTTCTTTATCGTCCTCTGAGGGTCGAGTCAAGATGATGGCTGATTCTGAGGAGCGTTTCTTTTCCAGTTCTGTCTGAATTTATCTACTTAAGAGGGAATACAAAGTTGTAAATGACAAGAAAGAAACTATAGATTGGTTGATCACATGAAAGTCAAAAGAGCTACTCTGGCCCTGGTTCGTCCATTTTCTTAAACTGCTGCTAGGAGAGCTACAATCTGTTTGGAAATTACGTTGCATGAATGACCAGAAAGAAGAAGCTTGGAAAGATAGTTGCTGACTATGAATTGGTCGATAATACAGAAAGAAAGTCTCTGAAACTGACTGCTCTTCTCAAGGTTTTTAGAACCATGGTTTTTCCTTGAGCTAGGACTTAGTTTAATTTGTCGGAGCAAGGATTGAGTATGGATCCATGGTAGGCAGTTCCCATCTCTATCCGAAGAAAGAAGAAAGAAAGATCTTCTTCAAGAACAGT
This sequence comes from Encarsia formosa, assembly GCA_038277355.1. NCBI lineage: Eukaryota > Metazoa > Arthropoda > Insecta > Hymenoptera > Aphelinidae > Encarsia > Encarsia formosa. The sequence continues at coordinate 2,865,445 of CM076188.1, read as the reverse complement.
TTTAGAAATGTCTTGAATTTGAAATTTTGTATCAAGGAGTGTTTTGAATTGAAGTATTATAGTGCCAAGTATTGTAAATAGTTTTTGAAGTATCTTTCGAATGAATGTGTTTAAATTGTGAAATTTGTTGAATACATGTGAAGTTTATTTTGTCGAGGACGACAATTGAAGAAGGGAGGGAGTAATGTTATAAATGTATTCAAATTTAGAACGTATCTGAATGTCGCGCCGTTGTCATGTATGTATTCGAATGTTTATGTTGTTGTTCGTCTATAAGTTTAGAGGTTCGGTCGCGATGTTGTTGAATGATTGAGTTGTAAATAAAGTTGAGTTTGTGTTTTTAAAGTTGAAGTAGTTGTTTTATTTAATAATAACCTACGTGGTTATTACAGTATTTATAGACCCATAAAGGAACGAAACCATTCGGTACACGTAGAGTGGAACTAACGTCTAATCCCTTCACGCGTTGGATAAAATGTTTTAATTTCCGCACGACGTACACTTGTTGCTAGGCCCCGGTCATAAAACAGCGACTACAAATTTGTAACGAACGACGGGTCGTTTCCGTGAACACTTGTTTAATCGCTGTCATCATGCACTTTACGTGATAGTAACCGTGTATCGCGTTCATCAGACTGAAAAGTGAATAAAATCTTACTTTTGGTACCATCAGAGGTAAAAATCTGTAATTTTTGACTTCGTAATCATATTCGTGCCTAAAAAAGGTATAATTTTTTGTTCAATCGACAAAGTATGGCTCGTGAATTCCAACTGCAGGTGTAGATTGTAAAACTAAAAAAATTTTTTATTCACTAAAGTATAGACGGCTACGGTATGGAAAACACTTAAATTTTGAGGTTGAATAAGTAAAATAAAACCAAAATATTCTTCGTAAATAAATCAATAAATTGTTTATTGAGTTTAATAAATTCTAATAACCTAATAAGCAGTTTTACGGTACAAACTGTTTTGAATATTGACTGACAGTCAATGGAAGATAACTTTTTGAATTATTAAATTGATTTTAGTACTGTGCATCATTAACTTTACAAAATTTTAAAGTAAAAAATATAAACATCAGACAAAAAATTGTAAACCTTTGCGAAGCTTTTATTGCATTCCATACTGTAGACCTCCACCTTACATGTTTATACTTTAATAATACGTAATTAATTAAATGAAAAGCAATCGGTTGAATTGGAATAGTATAGCAAATCAATGATCTCGATAGCCGCGGTATGTGGACTCGATGACTAATTGGCGGTCGAGGAGGAGGTGAATTGGACCTACCTGGAGCATGACGGCGGGCGGCATGACCGCCAATCCGACCAGCAAATCGGCGGCCGCAAGACTCGACACGAAGCAATTGGTGACGGAACGCAGACGTCTGGTCGTTATCACCGCGGCTATGACCAGCGTGTTGCCAACCTGGAATTCATAATCAATGGCCAATGATTAGTTTCTCGCAAGAAATATTTAGATTTTATAGAGATTTTTTACTAATTAGTAAGTTCTAATTACAAATACATAAATAAATAATTGTTTTTGAGTAGTTTTAACATTTTCCAGAAAGTTGTCTGAATTTAATATCCACTAGAAAGATTATAAAATAACGAAAATTTTTTTAATATCACTAAATTATTAAAATTAAAAATATATAATTATAAATAAATATATAACACGTTATTGTGTATTTATAACTTGAATGTTTAATTATAACAACAAAGCTTATTCAATATTGTCATACTTGATAAAGATTTATTGAAATCAATAAATAATATGTATACATTATAAATACATTTTTTCAGCATAGTGTGCATTTTAGTGAAGACGTAATTTTTTATAGTGTTTATCATGATTATTTATTTATAACGTGATATTTACTATTTATAATAATTTATAATGAATTTTCATCAAGTATAAATACCAGTATTATAATTTTGTAAATATATATATGAATGAAAATTACTTTTCTTCACAATGACACTTCTGAATGAACACAGACTATTTTCTTTAAAAAAAACTACATCAACCAGAAGACATAAATCTAATTACACCCGCCATCCGTAACAAAAAATGAGTTTTTTTTTTTTTTTTTTTTTTTTTTTTTTAATAAACTCGACACTCGTCAGATGAACCACTGCCTCGGGGGGGTTGGTACCCGCCCACAAATCATAATCTTTCCTCGTTACCCACAAACAAGTCGTTTCTTTTTTCACCACTTGAGATTTTTATCTTTACAGCGTGGCAATAAAGCTCACTCGGCGGTGATGAAAAACGCTAAACCGCAAACAATAATTCTCCCTCCCTCCTCCAATTTTGTAAAACGAATAAAAGATTGTAACTGGAATAAAAAAAAATTAAAGTCATTGGGAGGCAGATGCAGCAGCAGGGGGTAAAAAAAGAAGAAGATATGAGATGTATAGCAGGCGAGACAATGGTAAACAAGCGACCCGGAGTAATAGGCAAAAGCAATCCGGGAATGAGTCTGGGGGATGGAAAAAGTCGAGATGCATTAGATGCTAAAGGGAAAATACTGGCACTGTAGGTGCGAAAAGTAACGAGTCCTTTGGATGCTACATCAATTTTACCCTTTTTTTTCTTTCTACTTCTTGTTCTTCCGAACAACGAGCTTTTTTTTCGCGTTATTATTCCGAGGATGTGTTTTATGAACAGGGGAATAATTGCGAAACAATGGGTTTTCCGGTGAGTTGAATTTTCTCATCCAGGAAAGAGCCCGGACGATCGTAAAAATCAGTAGTAAAGTCCGAGTTTAGTGCGACGTCGAAACGTGATTCAATTTTTTTAATCTGTTTGATGTGGACTTTTTTATCGCTCAATGTCGCTGAGCAAGCTGGACTTTTCTCTGTATGCAGTGTTGGCTCAATTTATGAAGTTAAGTACCCGGCAGCGTCCTCAATTATGGTTACCCGGTAGAGAGCCCAAGTTTGTCCCGGCGTAATACCCCATTTATAGCCGTGCATGAATCATATTTTACGGTCCCGGTACATACGTAATCTTCTTTGCTCTCGTGTTATATATAATAATCATGTGTGTGCAAAATCAAAATTGAATTTTTGAGTTTTTTAAAACCCGAGAGGTAATTTAATTCTCTAGCGAGGTCTATAAAGTGTTGAATCATGCTATTGTAATTTTTTTTTCGTTTAGCTGTATAAAAAGACATAGTTGCATCATTAAATTAAAAATTTTAGTGACAACTGACAAGTTAATCATTTTTTATTATATTACTCATGGAAACGTGAGACTTTTTTCATGTGTTTTGGTAATAAAAGGGTGTTTTTTGAAATTTGATGACTCAAATATTAAATTCATGAAATTTTTAGAAGAAAATTATTTTTTTATGTGACTAACCCAATAATAAATTTGGAAACTGAGTGAATAACTCATTTTGATTAAAATTCTTCAACGGTTTTAATGCTTTCGTTCCGTATTGATCGTAAATACGATATTCTAGTAAATCAACATAAAAGAATGAGAAAACATTTTTCCGGACGTAAGTATAAAGAGAAGGCATCAAATTATGAGGGGCTCGTTATTTTTAATATAAGCTTCTGTTCAAAGTAAAAAATTCAAAAAGTAAATAAAGTTTTATTTGGACCATAAAAATTTTGAATTTACAACGTTGACTTCATTATACACTTCATTTATTATTAAAAATAATTATCTAAAATTTGAATAAATGATTATTTTTGTTTGAAATTAAATATTATGTAAATAAATAGATTTTGTAAATAAAACGAAAAATTATAAAGTTTATGAGTAGTTAAAAGTTAATAAAATCGAGCTAAGAAAATTTTAATCTTGCAAACGATACTAGCCAGTACATTTTTCCTCATCATTAACTTAGTAATAAACAAATTATTTTTTTCAATAATAAAGAAAAATTAATTTAAAAATTTTGAAGAGTAGTTACTTTTAAATTTAGCTCTCTAAATGACATTATAATTCTAATATGAGCAAAATTTTCAAATTTTCTACTAAACCGTATTTTTCAGAATGAATTGAAAAAGTTAATTTTTAAGTTTATCGTCAGAGAGTTTAAGATTCCGTCAGTCGCACCCAAAAACTAAAAGAACATACATGAACGAAAAACTTACAATTGTAATAACGATGAGGGTGGAGAAGCAGACGGCGAGCACAAGGTCGGTCCAGTCCGGCAGGTACTCGGCGTCCTCGGAAGCGACCTGGCGCCTACTACCTGTGGCGTTGACGTCGAGCCACTCGGTAACCCCATACCGTTCCGACGACCTGGCCGCATCGTCCTCGTCGAGCCGCCACTCCGTCGCGTTCTCCATCACGGTCCATCCGGGGGCAGATCCTAACCGCTGCCGGCCAGCCGCCCGGCTTTATTTTAAAAAATAAAATAAAATAAAAAGATAATTGGTAAGATAAAAAAGAATTTTTTTTTTTTAATTTGATATTCTTACCTCACCGGGAGCTCGCGGCGGCGTCGGCGCGTCTAGACACTTTACAAGAGGTTTTTAGGGTTTGTTCGACTGGTATTCGAGGTCTACTGAGTCATCCACTCGATGAGTTTTTGTGCATCTGAAATATAGAAAGAAAATTTTTATTAATGGTTGTTTAGTACTTGCAATTTTTTTGGATTTATTACAACTATGAACTATTGTATTTGTTTCTATACTAATTTTTGAGATAAAAATATCAAAAAGTAATATTTGTGCTAAAAAAGTAGACTATTTCAATTCGAGAAGTTTTCAAGTTTTTGAAAGTAATTTTCTAAGGGATTCGATTCAATAATATCGTCAAAGGTCAATATAACGTTCACGCCTTTTCCTTCGAGATCAACATGTCTCCGGTTTAGGCTCCAAAATTATCAAAAAACTAAATTGGAATTGATGTTTTGAAGCTATGGAAAATACTGAGTTTCTCAAGTCACACGTCTTCATAAAAAATTGAAATCTACGTCATCTTTGACAGGCTGTTGCAAAAATGTAAAAATGTTTTGTAAACACAATCCTGTCAACATTTATTTAAACGCCAGTTTTTGCTCATCACAACTCGGATATAAAAACTTTCTTCTCATCGCGGGGGTATTCAAACAAGACGCAATCGATACGCCGAAGACAAGAAAAAATCCGATCAGAGTAAAAAAGCTGGCGCGTGGCCGTAACGAACTGCAGTGTGCATCGGAGACAAGCCGATTATCCAAGAGTGTGTACATGCAACGAGGCATGGACTATGGTATTAGGCAAATCAGGGTCCAAAGGAATGGTGATTGCAGCCATGAAAACATTCTATTCGAAGCTTGTTTGCATGGAATCGGGATTTCATATTTATGCTTTCGTCTTTGAAAGCATTGCTGAGGATGTCATTTGACGATTTTGACAAGAGAATTTTTTGTGCAGTTTTTTCGGCTTATAATCACAAGAATGAAAAAAAAAAATGAGACGATTTGTTCATTTTCTTGAATTTTACTGAGTATTTTCATCTATCGTGAAGCTCTTATATAATTATCCCAGAGAATAGAACGGTCAAGTCATACTCGAGCGATTTGACTCGACTTTTTACAGATGATCTCGGCGTTTCCTCATCGGTGACCTGGTAATTTTTTTTTATCTTAAAGAAAAAAAATTTTTCAAGTAATTTTTCCAAATTTTTGTAATAACCAGTTTTTAAAATTTTGTGCCTGGGTGGAAAAAAAATTGCTGAGTAGTGCTTTTATTTACTCGTCATGAAAAATAGCTTTTTTTCACATTTTTTAACGTCCGCTCAACAGGCGCTGTATCAATCTCTATTAAGAAGAAAAAAAAAATTCTTATTTGCTTCGGTGAAATATTCTAGTGGCATATTTCTTATAATTTATTGTAGCTCTATTTAAAATTTGAAGTTTTCCAGATTCATTTGCAACTTCTCGGCAAGTCTTTGTAACTTCAATTTTTTGTTTTTGTTTTGGTGATGTTATTGTTTACAGAGTACGACCAATTTTCATGAAGCTAAATGAAGTGTTAAATCATGAATAAAATATGATTTAACTAAACTTATACGCCTATTTTGAATTTGGTAAATTACAGTCTTTTAATTAATGAAATTCACATTAAAATATATATATATTCCATGACAAACTGAGAGCTTTTATGAAAATTAAAGCTGCTTAAATAACGTGGAAAATAAAGGGAAAAGAAATGGCGGAAGAATGTAAACTAAAGTCTGAGGGAGGGGGAAAAAGAGACAGAGAGAAAAGATATGAAAAAGTAAACGAATTCAATTGCACTTTGCAAATAATGAATTGTAAAAAAAGTAGTATTTCTTCGTTAAATTCTTATCAAATGAAAATGAACAACTGCCAAAGAAGTTTATCATTTAGATTCATTATTTTTTCAGAAATCCCGAGGTTTTTTTTTACTTCATCTATGTTTAAGGAAATCGTATTCTTTAGATGAGAAAAATTGAGATTATCGATTGAAAAAAAATTCAGTTCATCTTAATTTACATCCAAAATAGTCTTCTATAGGCTCTTCAATTTTGATATTAAAACTTTTATAAAATTAATTTATGTTCTATAATATTTCTAAAGTATTATAAATTTTTTATGATTGACAGCTAATTTTTTAATTTATTATAAAATCTAAACTGAAGTATATATTGATGAACTGTATATGAAGTATATATGGTCTCAGCTAATTTCAATGATTTTGAATCAAGGTCAATCATTTTACATTTTGTGAAAGCTGAATTAGAAGTACGAAAACATTTTGACGGTCCCAGCGAAGAAAAACCTTAGCCGAAAGTCTGCATATTTAAAATTATCGATAAGCGACTGAAATTAATTAAAAATTTAGAAAAAATTAAAAATCTGATTCATTAAGTGATAAATTATTAAAATTATTTATTTTTTCTAATTTTTTAATTTATTTCAGCTTCTCACGATTATTTGAAAACTGCAGATTTTTGGCTAAGGTTTTTCTTCGCTGGGACCGTCGATTTAATTATCTTCAAACAGACTAGATTAACACGAACCTAATAAATCATTTGAACTGATGAAACTGATAAACACGGGGCTCTGATACACCCCGCGACGAAAATTAAATTCCACGTTTGAATAATATTAATTCAAACTGGGCGAATAAAACGAGCAAAGTAATCAAAGCTAACGAACGACCAAAAAGCTTCGCATGGCGTTGAATAAATGCATTTAGCATTATGCTAATGGGGCAGCAAATATTTAATTAAGCTTTCGTACTTTGTAAGCTGCTTAGAGGTATTATGTCGCAAAATGAATTCGCGAATTATTTCTATCGCAACAACTCCGATGCCGCGGTCCGAACTAAAGTAATTAATTCAATCAAAACGCTAGTTAACAACTGCTGTTTTCGATTAACACGAAGTCATCGGGTATTGACGGCTTTATACGGTGACGAAAATTTTGAAACACTGCCAGATTCGCTTTCAAACTTTGAAATATTCAACTTTGACTTTTGCAGTTTTCACGAACGAGACGATTATCGATTTAGTACAAAACATTCGAGCTTTAAATTTCTCTAAAGCTTCTGATACATTTTTATAATTACTATGAAATAAAAATCTTTTGCTAGTTTGTTAAATAATTTTCATGAACATTAATTGGTCAGTGTGAAATTGTTTCACGTAGTACGAACTCGGAACTCTCGAGTCAAAGTGACCATCATTTAATAATTTCTCTCTTCGATCGCTTAATTCACTTAACGCAAAGTCCATCAATTAATTACCAGCTCAGGGTAAAATATTGAGTGCCTCAATTACAGTTTCTGCTACCTTGCTACCGAGTTACATTGGAGAGTCTTTAAATTTAATGAGATTAAGTATCACTTGGGGAATGTAATTTCAATTAGATTCAAAAATTAAATCTTGCCTTTTTTTTAATTCAAAAAGCTTTTTCGGGAATTAAAATTCCGTTCCGAGTAAACACGTTTATTTCGAACGATTGAGATTGTTCTGTCAAAGTAACAAAAGACTCAAAATTTATATGGATTTTGATAAGTAATAAAAATAGTGCTTGCCGTGACTCGAGATTTAAAATCAAGACAAGACCAAGACAAGACTTTAAATTTCCTTTTTTTTTCAAGACTGAGACGAGACTATGTCAAATCTTGGTCTCGTCTTGGTCTCAGAAAGAACTATAAGTAAAATTACCACTAAAAAAAGTAATTTTACTTCGAAGAAACTTATGAAATTTTTACCTTTTACAAATATTATAATATTCATAATTATAATAATAATAATAAATATAATAATTGCTTTCATAAAATGATTGGTTAAAAAAACTTTTTTTTGCATAAATTGAGAATCTACATGGTACACTTTACATTAAACGGTGTAAGCTTATAAAAAAAAAAAAGAAATTTTTTTTAAATGATTACAAAGAAAGGGTAAAATCAGTTTACAGGTAAAACAGACAACAAATAAATAATTAAATAAACTTTTTTGACCCCGACCCACTCAATAATACATTCACTACGCTGAAAAAATCTTCAACGTCCTCACTCTTAAAATTCGAAAAATACCGTCCGATGATAGTCTCCGGGTCGCAAATCCCAGTTGGCCTGGCCCTCCTTGTGATGCAGGCGAGCGTCGCGGCCGTAAAATTTATCGGCTTAAAAAATATTTCTCGTCATCTCGGTTACTCCTCCGAATTCAGCAGGTGAAACAAAAAGCGACGTATCGCTTTTAATGCTTTTCCGATAAAAAGCCCGAGGCTAGTTTTACGCCCGCTAGAGTGCAGACTAGTAGTCTCGGAGATAAAAGAAGAAGAAGAAGGTATTCACTTAATGGCCCGCCCGAACTGTTGTTGTCCTTCTTCTAACTTTTCTTTTACACTTTTTACGGGGGATGCGGGTTTAGTGAATTTGGGAGACGAAACGTGACTCGCGCTATTTTGAAGTCTATTTCGAATGTTAATTTTGGGAAAGTTTTTTTTGGGTGGCTAATTCGTGTTGAGAGAAAAGTTATTTAGGTAGCTGTCGACCAAGTATTGACGAGTTTTAGAATTCAACAAGCTTTAAATGATTAAAACTAGTAATAGTTTGTATGTAGAACTGAGAAAAGAAAAATTATGGATTTTCAAGTTTCTTCTTCAAAAGTGATAGAAATATTTTTTTGTATTATTTCCGACTGGTTAATAATTTTTTTAAGTCTCGAAAATGGTCTTTATTTAACCAGAAAACTATCTTTCAAAACATTAAAAAGCTTGTATCTGAACTTTTTTTTACAAAAAATGTTACATAAAAGCTGTAGTCTTTGAGTTACTCACACTGATATTTTACCATGGCTATTAAAATTTTAGTATTATGGTACTAATTTTAATACTATTATGTCCGCCATTATAACTCGTTTTTGAAAAGCCTCATTTATAGGTAGCCCTGTAAGCATAAAAAGGGTTTTTGTTCCGAAAAATTAAAAACAAAAGATTTCATAATAACAATGTCAAGCTGCAAGTTTTATTAATTTTTACAAAGAAAAATCAAGAATCATCACTAATCTTTGAAAGCTAAAATTTTTACTCCTCCTACTATACATATAAAAGAGATTCTTTGTTTCAAGCTAAAAAATTTTCAAAGTAACAGTATCCTGTCTAAGAAAAAAATTTAAGTACAATCAGATCTCTCAGGAAAATTCACAGTTAAGAAACGAGAACCTTATCTTCAAAAATTCAGCTGACTACTATCAATTTTTAACAATGAAACTCCATTGTGAGTGAAAAATCGTAATTACGCCGATAAAAAGAGAATCAACTCGATAAAAAAAAAGCACGGAAATCGATGGCATTAAAATTCACTCCTGCAATCAGTGCTACAATCAACATCGAAAAGGCGAAAAAAGCGAAAAATTTTCGGCTTCGATTTCGAGATAAAACCCCGGCTTCGTTTTAATGAGATGGCCCTTGTGCCAGTAAGTCGTTTAATTTCGAGTCTTCCCTCTTTTCAGTTTCATTCATTCATTACTCCGAGTTTATCATCCGAAGAGCTCTCATTTTGCATACCGGGTGTCAATCAGCAAAAGTGGACGGTTCAAAAAAGCGAACAATATACCGTCATCATCATCGAGCAACGATATGAAAGAATTTCCGCACCGCCGCCATGTTTTATGCATGAAAAAGAGAGAGAGAGAGAGAGAGAAAAAGCGTATCCAATAAAGTCAATCGAATGCACTTACCCGGACCGGCATTATGCAGAGGCATAACATTAAATGCGCTTACACGCTGTGTGTGTAGTTCGTTACAACTCCCGGGGTATTATTAGAACGGACGATTATAATGAAATTGTATTGTTTAAGGATCCGAATGCGATATCGATTTCCCGCGAAAATTGGTGCAATTTGTTAACTCCAGACGTTTATTTTAATCGTTTGTTGGTTTTTTTTTTTTTTTTTTCTTTTACCTACACCGATAACTATAATTTCATACGTTTATCGTGGGTATGAGTGATAATTAGAGAGAAAAGTAGATTATTAATCACTCGCGATTCTTATTAGCAAATGACAAAATAATTGTTGCTAATTATTTGTATTGAAGTTGTTGGTTACTCGTAGAATGAATGAATAAATATACAGTGTTTAGTTGGTCTCACGAACATTTACTCAAATTTTGTTTTATATTATTGCTTATAATGACCTTTTCATGGCTGAAAAAATTCAATTTTACATAGATCGCAAATATAAAATTTATGAGTTATAAGTTACAATAAATATGTGTACCTATAGGTTTTTTTCAATAAACTATGTCAAAAAATTATTGCTAATGTTAAACTGAAAAAGTTTTTTAATGAAAAGCATACCGTATGTTACGTAATAATCGTAAAGTAAATGAAAAAATTGTACTTTTTTCGACCAAAAAAAGGCTAATTTATGAAAATAAAAGCATCATTTTTAAATTGGTTCGAAAACTCCGGAGCCAGATCCGAGATATAAAATAGCGAATCGATTGAAACCAGAACCAAAGCTTATGACGTCTGCAAAGAAGTCACCAAGGTCACCCAACTTTTTTACTTTGTTTACGTCACGATCGTTTGAAAAGTTTTAAACGTTATGGTTTATTGTTGCGAAAAAAAATTAAATTCTTCAATAACGGAAGATAGTCTCTCTGTTTCGAAAAGCCATCGATGTTTTTTTTTTTTTGATTTATTGGTACGACTTTCAGAAATAATGACGTTGAAAAACACTCTTTCACGGCTGATTGATGGCTTCAATGACAAATGTTTCGATGTAATACAGTTGCAAAAAAGTTTGTTTATTTATGTCAAAATTTGATGAGCGGTACATGTAAACAAAATAAACAACATTTTTTTAATTTTTATCAAAATGATCGTTGGATTTTTTTTCCTATTTTCATACTTCTAAAAAAATGAATAAATTATTATTTGTTTAAATAATTTTCAAAGTGTTTTTATGAGAATCTTGTAGTACTTGTCAAAATCTATGAATAGTTAAAAATTCAAGAAATGCAGGAATTTTTTATCCAACATAAAAATTTGTACGATTCATTATTAAACAATCCCAAATCAAGTAAAAAAAAGCAAGTACTTTGATTCTCGAACCCAAGAGTCTCGAATTTTCCTCCGCATTCCCCACCCTTTTTTTTCCAAAGTATTTTCCCCAATTTTCCGGTAATCTGGTTCTTAACTCTTTCGCGCGGGGGGTATCGATCGAGCTCGCATCCTCCTTCTCGCTCTCAAAAGGTCATCAATTACACGAAGTAAGCTACGAAAAAAACAAGGAGGACTCTTCGATAAAGCTATTCTCGCGATAACCTCATTATAAATCTAATTTAGCCCGGGCGCATCGCATAGCACAGCCGTGTTTTAAAATTCCGTCAACCGGACCTTGAATTATTCATCGGGAAGGGGGAGAGAGGCTGCTTGCTTTTTTCTATCTTCTTGTTTAAAGAGGGATGACGGACGAGTGTGGTGTATGCGGGCTTCATAAATACCCTAGCGGGGGAGGCTTCAAGAGCGAGGATGAGTTTGCGCAAGGTTAATGCGGAGGCTGGGAAACCTAAATTTCGGGATGTTTTTGTAAACTCTGAAATTGTTTGCGGATGGAGAGGTTTTGAAATAGATATTTTTTTTTTTTTTTTATTACTTTTGAGGTAGAGTTCCCCGATGGGTCTGCAGGGAGGTACTTTACATGGGTAAGCAAGTGTTCGATGGATATTTTTTTTTTTTCAGGTGATTTTGACGGAAATTACTTTTTTATATGGAGAGTTGCTCAGCCTAGTTTTAAAAACAAGTTATCTATAGTTTTTTTTTTTTTCTGATTTTCGTACGGCAAATGGAGTACAAGTGGTATGAATTTTTCAATTTTCGCTTTAGATTGATTTCGCTATTTACCAGTACACTCAGAGAAAGGTTTGATTGGTTCAACAATATATTGTAACATCTAAGATGCCATAGTTGATATAGAGACAATGATGCACATTGTAGCAGTAACAATATCATGGCAGCGCTGACTAAATGCGTATTAAGGGTTAACATGTTTCTAGTAACACTGGTATAGCACAACTTAATTTTAAAAAATTTCTTTTTTGTTATTTTGGTATAATTAATGTATTTAATGAATAGTTTTAATCTTAAAAAATATACAAATGATTATAAAAATCACAATATTTAAGAAATAATGATTTCAATTGAGATTTTAAAAAATAGCTAGGTTAGGTTAGATTTTTGAATATTTGCTTTGCTAGTCGCCACGATATGTATTATTATACTTACCATACGTATTGTAACTGCTACAATGTTTAGACTATTGAGGGAACAAAGAATATTTAATTGGTCCAATCAAATCTTTCTCTGAGTTTAGGGTTCCGTAATCCGCGATAAAATCCAAAATTGTCTTAAAACATGTTTTTTTGGTAGAAACTGACGAAACATCTTTAATGACTATTTTTTAAAACTATTTTACTAATATTTATTTTTTTTTTTTATTTTTTTATTTTTTTTTAAATTTAAATATACGAGCTTGTGGGCTCATTACAAGTTTTTCTTAAAATTTTTTATTATCGTACAATGTATTTGATGAGAATGAGAATGAATAACAAATTGACATAATTTTACTATGAAAATCAATTTTACTCTATGTAGGTATCTTTAGTTTTTTGTAACTATACCGATTTTAAATTTTCCGTAGTCTTATAGCTTCTGATTTATTTTTTCGTATAGAAAAAGTATTGTCAAGGTATTGATCAAAAAATATACTTTTTCAAAAGAAACATAACTCTTTTTGATTTTCCCACGAAACCAGATGTACTTTTAGTCTTCAGCAGTACACTCCCTAAAAAAAACAATCTGAGAACATGCACTTAGAGGAACCACAAAGTCGTAATAATCATCAATTGTATCTCGCAAACCGCGAACAAGCTCCCCCGAGAAAACTATTTCCAGGGGCGCGCCAAACAACAAGAGCCCTCGCGGCAAACTGGCGCAAGCCCATATTCCTTATCGCGGGGGTGCATCCCGAGTGCATCGCTGGCCCGAAATAATGATGATTAATCGCATCGGGGGCTCGTAATAAGCACTCGCGTGGCGTTAATCCCCCCGGAGGATTAGCAAGGTGCGGCCGTTGTTGTGGTCCACCTGCAACTACCTGAGCTCTTTATATTCCGTGGGTGAGGCCTGGCTGGCTTAAACCGAGTAATCTCCCTGCTGAAGAACGTGAGTGACACTTTTGGACTTCTTGGGGGAGTTTTTTAAGTTCGGAGGGGTGGTGGGAAGTGAAATTCTTTTTTTTTGGGGATTAGTGGCTTGCTTTGGCTGAGTGAATTATGAGCAAGGTAGAAGTACCTTACAACTCTGTAAAATCATTATCGTGGAAATAAAGTTGAGAAGAACGATTTTTTAGGGGCTGTGGGTAACCAAATCAATAATTTTTTTTTTTTTTTTCAATTTTTTAAGACTTTACGGGATCCATGGACCTTGAAGAATATTTTAGATTATCAGGCTTTGTAAAAAAAAGCACTTTGTGAAGTTTCGAACAAATATTAATATTCCGTAAAAATATTTTTTTCGTACTTTCAAAGAAAATAAATTTTTCTTAACCATGATAAAATTTTTTACAATACTACAAATTTATTTCATTATATTATTAAAAAAAAATCTGTTATGGTCCATCGGCTTTACAAAAAAGGTTAGCTAGTCTCATGCCAAGTAGAGGCATTGAAAATTAATTTTTTGTTATCAGCTTGTCAGAATAAAGGTCACTTCAAAAATTTCAAACTTCAAGATTAATTATCCTTAGAATTTTCCCGGAAAATACAATTAAAAAAAATAATTGCAAATAATAATAGTTTTTATTTTTTAATTTTGTAATTTACAAGTTATCAACTGTAATTTGGTTCAAGTAGGCTAAAACATGTCTCAATGTTATTTGAATTATCCTTAGTAATAAACAACCGACTGACAAGGTAAATCCATTTGGATTAAAAAAAAAATTTTTGTTATTATCCGTGAAGAAGGGGAAATAGTTATAAAGCCGGGGTGCGTTTATTCCAACAGCTTAAAGTCAAATATATCGCTTGAACAAACGGTTTCGGTGAGTGCAAACATTCATATTTTTTTGAATATTCAGTCTTTGACTTTGGGATCGAGTTTAATAATCCTCGTGTGAAGCTGATTCATTTAACTTGAATATATTACTCTAAAATATAAAAAGTTTTTTAAAACAAAAACGTAAACAGAAAGCTAATTAAACTTTAGAAGCTCGAGGAAAGATGTTTAAAAAAAAAATACATATAAAATTTATCCAATTGAAATGTTTATTGCACCACGTCTTTTGTTTTCATTTCAGTGAGGCCATAAAAAGACGAGATGAATAAAGTTATTGCGTCCCTTTTATTACTTGCAATCTTAGCGACTTCATTCAATGTGGCTCAAGTAAGTTTGTTTTTTTTTTTCATTATTACGTGCATGATTTCTCACTATCGTACAAATTGTTAATAAAATTTTTTTTTGTTATTTTTATTAAAAGTGTTGTCAAGAAACAAAAAAATAATTTTTTTTTTCTATAAGATGCTACACTAATGAATCTATAGTTTAACAAATCTATTTGCTCATAAGCTAATAAAAAAAATTTAGTTCTAGTTTCATTCTTTTAATAAGACACATTTTTATTAAATAAAAAAAAGAACGAGATTATTAAAAGGAACAAATTTATTTTTCAACAGTGTGGTTCGCACGTACAAAAGCAAACTCTTCTGCAAGCCGTAGCCGAACTCGTCGATAAACTCCCAGCTGTAGGAGATTTGCTCTACGATCTTGTGACCGGATTAGACGCTATCCTTAGTCCAGTCTTAAGCGGTGTTTAAGAAATATATTTCCAAAATTTAGATTAACTTAAAGTTTATGTAATGGGTGAAGTAAATTGTAAAAACTTATTTGGGAGGTGCGACAAAAAAATAAATTCATACCAGCTGGATTGAAATAAACGATAAAAAAGTCAACCCTCTGTCAGCATTATTTCACACTTTGTCACCGAAAATGTCAATAACAGTGGAAACAAAATATTCTTCTTGAAAAATCTAAGAGGAACGGCGGGATTTTGAACCAGGTGCAGACGATACCTATATTTCATGGGAAAAAGTGCAATATGCATTTGAGAATGAAAAAAAAAAAAATGACCTATATTTTTTGAAAAAAGCTTTCTGGTCACACCTGCTCAAGAAAGATGTTACAGAAAATTCTTGTAAAAATTTTTCGCAAAATCAGTTTGGCCCGTTTGTTTATCAGGACACGCACTAACAAAAAGAGACAATACGAGTTTTCTACAATTTCACACGGGTAATCCGTCAATAAATTTACAAATAAAACAAAAACACGCACTAACACAAAGAGACAAAATAAGTTTACAAAGTACAATACAGAACTGTACTTGTAAAAATTTTTTAAAATAAAATAAAAACTTATTGAATAAATTTAATTAAGGATAAATTTAATTTAAACTTAATTAATAATTAGAATTTAATAGAATTAATTAATAATTAGAATTTATGTTTTGCGATACGAATTTTTGACCAGTAAAAATAGAAGATTCTACTCGAATAAAAATTATTCAACACTTAATTAAATTTATAATTGTAGTTAAAAATTTGAAAACAAATGTGACCATGACAAACAATTAGAAAGTAAAGACAGTAGTAGATAACGCAAGAATTAAATATAAATAATGTTTATCCGACAAGGAAAGACAATTCGAACAGTTTAAAATAAGTGTAAAACTAATCAGCCGATAAATTTTGAAAAGAACTGTAAAATAATTTATGCCCGCATCAAAACCATTAATCATTAGTTTAACTCGATCACGTGCTAAAAATGTATTAAATATATAACACGCCAATTTAATTAAACCATAAAAAATATTCATCGATAAATTAAATTTATACGTCCGGAGGGTAGTAAACTTTAATAAATTCATTACGATAACCAAACAAAAGAGCGTAAATCACGTGTAATAACTCACCCTTTTAAACACCATCCGATTTCAAAACCATCAAAATCAATTTGTGAATCAATGCTCGTCTGTACTTTGATTAGCATCTCAAGGACCGGAGGGGGGGGGGGGCTAAAGCACATCTCGCTAAGTGTTACTCGTCCGTTGTAGGGGGGTAAAACTTCAGCTGACAGTGGAAAGGATCAAATCTGCATCGACTTGAGCCGTTGTTTGTTCACGTCACGGGTCAGTGCTTTATCGTCCGATGGTGCAGGCTTGAAATTAAGATGAGCGGTCGGTCGGATGCGCCTGGGCTGTATCGACGACGTGTATTTACGACCTTCCCTCCGTGTAACACACAATGCCGTGCGGGCAAGGTGAAAAATTGCCGTCTGCGTGAATATGAGAATGTTATCTTTTTCTTTTTTTTTCTTTTGCTTGAGCCTTTTTTTTTGAGAAAAAATATTGTCGGAGCTTTTTTTTGGAACGTGATGAATTTTCATCCGGGTAGACCGTTGGTTGAGTTTTAATAGACCATAAATATTGATCAATTAGAGTGCGATTGTATGTCTTAGAAAATATTGAGTACCTAAGCTTGATCAAGTGTCAATGTAGTTTCATGAAGACGGTGGCCCCATCTGTATTAACCTCACCTTAGTTATTTAATCACTTTTTAATGAAATATTCTCTTTCAAGACATTAAGTACTTATAGTATATCAGTGAGATAGACTAGTTTCAATTTCACACAGAGTCCATTTTTGTGTAACTAAGTTTTTCTTAGGGATCTTCCTGGTTTTTTGTTGACTTGCTTGACAGCGACATCTAGTGGTTTAATAAGTAAAGGAGCATAAATTTAAACCAATTCTGAAGACGAGAAAGTTGGCTTCTAATGTGCCATGTACGTTGATCAATTACACTTCGAATGCGTTCCTATTTCTTAGCAAAAATTGACTAAGGTGAGGCGGCGCCACTGTCACATTCAACATTTTTTTCTTTTTCCGCGATTAATTCTTTCTTGAGACATAAAATTCCACATTTAAAAAATGTATAAAACCTAAAGATGGCGCAGCATATTATATTTTTAGTAAATTTGGTCTACAGTTTTAGCCACCTATTAGTTCGATTAAAAAAAGTAGAAGTTTGAATCAAGTGAGTAGTAATAGATTATATCAAAAAACTATGATTTTAGTAAAATTTCCTTATGTAAAAATTTTTTTTGCACCTAGAATACTGTCCGTATTATTAAGGCGAATAACAAAAAAAACTTCTAGTTGCATGAGTAATTTTAGTCGTCGTACAATTTAAACGAAATAAAATTCACTGTCTCTGTAATCATATTAAAAACTAAATCCTCCGTGATACTTTAATACATATTTTGCGTGAGGCACGATTTTTATCAAATGTATACCAAAGATAACGACCCCACGAAATTAGATTCTCTCTCTGAAAAAAAAAAGAAAAGGACATCGCAAAGATAAACGGCTTATTAAGCCAACTTATCGAGTAAGAATCAAGAGAGTATAATTCCTCCCGAGACAGACAAAATCCCATTTCTACGAAGCCCATAAAGAACCGAAAAAAAATCCTCTCGTGCACTTAAAAACCCAACATACACTCCTCTAAATAACGAGTCACGTACCAATAGATCGTGTCCTTTGAAAAAAGTCGCCTAAATAAACGTTGAAAGAAGAAAAAAGGTGAAACGGCACGCGCTGCATTAGGAATCGCGTGTGCGTGGTTGTGCATTGTGTGCTACAAGCGGACTCAATTGTTCAACCTTTTTTTTCCGGATCAAAGCTTTTATTGGTGGGATGGAGCCTGGACGATTAGTTAAATGTCAGTATTGAAGTAAAATCAAAAAAAAATGAGAAAATTCTTGGAAACTCATTGAAATTTTGTACTTATAAAAGTCGAAATTGGATAACTAGAAGTTTATTTACAGAGAATATTTAATAATGAATCGAATCTAATTAGCTAACTTTAGATTTCTTATCTGAGAAAAAAAAATTTTTCTGTTGCAGTACATAATTCATGTTATCGCGTGTAAGTCAGTTTTCTTCGAAAATTAACTGATAAATTTTAAAAAATAAAGATTTTTAATTACTTTATAGTACGCTGTATCTGAAAGTTAAAAATATTATTGTGAGAAATTTTTACTATGTAAAAAATTAAAATCTGGGACCTTTCGATTATAATTTGGATCTTTTTTATTTAGATATTTTTTCAGAAATGCATAGTCTTTATTAAAATTCTTTAAGTTTTTTAGTTTTTATCTTTCATTCATGATTAACTAGCATACGAACAATTACTGAATAACTATATCGACGGTCCCAGCGAAGAAAAACCTTAGCCGAAAATCTGCAGATCTAAAATTATCAATTAGAGGCTAAAAAAATTTTGAAAATCAATTCTGGAAATCATCGAAAAAGCCCGAATCCTTCACTATCGCTACGATATTCAGTACGATTACGACACGCAAAGGAGGATCATCATAATTCAAGAGTTCATGAGCTTGAATCACGAATCGAGGGATTTTTTGTGTCTCAACCAACAAGAAAGAACCATTTTCGATGCCCAATGTCACCATTCCTGAGGTAGCATATCAATTCAACAGAGATGTGCACGGATTAACTCTGTTAGAAACCACACAATACCATATTATTCCGATATTCTTGATATCAGCATTTCTCGACAAATGGTTGCAAGCTCCAGTCAGCACTTCTGGAGAATTAAACGGTTGCTTGGACATATTGTAGGGTCGGCTGAATCGATCGATGCAGAAAATCGTACTGGCTAAACTAAAAAGCGCAAACCAACTTGACAATCACATCTTCTACAGAATTGGTGTCAGCGAAACCTTGGACGTACACTCGGAAATATTCGCTCACGCTGACAGTTGGTTTCCAGGTAACATCTTTCTGGGTCCTCAAGATCGAGGCCATTTTGATCCGCGATTCAATGTGAGTATAAACGATTTTACCAGAACTTTGGAAGTGGATGCAGATGCAATTGTAGGGGATGACCGATTCGTGGAGTTGATGGGATTGTATAACATGCTGCTTGTATTCGTAACTAGCAGGTATGAAATGGACCCTTTTGGAGATTATCGGAAGGATTGAGTATGTTCGTGTTGATGGGGTTGAGTGGGAACGACGGGTAATGGCTGAATATGAGTTGACCCAAATTATAAGCTCGGATGAGCTCAGAGAACAGTTAAGAAACATTACGTTTTGGGCCATAAACAAACCCTCAAATATCAAATTTCCTAGGTCTGTTGATCCATCTAGTGTAGAAGAGATGTCGAGCTTGAACGATTCAAAGTATTACTGGAGTAAGTTTGTTTTGGATTTGACGACTATTTCAACGCTATCTCGGGACAGTAACGAGTCACCAGTTTGGTTGTGTAACTTTACTCGTATGTGCACGGAATACTTATTCGACGAGACTTGGTCAAACAAGGTTTCAGATGTCGGTTGTCCAAGCTATATCAGTTTTGATGAATATTTGTACTCCAAAATTTATCGGTCTAGTGATTGGCGGAGGTGTATAAAGGAAAAAAAACCACTAAGTGACATGTGTTTAGCATGGAAAAAATATCCAGATGAATTTGAACCTTGAAATAGACTCTGTATATAATTCTTTAAAAAAATCAAATTTCGTTGATAATTTAGAATCAGCACAGAAAAAGAGGGACCTGGAAATATTTATGCGTTGGTTATCTGCAAGGTTACGAGTAAAGCCATGCCAGAATAATGATACAGAGTTGATCACGCTTAGGCAATATCTGTATCGGACCCAAAAAAATACCGATGGTTTAATTGATGAAGCTTTATGTTTTTTATCTAGCACTATTGGTTTTTGGACAAATGAATGCCAGAGAACCTTAAGAATAAGCTAACCAATTTGGTAACAAGTGTTCTAAACTTTTTTACGTCCTTTAGTATCATCAAATTTCTGTACTAAAAAGAGTATCAATAAAATTTTCACAATAAAATCGTTCTTTTAATTTTAAAATACTTAAAATAATTTTTTTTAGATTTTTTGATAAAATTTTTTAAAATCATTGTGTTAAACAAAAGAACTGCGTTGAATATACTTTGATAATTTAAAGTAAATATATTACAACTGCTATAAAAGTGTAGCGTTTCCAATTTAAATTACACAAATTAAAGTATGGGTTGGCAAGTACTGCCAGAATAATTAAAATTTAAAGTTACATTAAAAGAGATAAGTATGCGTGATAAAGAGGTGGTAAAGCTAAATAGCCAGTTTTACAGAAGACTTCTTTAATGAAAAAAACGCTTTGAAGCATTTTTAGTACCTCGAATGTACGCGACGTGTCAAGAAAGTAAATTAACTTTTTAAAGTCCTCTGGTTAGCCGAAAAAAAAATCATGTTTTAATTTTAATTAGACCTTCTCATTACAGGAAACGTTTATAATTAGAAGTATAACTTATGCAACCTGTTACAAGTTTCTTTGTTTAGAAATAAAAAACATATTTTTTCTTTCAATAAAACTATTACCGTACTGTGATTAAATTATTTTAACTACTTAATCACTCAATGTAACGCACTTACTTTAATCCGGGCTACAGAGGAAACTCGTTTAAATCATGCATTATTCTGATCTCGATTGATAAATAAACCAAATAATACAATTCTCCGGTCAATTCGTACCAAAAATGAATCGAATAATTGTTCGTTCCGAATATATATCGTAGATTTAAATTTAGCAGGGCATAATACCGTCCTCAAAAGCTGTCGCGGCATAAATCACTCTCATTTCCCCGAAAATCACTTATTCAAATACACTCAATTTACAAACGGTCCGATACCAATAGGCGTATAAAGTATAACGCCAGCCGCGTAAATACCCTCCCCCGAAATTTCAAATTCCAATTAATCACGAGAAAATTCGGGGGAGGTGGTGGGGGTATTTTGTAACGAGCGACAATTCGATTATTTGATGCGGTCGCGAGAATAAATCACAACTGCGCACCAGTATATGTATACGTACACATGCTAACGAAATTACTTCAACGTCAAAATCTCTCTCTTTCTCGGCGGAAACTGTATTTCCGCTGCGTCTTTCGAGGTACGTCATCTTCTCTGCTATTGATTTAAATTTACTTCTTTTTGGGGTGAATGGGGAAGAAGCATGAAAAAAATTACTTAGTTTGACTTTATGAGATAGTATATCGAAAATTAATTGATACGTATTTTTTCTTTTTGAAAAAAATGAAAATTGAAGGAATTATATAACTTGGAACGTTCCGAAATAATCATATACATAGATATACTTCCAATGTAAATTAGTAGTGATAACGTCACAAGTACTAATTTTCAAAAAACTATACTTCTGGTAATTTTGATCGAAAAATTGTTTAAAAAATTTTAAAGTTCATTAAAAATCGAGAGCTTTCAGAAAAAAATATAATTAGAAGGTGTGCACCATCTCTAATAGAGAAAACTGTGTGGTCTATGTTTAATTTCCGACTACTGCTAAGTTTTAAGATTAAATTTATTTTTTGCTGATTAAAGTTTTGATTTATATTTAAAATTTAAACAAATATGACTTATGAGTTGCAATGGCTAAGTGGTTATAGAGCGCATATTTTTCAACCTAGTAGTATCGAGTTCGAATCCCACTCTGATCAAATTTAATAATGAAAAAAAAAAAAAATTTATCAACAAAAATCATGTTTTTCAATCGGAGAATTTTTTTGAATCATTTTTTCAATTGGATAATTTTTGATAAGTCAAATTCTTACATTCCGAAAAATCTTTGCTGCTGAAAATATTGTTTATTCAATTAATTAAAAGTTATTTTATCAAAATTGTTAATTACAATCAAAATTAAAAATCCTAATAAAAAATATAAACCTTTTTAATCACAGTCTTGTATTGGTAAATTATTAACAAAACAATATTGATTTACTTTTGATATAATCCTGTAACTAATTATCTAAGTCGTGCGAAAAATGCTTTATTTTACAGCATGTGCGATAAAAAAAATAAAAAAAGACAACAAAAACTGAAACTCCAAGCGCGCGTGAGCAAAATTGTTCATCCCGAAGTGACCGTGAAACCAACTGGACCGAGGCAAAAAAGAACAAACACAAAATTTTACAAAAACCTTTGGCCAACAACAACTTTCACTCCTCTAAATTAAGCGTGAACTCAAGATAAAAGCAACGGACATTACAAAAGAAAGAAAAAAAGAGCAACTTATTATAAAAGCTCCACCGTTAATCCTCGAAGTCAAAGTAGCCATACCGAATACTCTCGAGGCAGTAAATAACGTCTACACACCGGTCTCGAAATTATTATTCGCTCTGTGCTAAACAGCCCCCGGGATAAAGGAGGCGAAACCGCCCGGTATAATTCATTTTGAGCGGCCCAAAGCGTCGTCGATCGTCTGCCGAGTTTATTTTCGTACGACACGCCCGGCTTTGATTTATAGACAACCCTGATAAATGTTTTTCAACTCTCTCTTGTTTTTCAATTTTTACCCCCCGCGTTTACTCATTGTGTCACACTTTTTTTTTTCTTCTTCCTTTATTTCGGATGCGTGTGCGAACTACGAAAGACAGGATGGAGCTGACAGTTTTTGAATTTTTTTTCAAGCATCGATCGCGGGATGTAATTTTGTAAATGGTTTTCTGCCCGATTGAGATTTCTGTTTTGAAGTTAATAAAAAATAGAAGGAGTTTTTTTTTCGAAGCGTGCGGATTTTGTGCGTATTTTATATGAGTTTGCAAGCGATAAATTGAGTTTTATATTTATTTACAAAGTATGAGTTGTAAGCTACGGTATTGAAGCGTATGAGTATTATCGTACTTCACAACACCAAAAGCTATAAATTTAGTCAATAAATTGAACTTAAACTTCAAGAAGATGCAGAGTCCATGTTTCACTTCGAGATTTACTAAGATTTCAATGTAAAATATTACAGTTTCATAAATTAATTTCCTGATGAAGTAGGGTCGAGTTCATCATTTAATAAATTTGCATAAAAAAAGTAGACGGTTGAATCCCGCTTTTCGGATTGTTTGAAGATGTCGTTGGAAGTTTTGCACTTTTGAAAAACTCCCCGCAACTGTACTTTGAAAATTAAGGTTTGAACTTACAAGAAATCAAAACTTTGATTATAATCTTTTACATAATTGTAAATTGTACGGATTTAATTCAAGAACTCGGCGCACCTTCTCTTTCGAAAATTTCATCCGAACTTTCTCGGGCCGAATTGAAAGTTCAACAAAGTGCAAATACGAGTTAAAAGTGTAATATTGTATTTCACCTCCTTCATCGATTAACTCCTCGGTAAATTAAAGTATGCATCACATTTATTTGGAGTAACGTTGAATTTAGCATTATCGAAGTTCAAAATTTTAGAAAGTCCCTCGCTCCCGGTTGCTAATGGTAATTTTAAAGGTTTCCATGATGAAGTGTGGTAGTTACAAAACTTGGACTCAACCAAGTTTCCTCCGGCTCAGTGCATCAATTTGGTATTTGCATAATTTACGCACTACTGCCAACTTAAGCCCGTTATAAAACAAAAACAATCGTAATATTATCATTCCCTCAATTTGCAACTGCACTCACTCCCTTCTTCTTTTTCTCCCTTAAGAAGGTTTCCTATCAAATAGATCAAGACAACACATTTAAACGTAACTTGAAAAATCGAAAAAAATCAGACTTTCATTATTATTGTTTCAAAATAATCATTAGGTACCCATAGCAATAATTATAAACAATCAATTTTTTATTCTTGTAAATACGACTTTTCATTGGCTACAATACAATGAGCAGACAACTTCCTTCGTCAAATGCACATTTGACTCGCGTAGTTTGTACAGGGAACGTCCTTAAAAAACTCACCCCCAAAAACTGGGTCAATGTTTTATTGAACGGAAAAAAGGAGTCCCATCCGCGACGATAATTACGATTACAAACTTCTAACATATTCCTGCTCAATCAAAAAAAAAAGACGAACCCCCCCCGAACTTTTCATTAAAAACTAAAAAATTTACGACTAGGGGGGGGGGGGGGGTAGAAAAAATACTCCCAGAATTACCGCCGGGCTATAAAGCAGGGAGTAGCGGACGTAATGAAAACTTTTGTAATTTCTGGGGGGATGTGGGCGCCTCAAATCCCTGCAGTCCGAACCCCGGAGTGTCGATTATTCTCGGGGTGTACCAAATTGCCCGCACTCGGATTAGCCCCCCGCGCGCACCTACGGAATTAGTCCGGTGCAATCTGTCAGACGCGGGCGAACTTACGGGAAATTGCAAATCTCCGTACCCCGAATTTTCGCGTACGGGGTAAATTGATTCGGCTGGGGTATCTTTACAATCCAGTTGACAGCTGGGGAAATTTAGGGTCTTTGTGGATGGTTGAGGTACCTCGGAATGATTATTCTTTTGGACTTTGATGCATACAACACTTTTGATGAAGTTAGTTTGTTCTCAAGATTTTTTACTTTTTATTGAAAATTTGTCGGAGTAATTTTTTCTCAAGTCGAGATAATTAATGCAAATGCATCAACAGATCTTTTATTCTCCGTTCGAACAATGGTTGAATCTCGAAATGCGAAAAAAAATCCTCATTTACTGTTAGTAAGCTAATGAAAAAGATTGAGAAAATTGAATTAATTAAAGAAATTTCTTTCGTAATTTTATTTATATTTCATTTTTCTTCATTGTTTTCATTAGTTCATTAACAATAAGCTTGGTTTATAATTGATTTGAATTTTTCTTGCATTACAATCAGAATAAAAGATCCGTAATAAATTATAGTTTGATTGAGTCGGTCCGATGCTTATTTTATTTAATTAAAAATTCAATTTTTGAATAATTGACTTCATCATTTTTTTTTTTCATTATTATCATCCATCATTTTGTCAATAATAGTAATGATGCAAAATATAAAAGAGTAAATTTTATTTTTTAAAGTCAAATTTAATGAGAAAAAATTATTTTAAAAGCGCTCGATTTTGTACAAATACACTTCAAAGTATCAAAAAAGGGCGTTTTTAGATATCAAAGTAAAATTTTAAATAGTCTTTAAATTGTCGAGCACTCGTATACTTTAAAAACTTCAAACGCGTTTTTTCAAAACTATTTAAGGTTAGACGTGTAACTAAAAATTTACTGATCGCTTGAATTTTATTTTTTCTATCTTATTCAAAGAGAAATTTGTCCCACTAATTATCAGACTAATTAGTACACTTAGAATGTTACAAAGTCTCTAATTATTGGTGCTTCAAGCAAGTACTCATGCGCAGTTTAATAGAGCACTCGTCGCGATGAACAAAACTTTCAAATCAACAAATTGGCTTCAGCCAGGTCATACTTATTGTATAATGAGGGAGTAGGTAACCTGTAGCACAACAATAAACCAGACTGAAGCAGTAAAATTCTTTGCTCAAACTAACTAACATTTCATTCAACAGCTCATCCCCTTTAATGTCAATTTGGTTTGAATGGTACAAGATACTTTATGAAGTGGCTCAAGATCGATAAATCAAGAGTTACGGCGAAGTAAATTTTTTTTCCGAAAAAGTAAAAGAGTTTCAGAAAAAAAGTTTTCAAGAAAAAGTGGCAAGTTGAAGCGGCCATAAATCTGGAGAATAAAGGTAAACGGTTGTTGGCGTCAAAAGTTGGGCTATGAAAAAACTAAAGCTGAGCAAAACAAAAACACAAGTGTTTCAGTGACAAAGATTATTGCATATGTTATGGAAATTTTTTTTTATAGATGAGCTAGTCTAATAATTGACTAGAATCATTATTTGGTAAAATTTTTTAAAATTGAGCTTTCTTATTGGGAACGTCGATCTAAAAGATAAGAATTTTTAATTTTGTGGAATCTCAAGTAAGCAAAACAAAGAAAATTAGTTGTGCAGTATCCAGATAAATTGAAAGATAAGAAAAGTAAACTTTTTCAAACTAAACATCGAAATAATTTTTTTCTTTACTCTGCCAACCATTTTCGTAATGGCGTTAAGTTACTCTGTTGAAACTGCTAAGAAATGCTTCATAAAAGGCTCATTAAAGAACCCGGTTTTCAAAAAATAATCTCAAGTTTCTTTCTCAAAAGTTGAAAATTTTCATTCCAACAGATTACATTCGAAGCTTTTGAATGTTGCAATTAGTTAAGAAGCTTTACGACTCGCAAATATTTTAATTATTACCAAAGCGAAGTTTTGTTTCTTACGTCAGTCGAAATTTTCGTAAATAAATTTGAGGTGAGCTTTCAAAACTCCCCCGGATTCCTCTGAAAAATATGTCCGAGTAGGTTAAATCATTTCCTTTCCCTCAGCGGAAACGAGATTTCTTGGGCGCGCGAGGCTCAAAGAAAAGCCAAACAAGAGCTGCTGGCTGCTGCATGCATTCATTTGTAAAGCACTCGAGCCTTTCGGTAAAAAACCACCACCTTCCGCAACTTTTTTTTTTTCCTCTCTTTTGTACGTCGGAATGTTCCTTCAGGGGGGAACTGTTTAAAGCTCGTCATCTTCTTCTGCTCGATGATGAGTTTCGTACTACCCCGCCACCTTTTTTTATTCTGCTCGGGTGGAATCACTCGGAAATTGAATGTATGTTGAAATTGTGTGAGAGAGGTGTTTTCAGAAAAAAGCGTTTGACTCTTACTGAGATTGCGGTTTAATGATTTGAGAGCGAGAGTTTTTCATGATTATTTTTTTATTTCAACATTTTTGACTTAATTTATACAGCTATAAACAAACAAAACCACAAAGAAAAATTTTGTACTTTAAGAATGGAATTTTTAGCAATAATAAAGACAAGTTGTTTTTCAAATATTTAGAGCTTTAGTTTTTCAGTTGGTCATTACAAAGATTGGAAATTTTAATTTTCTTTGAAACGTCTTGGTATCATTAATTTAAGCTATAAATCATAGTTAAGTCCCACTATTATATTGCTGGTAAAGTTTTCGTAGAGTGCCAGCTTCAGATTTGCGATAATTTTATTAGTTAAAAGAGAATAGATAAATAGTAAAATCAATAAAAGTTAAAAAAAATGGATTTCAAGGTTTGCTTTTTATTTTTAGGTTAAGTTACAAATAATTTCATTTTGTGAAAATAAATGAACGAAATTTGCTCTTTTAAAATTTATTCCTGCAAGATTGCAATAGAGAAACCATTAAAACTTCTTTTAAAGATCTAGAGTATATTTTTCAGTGCCAAAAAAAACCACCGAATTTTGAGTTACAAAATTAAAAAAAAAAAAAAAAAAAACTGCCGTTGAGGGGGTTTTTTGTAACGAATGGGGTGGGTAAATTACGCGTGAAAAAAAAATCTAAAAAGATAAACCTATCGCAAGACGGGTGAAAAATAACGCTGACGAAGCTGTAAAAGCGGATAATCGTCGCGCTAAGAAACCAGGAGTAGGGGGGGGGGGGGTAAATCCCGATAATGCGAATTTATCGAGAGTGATGGAAGACTCGGATCGTTGTTAAGCGAACTATATTTAT
Source organism: Encarsia formosa (assembly GCA_038277355.1). Classification (NCBI taxonomy): domain Eukaryota; kingdom Metazoa; phylum Arthropoda; class Insecta; order Hymenoptera; family Aphelinidae; genus Encarsia; species Encarsia formosa. The sequence continues at coordinate 2,837,523 of CM076188.1, read as the reverse complement.
TTCCCATTAGCCGTAGCTACGAAAGCAATCAAATTCGGAGATATCTGGGTCAAATAGTAGTGGGCATATCCCTTACCAATGGTGTTTGAGAAGCTCTAAGTTGCAGTCAATGCAGGATCCCAGCAACAGCGGGCGATAAATTTTCACGGTGCGAGCGATTCATGGCAGTTACCCGGGAGAAACACCGCAGCTGCGTCCCCGCTCTGTTGTTCCATTCTGGTGCGGCCGGACGGGTCCTCCCACTCTGAACTACGATATTACATCTGAAAACGAATGCAAAACTTTGATTACTACTGCTAAGTACTCAAATTATTTTTACTTATAATTTTTTTAAATTTTTGGGATTCTTGTTTAACAATTAATATTTTGTTATTGTAAACAGTAGAAACAGCTGTCTTATAAAGTTATACGTAATCAATAGTAAAAAAATAACAAAATATTTATTGTTTATTTTAATTACTTAAAATTTTAGTTTATAGATTAATTCTAGGTTTCCAAAAAATATTTCTGGTTTAATTATTCGTTGGTTTCTCAAGAGATTTTCCAAATGGAAACGAGAAAAAAAAAATTGTCACATCTACATTTGTACACGGACAGAAAAAAAAACAGGAATTTACTGTGGTAAGCTAACACGAAAAAATCGTGTGTTAACCTTACGCAGAAAAAATCCTAAGCGCTACTGTAGCCGAACCAATCAGGCAATCAGGTGTGACCAGAGTGACTTTGATAAGACTATGTGTGGAGCAATTTTCGTATTTGATACAAAACGGATACAACTCTGGAAATAGTAAAAAAAAATAGTATTTTGAAGTAATTAAAATACGAGTATTATTTCACTCAAGCACTTGGAAAGAAACATTTTTTTAGAAAATAGTTGTTTCGAATTCTCAACACAATTACATTCATAAACTCTAAAAACTATAGAAAGATAAAATTTTTTTTTTATATTTATTAGCATTGTTTTGAATTAGACGCGAGTACGTAGTTGCTTTTTCAAGTACCCACCAAGTGTTTTCGTACACTTTTTTCAGTAAAATTGTTGCACGGAGTATAAATTCATTCAAACTTCCGACTGATTTACGCGGGTTAAAAAAAAAAAAAAAAAGTGTTCGGACTGAAACTTTTTACACAACCGAATTCAAGAGAAAAAATTTCCGAAATTTGGCAAATAATCAAATTTTTCTCTCCCTGTTCTGGTCCGTTGGTTTCGATAAACAGTGTCCTCGAAAAAATTCCAGCGACCTCGACGCTTAAAAAAAATTAAATAAAATTTCGGTCTCTTCTTTCGCTCGCACGAGGTTTACAACATTAGACGACGGCCATTAGTCTCGAATCCCGCTGCTTTGGTATATAAAGCCCGAGACGCGCGCTTTGAATTTACGATCTCAAACGTATCGCCCGTATAACGTATAATACTCGGGGCTAAATAATGCTCCGATGAAGTTCGGGGGTGGGTGAGGGGGATTAAAAGTTTAATTATTTATTTGACTTTACGCCCGTTTACTCTCTCACGTGTTTGTAGTTCATTTTGGCTCGGGTAAAACTGCGTGCTGTTTGCTTTCTCTCGCTCCTATTGTTTGAAGTTTTTGAGTGCCTCGTAAAAATAGTCCGACTTGCTAGAGTCGATGAAAAAGGGACTCGCATGTTGATTTCCCCTACCCCCGGCTTTTGTTCGATCTGATTCGCTTGTTTGGTTTAACATGCTTCAATTTTGCACTTTTTTTTTATAAAGTTTTTTGATGTAATGGCAACCGGCTAATGGTTCGAGAGAAAAATTTTAATGTTAAAGTTTATGAAGTAATAAAACATTCTGTTTCCAAGAAAATATTTTTATTTCAAAAATCAATAGAATTTTATAATGATGATTCTCTATAATTTTGTAGAGAAAAATAATTATTTATGTATGTTAATCAAAAGATGGGAGTGTATAAATATTCGAGTTTAATCTTAAAAAATTATTGTATGCATTTAATTAAAAATTTTTTTTTTTTTTTACAGATTAATGAAAACTAAAAAAAATTTTTTGAATTTTCTGCTCTTTTTTCCTTGGACACTTTACTTATTTCCTAAAGTTTTCACACACTTGAAGTAAAAAGGAGTGAGTTTGGGGTAAGGTGAGATTTAAAAAAAAATAAAAAAAAACTTTTTTAGTACAGAATTACACGTCGCTGTTCAAAATTCATTTTTTTTCATGCCTTTTTTTGTTTTGGAAAATCAATCATTCTTACGCTGTACATGCTTTCAAAAGTACATTAGAGGTATTATATTTCGCGACATCGAGAAAATGCACACTTTTTAAAATAAATCTTAAGGAGGGTTTTTTCTCAAGATGGTATTTTTAAACTAACAAAAAGCCTTTTGTAATCTTAAAGTAAGACGAGCTTTTTTACATTATTAAGTTTAATTCTGGTAATAGCTTTTTTTAAACAATTTTTTTTTTTCTTTTTTTATTATGAGTACCTTAAAATTATCTCTCTGAATTATGTCATCTCTCTGAAATCCGTCCCAATCACCACGTCCAAAGACAAAACTCATCGTCAACGAATTTAAGAAACCCGTCCGTAAAATGAAAAATTCGCGTGACTCAAAGCGTTCCCCCGTCGTCATCACAATCACGCCAAAAGAAGGTAGAAATGAAAAAAAAAAAAAAATTGAAGGGGGGAGTATTCCATACCCGTTGTAACACACTTTGATTCGCGTTTAATCAGGCTAAAAAGCTTTCGATCGGTGATATACACACCGCGGCTGAAAAATATTTTCCACCGATTCATCAGGAAAAAGAAAAAAAAAAAAAAAAAAAAAGTTTCGTAATTACTCCGCTCCGCGGGGATAATCGAAAAAAAAGGAGCTTTCTTTTCATGGAATACGTGCATTTGGGTCATGTCCGAGGCATCGCGTCGGAATTTTCCGGATTGACTGACGGCCGACACCCGAGATTTGATTACATTTGGGTATTTTCATCTTTTTACTTTTTGGAAAATTGAATTTTCATAATTTATGGGAGCTTTTTTGTCCCTCCCGCCATTTTAGGCTTGGTTTTGTCAATACTTACAAAAATCAAAGATAAAAGTTATCAATTATGAAACTATAAATACTAGTCTATAATTTTTCATTCAAAAGAGATTTTTTTTTATCATTCAGCGTCACTTTTTTACAAGGACTTTTTTAATTAATTTTCAAAAATTTTGGGCTCAAAGCTTGTTCCATTTCCAGAGTTCTGGAGCCTCTCATTTTCTTATTATTTCATGAATTTCAAAAGAATAATATTTTCAAATTTTTATTCTTTGATTTTGACTAGGTAAAATTTTGTTTTCCAAGACTAAAAAACAGTCAAAAAAAAGTTATTCTAGAAATTTAAATCGTACATTGTCTAATTTGCCCAAGATTTTAAATATTTTTTTTCTCGGAAATTCATGGAAAAATTTACACAAAATGAGTACACAAAAATTTGATTGATATACTTGAAGCGTTGCTGATCAGATATCTGAAATTATAACACTGAAAAAAATCATACTTCATTGAAGAAAATTTGTCTTAGTAAACTGTCCCTGCTGACTTCTTCTCCAAATTATCCCAAAAAAATCTCAACTACCATCTGATAAGTTTAAGAAAGCTCCCTTGTTTCGATATGAAACCCCGCTAATGGCATAAAAAAATCCCGAAGAAGAATAAGAATAATATCATCCCAGTTCGCGCGCTCGCGTCGGCTTAAAATTTAATATTCCATCGTCGCGCGAATGGAAAATGCTTTTTACCTCCAGCCACCTCCTCGAACTTAACACACGCTGGATATACTTTCGCCAATCTCGCCCCGATATTTTGCAATAATACTCCTGCTCCTCCTCTAAAATGGGATTTCGAAGTTATAAAAGAAAGCCAGGATTTATTTCTTTCTTCTTCTTACTCGGTAATTACCGAGGCAAGACGTGTCAGGAACTCTGCCAAACGTTACTCTTCAAATTACAACGGCCAACCACCCACCTAATTACCCCACCCAATTATGCAGCGGCGAAGGATTAATTAAAGAGGGAAAAAACTTTACTCCGGACGAGGTCGGCGAAAAAGTACATTTGTTAAGCTCGTTACCGACACTGTCGATTCATCGCGGCAAAAGAGAGAGAAAAAACACAGAGAGATGAAGAGTTACGAGCCGAGAGATGATCGAAGCTTTTTTTTTCAAAGGAAATATGTCGAGAGCTTTTTGCATGCAATTTTCTTTGTTCGCGCTTTTTTTTAGGGTCGGCTTGGAGTGCGGTACCTGCGATAGTTTCGTACCCCTGAGTTTGGTAATTGTTTAACACACACACACTTGTTTTTTTAATAACTCACAAACAATTGCATTTTTTTCATGTGGTTTAATTTATAGAAAATTTATAGAAAAAAAAATTTTTTCTGTAAATTCAAATAATTATTGAACTAATGCATATTTTTTTATACAGTTTTCGACATCATTTTCTTTTTTACTTTAGAAATAAATGAGATTCACAAAAAATTTATGGAGCTCAGAAAATTTGAAAAAATTGATTTTTCGAAAAATGAATTTTTTTTCTTTAATTTGTCTGAGCTCTAGAACAAATACATATTTTTTCATATAAAAATTTATAGAGCCTAAAAATTTTGAAAAAGCGATATCGAAAAATGAATTTTTTTAATTTAATTTTTTATAATTATAATTAAACTTGAATAGTTATTAATTGAATGTTTCTTAAATTTTATTATTTTTTGAAAAGTAAGTTATTTTATGAATATTTTTTTATAGGTATTTATTTATATTTGTAACGACATCGAATACTCTGGTTTGTACCAGTGAGCAATATATTCAAGATATTTATATTTTAATAATCATAAAAAACTTAAAATTATATAATTCTGACGATGGTCAGCATAAATTAAATTGCAATTCCTGTAAACTAATTTTGTAATTTAGAGTTGAACTCACATGATTATTAATAGTTTTACCTTTGAACCTTTTTTTTTCCGTAAAACTGAAACTTTGTTTTCCGGTAACTAACTTTTCAAAAATTGTATTTTGTACCAGTCGCATATTAAAATTTTTTAATTAAAAAATGAAGCGCAACACGCCTGCAATGAAATTTTCAAAAAATTCACTCCGGTTACAATTTTTCATAAATTTTTTTCATTATCATCCAAAAGTAATGAAAAACTCGGGCAAAAAAACAGCTTTGAAAACGAAGTAAAAAATTTACACTTCACCCAGTGCTTCCACGCTTACCAGAAGAAAGAAGTATTTTCATCAGTTCACTTGTTTTTCTCTTCGGAAGTACACAGTCATGATGAAATGCAGTCCCCAGTAACATGTAAAAAATTATTTTTCTTACTTTTTCCCAGTTGTCAAACATAAATTAGTAATTGGTAAACTCTTTATTTTCTTACTTCCAGTGCAATAACAAAAAATAATTAACTGTCTGCATACCGTAAAAGAAAACAGCGATAAAACTTTGGTAAAAATTCACAACATCAAGATGCAAGCCGGTGATTTACAGGTGCACTTTAAGCACACAACTCCGTGGAAAAATTCGGACTTTTAGAGAAAAAAAAAAAAAAAAAAGAAAGAAAGAAACAGGCTTTTCGAGGACAAATCGCCAACGAATAAATCACGGTAAAATTTTTCGCTCCCCCTGCTGCGTCAACTCTGTGCGTCTTCCCTTCTATCTTTCATTTCCTTTTTTTTCCATCCGATCCGTAAGGAGAAAATTGAAGTTTGATAAATTCTCTCGAAGGGCTTATCCGCAGGCGTTGTGTGTATCGATTTCGCACTGTGTGGGGAAAAATGTAGCTTCGGCTAAAGGCTTTGATAAATAGCCTCGTTTATTAAGCACCACTGATTGACGATGCTTATTGCCAATTTACCTTTTTCCTGATCGATTAAGCCCTGAGAAAAGTTTGGCTTATACGGTAATCATGACGAATTTTTTTTTTGTCTGTTTTCGTTTCGGTGAGTCGAAGGTTTTTTTGTTTCTTATTGAGGTGACCGAAAAGATACAGAAAATTTTGATAATGTATTTGGTTAATGAAAGAACAAGACTGAATTGATAAAGCTCATTCGTTTTAAATCAACAAACGATAGTACAATAAGCAACATATTATACTGGAGGCTTCATTTTTACAACTGCATATGCTTAAGTTTTTGTAGAATTGAGGTGTATCTCATCATGTTTGGAACTCAAACTGTAAGACTGACTTAATATTACAAAATACGCGATGAGAGAGCTGATAAATTGAAAAGTTAACATATTGTCAATATTTGTTTTATAGTTTTTTTTGAATATAAAATTAATGTGTAATAATCTTCTGATAAAAACTTAAAATTATTTGACTTAAAAATCCAATGAGAATTTACTCGTATATTTGATGAAATAAAACAAAATTTAAAAATTAATTAACTTCAAATCCATAAAAACTGAAAATTTATTGTGTCTACTTTAATTCTGGGATAGTTTGTGGTAAACCCATTTCGAAGCTTTTACGACGAACATTGAATAATCACTTACATTAAGATTTTATAAATTTCAACCATCTAAAATAATAGTTTTTATAAACAAAGAAAAATTGAAAACTATAAACAAATGCATTAAAAGTAATTATACATTATAGTGCAGTTATTTTTATTGTTTTCTATTTCTTTCCTCTTTACGAAATTTTCTATTTTCTCATACTTTTTTGAACTTTGTGCAATTAGTTGTAAGAACCGATGTAACAGCCGTCGAGAAAAAGGTACGAACTTGACACAAGGTGCACTTGACATTTAAAAAACTTTTCTGTTCCATTCCAGCCACCCCAACAATAATAAGATTTCGCAAAAAGAATAGACCCACCTTGAATTTTTGTGAGCAATCAACTTTTATTCGAGCATTTTAAAAAATCGTCTTTCTTCACGTAAGTACATAAAATAAAACTTTTATATCCTGCAATCATTGCTTCTTGTAGTGTCACGTACCCATTGCAAACAAAAAAGTTTGTATAAACCGAGAAAAATCTATGCAAATTAGAGTCAAAGTGCCATCGGAAAGTTCAAACTTTTTAAAAAAATCTCTAAATTTTTAAATTTCTTACAAAAATTTTGAAACACGTAATTGCGACGTCATAGATCCGGAATTACATTCAGAAAACATCTATGTATGTTACAATTGAAATCGTCTTTTTGATTACTTTTTTAATACTTTCATTCAAACAAGCAATGAAGCATTACAAATTATCAAAAAGTTGGGAAACCTTATTCACTGTAATTTAAGATCCAAGCCACTGCGCCAAAATCTCGCGTCATAATTTTATCGCGCTCAGATTCCCCGACAAACAGGACCCAATCAGCCAGCGGAGATCTCGGTCGTAAATCAGTTCGCAAAAATAATCAGACGGCGGGGGTAACCCGATAGTCGTCGGTAATTCGCGACTTTCCCGGATCAAAAGTCTGAATCGTACACCTCGATTTATGTCACTCAGCGGAAACATCTTCCAAGGGTGGGGTGTATACCGAAAAAGCGGCTGCTTGGTTTTCCACTTCACGTATGAGGAGAATTGATCGGGGCACGATCGAGCTTTTACATTGCTATTCGACACGGAACACACCGTCGAGGATTAACTTAATTTTTAGGGGTGCCTTTAATTTTTCACGGAAAGGCACGAGCTTGGAGAACTGAAATTTTCGGGGCTCCTAAAATCATTTTATTTGAGTCAAAGCTCGTACTGGTTGCGTGTACGTATCGTATCGATTTTCAAAAATTGAAGTTTTGAAAAAAATTCGGTTTTTTTCATGCGATTCGACTGGTAGCAGATGTGTGGTGTAATAAACTTCACTTTAACGGTTGTTTTGAAATGATTTGTTATTAAAAATAATTGTTTTTCATCTAGCCAATAGGGAGTCTTCTATGATACTTTTTTTGCGTACAAGTAGTAGAGACCGCGCATGGTCAGACATTTTAAGGCATTTACTATGTATTGTCAACAGAATAAAAATTTTCATTTAAAATAAAGTTCATAACCTTAAAATTTAATAAAACATTCAAAACCATATAAGATTATACTATATATATATATCATCTTTATTACAATACTAGAAAAAAAAACTTAATCTTTTTTCCGTCTTTAAATACTTAAAATGAATTTCCATGACTAAAACCAAACCAAACAAAACAAAACAAAGATTGTAAGATAATCAAAGATACATAAAAAATCTCGTATTTTCAAAGTGCATCCTTATTTTCACCATTTGAATTCTCAGAGAAAATAAAAAAAAAAAGTATCTTGAAACAACCACCTAATTTTGACTGTTTCAACCACTCCGCGTCATAAAAGAAGTGGCCCTCTCAATGTAGAAAATAGGACGTGACATCTTTTAACTAGGCTCGGCGCAAGCAAGCACGTTTGTGTACACGTTTTGTTTGCAAAAACGCGCGAAAATTCAATTTGCCATAAAATTTTCGCCGACTCTTTAACGCGAATTGTCCGAGTGTTTACTCAACACTTGGGTAAAAACAAAATTAGCTCGAATGTTTGTCCAGAGATTAATGGACGGTACAAACAAACACTTCCTTGGCTTCATTGAAATGAAGCGAGAAAAAATTAGCACTGACTCCATGAATAAATGGAAAAGATGACGACTTTTAATGAACTTTAAAATTTTTTAAACAATTTCTCGAACAAAATAACCGGAAATATTGTTTTTTGAATTTTGGTAATAGTGACGTCATCACTAGTAATTTACATGCCTAGTATATCTATATATATGAATAAGCCTATAACTTCTTCAATTTTTATTTCTCTTTAAATAGAAAAAATACGTGTCGATTATTTTTCGATCTACTACTCAATTAAGCTAATTAAATTTAACAATTTTTTTTATTCAACTGCTCATCCGAAAAAAAGGCCGTTTATACATCAAAATTCAAAGTTGGGTTTCTCCTTATTGAATCAACCCACTCGCAAAGCAGGCTCACGTATATCTTAAAACGTAACTTTTGGAGGGTAAAAAGAAAAATTTGGAAGTCAGCTGGGATTTGAATTTTCTATGAGATTTCGTGACCCGTTCCTCATCATTCCCGGCCCGTAAACGATATTTTCGTATCTAAAACAGGAAAATTTTTTCTCTCCTTCTTCTCCGAGATAAGAATTTTTATTTCACCTCATAAATATTTCATCGTCATCCGGCCATTTTATGTACTTTTCATTCATCGTGGATTTAACCGAAAAATCTTCTTATCCCTTCGTATCTAGGAAAAAATAAAGAGGCCACTACATATTTTTCCCGAATCCCGAGGGAATAAACGACAATGCAGTCGTCGACTCGCACAATACACAAAGAAGCTCGGCGATGACCCCGCCGCGAAATCCATCGAGGATGAAAAGTCCGAGAAACGACCGAAGTTATTTCATCAAAGGGCCAAGATTTTTTTTTTTTTTTTTTTTTTTTTTTTCTTCTTCTCCAAAGTGTGTCCGGGCACCGTGAAAACACGATTACGACGTACGGCTTGGCCAATCGGAATCTCGTTTTTTGTCGTTCTCTATTTTTCACGGAGGATTTTCAAAGGACTCGCGATGATTGCAGGGTAGGCAGGTTTATAAAGTTAAGATTTGTTTTAATTGGTTTTGGTTATTTGAAATTTCTACATTGAGCGAGCTCTGATTCTTTTATGAGGGGACGAAAAATTTATTGAGATTGAAACGGTCATGTAAATGGGAAAAATTGACATTTTATGCGATGGTTCTTTTCTTCGATTGCCGTAAATTCTTTTATTTTCTGGAGGGAATCGTAACTCGACAATAGGATTTTTTTCTCTTGCAGTGGAACATGAACTTTTATAACTCATGAAACACAAATGCATCTTAAAACCACTTGAAAATCGATATAAAAAACAATGGGATCAATTTTAGAGCTTACTGTTGGTATGCCTGCGAGTAAGTTTTTTAAAAATGCAACGGATTTTTTTTTTTTTCTACGTCGATAAATCTTGAGCACATTGCACACGGCATGTAAATTCAAATAACCAATTGAAGAGGAAAAATCATGAAACGCGTGTATTGATAACTATTGAAAACAAAAAGATGTTTTTCAATAGTTTTTGAAAACATTATTTTCAACTCCTATTTTACAGAATACAGAAAATCTATCAATCAGTACGACACGTCACACCCATTTGTTATAAACAAACATTTCAAAAAAAAAAAAAAAACCCCTTCGGTATCCGCAACATTTGTCAAAACTTCAAAATCAATACGAACTTTCAATACGAACGAATAAAATCAATACGAACAAAAAAAAGCCGTTCCCATCCCATTCGTCCTCCGTTCATTATCAAAGCAGCTCTCGGGTAGAGCTTGAAGGGCCGCTATCTCGCGATAATCGTTCGTTTCCATTTCCAATAAAATCCGTAAATACTCCTCCACCTCCTCCACTCTGGATTACACGGGGCGTAAAATAAACAAAAATAAAAGCAACGACCTGGGAGTGTAAAAAAACCCAGTCGATGAAACATTGCATATTTCATCCACGGTTCGATTTGTCGGTTCGGGTTAAAGTTGTAAAAAACGTGGTATGATGAATAGTGGATGGAAGGCTTTCGTAAATCTCCATTAAAAAGGGTCTGCTTCTGGGGGTTATAATAATGTCCTTAGTAGGCGATAAAATTTTCGGGGGTCAAGTGACGCTGCGAAAATATATCTGACTTAATGTAAATGTCCGGGATTATTGGACACTTTTCAAAGGGGGATTTTTGGTTTACGATAGATTATTACACTAAAACTGGATGAAAATCTATAATTTTTTCACAGGATGATGAAAAAATAAGTCAGAAATAGTATTCAATAATTTTTTTCATTAATTGTTCATCATAAAACTGTTTAATTTACTATAAACTAACACAAAAGTCATGTCCACGAAGTTGGCACCACCCAAAAAAGAATTTTCAGTGTCCCCCCGAACCGTCCCCCAGAATGGCACCTCTAAATTTCGCAAGTTACGCATATTTTTCGCATTAAACTCACTAACTTTGATTGAAAATTGATCAAAATCACTTGTTTACCGCTGTGGATGGTTAAAATCACTTGATTTTAATTTAATATCACTAAATACTACCCTCAACATCAGCTCCTTAGCAGAAGATCGTATGCGAAAAACTCAACTGAGGTTATCTTCATCGGTCCGGGCGTCGAGTGGTTTTTCGTAAAAAACTACGTTAACTTTGAAAGCTCCGATATAAATATTCTGCATGTTTCAACTCACAAAACTTTTTTTAAACTATGTAAAGATGATATTCAAGCATTTTTATGCATGAACACCGGTGAAATTATCAAAGTAAACACCAAAAAACTGAGCGGCACCCCCTCGATAAATAATGAATAAAGATAAATTCACGGTAAAAATTGATTTAAATATTTTGTTTAAGGTTTTGAGTAGAGAAAGAAAAGTTTTTAAGTTTTTTAATCAATTGTACTCTTTGCGATAGATAAAACAAAAGTGCATCTTTTGATGATAATTCGAGATTTTGCTAGGGGTGCCAAACAACTTTTGGAGGTTTTGAAGGGCTCACTTGGAAGTGATTTTTAAGCTAGTTTTAAGGTTATAATCCAAGTTTTTTTTATACTACAGTAAAGTTTAGTGGTTAAACTAAATTTAGAATATTTTTTCAGGGTCTAAAGTGTGATTTTATGTATGATAAATAAGGGGGGTTGCTACTCTGGTGGACAATACCGTTACTGTCCAATAATCAGTCGTAATACCCCTAGTGATTCAAAATTTTCGATAATTTTCCAACTGTGTTTTGTTGCACAGCAACAAGGGGGGCAAGTTTGGCAATTTAAAAATCACGAGCGCGAAGCGTGAGTGATTTTTTGTCAAACTTGCCCCGCGAGTCGCTGTGCAAAAAAACTGTAGGAAAATTATCTAAAATTTTGAAACACGAGGGGTATTTGGCTGGATTATTTTCCCCAGCTGAATTTCAACCCATAGAAATGCTGCATTTTACATTTTTGCGGTTATATTACTATTTGTTTACTATGAATATACCTATGTATACTTATATATACGAGCATATATAGGTATACACCGTAGTGACTCGGGTCCAACCCAAAAGTTGAATTGAATGAGTCTAACAATTCAAGTTGCCATGCGACTAAATGGAAATAACCGAAAAATTATCGAAATAATTTTACCCACACCTCTCCTCCAAATGTCAAATGCGGCGTTCCTATTGGTTGAAATTCAGCTCGGGAAAATAATCCCTGACATTTACCTCATGGGGACGTGAAGCTTCTTTTTTTTGAGGTTTGTGCGATGTGAGCGTCAGGTACTTTTATTTATTCGGCTTTTTTTTCGTGGCAGATAACACAGGTTTCGACCGTTTATGAGCGTTTGGAACCATAAACATGGTCTGGAAGGTGTAAGCACTTTTTTTATCTACGAGTTTTTTTATTACTTAGAGTACTAAACATTATTTTAATTTTATCCAAGTTAAGGGTCATTTTAAGAAAACTTCAGTGAAAAAAGAAGATATTGTTTAACTACTTATTGTCAATTAGAAGTTTATCTTTTTTCTCAATCGTATAAGAGCTGACAGAAACTAGATAATAATCAAGACAAATCCATTTGTTATCTGTTCTTGATTGAGTGAGTCGAAGATGTTCTTTGTTTATTGAAAACGCCGAAAAATGTAGAAAATTTTGAAAATTAGTATAAAAGAAAATTGAACTTGTGTTCTGCACTAGTAGAAGTACAAAATATTGAGTCCTGAGCGTTGCGTGTAAAATTTCAAACTAAAGTAGGTGTAAAAATAATAAAATTAATATATGTCAAGAGAATCGATCAATTCTTTTACGCACGACAAAATTATATCGTAATTTGTTTGTAATCATAAAGTAATTTTTTTTTTTCAGATAAGGGGTCATTTACAAAGTACGTCACCACTTTTTTGACACTGTTTACCTCCCTCCAGTAATGCAAAGTCACACATCAATGAGCCCTTTCCTAAAAAAATACATCATTATTTCCTAATTTACCCCCTTCTATACCTTTTTATTTCAATATGAATTATTTTAACTACTCATAAAAGTATATGTCTAACAAAACTGTGAACTTATAAATTTTGTACTTAATAATTTACATATATTTAATTTAAATATATTGAAAATTAACTGAATGTGTGATCATTACGAATTATTTCATTACAGAGTTTATTCCAATTTTGTTTTCAAAGTAAAAATTAATTATTATTATTATTATTATTATTTTTTTTTTTTACAGAACAAAACATTTTCATTCCAAACCATTCAAAACTTTTACCTTGGATCAAATGCTATAATTTAGAGACACTGACTTCATAAAATTTTAATTATGAAAAAAAATTATTTGATGATCAAGAACGATTTGTTGAGGTCGATCGTGCATGTTGATTAAATACGCGTTTTTTTCCCGGACGAACAGATCAAAGATTGAATTGCCCTTCAGCTCCCTATTGAACTGTCAATGAGCTTATAACGTCTTCCTTTTAAATCAACCCTCCATTCAATTAAATTCATTCAAAGAGTTAATTCCCACTTAGCATAAAATAGTGAATAAAAAAATCCAAGGTACATTTTTAATCAGTGAAAAGAAGCGAACGAAAAGACTGAAAAACCGATGATTACAACGATAATTTAATTTAATCTTCTAGATAAATTTTTTTTAAACAAGATGTGTAAAGTAGATTTTTGTCCCCAACCTAAAATACTATTTTTCGATACTGGTGAAGTCTCGTTGCCAGGGTGATTTAAAAGTAGGTATAAAAAACTTTGATAAATATTGAGTTTTTAGGTACGATATTTCAAAAATTGGTAAAAAAAGGCAAGAATATATATTCAAAGACGTTCAAAACCCAATTGAACAGCCAGGAGGATCTCGAAAGTTTCAACTTTGTAAATTCCCTTTATCTTTCCGCCTTTCTTTCAGCGTCATCTTTTCTCAAATCCATGACTTTTATCTAGTCCCCTGTCATTTACTTCACGAGGCAGGTGGAAAATACGTGGAAAATCGTTGTCACTTTTCGATCTTTAAACTTTCACGAAAATGCAGCGCTATATATGTGTACTTTTTTTTCTCAAGATGAGATCATAAAGTCGGAAAAGTTTCTTAAAGAGTGCATTCTTTTGTAAGTGGGTTTTGTAAGGGATTCTTTTGAAATTTAAACTTTCTTGCTCCTTGGATTTTATTTGTTGCAAAGATACTCTTACAAAAGTTTACGGCATTATCTGGGAATTTTTATTTAACAATTTTTTGTAAAATGTAAAATGAAGTTTCGAAAAAAATTCTAATAAATTACGAAAAAAGAACTCGACATATATTTTTTTATATTGCGAGAAGCTTCTTCTCCTGCGTTTTTTACAACCCAAAATTACTGCCGGATTTGAAAATCGATTTCCAATAAATGCATGAAAAATATCTAATCTTATATTTTATCAGAGACTTTGAAAAAAAGTTTCCCCGTGTTAAAAGTTGAAGGCAAAGTTTATGGTACGAGAAATTTTATTAAACTGAAAAATCGAGCTCGCAATGTAAACTAGCAAGGGACATAAAATTTTTTTCCATGCAAAAGCGACTCCACCAAAACAAAAGAAAAATAAAAATTCTCGATATCATTTTTTAATTTTTGTCCACTCGAGTTTGTACGAGAAAAATAAAGTGAAAAGAGAGAAATCTGGATGCGGTAAATTTCGTTCGCAATATAATTTTTCGGCAAACTGCCAGAAATAATTTTTTTCTCGTGTATTTGATTTTTTTTACCAGCGTTTCTGGTGTTTCGTGCCGGGATAAACTCCGAGCTTACGCGAGCGAGCTTTGCCGCCGAAATTGCCCGAGTCCCGGAAAACTCCAGGACGAGTAAGACGCTTTCGCCAGTTTGGGGAAGAACCTCAACATTTTTCACCACAACATTTTTTTATTTTTTTTTTATTTTAGTTAAATGATTTTTATTCGAGGAAAAAAAGTTACAGAAGTACTTACTTTGAATTTTAAAACTAAAAACTCGCAATTATTCTCATCACGTTTTCCTAACTTATGTTTCAGGAACTTTACGCATTGCCGAGGTGGAAAAATTGTTCAAAAATTGAATAAGTAAAATTTACTTTAATCTTAATGAAATGCAATTTCAACGTTTAAAATTTCGTTCTAACTTGAACATTTTCGGTTAGACTCACATCTCATTATAATATTCTGTAATGGTGCATTAAAAATGCTTGTTACCTTCAATCTATTTTCACAAATTAATTATTCTTCTCAAAAACAAACCGAAAATTATCCTCACAATTCTTGTAATTTTAAAATTATTTTGTTTGCATAAAATTATAATATACATTTCCTAGAATTTTAAAAAATCTCGAATTTGATCCTTCCGCCCGCAAACAAAACCGCATTCGAAAAAAAATCTTTTTTCCGGGCTTGCACGCATCCCGTCGTAACTCAAACGAGCGCTTCCTTTAAAAAAATATTAAATAAATAAATTACCATGAAATGAATTCAACCCGACACCGGTAAACCTTACCTCTTGAATTGCAGCTTTTTATAAATTTTTCCGCGCTTCTTTTCTATGATCCCCAAAAAAAAAGGGTAGCAGCTAAAAAAGAGGGAAGGGGGGGGGGATGAAAACGGTATAAACCACCAAAAAGCCAGACGCGAGTAATTTAAACCGCCTCGTAAATCCTCCCACAATAGGCACACCGGGGGGTAGTTTTCCGGGCGGGGGTGGGGTGTGGGGGGGGGGAATAAAGATTTCGGCATCAACCCGCTCGTTGAAATAAAAAGTTTTTCGCCTCTCGCAGCAAGATGTTGTAATCCAGGTTTCGCGAATTCCCCCCGAACCAGGCCGCCCACGACCGCGACATTGGATTCTTGACATTAAAATTTCGGTGCAAGCGATGCAAATTTTTCTACTTTTGTGGTTTCCCGGAAAATTAATTTTTGTTCTTGTACATACGCGTAACAATATTCTTGATAAACAATGTTTTTCTGACATAAATAGTATGTCTTTATTACTTGTGTATCGAATACAGTTTAGAGATAGTGCGCTGGAAAGATCTGTTTTTCGCTTTGGTGTTGAAAAGCACTATTTCGACACTAGTGCGTAAAAAACGATTTATCGCATACATTGTCATAAAATGATATTCTGTCTGTTACATTTTTGTAAAAATTTGTATGCATAGTTAACTTAAGCATCTTATTGTGTTTTTGGGATTTTATTACCAGAAATCCACTTCACAACATAAATTAGTGAACCAGATATCTTCGATTTATTTGAAACAAAATATTTGTAATTAAAATGTCATAAAATTTTGTCGTACCTAATTTTATTTGCAAAATTTCATCCCAGTACATCGTAGTGTTACATTGAATTCGTAATCAAATCGTTTTAAACGAAGTTCAATCGACATTCATTACATTGCTGCAGAGGAGATTACAAGTATGCACTCGGTTAATTAAGTTTGGAAAAGAAAATTTCTTTCAGCACGATTCTCGTCACCCCTGGGGAATCCGCTTCACTTTACTTTAAGGTATTATAGGATTAATTTAATCATCCCTCAGAGAAAAGTACTTGTTGACAGATGGCTTCTAATGAAAAAACTCTAGTTGGTTTAAAGTTGAATGGAAAAACTGAATTTTCTAATTTTGAATCTAACTGACATTTTATAAAAATAAAACTACTCTATCGAATAAAAACTTAAAAATTTATTTAAAACATTAAAAAAAAAATTTTAAAAAAAGAGTGAGACAAACTAATTATTACTTTTTTTTTTTCGTGTTAATTAGTTACACACGGAGGAAACAATGCAGGGTTAAAGACAGTGAACGAAATTCGTTCACTCTCCCGAAGCCTGCGTTCACGGTAAAATCTAGTGAACGCTAAGTGATCACTCAAAAATCCAGTGAACGACAGTACATTACCCGTGTAGAGGGCGCGCGTTCACATAAAAAGATGGCACCGAACACAACGCAGCCCGCAGAACGATCACCTGCTTTGAGCGTGAACGCTGATCTTTGAAAAACACAGTGAATTATTCTCTCCGTGCAATAAGTATTATTTTTATCAA
This sequence comes from Encarsia formosa, assembly GCA_038277355.1. Classification (NCBI taxonomy): domain Eukaryota; kingdom Metazoa; phylum Arthropoda; class Insecta; order Hymenoptera; family Aphelinidae; genus Encarsia; species Encarsia formosa. Next base: position 2,820,456 of record CM076188.1, on the reverse strand, counting down.
TATGACTTCTAATTGTAAAACTCAATCGTCTATAGTAAGAAACAGTAGTAAATGGGATTCGATCGAGCGACACTTGGGTTACTAGTCCAACACTCTACTGACTGAGGTACTTAACGCATACGTAACTAGTCTTCTATAAAGTCCAAATCCAAAGTTTTTTCGATAATTATAAAAGTATTGTTCTTTTTACAAAATTTTCTCACATAATATGATAGATAATAAGCAATAAAAGCTAAAATATATTGAAATCATCAAAATTTCCTAACCTATACTATTCAAATAGCCCAAAATATACATATGGGAGCCCGACGAAACGTCCGCGACAAAACGTTCACGCGACTATACGTCTGTAATTTATAGTGTACAAAAAATTGAGTTAAAAAAGATTGTCAGGTTATTTTTTAAAACAATGCGCGCGTGGTGGCCGAAGGCCCCCCGAAGAGCGCGCCCTAATCCAAGTATTTGAGGGCGCTTTAAAGCTGAACGTCTGTAATTTATTATGTGCAAAAAATTTTGAAAATATAATTACATTCATTTACTCAAATTGAAAATACTGAGTATAGTTTTGTCGCGGACGTTTTGTCGCAAACGTTTTGTCCCCCAGACGTAATGTCGTAGACCTGTATAAATTCAAGATTGTTATAACTTGGGTAGATCTTCTCCAAGAAACAAGCGGAACATTCGATTCGTTTACTCCCATAATACGAATAAAACTCGTCTCGGGTTATCTCGGCCGTGGGTAAAAAAAAGGTCTGGTCGTGAATTTGGGAGACTAAATCCGAGTGAAAGAGCCAGGCCGTGACTTTCTTTGGGGCATCCGCGGGGCGCTTACGACTTACTCAAGCCCACTTAAGCCGACGACGTAGCTAAGAAACAGGGGGAGGGAAGCTTAACGTGACGGGCCGCCGTAAACCGAGAGTGAAACAAGCCTTTCCGGCACGATGACCAATAAAAAGCTCTCTCTCTCTCTCGCTGCTTATTGCACCCCCAACTTTTCTTATTGCGATCCGTGTTCCCCTTTTCTTCAGCTGTTATCAACCCTCCTAAAGGCCTCTCGACACGAAACTCATGCTAATTACGCGGTTGTGAAACAGGGACCTTTTTAAATTTTAAATTACACGCTTTTTTTTTATTGTTGCGAGTGTTATCGGAATTTAATTATCACTTGGGCATTTTTTCTTTTGTGTCGTGGGGTAAATATTTTTGTGTTGAAGATGGAGTGTGAATAAATTCAATAAAAGGGGTGGCTTGAGACTTACGCATGGCATTTTCTAAGAATGTAATTTTCACGCATACTCGTGTAAATGAACCTAGTTTAGTCTATATTAAATAACTAGAATTAATTTCAATATACATAAAATGAGTTTATTAAATGAATATGGAAAATATTTCTTTAAAAATAAAATTATAACTTAGTAAAGAATTTTAAAAAATGTATACAATAGAATATTATGAAACTATTAAAACTGAAATTCCCATAAAAAATTGCGTTTATACAAAAAAACCGTTACATAATTATTTGTAAAAAAAATTTTAAGTCAATACTGTTAAAATTTAAATATTTTCTGTAATACATGTGCTATCAACGATTCTAAGGTTTCTTAGCTAATTCTCATACGTAGTATTTTTTGTGATAGAAAAATAAAAATTTGTTTATTCTTTGTTTGCTGCCATTAAAAATATTTAATATTGATTAAAAACTGCAACGAAACAATTTTTCTCGAACTAGAAATATTAATTTTGCAATTTCGTCATATTTTTCACAATGTAAAACCGTACTAATAAATCTTCCACCAAACAGTTATTTCATATCCCACCCGAGTCCAATATTGCACGCTCTCCCAGCATCCAAAATATCGAAATCTAATTTTTGGATTCCCTCCCCAAAAAGTCTCATATCCTTTAATAAACCCTCGTCCTAGCATCCCTCCCTTTATCGGTTTATCCAATACCGCATACTCCCCAAAATGGCGATCGATAAAATCCAATCCTCCCCAAAAATTTTAATTCGTATCCCCTTTCCCGCGCACAAAGCCCGGGTTCTAACGATCCTAATCGCGCGGTCCGCCGCACCCAGGAATTCGGTTGCGCAGGTTTACATATTAAATCACGATTTAACCTCTTTGCGGGGGAGGATTACCCAACCTACCCCGAGGAAATTTTCTCGGATTACCCGAAAAACTGACTCTCCTCGAGGCCACGGGTAAACAAGCTTTTTTTCTCCTCATCTTATAAATCCTCATGATATTTGCTCCGTGATAAATCAAAATTCATTGGATTTATGGTTTTTAACGTCTTTGAGAAAGTTCGAAATAAAACAAAGGGGGCTGACCAAACCTTTTTTTTACGCGTCACGTAGAGTCCCCCGGGAGATAAATCACAACTCCGTGGCGACGATTTTGAAAGATCCTACGAAACTTTTGCAACTTTTATCGTCCCTAATTACCGCAGAGTGCAGTTGGCAACAAATTTTTTTTCTCTCTCTCTCTCTCTCTCCTCTTCTGTAAACTCCCCACGTCTTTTCACGCAGCTGTATTTGCCGTTAGCACACACACTGAGAATTTCGGGGGGTAGTTTGCTTTCGGCCCCCGAGATTTGATTTCTCGGGAATGAATATTGATCGCAGCCCCCCCCGCGGAATCACATAAATCCACGAATTAGCGTATCGCCGTATCATTGTTTAAGTGACGGGTATAACTAACTTGTAAATACAAAAGGGTGAATTATGCGCTTGCGCATGACTATTCATGAGATGACGAAAGGGTACCGGTATTTATACCGAGTTGACTTTACGTGTTTTCGAGGGCCGAAATCGATCGATGCCCCCCACTTCCCTGGGCAGTCGATTTCGGACGTCAGAAGCACACACCTGGCAACGGCCGTCCGGTCCAGATGATTTTGACGCGCACAGTGATTTAAGGGATTTTTCGAGGTGCTAAATTCGAGGTTTTTGATTTTACGTGTACGACGGATTTTGTGGTGTGGGAACTGCGCGGTGATTAGTGAGATTTTAATCTTGTTTAGTCGTTAATCATTCTCTGGAAGCACGGGTTGTTCAGTGACGAGCGAGCGACGTAAATGACTGGTTCTGCTTTGTTACGATGACGATCTTCCTTGACTTGCTGGAAGCGAGATTTTAAAATTTGATACTGCAATTATTTTTTAAATCATGATGCCGAGTTGGACGAAAACTTTCTACCGTGAAAAAAAAAGGAAGAATGTTTGGCCCACTGAACTATGTCTCGTTAAAAAGTATCTTACTTATCTTGGGTACTTTGGTGAATTTTTTTGTCACGGGGACATAAAGTTTAGGATAAACTCAACACTCCTAACAAGAAAAAATCAGCAGCTGCTCATTTTTTGTTCAATTGTGGGAAAAAATTTATTCCTTTATACAAAAAGAAATCTTGTATTTGTTTGGTAAAAAGTCTTTGAGGTGACAAAATTTTTCTGGTTCCAGAATTCTGATTTTAAATTAGCCTTTGAAGCTTTCCAGCACCTTATGACTTTATAATCTTATGTTTTTTTTATTTTTCTTTGCTCTTAATTATGAAAAAATAATGTGATCTGCGACTAGGTTTCATGATTTTTCAGAAGAAATGATTAAATTTATTCTTTTGAAAATGGTATTTACTTGATGAATTATTCAATTTTGAAAAAGCTTTAATCGTAATCCAAAAGCGTCGTGCAATTTCGCTCTGGAATAACATCTGAGAAAATTATATGTATAAACTTTATATAGCAGCGGTTTATTACGAGTAGCAATCCTGGTGCATTACATAAAATTATGTCGTTATCTTCAAAAGCGTCGCTTCTTCGTGGATGAGAACTCTTTGAACTAAATGGATGTTTCATTCAAATGAGCTTCATGAATTTTCGTTATTTCTGCTGGAAAGCCTTGCGTCGATATCGTCATTTTTAAATCACAAATGAGATACTCTTGAAAAGACTTGCGGTAACTTTAATAACAACTTTAGATTTGGAAGGAACCAATATTGATCTCTTCCTATCGATAAAGTCCCCGAATCGTTATTGCTATACTTGGTAGCGTTACAATAAACCTAAAATACTTCTCCAAGGCAAATAGCAAAGTTCAGTTGGTCCCTTTATACCCAGAATTTCTAAGCCTTTGTTAAGAAAAAATTGTGATTTTATCATAAACTGCAACAGAAAAGGGACCACTTATTATTTCCCAGATAAAAAAAAAATTTGTTTCATTCAGAATGTAGTAATAATACTTAGTAATAATGTTTAGTATTAAAAAGATAAGATTTTTTTCTCGTATTTAGTGGAAAAATTAGTATCTTTTCAATAAAAAAATCATGTAATTTATTTTAAATAACACTCCAGTCTAGCTATACAATATTGACACACTACAAGAGTTTTTCATATTTTACCAATTTTTATCATATTATTACATTTCTGCACACTGTCTGTATGATATTTTTTTAATTGATAATTAGTAATAATATTCATTGATACGTAGCTTTAAGCTGGTAAAAATTAAAAACGAAACTTAAATTTCAATTATCGGCCATTACTTCCCCCCGGGCTCATTAATTACCACCCATAAAAAAAAGGGTCGATGCAGAGTAGTTCGGTGAAAAAGATCGACCGTTAGATTTTCCACTGGATTAAACTACGGGGCAAAGTGAGCACCGCGTATACCTGGTCGGTCTAGTAACGACGCTAAAATTGCAAGCAGTTTGTTTGTCCGACCCGACTGACTTATGGGCCGCGTTTGCTTAACGACTTCATTAGCGCGTCTAATTCAACGTGAAATTATATAACATTGGATTTGTCCCGGAGAGAGAGAGAGAGAGAGAGAGAGCAAAAAAAAAAAAATAAAGCCATTTTCAACAAGCCGGAATGATTTATTCCCGGAAATGTGTATCCCGGACTCCTCATAATGATGATAAAATGAGTATTTTTGCGTGTATTTTTCTCATGCCGTATACGTGACGTGACTTTAAAACTTTTTAATTTTTTTTTTTTTTTTTTTTTTTTTTTTCTGCTGCGACGGTTTCTATTTCCGACTTTTTTGCTCTGTGGCAAGTTTTTTTTTTTTTTTTTCGCGAAACTCGTCCGGGATGATTTTCAATTTCCGTGGCGGTATTCTGATTTCCTCTGGCATTGAATTGTAATTTTCGTCGGGTTTCGATGCATTCTAATGAAACCCCGATGTGATTTCTGACTTTTCATCGAATTGTGGTTGCGGAAAAAAAACCACAATAATCGATTTAATTAAAATCGAAAGAGGGTTTTTTTTTTTTTTTTGCTTTTGTTCGTCATTAATTAATTTCGTTACAAAAAAGAAGCTTGGTTGTAACTTTTTTTCATTTTGTTTTCTATGATGGATATCATGTAATTAAAATGAAAATTTATCATATTTTTCAAAGTAATTAAAAACTTGTCTTTGATTAAAATTTACATGTTGCTGGTTTTATTTTACATTCCTGAATAAATATTAAACTTTAGGAATATTGACAGCCAAGATTGATGTTGAAGTATTGAAATATATTTTCGTGCGAAGCTATCGTTATTATTGTTCGAAAAATACTGTTGACATGAAAAGTCACAAAGAAATATTTTTCTAAACCTCTTGTTGAAATATCAACTTTAGTAATCATTCATAACGAGTATTAGCTCAAAAATTTATGATTAAAAATGTACATTTCGATTGATTTTTTAAATGTTAAATTTCAAGATGAAAGACTTTTTAAAATTGAAATAAAATTTTTCGATTGATTATCTAAATTAAATTTTAATCCCTCAGCAATTTTCATTCACGCCCATCCTACTCCTCAATCAAGCTCGAGTTAATGAAAAATCGATCAGTTTCAAACTTCTCGTCTCCTTTACAATTCAAATTGCCATTCCAAAGTCTAATAGGCCGCAGCTTTAAGCTCAACAACCCGTCAGACCAGCTCTACCTGATGAATGAAAATCATCTTTTAGCGACAATATTTTACTCTTATCCTGCAGTATAAATACGTATACACAACGTTTCGAGATTATTCAACAAACTTTGCTTGGGAAGAATCTTTTGAATTCCCGTTTTTGCACTGATTTTCTTGCAAAGTTTTCGAAGTGATTCACAATAAGCAATCAGGGAGGATAAAGAGAGACCGAGAATCCCAAACTTCGAAACTGAATGAACTCCTGAAAACCAGTTTGATCTTTGGATTCTTGACGATGATTAATTTATAAACTGATCTGGTTGTTGATTGTTGACTTAAATCTATTTTACTTTTTTATCATTTTTCTTTGTATTGATAAACCATTAAATGTAGTAAAAAGTCATAATTTGGCAATTCATATCATGAATAGTAGAACCAAAATACAAAAAATATATCTGATGGTCAATTAAACTTAAAATAAAACGACAATACAGACAATCGATTTACTGCTAAATTACAATTCTTTTACGTTCGTACAGAAAAAAAGATTCTGACGGGAATAAACCTCACCGTCTCACATTTCTCACATTCCGGGGGGAGAGTAAAAAAGGGAAACGGATTAAAATGAAACACTAGCGGTAAATACAGCAGCGCAGGAGAGAATCCTCATGCAATATGCAGGGCGATGTTTGCGCTCAATTTCGTCCCGACAATTAGATTCGGGAGGAGCAAACACACTCCATAGCTTTCCAGTGGCTTTCGACGCCCTTATTTTTCTCTCCCCCCTTTAATCTCTCCTACCTTTTAATCGGACCGCTTTCGTAACTATTATCCATCTGGGTTTACGATTTTGAGTTCTTGAAAGTTTGTCTAGTACTTGCTTTTTTTTCTGCTAGGAAGAAAAAAAATTCGTATTAATCGAGTTCGATGAAGTGGAAGATGGGCTGGCAAGTAGTACAAATCGATTTTAGTCGGACGGTACAGTGTCACGCACCACGCATTACCGATAATTGAATGCTTCGTTATAATATGGAAAATTTTTCATTTGAAATGTCGTTTTCTCATTTTATGGATGCACTTTCACTACTTAAAAAGAGGACAAAATTTATAAGAAATTAGAATTTTGTAAAAAAAATTACTTTTTTTCAATATTGCGTAAACACTTAACACAGAATTTTTAAATTTATACACGACGTTTGAAGTAATATTGAAAGTTTGTTGAAGGTTAAGCTGGCGCATTACATATTCAGTACACGTATGTTTTGCGTAATTTATGGACGACGTACATGCCTTAAAAGATCAAGCTCTAAACCACTCTCAACGCTGTAATAGTCTACATTATTAACAGCAGTTGAAAAAAATACAATTTTAGTATTTTGGATAACATGAATAATTTGTTGATAACAATATTATTAGTATACAGACTGATCCCTACTTTAAATAATGAAATAAAATCCGTCCCATAAATTAAAACATAACCTGTAAGTGATGCTAAGGCAAGAATAAATTCCTTGAAAAAATCTTGCACAGCTTGCATAAAAAGCCCAACCTAATAACTCACCTATCGATGAAAATAGAATAGAAAAAAGAAAAGTGATGAAAATCATGGCACCAGTTTTTTCGTACTCGCGGTTCGCAATTATTCACGGTGGTCTTGCTCCTCTCCAAGGATACTTCATACGCAGACGGGCTATATATAGACTCTCAGAGGGTGGTGCACGGGGTAGTGAGATGTTTACGAGGCATCTTTGCATGCTTGCGGTTCGTTATACAAGACGCGAAATAAGCGGCCAGTGGCTCGGCGATTCGACCTAATTTACGAGTTTCGCGGTTCGAACCGTCTGATAAGGCGTCACGCCCCCCAAAGTTCGGAATTTTGAATGGGACCGGGAAAATCGTTGCGGTTTGGCGTTTTGACCAACCGGGAGGAGCCGTACAGGATTTACGGTTTTGGTATTCTTGGCTGCATATCATTTTGGTATTTTACCCTGGATCTTTCTATTGAAGTAGATTATGTACTATTTTGAGGCGCACATTTTCGGAATCTTGATTTACCATGCGATTAAATTTTAAAATTATTATGAATATTAGGTTTTAAATTTGGCACGTAAATGGTTTTATTTTGTTGGTACGAAATTTCAGGGAAGAAACAAGGTTTTTTTACGTATTTTGAAAAATTTTTTAAAAGAATTTAAAAATAATTATTTACAGCATTTTATGAAATAATTTAAAAGAGTTATTTACTATAATTTTCATAAACTTTCAAAAAATTTTAATTTTCAAAATTATCTTTTTGCTCTATTTAATAATAACCACACAATAACTGGTCCAATTAGTCAGAAAGTAGAGTGAGTGACTCGAAATCGTTCGGTCCCGGGTTCGAGACCCAATTCTTCACTATAGCCGACTGATTTCTGCTCAGTTTGTATTGTGAATACATTTATAAAGGATAGATAAATTCATTTACTTCATAAAAATAAAAAAAAATTGAATCACACCTGAATGTTGTTTTTTTTTTTTTTTTTTTTTTTTTTTTTATTTATTAAAAATTACAGAGAGAAAAAAAGTATTTAGAAAAGATTGAACTAATATTTTAAATTTAAACCTATAAAAAGTTAACTATATTAATTTTAATAGAATTTTTATTTTTCTTTAACAAATAGCTTTGAAAAATATATTGTTACTACTTTCATGACCTCAAAGTTCAGTGAATAAAAAAGTACTTTTTTACTATAATATAAACATATTTTTTAAATTAGATTTTAAGATCCTCAATAATATCAAAAATCATTTCGTACATCCTATCTTAAGCTAATAATCTTAAATAGTAAACTTTATGAAAACAAAATAAAAAGTGTTTGAAGGTATTCGAAGAGAAAATTCCATTTTCGTCGGGAATTTTAACATTCCGTCGATAGAGATTTCAATCAAATTCGCAGGTATTCATCAGGCGCGCAAATATATTCCGCCATTTTAACCCACTTTCCGAGCCATCAACCCTTGCCCAAAAGAGAAATATTCGATTTTAATCGCTTCCCCCTCCCCCCGTTCTCGAAAAAAGCCCAAATCAGATTATCAAGATCCCCGGGAGTTTTTTTTTCGCGCCTGGAGGGAGTCACGCGATATCGAAAGAAAATGTTCCCCCACCGCGAATCGATTCGCCGAGTGTAATAATAATGTTATTGGAGCGTATTAAGAGAGATTTACACGCAAAATTTGTACATTTATTTGGGTCAGGAAGGAGCTCAGACGCACCCGGCTGGTTATTATCGGTTGAGGCATTAATTACGCGGAATATTCGCGCACCGCCGCATTAATTACCCGAGCTGTTATTATACGGGGCGTTGTTGTGCGCTACCTAAAAAAATTAATCGTATTCAAAAACTACACAAAGCGCTTTTTTACCAAATTATCTTGCCTAAGATCATTTTTAAAGCTTATGTACCTCACAATGTCTAAAAAAACCGTAGCCGAAAATCTGCCGCGAATAATGTAACAACTGGCTTACTTTTTTTGACTAAAATTTGTCTAAATCACTTTATTTATTATTTTAGCCCGCAGAAAAAAATATTAAAATTACCTTTGCTACCATACCGTTGATATACTGTAATAAAAAAAATTTTCGACACACCAGCCGTGAATAAAATGAGCTTATAAAAATCGCAAGGAGTCATTTTATTCGCGGCTGTCATGTCAAAAAAAATTTTTTTTAGTATAATATATCAATGGTTTGTGATATCAAAGGTCATTTTCACATTTTTTGCGTCTTTTAGAGACATTTTATTGGACAAAAGTATCTCCGTTGTTACTTTATTCGTGGTAAATTTTTCTTCGCATGGGCAATCAAATTGAGCTTTTTTGGGGAACAAGATTGATGATATTATTCGTTTGTACTTTTGTTTTTTAGTTTTTAGTTTTCGCTTGACCCGACCCTCTTGATGTACGAGTAAGGTGCGCGTTGTTTAATTAGCTGAGCTGCTGCGACTATGAAAGGCCGCGTGATATTCCGCGGAGAATTAATCTTATCCTTTCTGCTGCACCTCTTGCACTTTTGACTGGGTTTTGTGAATTTTCTCTCTTTTCAGGTTTAATTAAAAGCTTTTAATTAATGAGGGTGTATTTTTTGTCGCTTTAGGTGACTTAAATCTCTTGTTTTGTAACTGTTTGATTTAACCCTGGTTTATTGATTTTTTTTTGTTCTAATATCGGTCTCGAGTTAAAATTTTTTGCACAATGTAAAATAATATTTATTAAGGATAAATCATTTACTATAAAATATTAAAATTTTAAATTTTGAATTTTATGCTCTGAATCAATTACTTAGTTCATTATTGCAAAGGAGAATTTTATGATTGTTAAAAACTGTGCCTTAAAATTAAGTGCGCATTAGAGTAAATTTTGATGCAAAAATATTCAAAGCTGAGTTAGTAGCAACTGAAATGCGGCTACCCCTTTAAAGTAAGTGGAATTAGGTGGTCATTCAAACTTTTTACTGCCTTATTTGAATAAAGTTTAAAGAAGACTTTTTTAAAACACCGCAAGCTAATTTGCTCATTTGGTACAAAAATTAATTTTTTCACATTTTTTTATAATTTAGGTTTACAGAAAATAAAAATATAAGTTGGCTTTGCATTTTCACAAGATATGATCTTAAAAAAAAAAAAGTTTTTTATTTTCATTTGTTTCTGAGACACATTGCGAACTTAATAAACACAGTTTTGAAAGAAATTCAGCAGCTGTGAGATATTTATGAAAATAACCATTTTAAAAGTCAAAATAAAAACGTTTAACATAATCTCTCATGAACCCTATTTGAATATTTCCAAGATCCTCACTAAAATTGGTGAGCTAATTATATGAGCTATATATAACAACGATATAATTTTTAACCAACGGGAAATTTTAAAATATTGCACTCCACCTAACAACCTGGAGTTTCTGAAAGAATATAATTTAAATACAATCAAAAAACTTAAAAATCAATCATTTTACAAAATTTCCATCTTAACAAGTCTAAAATTAAAAATAAGTAACAAATATTTATCAAAAAATAAATTAAAATCATCAAAACACACAGCAGGCAACAAATAAAAAAAAAAATTCTCATAAAGTTTAGTTATTTTCGGTGATATTTCATCGAAAGCTCATGATTGACTTACAAAATTTTATGTTTACATTTAATTATGGGGCTTCCAGAGTGCGATGAAGCCACCAGTAAAAATTGTTAGTAACAGAAATTCTGACAGCCATGCGGTTAGGTACCTGCGTTGGACGCTAAAGATACAAAATCGCTGTGGCTAAGAATTTCTGACAGCAGTCATAGCCTCACTGCATCCGCGTTACACGCTACAAGATACACGCTAGCTGTAACTAATCGAATTTTTTAATAACAGACTTGTATATTGAATGCAACTACTTTACTTGCGGTTAAAAGTAAGCCCTCTAGTGGTCGATCAACAAACTTCAAAACTCAACCATTTTTCAAGCTTGTGTTCACACCTTTGTAAATTCGCGCATGTGCATAGAGGAGAATCGGCCTGAATCATCGAGTTGAAAACCTTTGGAGGTTACGTCGACTGCTAGCTTAGTGCCGCGTAGTATAAACTATATACATTAGTTTTTTTTTAGTTTTTGATTTATTTCTTTCTAAAATGACTTTTAGCCTACGTTTTTTTTTTAACTTAATCGTTATCTCATGCGTTTAAGTAATTACTCAATTTTTTTTTCTCACTTCTTTGCATTTTTCGGCCAGTAAATACTGTTTTTTCGAGTCGCTCGCTCGACTTCCATTAGTCCAGCGAATACAGCGCACAATTTGTGACTTGTCGGCTTCGAGTTTGTATAAATATAAAAGTTATACATATTTCAAATAAAAAATAAATTATAATAAAACTAAAAAAAAAGAATAAAAACTAATTAATTAAATAGCCTTATTCTTTTTCATTCTTTTTTTTACAAGATTAAAGTCTTTTTTTTATACAATTGTTTATCGAAAAAAAAAAGTTCGGTAAGTCCTATTACTCTCTATTAAATTCACGCAAGAAATTACATCAACAAAATTGTACTTTTAATCACTCTCGCTAAAAAAAAAATTTCTCTTTCTTTCTTTTTCAAACTTAGAAAAAAAAGTGTTGTTTTTTGTTTGTGTCCGTAGAACTTGGAATTAATAACAGTCGAGCAAATCTGTTTATCACGCACGCAAGCCCTTCAATCCAGACTGCGTGACGCTAAATTGGCCTCGCAGTCGCGGCGCTATTTTCATCTGTTTCTGGCCATTCAATTAGTTTTGGACGTTTGACTCTAACGTCTGACCACCGGAAGGTTTAGCCTACTCGGTAAATGATTATGACCGGACTTTTGACTTTATTCAATGGTTAATTGCTTTCCCGTAAATACTCGGCTGAAAATAAATAACGAGCAACGGTTATTATTTTCGTCAAATTTTTTCACTGCACTTGTTAAATTTCTCGAAATTTCGAGTGACATGAAAAAACGTTTTATTTACTGCAGGTTCTTGCAACGACAATTTTTAATTATTTTATAAAATTTTATGAAGTCGCACCGGGATCCACGCGACAAGGACATTTGTTTTATAAATATTTAGTTTATTAACAAAGCATTCAACAATAATAACTTTCTAATTGATGATTTTTTTAAAGAATATTAGTATTCATAAAAAAGGGACATTGCAGATTTTTACAGCTTAATTATAGCTTAATACAACGTTTTAAATGAAAATGAAAATTTAAAATTGCGATTTTAAAGGTAAATTAGGACACGCGATATTTTCCATCTCACTCTTTACCATTAACGATAAAAAAATGATAGATGAAAAAAAAAATTAAGCTCACTAGCGATTTAAAATTTTTTTTTTCAAAAGTAGCATTAATAAAAAAGCGTTTTAAAGCAGATTTTTCGTTACAAAGTTTTAATGAAAAATTAAAAATAGGGAAGCATACGTGATATTCCCCATCTCATCCAACAACAAAATTGTTTCTCTTTAAAAAACCATGGATAAAACTTTTAAAAAGTACCTCAGACAATTTGACTTACTGGATTTTCAAGCGGACACTTTGATGTGAATTATGGGACGTCCGAGAATCTCGAAGTCTTCGATTAGCGATAATTGAAAACCCTACCAATGACGAATTTCACGTTTGACGTTAAATCGTTAAAGCGTTTAAGGGACTCGGGTCGCGTACGTTTAGCCCGGCAATTCGTCATCTTGCTAATTGCCGGGACTCGGGGGTTTATTTCGATAAAGATTAATTTCCCCCCACCCCAGACGCCCCTTGTAATTTACGCTTTCCCTAATTAACTAATTTTTAATTGGTGCTAGTAAAAATAAAAATAAAAAAACATAAAATGTGGTTCCACCTTTTTTCGCACGGTAATTACGATTATTTTCAAAACCCGCGCGCACGCGTATATTTATGAAAATCGCGTCGACGGGGACATACATCGACCGACGGTTTTTTGATCCGATCGTGATGGATTTTATGTGAATTTATTCGGGGAGGAGGCGCGAATTTATGAAATGCAAATTAATTTTTCATCCGGGGGTAATCGATTTCGCGGACGAATACCTTTTAATAAATAAAAAGTATCGGGTATAAATTTTAACGCACAATTTATTTCGCTTAGCGTGGTGAGTTAACCTTTATCGGCCTGTGTTTACCTACCTACAGTCATGGTAAAAAATAAAAATTCAATTTGAAAAGTTTACCTTTTAAGGACGTGAGATACTAAAATGAAGGTCACGAGAAACTATTGGAATCTTTTCTTGAAGTCAAAAGAATGTGGACTCCCTCCGCTCCGCAATAGAGACGTCTAACATCCTACTATCTTCGTTGTGAGTTTTTTTTTATTTTAGGTAAATTTTTGTAGCGTCCTTAATTTGTTTGCTTGTAAGTTATAACTAAAACTGAATAATTCATATGCTTATGATAAAATAATCTCCTTACAACCTGTCTTGTTAATACTTGAAGTTTTAACTTGAAAAATGTTCGAGTTTTGAAGTTTGTTGATCGACCACTAGAGGGCTTACTTTTAACCGCAAGTAAAGTAGTTGCGTTCGGTATACAAGTCTGTGATTGAATCGTTCGATTAGTTACAGCTAGCGTGTATCTTCTAGCGTGTAACGCGGATACAGTGAGGCTATGACTGCTGTCAGAAATTCTTAGCTAAAGCGATTTTATATCTTTAGCGTCCAACGCAGATACCTAACCGCTTGGCTGTCCGAATTTCTGTTACAAACAATTTTTGCTGGTGGCTTCATCGCACTCTGGAAGCCCCATAATTAAATGTAAACATAAAATTTTGAAAGACAATGATGAGCTTTCGATGAAATATTACCAAAAATAACTAAACTTTATGAGAATTTTTTTTTTTTCTATATGTTGGCTGCTGTGTATTTTGATAATTTTAATTTATTTTTTGATAATTATTCTAATTATTATGATATTTTATAGAATATTATATATTCGTTACATATTTTTAATTTTAGACTTGTTAAGATTGAAATTTTGTAAAATGATTGAATATTAAATTTTTCGATTGTATTTAAATTATATTCTTTCAGAAACTCCAAGTCGTTTAGGTAGAGTGCAATATTTTGAAATCCACAGTTCAATTTCCCATTGGTTAAAAATTTTGTCGTTGTTATATGTATATAGCTCATGTAATTGAATTTTAATTTTCTACTTCTTACAAAAAGTTTTTTGTGAAGTAACTTACTAAATAGTGAATAACTCATTAATATCATAGTAGAAAACCGAAAATTATAGGTGAAAATTTATAAATAATCATTATATTATTTAAAAATTTATTTTAATATTATTTATATTTTACATTTTAAAATTATTATTTCACTAATCCATATAAATTTTCATTTTAAATTATTAAATTTAAGTACTTTCAAAATTTATTCAACAATTTAATAAATCCTGCGCATTTAATTTTCTTCTTGTAAAACATTTCATCTCAACATCGAAAAAATAAAAAAAATATTCTAGAAAGTGTAATTTTAAGTTCAATTTTTTATCTCTCAAACCACACACGTCAAATCATTCATTTCTTCTCGCAAAAACACTTTCTAAAAACTGGATGATTTTTTTTTGAAGAATGAAAAGACTCTATCGGAAAACTCGAAATCCGAGGTGGTTCTTTTGACTCTACTCTTCACCGTTACTTTTTAAAATCCAAACACGACCTTTATATTTTTCCTCTTCCTTCCTCCTTTCCATTCCTACCACTCTTTAACTCTCTCTGATTCTCGTGTCACACTTCAATTCTCTTTCATTGTGCAGCCCCGAAGCATCGTCTCAACGTCGCGTCGTTATTCTCAATTAAACTTGATGGGTTAATGGACCAGAAGCTTACGTGTCATTTGTTCCGGCTTCTCTCTCTCTCTTTCTGTTTTTCCGTTTGAAATCAGCCCATTCATTCATGGAGAGGCATACGTGTTCAGCTTACGAGGATCCGGTTGTTCGGAACTGTGACATATTCATATCCTTCGATTCAAGTCAAGAGCCTCGGATCTATATCATCAGAACAACGTTCATATTTTTATTATTATTTACTGTTACGACTTACAGCTGTAAGAAACACAATGAACGTAATTCACTAATTAAACGGTTCCGATTGCATTGTCAAGATATTTTAATTCAATTAACCGATGGACGATTCAATAACACTTACTTTTATTTTGAATAAAAGTGCATTAAAAATTTGTAATACTATAGAGCCGAAGTCAAAAAATCAGACCCTGCGTTGTGTAATTTAATTTTGCACTTTAAAGAAGTAAAAATTTAACAAAATGACAAATCCTAAATTTGTCGACCATTCACTTAAAATAATTAATAATCATCAAATAAATTAAAAAACTTATGAGTCAATTCACAAAATTATTAGAACTATAAGACTATACAATCTAATAGTTTTGGATTATAATGATTGTTTTTGCAAGAGAATTATTTTATTTTTCATTAAATCGTACAATTGTTTGAAATCGTAAATTTTTCATCTAGTTCAACATCAAAGATGATGATTGATTGCTACGTCTTTATTACAAAGTTTTTTTCTACCTCTGTCATTATTTGATCCAACGATAAGTAATTAGTTGAAGGAAAAGAGATCGTAGAACAAAGAAGATTAAGCGGGAGTTAATTAGAAGAATCAAAGTCCGGCTTTGGCAGAAAAATATTTGTCGAATGAAAATTTTTCGTGAAAGAATTACATTAAAAAAATCTTCAATAATTATTACAGTCAAAAACTAAAAAACCATGATTTGAATTAATTTGGAGGTATACATTCTTTTACGCCTGCCGAAATTTCGGTGCCATTCATCAAGATATTATTTACTCAAAGACGATAGAGCGAGTTTGCGGTGGGACAATAGACACGCGTCAGAAGACAATTTTAATTAAAGCCGGTAAAACAGCGTCGCCCGATTTTATAAATAAATTTTCATTATAAACTACTCGAAGTAATAAATTCCCCTCCGCGTAAATGAGAAATTCAAGGCTCGTGAGTTATAACCAAATATCAGGTCCCGCAAAAAGGTTAAAATTTCAATTCACCGGGACACATCTCGACGAAAACAAAAAAAAAATCTCGCCGAAAATTAATTCAGCGGACCGCGGGTAATAATCTTTATTAGGGATAATACTCGAAACTCTCCTTTGGAGACTTTACAGGGGTACCGCGGTGGCCTTTAATTAGCCATTGTTCAACGGCTCCCGCGCTATCGTATAAATTTTCTCGGGCGCCCGGGTGTGTAGCATGTAAATTCCGGGGGGAGGTAGGGCGCATATTCGGCTCTGGCGCACCGAAACCGAGCGTGTTTTTGTTCTTGTTCTCATCTGCATCGGGACTGGACTTTTACCGCTCGAATGGTATTTGATTATTGCGGGGTAGGTGTCTTTGAATTCGATGAGTCGGTCGATTAATTTTTTTAAATCTTTTTTAAAAACGTGTGAAAATAATATAAAATGAATAAATATAGATAGGCTGATATCGAAGGACTATGCACTCGACAAACACTAATGATTCTTTTGATTCTACGCGACTTTTTTGGCACAGTTTAAGTGTTTTGAACTTAGGAATCAATTTCAATAATATTTTTTCAAGATTTTTACTCGATATAAAATTTATATTTGATTGATTATATTGATTCTATGTGTGATTCTGTAGTATTTCGGGTTGTTTTACAAAAAATTCGTCGCAAAGTTGATTAAAAATAGCATCCTTCAGCAGGTGACAGAGCTTATATTTTAAAGATTAATTGAATTATTGATTTGAAAAAAAAATGAAAAAAAATTTTTTAAAAATATATGAGTGATAATGGGCTGATAATGGGTTTTATAAAGAAGCTGGAAGAATGAAAAAAAAATATATATTTAATTTTTCTTTCAAACTTTTTTATCATTTAAAAAACAATAGATGTTTTTTTTCATTTTTTATTCAGATTTAATTCTTTTTCTAAGACAGTGACTAAAAAAAAGTAAAAAATTCAACGATTGCATTGATTTGAATTACCAGTTGATTGGACCAAAATTGAAAAAAACGTTTTGTCGAAAGCAGTTAATGTTTCTTTGAACTCATTTTTTAAAAAGCAGTGCCAAGATTACACCATCAGTTTCGCCGTGGCCTGGAAACTATCTCAACCAGCTAGTCAATCTGCAACCGGAGAAGTGTAAACATCAACAAGAGAGAGAGAAAGAGAGAGAAACTTTAATAGGTTCTCTCGAATGTACTATAACATTATTATGTAAACCATTTTGCTGTGACGCATCGAATTGGAACAAATCAACTACGAATTTTATAATTTCAGTGTAGACAATCAAGAATGATTGAAAGGTTTTCATCGATTGTCAATATATTACATTGTACACATGTTTATTTACTTTTACAGGTGTCTTGCATCAAAAATAACGTTAGTAAATAGTTACGGATTTGACACATGAAGTTCAAATATTCGAAAACTATTTAAAATTTCATGACTGTTTTGATAGAAAATTAACTTTTAATTATTGCGTAATGAGAAATTTTCGTATGCATGACATCAATGGATCAAAGTTAATATGAAATGTTTGGTAATAACAGAAGAGTTTGTTGTTGACAGTTTGACGGATAATTAATGAACCGATCATAATAACATTGAGCAGCCGGCTCGATGACACTACGGCCTTTTGGCTTGCGATGTTTTCTTCATTAAGCGCATAGAAAGCGCGCAAACAACCGGCTTGATTAAATTAATACAGCCAATATTTATTGCATTTACACAAGGCTCATGAGGTTTGCGTTGTATATTTAATGTTATTAGCAACGATGAGTTCTCGTTGTTTATTTTTCTGATTGAATACTTTTTTTTTTGCCGTTATGAAAAATTGTTTATAAAAATATCCAGACTGCAATTAGAATAAAATTACCATATTTAATTATTACACAAAGCATCAAATTTTTTTTCTTCTGTAGTAACTTTTCGGATTACGTATTTATTAAACTTTGAGCTTGCAAGCTTGAATGGAGTTGTGCTTTTTACTGCCTTTATAAAATAAAATTTGCTAATTAAATTTTGGGACAGAAAAGCGTTTTAAGCTGATGGGGTTTAATGCTGATAATGTACGATCTTTTATTTAACTTGCAATAGCTTTAAACATGTTATGCACCAAATTTAGCATCATAAAATTTATTCATGCACGAATCTTTTTTTCCATATTCACATAATTTTTAATTGATTAATAAATGAATAAAAAAGACAGTTCTTTCAAATTAAATTTCAAAGTTTTATTTACATGCGCGTGGTTTGAAAGCTGTAAATCATACTTTTGAAGTTTGAAAAAAAAAGCGTAGTTCAAAAATATCCCAGTTTATTTTTTTGGAAAAAAATTTTTAGTTTACCAACTTTCATGTTTTTTAATTGAAAAAACATTTTTAGTGGTTGCATAAACTTTCGAAGCATCCATCCATTGACAAGTACTCTTCTGTTTATTTTTCGAGGTGTATATTTGACATTTAAAAAACAAGAAAATACATTTTTCCGAGCATTTTTCCCTTTTAAAGGAATAGTAATGAAATGCGACTAGCTTGATAGTGGACAGCTTAAAAATTTTAATTTTTGAGTTATCAAAGAAAACTTATTAAAAAAAATTAATGAAAATTAATTTTAAGATTTATTGGCTACAGGAGGAAAATAAAAAATAATATAATTAAAAATAAAATCACTAAAAAATCAATAAATATAAAATTCAATAAAAAATAAAAAATAAATTATAATTTAAAAATAGAAATAATTAAATATATTGTGATGATATAAATTAGTAAATCAAATAATATCTTTTAATATTTTTAGTAAGACACTAGAAAATAAGAATTTTTAGCTGTATTTAGAAATTATTTCCATGTAAAATCAAACTTCCGCGAGTAAACTGAAGCTGGTTTAACCAAAGCGATAAAGTTAAAGTATAAAAGAAAATAATAAAAACGTAATTTTGCGTTTAACAATAATTGCTTGAGGCTTTAAAACAATACGCGCGTTGTTTCAGGTGGCAGTGCCGCGGTTAAACCGCAATGAGTTTTAATTGCCAATCCATATTGCTTGATAAAGCAAATACTTAGTAACCGCGTTATGTTGGCCAGGCTTCAGGTACGGTAACAAAGCGTCTGAATTTGCTAACGAAATGTCTTAATTGTTATGGAGGGGAATCACTTGTGAATAAGTGTTTAAAATTAATAAATAAACATAGCTGGATTTCGCTTTTATTTATTTACGATAATAAATTGTTTTGCGGTCGAACGAAATCAGAAAGAGTTTGAAACGAGAGAATGAAAATACAAAAGCAGGATTAACTTTTAATTAAATTCTTTCTGGGGCATAAGTGCTCGATTATACGATGCGAAAACATTCTTTCGTATTTCTGAAATTTACTCAGATTCATTAGTGTACGAATGCGAGGAGGCGCTCGTCTACGGTCAGGCATTAATGCGAATTTTCTGAAAGTCGACTTATTCAACTCCGGTCGGGGCAAAACTTTTCTCCGTATTCATTAAACAGATTGTAGCTCTGTGGTGTTAGAGAGAACTTTTAACCCTTTTTTACGGGGATATTTTACTTTTCCATTTTTACTTTTAAATAAGCTTTAAAAATTTTCTCGAGAGATATATACTTTTGTGAAATATTTGAAGGGAAAATTTCTTCTTCCACCCCTGCCTTGTTTTAATCAAATCATGTATGGCTGGTTTTTATTATTCTGTTCATTTTGAGATTTTTATAAGTGAATCTGTAATGATGCGTAATATTTAATAAACATTTTTTAACAGGACATTCTCTCAAGTTTTTTTTATTCCTAAATTAATAATTAAAATATTTAAATTTGGTACTCTATTTTAGTTGATTTCCAAACACAAGTTTTACTAGATTGTAGATAATATTTAATAAATTGACTGAAACAAAAAAA
Source organism: Encarsia formosa (assembly GCA_038277355.1). Taxonomy (NCBI): domain Eukaryota; kingdom Metazoa; phylum Arthropoda; class Insecta; order Hymenoptera; family Aphelinidae; genus Encarsia; species Encarsia formosa. The sequence goes on along the minus strand of CM076188.1, from coordinate 2,800,097 downwards.
AAATTTAATTTAAACTCTAGTAAGTTTTGAAATGTAAAGAACATTGACTTTTTTGGTTTAAATTTTGTATAAATCTCGATCTGTCCTTAAATAATTATTCATGTTTTTACCGAATATTGTAGAGTAAATTTAAATTAAGAATAAGTTTAAGTTGTATAAATTCTTTTTATTTTTTGTTTTAGCAGTCGGGAAAAAGGTTGAATTATAATTAAATATTCTGTTGAAAAATTTAATAGTATAAAATTTTAATTATAAGAAGATCAATTTAATCTCCATACCAAGAACATTAACTCAATTCTTAAATTTTCAAGCTACCCTGCCAAATGCAATGCGAATGAATCGCTGACACTCAAATTTAATTACTTGATAAGCTTTATACAAATATATCGCACTAACTTTAAATAAAATTTAATTTTCATTAATAACAAAATTTTCAACCCCTTTATTTTTCCAGGATCCCTGGTTTACCAGTTAAATAAATTAAGGGGAGCCACTCGCCGGCTGAAAACAAAAGTTTCAAGCCTCGCAGGGGTAATGGCCGGGCGCAGAGGCTCGGAATCTAAAACAGAAAAACAACAGAGTGACCGAGAGTAGTTTAAGCTATCGTCGTCCGGGACGATTAATACCAGCAGACGGGAAAAGTGCTGCTACTGAGAGACTTTATCACCGAGCAGCTTTTTCTTCTCTTCCTTGTCGTCCTCCTTCCGCCTTGGATCGTTAAAAGAGAGGTGCCATTCCGTTTATCCCGGCGAGACGGATTGTTTACAGTTTTATAACGAGCGCGATGGGTTATTTTGTCAATCGCATCGTGCCTCGTTGACAGCATTTGATATTAATCGATTTTTCTTGATGATGACAAAGGGTGTTTGGTTTATATGAAATCTTTAAGTAGCTCAAAATAGGAGATTTAGATACTAGTGCGATAAATAAGGAATCTGTGAGTGGCTGGTTTTGCGGCCGAGGGAAGCAAGGGTTCTTAATTATTTACTTACAATTATTTGAATAATGATGAAATCTGATGGTCCAAAAATTAAAAGTAGAAATAAACTTACTTAAATAATGTGAAAAATATAGTATTGTATCTAAAAACAAATAAAGGGAATAAGAAAAACATACTTTGTATTTTACTACTTAATTAAAGGTTAAAGATTTTAAAATCTATTGTATTGATAGAAAATACAGAAAGTAAGTTAGTTGAATTTAAATAAAACAGAGAGAGTACATATAAAAATTAAATAAAGCAAAATTCACAATTTTTAATTAAATAATGTAGAAAAAAAGTATAGAAAATACAGAGAAATATGTAAATGAAAAAAAAATGTCCAGCTAACTTCATAACTGTGATGTGTTCCGTAAAGATGTATTATAACAAAAATAAAAGTAATATAGAAAGAGAATTAAATAAAGAGTTTAAATTAAAAAAAAAAGAAAGTGTCAAGTGCCAGAAAATACGAAAATTGTGTCAGACCTTTCGGATATTGTACGAAATGCCAGGCGATGAATAAAAAAAGTGAACTACGTGCTTGGACGTTCGTAAGCAGTGTACAGAAGAAACATTTATCAGTGAATTTTCTTTCGAAAATAAAAGAAAGGATTTTAAATTTAAGAACCAAGCCTTTAAACGTTTAAAAAATATGAATTCGATAAATCCAATCTTTTAAGCTTGTTGACTATTTGGCTTTAAAAATTTTGCTATTACTGCGAATGTACATCGTAATGTATGGGCATACGCGTGATTATCAGCAAGTACATTGTGGTTATTGCTGACAGAAACAAGAGAACAAATTGACTGTATTACATTGAATATTCAATGTAATGTATATAGAGAGATATTTTGACATTTCTGCGGTGAAACTGTGGTACAGTACCAGAATAAGTAATTTCTATTTGGCTATAAACTTAATCTATTGCATTATAACTTTTATTTTTATATATTTTTCATCATAATTATCAGTATATTTATTACTAAAAATATTTTATTGTTTAATATTTTGCTATAAATTTAATCTGTTGCATTACAAGTTTTATTTTAATATAGATTTCATCATATTATAATTATTAGTATATTTATTACAAAAATATTTTATTGTTTAATTTTTTCTTAATTTGAGTTCATCATAATTAACAGTATATTTATTACGAAAAATATTTTACTGTTTAATTTTGCATTTAATTCTTGAAAGGTTACTAAACATAGTTACTTAGGTACAAAAATTTCATTAAATAATTTTATTATTTTTTAATTTTCATAAAGAAACATTTTAATAAATTCTCAAATTAACATCAGCTCCACGAGAATGTACAATTTTTATTTCCTTAGCATTTGATTTAAGATCCTCTCAATCCGGACGCACCCCTTGGTTATAAAATCAGGATTTCCTTTATTTTCCACAATATTTTTATCTCGGAAAGAAAACAGTAAACAACGTTAGCGTCAAGCTTTTAAATGTATGCACAACACTCGTGCCACACCCGGGACGCGTGTCCCAAAAATTACGAATTTCGTCGAGTCAGCTCGTAGGAAATAAAAAAAAAAGAAAGAGCTGGGAAAAAACAAAGCAACTGCTCTTTGTATCGATTTTACGAGCGAATTCAAAAGTCGTCTAGCGTACTTTGACGTCCGAAAACAATCTTAAGTCTCTCAACGAGCGCTATTTTTTTCTCTCTCTAACTTTTTCTTCTTCTTTCTTTTTTTTTTTTGTTCGCTTGAATATTTTTCGAGTTGTGACACGTGTCACCCCGCTGCCCTTATGTGAAAAACTCTTACGCTCCATTTGCGACTTTTGGCTTTCAAATTTTACTCCTCGCTCACGACTGGTTCGTCCCCACGCTCGTTTGAGCTTTAAAGTAACACGGATAATTCACGTATGAAAAAATTGGACTTTTTTTTTTGACTAATCGATGTTTATAAAATCCATCTGGATTTTTCTGAGTAGACTTATCGAAGTATATTTCTTGAGCTTTTAGTAAGAAATTGTCATAAGAATGATGTTTCTCATTATAACTAGATTCTTTGACTTAAGTCTAAGTTTAATTTAATAAATATAACAAATAATTTTTTAATAAATTTTATTTTTAATAAATAAATTTAATAAATAATTTCTTCTTATTAATATTTTTCAATTCCCAATATCAAGGTAAAGTGTAAAATTTAGGAAAGTTAATACATTTATTTTTGAAATAGTTTAATTATTATTATTTTTTTTTTACTTTATTTTCTACTATTTATTAACTTGATCTATGTGACAAGCATTAAATTTCAGTGTACCATATTGATGATGTAAATTACATTTCATATTCGTAAAATTGATTAGTTTTAGTTTTGATTGGCAACTAATTTTAGGGCGCACCAGTATAACATTTAACAGATTTGGTTGGATCTCTAAAATCCAATTTAGTTCGGTATTCTTGAAAAAAATGAAGACCACTCGTTGGCTGAAAAGTAATTAACTAATTGCGATTCAATCTCCAAAAGTAAGTTTATTTTCATTCTGCGTGATAAAAAAAAAAAAAAAAAAAAAAAAGAAAGAAAAAAGGGGTTGAAAAGTTTTGTAATACTTCATTAATTCTTTTTTAACCCAACTCGGGTGCGATAAAGTCCGAGACTTCGAAAGTATTTTCCAAAGTTTTTAATTTATCAATTTCTTTTTCTAATTGAATTCTACATAGTTTACTCGATCCTGTCCACGCGTGATTTACCAATCGATCCTATTAATCTAACCATTACTTCGCTGTAAAAATTTTACTTTTATTCTTTTTGTAAGATCAGATACTAACCTTATCGATTTTTTCTGGAAAGTATAATGCTCGTCTTAATAAAAATTTTTATTTGGTCGGCTGAAAATAGTTCGAATAAAAAATTCAAACAAATTGAGATTAGTATAAAAACAAAATGGTGAACGATTAAAGCTTTATAAATTTATTCATCTTTTCGACTCTTACCATAACACGCGATAATTTGAAATTTTTAAGTAAATACAAAAAAAGTCTTACTACTCCAAAGCCTCTTAGCTCTTATTGAAAAAACCCTCCCTTGAAGATTAAAAACCGCGGCGAGTGGCGGGTTAAAAAAAGGAAGTTTTCCGGCTACTTCGCTGCTCCCCCACTTTGTTTTTTTGTTTTTTTTTTTTTTCTTTCCTTAACGCAACCCACGAAATTTGGGTGCATGTAAACCCGAGAAGATACGCCGGGGCGTCACGCGAAACTTTGGACCGTTCAATTCCGGGCCGGAGACCGGATAACTTTAACGTGGAGCGCGTAAGCCACCAACTCGACGAAAAAGTATCGTTATCTTGCCAGTTGGATTTCTAAGCCACTGAATTTTTAATTTTCTCATTGCGCTGATTAACGAGAAAAGTGACTAATTGAAGGATGTTGCCTACCGAATAGATCCAGCCCACATATTTTTTCCAAATTAGACGTTTGGTATAAACATAGTAATTACTTAATTTCTAGCCAACAGATTTTAACGTAAAAAAATCAGACTTTTGTTATTTTTCCTTTTAAAAATTTAATCGCTGCCTGTAGCAATAATTGTAAACAAAGAAATTTTGATTCTTTTATAAATTTCTTCTCATTGGCTACAATTAGAAGTTAGAAAGTGGCTGGTGCCTGTAGCAATAATAGTAAACAAATAAATTTTTAATCTTTTATAAGTGTCTTCTCCTTGGCTACAGTTAGATGTTATAAAGTGTCTGACCCAATGAGCAGACAACCACTCTCGTCAAATGCATTTTTGTACTCTGTTAGAGAACGTCCTTAAGATTTTCATTATCTCTTGAGTTTGATTAAGGAAGGGAGATCTTGGAACGTCGTTGATAAATTGGACACAAATAAGAGATAAAAATTGATTTGCAAGATTAATAGCCGGGATTTACAAAACAAGGGGAAGTCTTATTTATAACCGTGATTTTGTCGTAGAAGCTGAATTTTTTTTTGGTAATTACGATATTGCGCGAGAGTCGGGTGAAAATCATAGTTTTACGATGTTACGCGTCAGATTGGTTGATAAATGATTTTTATAGATTTTCATTATTTAAATTTATTCGGAAATAAGTAAAATAATTCAGTTTTCTTAAAGAATAAAGTAGGGTCATAGACAGTTTGACATTACGGGTGATTGACGCACTGATAATCGACTATTGAGTCCATTTACTGTTCATTGAATAATTTTATCATACCATTTATTCATTGTACCTTTAATTCCATTTGATAAGATTTCATCTAAAGGTTTATTTAAATTTATCGACATACTGTCAAAACATAATATTATTAAAAAAATTTCTTTTAAATATATACCAGCTTAATTATTTTTTTATGAAAATGCTGACAAAGTATAATATCTGTGACATGTTTGAGGTTTTAAATTAAAAAAAAAAAGGAAATTAAGTGCACAAACTTTCCGAGTAACGAGGTGGAAAAGAATACTTTTGTTCAAAAACTAGATAAGCAGGTATTGATTTTTTTTATTGTACTCATTGTATAAAAATAAACGTTTGGTAGTTGCGCAATGTTAGATACTTAGTTTCTCAAATGGCTTATCCTTTCAAATTCTTTGCAATAACAATTATTGTAGATGCTAATGCGCACTTAATTTAGAATTAGCATAAATCGATACAATTTTCTGTTCAATTTTATGATAATACCTGTTTGCTATTCAGTTTGCGATATCTCCGAGGAAAAGCTGCTTACAAAAATAGCCGAAAAATAAGTTCTCAAAATATTTATGAAAATTTCATTTTTGAAAATTATTTAAGCAAAAGTTTAGTTTAGAAGATTTGAAATTCCAAAAAAATTATTTATTTTTCAACTAATATCGGACACCCGGTTCTAACGTTTGGTTACTTTTTTGCGTGACCATTACGTCATCAGTAGCATAAAAAAGTGACGTTTTGTTACATAATTTAAATTTTATATTTTAATGTTATCATTATTACATTTTTTAGCACATAAATCATTATAAAGTCCAAGAATTCAAATTCGGAAATAAATTATTAACAAAACGTAACATGAGTGACTTTTAAAATTGGGTCTTCCAAAAAAATTTAGCAGCTAAATAAATTTTCATGTATTAAATAAAAATACGAAGTACGTACATAAAATTTTTCAAGCCAGTCGTAGATTAAATGCGCTGATTCTCCATCGTTGATCATCATTTAAATCCACTGGCAATATTTCTTGGTATGAATTTAACACTGGTGGTCAGATTAAAATCGCAGCGTGCCGATATTGTCCGGAAATAAATTTTCCAACTGACAGATTGACCAGAGAAAACATGAAGTCCTAAACTCGCTTTTTTATCATATCATACCGAACTTTGAAAGTAAAATTTCTTTCACAGTCCACAGAATCGTTTTCTTAATTTTATACGATTTTAAATATTAAATGCCCGCGTAGTGTTTATTTTTCTTTTATTATAAACCACTGTAAAAGAAGGAAAAAATAATAATTAAAAAATCAAAGAAAATTGTCTGGTATTAATAATTAATAATCACAACCAAGAGATTTATTTAAAAACATAGAGTTTAAGCAAATATGTTATTGAAATAGTAAGTGACTGGAACCATCAAATTAAAAAATATCTCTGAAGTTATCCGCTGTACGAACCGCGTCTCATTAGCTTTACGAGTTTTTCGCTTTAGCGCCTTTTCAGTCGTCATCAATCGATTAGCTTGCAGAAAATTCTCAAAACTAGCTTAAAGCGAAGTGACAGTATTCAAAAAAAGCAATTATTGTAATTTTAAATTAAAGTGAAGTTAAAAAATTAATGACATAATTTTTAAAAAGTCTATATTAGAACCTAATTTCATTGTTTAAAACGGTCCACTCGAAAAATAACAAACAGCTTGTGGAAACTAAAAAAGAATTTCTAGTCATGCACGAATCTGAAAAAAAAAAATCATCTACTGCAAAGCATAATTTTATTATTTTTCTCAATAAAAAAAAAAAAAAGTAAATTAAATATAGATAAAGTTTATCAAATAATTTAAAGTTTTGAATAATGTAACCAACCACACTCGCGCACTCGTGTCTCGGGGTCCCGGGTGCAGCTTGTCCCGTACGCGGGCAGCAACCGTCGCGGCGATCGCGCGCGTACTGAGTCGGAGCCGCGCGTCGAGCACGTAACCAACCCCCTCCCTTAACTCTCTCTCTCTGTCTCTCCCTTCCTTGCAAACTCCAGCTGGAGGGATGGGGAGAATTTTTGGGCGCCGACTCGCGGATTTTCATAAATTCACGGTGGATTTTTTACACCACCCGCCGATAAGTTAACGCCTTGCGGGTTCTTGAGGCTGTAAATTAAGAGGGATTGGGGAGCAGAAGAAAGTGTGTGGCCTTTTTTTGAAGAGAATTTAAGACTACCCAAAAGTATCAAATGGGATGTTACAGATCCGCATTTTAAGTACTTGCAAAAAAAACTTTTTAGAAAGTTGATTTAACTGCTTCTACACACAAACTATACCTCAACGTACAGAAATTAAGATTTTTTAGCCATCTGTGGGAAAAAGTTGCTCAAGATCCTTAGGCCTCTTCTACACTGGCGGATTATCCGAGGATCGGCTTAACTTTTAAATTGTTATATATCGCTTCTGAGTAGATATACAGCATTGTTTTTCGAAATTACATTAAAAATCAATATTCTCTACCCATAATTACAAAAATTAGTATAATTTACAATTATGGAAGCGCGATTTAACAATTATCAAGTTAATCCGTATCTCGGATGATCCACCAGTGTAGAAGAGGCATTATGTGTTTTGGGTACAATTACGGGTTATAAGATGTAATTTGACTATGAACCTTATCAATTTAATAATAATTAATTATTATTATTATTATTGATCTACATCAAGTATCGACCACATCCATCGATGACTTAGCAATTTAAAGCTGTTGTTGAACATCATATCTCTTATCAAAATAAAGATAATTTAGAAGCAGCTATGCATTACTAATGCGATACAGAGGTGTATTGCTTCAGAAGGACAATTTAATTCTTCAATTAATTTTTGACAAAGAATTCATTCAGGAAAGACAATTGAGAAAAAAAGTGCCGCCTGCATATTAATGAGAAGTTGGTGCCAAAATTAGACTCGACAGTCTTTCTTCAAATTAAGTATTGAGCTGTTTTGAAAATAGAAAATCATCGTCTGTTGTTATATTCATCAGTTTACGTGGAAATTTTTTTTACAATGAACATTCCGAGTAGTAAGACCGTACCGTGTTTTTATTGAACTTCTGACATGTTTATCATGGAATTTTTTTTTTTTTTTTTAACTTATGAATGCTGATGACCTTTTTTTTTTAGTATTACAATGTGTTCGAGAGTTATAGTTTGCGTAAGTAAGTACTTCCGCGAAGAGAGCCGACGCTTGGAAAGTTGTTATAAAATCATTTAATGATTAACCAAGATCGAATGTCAAAGCATATCGATTGGTTGAGAACAAAAATTTGAAATTTTTATTACAAAGATCGTCGAGATTAAAAATTTTTATATTTAAACCGAAAAATAATGTGTGTATTGCATATGAAAAATAATAATACGTATGACGTTAAATTCATTAGAGTTCTTGTTAGGTAATATTAATTTAAATTGTGTGAAGGATATAAATAAAATATTTCAATCAAAAAAAGTCCAGCTTCTAATTTTTAAAGTCTTGGGCTTTGACTATGACTTGGACTCAGACGTTTACCCAGCTCTGGTATGACTAATATTTAGAAATTTTTATAGTGATATACAAAGTTCAAAAAGATTATTTACCAATTTTTTTTTTCAGTAACTTAATAAAATGTTTATATTTGAGTGCGCTTACGCTAGAAAGATACTGTTGTTAAAAAAATTAAACGATTATTTAAGCATTATTGCGGAGTATTTTATAATTGGCTTATTTTTTTATCGCTTTTTAACAAACAGATACTACTTTTATTATACAGCTTATAACAAAGAAGAATAAGAGAAAGATTAAATTTGGTTTCAAAATAATTAAAAAAAAAACTAAAGCAAAACCAAGTTGTGTTTAAACTACAGTAGAACCTCGTGCATTGTCCTTTCGTCGGGACCGAGGACCTCGCGCATTGTCCCTGTTGGCATCTTTGATCTTTGGACAATGTCCAAGGTTTTGCAGGGACAATGCGCGAGGTCCTACTCTACATAAACTGAATAAAAAGCAGCTTTAGCGTGGTTATAAGTATCAATTTCTACGAATAAAAAAGTTATAAAATAACTTTTTATTCGTAGAAATTGCATAGTACGGGAGTGGAGTTTCCGATATTTTTTTAACTGGAAAAATAAAACTGTTAGACGAAACAAATAATCATATAAAAAGCGCAACTCATTCTGTTATTGAAGCGAAGCTTTTTATATGAGGAGTGAATCTGTAAAAAACGACCCAAAAAAGCGACACCAAGATATATATATATATATATATATATATATATAATCTAATATGGCCTATATTAGATATATACATATCTATAGTAGAAGGGTTGCTAGGCCATATCTAATATATACATATCTATAGTAAAAGAGTTGCTATATTCTAAGCCATATTAGATAAATATATAAATATGTGTATATAGTATCTCATAAGGCCGAGAATATAGCATCCTTTCTATAGATATGTGTATATTAGACATTAGATATATATATATATATATATGTGTGTGTGTGTGTGTGTGCGTGTGTGTGCGCGCGCGCGCGCGCGCGCGTGTGTGTGTGTGTGTGTCTAATATATACATATCTAATAAGCCAGATTATGGTAGAAGTTATTTTACCAGTACAAAATTTTAGGTTAGAAAATTTTTTTTTAATTTTTTCTAAATTTTCAGTTTTATTTTACAATATATAAATTTAATTATATACGTAATTTTTATATTGTCAAAATTTCAAATTTCAAATTAAAATTTTCAATTAAAAAATAATTATGCTTCGCTTCTAACAGGCGTCCAAGACACCTTTTTTTTATTAATTTGCGTTCTATTCATAAAAGATAAAAATATATTCTAGACCAAAATTAAAAGTTATTAATTCTTCTTTGCCTATAGGTTAGATATTTTTTCATTTGTAACAATCATTCTTCGTACGTACCCACTTATACAGTGAAACAAATTTACCCAGCAATATTCAATCAAATTAAAGCTGAAGTTTCTTTACTAAGCGTACGTGACGGTTTATCTACTTTTAAGAGTTTTTTTACCCAAGCTCTCGGAAAAATCTAAAAAGTTCAAACAAAAATCTAAAAATTTTAGAGCTTTTTTTTTGTTAAAAAAATAAAAGATCAATAATTGGACGGTGTAACTATTGTAAAGCGATTATTACTAATGGGATCATTAAGGGCACATGTAACATTGCAGTTTAATACTCGCCGAACATAAGGCACTAATTCGCATTTCGGGTTTAATTGTAACATCCGTGGAAATAATTAGCATTATGTTAAAACGGTTATTAGCGTTCTTTAGCCATAAAAAGAGAAAATTTTCAAAAAAAAAAAAAAAAAAAAAATTAAAAAATGCAATTTAATTTTTACTTCTAATGGCCCTTTGGATGATAATTGCAAAGAAAAACGTAAACTACCAGTGTACTTTCAACTTTAACAATTAATCCCATTTTTATAAACTAAAAAAAAGCAGTTGTAAGTAGGAACAATCGGGACTGCTAGTTTCGTTACAATCGCATTAACTCCGCTGCAGCATCCGGAAGCACAATGCCGGGTGAAGCTAGTTTGCAAGTGACGTAAAAGAAAATAGACGCACCTGGAAACTCCGAGTCTCTTTGTCTCCGCACTCGGATCATTGCCGGGAGGTAACAGCGCTCGAATCTCGGACCGAAAATTACATCTAATCTTAGCTGGTGTAACCATCCGGCTTCGTTAGACTCTGGGAATGAAAAAAGTAATCGAGTTTTGGTTACGTGATAACTGCCGACTATGAGTGTAAGCGAGCTGTGGAATGAGGATTTTTGTTTCGGGTTACGTTTTGGTGCCTTTTTTTATGGTATAATTGTGGTTTTTTGAAAAATAATATCATAAAACTTGAAAATTTATATTTTGAACTTTTTTCTTCAACCTATCAAATGACATTTTTTGGGTTTTATATAGTTATAGATATCATATTAAATCTAATAACTCTACTTCTACCATAATATTTTCAAGATTGTAAGACCAAAAAAAAGGATATTTTATGATAGAGGGATAATTCAAAACTTTGTTTATAAAAGGATTATTTGATAAAATTCATTTTTGTAATTAGAATCCCTTTATAAAAGAGAGCTATCGCCATCTTGCGTAAGATTTTTATTCGTGAGCTGATTGGTGAACAAGTTTTTAAAATATTCGAAAAGTACATTTTGAGGTTACTCTTATTGTTTTTTCCTATGCGCGCTTGAAGCGCGCTCAGAAGAGCTAGTATTTTTATATTTTTTAAAGTTACTTTTGAAATACCGTGATGACAAAAGTTTTGTTTGATTATGTACGCCCTTATCTGAAGACTCGAAATTAGCTACATCGTAAAAATGTAAAAAACTTCTACTTGATTTATTTACAAAATTGTCTTTTCATAATATTTGAAAATTACGATATTTATTTATATACTAAAAGGCCCAAATTATTATTTAAGGCATAAAAAAAATCTATTATAATTGGTATGATAACCAAAATAATTTGAAAGATATTGCTAATGTCTCCAGTTTCCCTTTATAAAAGAGAGCTATCGCCATCTTGCGTAAGATTTTTATTCGTGAGCTGATTGGTGAACAAGTTTTTAAAATATTCGAAAAGTGCATTTTGAGGTTACTCTTATTGTTTTTTCCTATGCGCCCTTGAAGCGCGCTCAGAAGAGCTAGTTAGAGAAAAAATTGGACAGTTACAAGTTATAATAAAATATTTTTTATTTAAGTCAATGCAAAAATAAAATTTTATATTTCAGTCTTTTTTTGATCGTATAAAAAGCTCATCCCGTTAAGAATTAGTTTTAGTATCCTCACTCGGTTTAAATACTCAAATAAGTAGCCATGAACCAGAGAAAGACTTTTTCAACGCTGCGTAGGCTCTTTCGAGATTGTACTTCCATGTACTCGATAAAGTTCCGGCTCAAGGACGTTTTTACCCCGCACAAAGTTTATCATATTGAAAGAGCACGACCTGGGTGAAAAACTTTCGTCCGGCAGATGATATTTTTCATTCAAAGTGGTGAGCGAAGAAGTGAAAATACACCTCGGGATGGCTCCATACGTCTTATTTAAATTATTTCTCATAGTTTGACTACGAACTCGGAATATATTATCGGATGTTTTGTTGACGAAAACGATTTTTCTCTCTTTTTTTCTTGTTGTTAAGTTGCCTCGGGCGAGGTTTTTACTCTCGGCGGGATCAAAAGGTCCAGAAGTTCGGGAGCGGTTTTCAAAATATATGGGTTTTAGTTTTTGAAAACTTGTTTCATTACGTATAATCGTAAATTTAATTTCTTGCTGTGTTGGCCAGCTTGTTTTTGAAGAATGGCCAAGATTTACAACGGTGTAATAATTTTATTTCCTCGGCGTAGTATTGATTTTTTTGAGAACTTGACAACTTCGAGATGAATTTTAAGAGTTCAGCACAGCGAAAATTCAACTCCCATACAGGAGGAATATTTTAAAAATCTTCTCCCGAAGTATGTCGTAAAATTTACCGAATCCAACGTATTTCCCTTGGATTTTTACATTTCACTTCCACCACCTTATTATAATTTCAGTCTTTCCGTCCTGCATTTGAATAATATCCGGTCCAACAAAAAACTACCCGCGAAAAATTTGTTTCTCTACAACTACTAAGTTTTTTGAAGCTTCGTTAACATTTCCAGAAGATATTTTTCCATGAATCTAATAAGCTTATTCTAAACTTTAAAGACTACTAGGCTTACAAAATGCAATGATATCAGTATTTATTATGACTATGGTATTATTATCGATGTGTTGAGAACTTTTTATATTAATGATAAGATAAACAACAAATTTTCAGAAATATTTAGGATAATTTCAAAATTTATAACAATTTTTTCAGCTGATTGTTTGGAAAATCTGGATTTGTTTACTTTTTTTAAGTAGAACATACATGATATGCAGTCCAGAGTCACCAAAAAATTTGTCTTATGAGTAACTTAAAATTGTTTAAAAACTTCATGAAGCACTTTTTTTGCAAAACCTTTTGGTCCAAGATAATTTTCAAAGTCTAGGTCTTCCGTAAGTTTAAGTATAAAAAAAAAAAAATTTTAAATGACTGGTTTTGACACTGGAATGTAGAACCTCTTGTTTTAATCATTTTCTCGATTTAAATCAAAATAAATATTATAACTTTTAGTTTTAATCAACAATCAAAATCGATACCATTGCACCATCAAATATTGATATCGTCCCTAACGCTGTTACAATACCAGCGTCAGTATTAACATACGGGTCAGACCTCAAACCTCACCGTAGCACAGCACCAAAAAAAGAAGAAAATATATATATATATATATTTAAGCCGCGGTCTGACCACAGCGGTCACGTATCTACTTAAATCCTCTTCTCCCAGGGTAGAATAATTCAGAGGTCGCTTTAATAATGAATGACGATTCCTAGGTGTTATTAAAAACGAATTGAAGGCTCGTGTCGGTGAATATGCGAGCACGCGAGTTTCTCTCTCTCTCATAACGCGGCACGTATGCAACTTGCCCGTAATGACTTTGGGATGGATGGCTTTATTTCGCCGGCTGGTCTCGCTAAATACGCGAATGTGTGGGTGGTGGATGCACCAGGGCACGTTGCGTGTTTTCCCGCTGGCCATTACGACGCTCGAATCCTCGTCAATTACCCCCACCCCCACCACACAATTCGGTGTTCGCTGGCTCCCTTTATTCTTCCTTCGTGACCGGCTGAATGACATTTCATTTTCGAATTTACTAATAAAGATTTGAGAGCCGATTTTTCGGCGACTTTTATTTCCGATGTTTCGATTGTCGAGCGCGAGTTTTTTTTTTATCGATCGTCATCGATTACGGCGCGTAATCCACTTTATGATAATTTGAAATTTCTCAATGTTGATTTCAAAACAAAAGTTCTAGATAATTGTTGTGCGATGGTTAACAATATTTAATGAATGTTTGATGTGAATGGAATTTATGGACATTATTATAATTATAAACAATTAGAAAATAGATTAACTTACTTAGCTCATAACCTTTATCCTAATTTTTAGTGCTGTTTTTGAAGTTTCCGGGATACGTTACCTGTATGCATTTCCTCTCTACTGTGTAAAAATCATTATGTAATAAGGAAAAGTTTTTTTTGAAACATTATGCATTCTAATAAAAATGACCTATAACTCTATGGCTATTTAAATTAAAAATTAAAGGCAAACCAGTTCTATTCTAAAACAAGTAGTTTAACAAACAAACTTTCTTAAAAAATTAAAAGCTAAATATTCATTTGTTTATTATAAATTATAATAAAAGACGATTTATGGTGTGGAAAATTCAAATATTATGAGATCCGGTTGGCAGTGGGTTAAATAAGTACATTAAAATGAAAATAAGTATTTCTAGTTAGTAAAATAATGAAAAATAAATCATTGTTGGATATAAATTTTTCAGTTCTGAGCATGCATAAAAAATTAGTCGAAAGATGAGATGAAAATTGTTAAAAATAGGATAAACGATACAATGCCGAAACTCGAAACATACCGTGAATGTAACATTGAACGACAGCAATGAAATAGTTTACTAACAACGCTGAACGATCAAAGTAACTTCGATAGCTCAAACTTATTAGGGGCCCCGTATCAAAGTACTTGCTTCCTGCTGTAATAACCACAATTCATAGGAACTAAGCACACAAAGGCTAATATTCGTTCAGTAAGCCACTAGCTCAACATTGTTAAGGATATTACTGGTTGATAACTACATATTAAATAATCCACTAAAGTTAAGTTGTTCAGCGGAGGACCGAAATTCATACTAACAGGAGTTTAGTTTTATTTTGTCATTAAAAATTTAATAAATGTGTTTAATTTTTTTTTTTTTTTTTTTCAAGCTTTCTTATTGAAAATTAAATAACAAATGTTTATTCTCAAAATATTTTTTAAATGATTAAAAATTCTAATTAAAAGTTCAAGTTTTTGTGATGTATAGTTCTAAAATTTTTTACTTATCACCATTTTTTTACTCGATCGATACCACGCAAATTTTGTGAAATTCATCAATCCAATTGAATTTTATGTTAAATCGCAATGTTGCTTGCCACTGGTTGATGCTGAAAGACAGTAAATTGCTGTCGATAGATCGGACAAAATTTATACCGGTAATCAATTATAAGACAAAGAACTATATTTTTTAAAAGCTGTATGAATTAAAAAACGTGCGTTGGTGCCTGTCTGATAGGGAGTGCTTTAATGAAAAAAACAATAAAAGTATTGTTGTAATGGGGTAGGGTGGGGTAATCATACCGGTGGGGTAATGGGACCATGTCTTTTTATTTTTATTATTTTATTATTTTTTTTCATAATTTTTTTTTTAAACTATGATAAAAAAGAAAATTATTTATGAAAAAAAAAAAAAAATTGTTTTCATAATTTTTAATAAAAATAAAAATACATGGTCCCATTACCCCACCGGCACAATTACCCCACCCTACCCTAATATAATTGTATAACAAAACTGTCATCTAATTCTTTGAACTTTGATTACAAAATAAAAATAATAATAATAATAATAATAATTTATTTTAAAAAAAAGGCAAAAAAAACTAAAAAAGTATTGTCTAACGAAATAAGAACCATAATAAATTTGGGTATTAAAAATATGGTAAGTTTAAAGATGTTATTTGTAAAAAAAAAAATTTTAAACATGTAATAACGTTTTAGTTACGGTCATTCGTGGAATATTTATAACAAAATAAACTAAACTTTACTTTATACGATTTCTTCTCATTAGATCGATCACTTATGACGTCAGTAAGTATTTTATTACTAAAAGAAACGCTTTCCATATGTCAGTAAGTAATATCATATTTTATTTCTAAAAGAAATGATTTTCAATACAAATAGTTTTAATTTGTATATGTTCAAATTTCAGTTTATAAGTAACCTCGTTACATATTTTGTTGTGTTAAGTCAAAATTTTAACTTAAGTAAAGACACTTTCAAATTGCTGGAAAACAGTACAAAAAACTCTACTGAAACATAAGCAATTTTTTCCGTTCGAGGTATTATGTGGTTTTTTATCAAAGTACAAAAATATTAAGTTTCACAGTAAATCTGCTCAATATGGAAAGCCACGAGACTGATAAATTTTTCGTTAAGATTGAGTTCAGTCTTGAGAAGAATTGAAAAATGCAATCTATATTTATACTCACTTATTATTTGAAAGCTCTTGGATCAAGATTTAACATGAGATTTTGAAAATTGAAAATTATCAATTTGATAAGCCACAGCATCCATTCTCGCTTAACATGGACATATTAGACATACTTACTTTATTCGTTAAGGAGTTTTGTAACTGAGATTAGGCTTTTTCAAAGTTTCTTCATAATTAAAAAAAAAAAAAAAAAAAAAACTTTTGGTGTTTTTTTTGATGTCCGAAATGATCTAAGCTGAAATGAGCAAATTGACTCACTAGCAAACTACACAATTCAACTATTAATTACAAGAGACCAATAATGTATAAAAAATAAAATAAAATAAAAAATAAAAAAGTTGGTTCGGAAAGGATCTCCGGGGGGCGAAAAACAATTAACAACACTTATTAGAGAGTCATTAATTTATTAAAATCGGTGCAACGTTTCTTCCGCCGATGTGCGGACCTTTTCAAGCACGAACGTAAGAATCAAATGTGTACAATTTTCATTACTATAATTTAACACCGAAAGAGTGATGTTCTTCGGTAACGTCAGAATGAGAACTTTTAAAACATCCATAGAAAAAAATCTAGGAAAATCAGAAACACGATTTCAAATGAAAATTATTTTCAATTGTACTTTACTATGTATTTATAAATAACCAGATTTCATTAAAAAAAGTCGATGAAATCCGGTTTACTACTAGCACTTATTTGATAACTCATCAGGCACTAAATAAACATTGTACAATTACAAGAAAAATACGTAACGACTGTTTGAAATTATAAGACTGTGTCAATAAGTGTATATTTAATTCTAAAAATAAATCTTCTATAAAAAAGTATTCTAATTAAACCATACTACTTATTAGAACATAAAAAAAGAGTAAATAAAGTCTACTAATTCATGCCAGGTACAGACTAAAGTACTAAAAAAGCGTCAAGATTTTTTAGCCTCGTTGTGAACGGAAGGTGGTCCACGGGCGCTGGTCATGGTCGATACGCTCCGGGTGACCTGGGAGGATCTTCGGGACGAGCCGCAGCTGTCCAGGTGCCGCTGTAGCCGGTGCAGCTTGCCGACCTCCTCGTAAATACGCTCGATGAACTCCATACGAACCAGCTTCAGCTGCTGAACGTGAGCGTCGCTGCCGATTTCTTCTTCTTCCTCTTCCTCTTCCTCGAGGTCTTCCTTGGTGGGGTGAGTATTGTCGCACTCGATTTCCAAGTCTTCCTGAGTTAAAATTTTTTATTTTTTTATTTATTTAAGAATGCATGTATCGACGTGCTGGATCGATAAGATAAATGTGGACTGTGCAGTAACGTAGAAATTAAAGTGCAATAATGTACCTTTTTGGAGCAAAAAAAGTATTATGGTGCTTATAATGACGATCATCGACTAAAATAATTGTGGCTGAGATTTTTCTAAAAATTGATTAAAAACACTTTTACAAGTCGATAGCGCAATTATTTTGGTCAAAAATATCGTTCTAAATATTTTTTTCAGCGATCCAAAAAAGTATGTTATTGCACTGTAATTTTAACAACATATCTTATTTGTTTATATTATTGATCTAACACGTGGTTTATATTTCCTTCAATTTTCATTTTTTTTTTTAAAGAAAAAATACGTGTCCACTATTTTTTGGTCTACTATCCAATCAAGCTACTATTAATTTTTTTCAATTCATCTACCATGACTTGGTAATTAAGATTATTAGTATTAATGAATGATTAATCAAAAAATTTTACTGAAAATACTTTGAAGCAAAAATAAATCCTCGTTGCTTCAACCGGAAAAGAAACTTACAAAAAGAAAAACTAGAAGAATTGAAAAACAAGAAAATCGACAAACGAAATTGCTTTCGCTAAAAAACAAACTAAAGAAAATTCTTTCATTAACATACGTAAAGTGGGAATTCTACCTCGACCCCTTGAGAATTTTCAAGATTATTCGCAGTAGCTTTTTAAAATATACTTTTGTTTATTTTTATTTGTCTTAGCTCTTAATCAATAAGTAATGCAGTAAATATTTATACAATTATATTGGAATTAAAAATGGTTATTAAAAAATGTTTAACCACCTTGTGGCCGTTTGGTAAACTCGGTGGCTCCTGGCTCGTCTTGTTTGTCTCGTTCCTCATCTTCTCCTCAGCTTTGTGCCAGTTGCTCCTATCGAACTCCTCTTCGTCCCGCAGACCATCGATCCCCGAGTTGTCACTGCCCAAGTCATCTATCGTCGGGGCAACCTGCACGTCAGGGATTTTGAGTTAGCGCATCAAGTAAGGCTTACTCAACAAAAAATTTAAATACCTACTTTTTTTATTAAAAGTTTTAATTTTTTTTGTTTACTTTGGAAAATTCAGTATTTATTACATAAATTATTTGTTCTATCTTCATAGATGTCAAATGCATTTTTTTTCAATTTATAGTGTACAGTTGAATATGAATCTAATTTTTTTTGGGAATTATTTTTTTAATCTATCTATATTTCGATTAAAAATCAATTTATTGTAGTTTTTACTAGACATAATCTTTTTTTTTTAATTAATTTTATTAAATTTTTAGGTATATAAAATTTTATACTCATCATATTTAAAATTATATTTTAAAACTTTACGCGAAGCACTTATAAAGGCATTTTATGAGGTGATAAGTTACCAAGATTCGATGTACCACTGTAATATTAAAAAACTTCTGACAAGAAAAAAGTTTTTTGAAAATTTTCTGAAACAGGAGACGTTGATTATTTTATTCACCATAAATTATTTTATAGCGTCATGAAACGTTTAATCTAAAAATTTAACGATCACTTTGAAATGTTATTAAAGATTTATGAATTTCGAAATTTCAGCGTCAATACGTTCAGAATAATATATCATCAACATGTAAATAAGGCAATCAAAAAATTAATGAATATTATTTATTGATTCATAACTGGTTGCAAGTATAAAAAGAGTAATAATAACAATTTATTTCATGATTTTTATATCTAAAATAATAACGTAAGATTTGATTTTTTTATTACAAATGAAACAGACAGTGTAAATTTTATAAAATGAAAAAAAAATTTGTAACTTTCCTACAAGTTATTCAATTAAAGCGATCGAAATAAAAGTTTAAGAAAGAAAAAAAAATCTGAAAGTTTATCTTGATTGACTAAAACCGTCCTAAAGTTGTGTTTAAAAACACTTTTTTCCATTGTCTTGGCCCAAGTTCTTGACTTATTGCATCGGAAAATATTAACGAGCATTTCCATCATTTTCTCAAACTTATGCGCAGCCACTTTAGAGCTTACGAGTTTGTTGTAAACAAGAACGTAATCATCAAAAGAGAAATATTTGTCATTTTGAATTTATTTGCACTTTAGAATTTTGAAGCGTTTATGGTTTTTTCATTCTTAGTCTTAAATTTGGGAATAGTTTTTAAATATGAAGTTTGAACTCTATTATTACAGAAAAAATTTTTTTACTTTAGTATTTTACGTGTCATGAAATATCAACCGATTGTCATCCGTTGCGAAAACTCCACTCGATGTGTTATTTTTATTTTTTTTTTCCTATCCATGTTTTCTTTACTCTATTGACATAATCGATTGACATTTCAATACTCCTGCACGTGCGATATTTCACCCTTCACTCGAAAATATGTATTTTTGTTAAATTAAAATTCTCGCTCGTGCTTTGACATAAATCAAGAAAATAAAGTTGTTTCATAATTAATCAAATAAATTCAACTCTAGATTGGCTATAATCTTTAATAAGATCTTGAATTTTATAAAAAAAAATTTTTATTACGCTTCTATGTTTGCTGAACCAATCCCAATCATTCGACCTTGGTTCCCCTTCCCGTAAATACTCATAGCAAACTCACGAGTTTATGTCCGTCTCCGCAATCGTAGGGCCTCCTCGTCTGCTGCTCCTGCCGGATCTTGGCTTCCGTGTTCCCGTCCCCCTTTTTCCACCTCCCGCATCCTGGCACTTCGGTAAATTCGTCCTCATTGCCGTATTGACGGCTGCGACTCGACATGGGCTTCGAGGGTGTTTCTCGCCTGGCTGTGGTGATCGTCGAGTTGTAGTCGCCGGCCTCGCATCGGTGCGCCGAGTGATGATAACACTTGAGGGGCTCCGGAATGTGCTGGAAGAAATAATTTTTTCTTTGATTTTTGGACAGTTGAAAACTAGTTTTTTATTGTGGTTTTTTTTTTTTTTATGAAAATTTGATAAATGTCACTTTTAAACGAATCCTTAGATTCATAGAATTATTTTTCTTTCAAATATTGTAAAATTTGTTCAAGCATGATGATCACATTACAGCGGAATTTGTTCAACTTATAAAATGATAGTTATAGATTTCTATAGTAACGGTCATTATAATTTTTATTGATATTTAATTTTATTCATTTTTTCATATCAACTAATAATGAGAAATATTTTAAAAATTAAAGTAATAGTATAATTCTATAGCGAATAAATTAGTTATTAATTTCATTATCTGATACGTATTTCCATTTGTTATTTATTTTTTTTTTTTAATTTTAAAAGTAATATGTGGTAAAAAAATTAATAAAAATAATTTTTAATAATAATTTTAAATAATTTTCAACAGTATAATTAATACATATTCTGACATAGTGTTAAGCTTTTATAAAAAAAAACCGACGAAGACATAAGAATTATTTACAAAATTTATTTCAAAACTAAATTTGAATAAGCCAGTTTTTTAAAAGCTTAAGCATTTATTTCATCATCTCATAAAATTTAGAATTAAAATTAAAATATTAAAATTGAAATATGTTTACGTTGATAATATTTAAGGTCATAATCGCAACATTGTGAAATATGAAGTTTAATAACCAAGTCATATAAGAAACAATATCAAAAAAAGTCTTATAAAGTTTGAGCCGTAAATTATGGAGTAAATATTTCAAGCGGTGTGAGTGTAACTATTAAGCACTTATTTTAAACTACCCGGTAATTTACGATGTAATGGAGCTTTAGCATGCGACGATATTGACAAGTATAACTTCCTTAAGTAAGGAAGCTTACGACTAAAATTATATTCGGTTGAAAATTTAATTTATTAATTATTAATATTGTTCATAAATTAAAACTTGAGCGTTTTATTTAATCAAAGCTTGTCTAATTGTGACTCGTACGCATTTGAGTGATACGCGACCATCCCGCAACAACTACAAAAAACTTCTTTTGTAGCAAAGTTAAATTGTGCCCAATTAAACTTGTTTATGCTCAAGTAAACTTCTGAAACTTACAGAAAGATGACCTGCAGTCGAAATGAACTAAAATCATTGATGTAACTAACTTACATTTTGAGTCTCAAAGCACAGAAAATGATATTAAAGAGTTAAATACAAGAATAAAGAAGAATTTTTTTTTTCATCAAAATTGTTTTTAAAATTGAAAAACTTGACACTTTTCTTCAAAATTGTTCAAAATGAAAAAATATAAACGAAAATCTTTCAAGAACCAGAAAAACTTATTTCCCTAAAAAAAAAAGAGAATGAAAAGGGTTTGGCTGGATATTCTAAAGAAAATCTACTCGGTACGAGGGGAAAACTAGAGATGAGGAAACTCTCGCCGGGTTATTGGTGATATCGAATCTCCAGTGAAAAATACAGGGAGAAAAGAAGGTTCGAGTCAATCGACTGTGTAGCCTTTTTGTTTAGAGATACAACCAAGAAAAAAGCTCGCGCCTTTTTCACTCTCGAAAACCTTCTTTTTTTTTTTTTTTTTACCTTTAAATTATCCGCCTGTGCCCGATAAAACGGAATAATGGCATGAACTTTTTTTATAAACAAGAATCTTTCAGCCCGTTCTAACACTAATAATTCCTATCAATTTAAACAAAAAAAAACTTTTTTTTTTAATTTTAATTTTTTATAAAAATTTTTGTTATTCGATTAAAAGTTTCATTTGTGGCTGTGTTCAGTGCCCAGTCAATGTTATGACAATTTTTAAATCTTTTTTTAAAATGCAAATAAGTATTTAGTAAAAAAATCTCGTTAATAAATTTTTTACCTTGATAATTTTTTAAATTTAAAAATGTAAGTTTGGAATTTTGTGTTCTAAACCAATCACAATCATTTAAAATCGATAATGTTCAGACTTGGATCATATTTATACACAGGGAAAGTTTATTTGAAATAAATATTGACTTTTTTATATAAAAATTTTTAAATTCAAAAATTAAATTTGGAATGTTGTGTTCTAAACCAATCACAATCATTTTAAGTCGACAACATTCGGTCTTGGTTCATCTTAAAATAGGAATTCCATTTATTGACTTAGACTACAAAGAAATGATGCTAGGGATGATAAAAAGTTTATTTTTTGCTAGAAAAAACTTGAAAGAGCCCAGGAACTGTGGGTATTATCTAAACTTTACATTTTTTTTTTTTTTTTTTTTTTTTTTCAAATAGTTGTTGCTGTTCAAATTTTTTTTTCAACCTAGTTAAATGCAGAAACGTAAGAACTAAACAGTTCCAGCAAGAAAAATGGCTAATCAATAGCGTGTACGCAACAATGTGTGAATATTTTTGCAACAAGAATGAAAAACGCTTGACGTTGCAACTGTTACCCGACCTGTTTATTTTTTTCAAATTAGCATAATCATCTGAATTTTAGTTCAGCTCGCGTCTTTTTTTCAGCATAGTAAAAAGGAACTTTACGCCAGTGTATATTTATAAATCAACCAAGCGACACAAGCAAACAAACCTGCATTTACATCATTCGAATCACTTTTTACATTCATCAATTCCATTTTTATTACTGTGAGTCAATTTTCTTTCCAATTGGAATTATATTTATTACAAGGCGGAAAGTTTTTAAGGCCGATTATTCTTCACAAGTACAAAAAGCTATCTTTTTGGTTAGAATGTTTCAAATAATGTTGGATTTCATACATTGTTGTTATGCAATTTTCAAAAATAGACCGGTCAGGTTCGGAGAAAATCGTTCCAGGTCTCTTGGCAATTACAATTTTTATTTGGGCATTTTCATCGCCTCCACAAGCATTATTTTTTACACCATAAATTATTATTTTAGAGATAACAAGGTATCACAAATGATGGACCCGGTTTTATTTAAATACCTTATACTTGCATTCGGTATTACTTTGATTCTTTTTATTTTTGGCTGTAAACAAGAAAAATTAGTATCAATATTTTACAAATTTAAAGATCTCACTGACAAGTACCCGATCTTAGACAAATCCATATTCACCCAAAACATTCATTTCATCGTGTTCACAATCGGATTAGAATTCTTACTGCTTTTAATTTGGGGTGTGAGGCTTTATTCGACTGATTTGTCGCTTTCAGGAAAGATATTGATTGTATTCGTTCATTTCTGGTGTTTCGCAGTCGGAATGTCTGTAATAATGCAAGTTGGCTTCATGCTGCACTTGATAAAAAATATTCTCGTGTTTCTTAATGCGGAAATGGCTCTTCCAACAGGTAGAACTGAAATCAATCGTTACTATTCAGCTGAAAACACTTCGCACGTATCTAGGAAAATTCGCAAGTGTAAAAAAATATTCGACTTTGTGTCCGAACTTTCAAAAGAATTGAAGGATTTTTATACTTTTCCGTTTTTACTGTCAATTACGATTGGTTTCACTTCGGTGTTTTTGAATTCACACGCTTTTACAGTACTCGAAAGTACAAAATTTTAATGATGGAAAAGTGTTCTTTAATTTTGATCTATTTATCTTTCACATTCAACACATTTTCTATGTTCTGTTGTTCTAGAAGAGACGCATTTGCATGTTACTCAATTTCGAGATTAGAATTAATACTGTACGGTTTTTATGAACTTTGTATCAACGTTTATTATCCGAACGCGTGTCGCACTGATATTTACTGTGTACGATCATCTTATTCTATCTTATGATGAAGGTGCGTACAATAAATGTAATTGATCAACAAAATATAAGATTGATTTTTAAAAAGTATCAAACGTGGAAAACAGTTGTAATTATGAGTATTAGTGAATCAAAAAAGATAAATAAAAAAAATTCTCAAAGAACGATATACTTTATACTGGAATTCAGCGGATTGAACAAAAAAATTACTTATAAAATACGTACGTATCACAGCTTGATAAGACTTTTTAAAAATTTCAAATTTTACAAATTGTAAATTTATCTATTTTTTTGGATTATGATGATTATCATACTTTTTACTCCTTTGCCAGTTTTGTATCAATCTTACTATTGGAGATTGAAATTTATGAATTTCATGATAAATGGAACAAGCATAAGTTGAGTTTAAGATTTTTTAAGTGAACAGTACTGGTTTTTAATATTACGTTTAAGAGATACCTACATTTATGTGTATTGTTTGGGTACTACCCGTAATATGTTGATGTAACCTTTGCTATATATAAATTAAAAAAAATCTGAAACTCGAAAATTATATTTTTATTAACCGTTCAATCCTATAGAAAAAATCTACTGGTATCCAATAATTTATAGAAACTGTGCATTTTATTTCTTTCAATAAGAAGAAACTTTATACGACTACAACCCCAGACAGATTTTATCTTTCGGTAAAGCATATCGAGTTCATCGGCTCACCTTATTCATGGGAGTTAAAATTTCGGGTCTAGAAAACTCGTCGAGTTCCTCGGTCGACGCCAGCATCGACGAAAGGTTCATCTCTCGCAGCAACTCCTCGATGGTCGTGCCCCGTCCGGACCTTCTTCTACCGGAAATCCGTCGTCTGTCGTGGTTCTCGGATTTCGACTTCCGGCACGGCGTCGGCTGCTGCGAGTACCCGGGACAACTCAGACCCGAGACTTTCGAACACCTGATTAATTAAATAACTTTATACTTTTTATACGGCAATTAAATTCGTTCGCATTTTATGGACTTTTAGAAAAATTCAGTGTCAGTACTCTGTTTTTAGAAATTTTTTTTATCAGGTTGTTATTTTGAGAAAAATTTTAAACATATTTTTGCCCTTTAAAAATTCTGAATATTAAAAATGGTCACCAAACTAAAAACAAAATTTTCAAAATGAGTAAGCAAAATAAAAATCCGATGACTTTTATTCCAAAATTTGAACAATTGATGTTGAGATTACAATAATAGGCTACCAATGATAATACCAAATTTTAATGGGTAATTACTGTTTGAAAAATTTCAAGTGACTTTAAATCTTAAAAATTGCAAATTTAATAGGCCCTTCCTTTCATTTTTTTTTACTGGATGCAGTTAAAAAAATTAGCGAATTCAAATAAAAATAATTGATTCATGAATTATGGGTAAACTTTCTGATCAAAAGATTAAAAACCACCCCAAAGTACATGGAATTGGAAACTTCAAGGGTTTACGGAAAGCCTTTTTAGAAAATACCCAGCTTCTTGATTACGTGCGCTTTGATGCCAAGGTAAAATAATGCGTTGATGACGTATACGCGCAAATGTGAGTTGGTGGTGCTGTGTGTTGAGAGAATTGCGGAAGTTCATTTAGACGCTCGTGAATTATGGGGACGTTGCCAAGAGGAATATTAAGATAGCTACTGGCTCACGAGTGTAAATGCTAGATTAATTTTATCGCCTCGCGAAACACCGTTTTAATAACGAGTCTTATGATATTGCTTTTAATATTACTTTTACCAATCTTACCTTATAACCTTGAATAAGACGAAATTTAACTACTTTACCAACTCGAGGGTAAGACACAAAACACAATTCCAACTAATAAAATTATTTGTTTTAGATAGCGAACGATGTCAAGTGGTAGTATCAGTTTATAGTCAGACGGTGCTGCGCGAAATCAATGAGCTCGTCTGAAAGGAAGTAACTGTAGCTTGTAATCGAAGAAAAGTATTGAAAAAAAATTTAACTTAAAATTTTTTTTTACCTAATTTAAGCTAATAATTTAAGTAAACATCGATTCCCCGAAGTGAAGAAAAACCTTAGTCCAAAATTTGCCATGAATAAAGTAACAATGGAAGTACTTTTAGCCAATAAAATGTCTCTAAACCTAGCAGAAAAAAATGTTATCCCACAAAAAACCTTACAAAGGTAAACAAACGTGGGGAGATTTTTTTAATGAATTGATTTAACAAAAAATAGTGATATCATTAGATAGATTTTATAAGGTAGAATTTTTGATAAGATGTCATATTAATAACAGAATTTAAAAATTAATTGCTGTAACAAATTTAAGAAAAAAAAAATAATTATTTCAAAAAGTAATAAAAAAATTATTTTAATGAGTTGTGTATTTAAATTTAAAAAATAAATTGAAATCAATATTCATAAAATCTGCCCACGAAGTTCATATTCAGAAGAAAATTTATTAACTTTATCTTCGTTGGCAGATTTTATGAATATTGATTTCAATTTATTTTTTAAATTTAAATACACAACTCATTAAAATAATTTTTTTATTACTTTTTGAAATAATTATTTTTTTTTTCTTAAATTTGTTACAGCAATTAATTTTTAAATTCTGTTATTAATATGACATCTTATCAAAAATTCTACCTTATAAAATCTATCTAATGATATCACTATTTTTTGTTAAATCAATTCATTAAAAAAATCTCCCCACGTTTGTTTACCTTTGTAAGGTTTTTTGTGGGATATCACTTTTTTTTGTTTGATAATTTTTTGATAATTATCTATTTGTTATTTTTCTAATTTTTTTTTTTTTTTCTAATATAAATATATAAACACCTTTAGCATTAGTTGGCCAAGGTTTTTTTATTAGTATATTACTTAACTAGGCAGCTGGAATGGGAAATGTCTCAGATCACATGAAATTGTCGTCCGAGGCGAAGCCGAGGTTGACAAACATGTGATCTGAGGCCTTCCCATTCAGCTGCCTAGTTGAGTATACTATTTTTCCGCACGACGGCGCCGGGAAGCGCTACTGACTGTAGCGGCAGCGGCTGGGAAGTAGCGCTTCCCGGCCGGAGTACGGAAAAATATTTTCGTCGCTTACTTCTATCCAACTCTTTTTTTGTCGTAAAATGCTCACGTAGTGCCCATTATTTAAATTATTTCCTACGTGTGCTATTGAACATGTTACTTTGTAAGAATGTTTACAACTACCTCTTTTAAAATACATATTTTCTTTTGCTCTCTGATTTTACTGCGACACTGATGATTGTTCTCTAACCAAGCCAGTTACCAGTGTCTTTTATCGTTCAAAGGTTAATTCTAATTTTTATTAATTATCATTTAATTTTTTTTTTTTTTCATTTTTTTATTTATGAAAACAAGTTTTCATAAACGTTAATTAATTTTATTTTTTTTAAAAATAAAAAAAATCATGATAGCGCCATCTGTTGAAAATGTTGGGAGGTGCCGATCCCCGATCGAACGTTGATGGATGGAAAGTCCAAAAAAAAGGCCGATTTCAAAAACGCGAATTAAAAAATAAGAAAATTAAAAAAATATAAGCTTCGAAAACAATCCTCATCTCTTCGGTAGTGAAAAGTAGGCGTAGTCTAGAGGTTTAATGATGCAGGTAACGTGTTTTAATTTTTAAATAATTGATTAATTGTGGTTAGTAGGGTTAAGGTAGCTCCAGTAGCTGTAAATAAAGCACGGCAGCCGGCTACTATTTTGGCGGGAAAAAAATCTCCCCAAGCCAGCTACCGCTGGCTTTGAAAATTACCTTTGCTATTATACCGTTGATATATTATAATAAAAAAAAAATTTTCGACATACCAGTCATTAATAAGTTTTGAGCTTATAAAAATTGCAAGGAGTCATTTTATTCGCGGCTGGTGGGTCGAAAATTTTTTTTTAATGCAAGATATCAACAGTATGGTAGCAAAGATCATTTTAATATATTTTTTTGCAGGATAAAATAATAAATAATAAAGTATTTCTTGTAAAGTTGTTACTTTATTCGTGACAAATTTTGGCCAAAGGTTTTTTTTCGCACGGGCCATCGACATGCATTTTTAGAGCCTTGAAATAAATATCGTTTAAAATAATTTTTTTGAGGTGCGTGGAGTGATAATAAATCCGGGTGGTCATTGATACCGGTAACTCGAATAATCCGGGGGATGGTCGGAATCGAGAGGTCACTCGAAGCCGGGTCCTCTTACCCACGTTAATTATATGTACCTGTCGAAGCACGTCGTCATTTGCTGATAGGAGCAGCTCATTTTGCTGGACAGACAGGCGCACGTGACGCAGTGGGGAGCATCCTTGGCTGGCGCGCTTCTCCTGCTGGTGTCGCTGTATCGATCCCCCTCGTCCGCGAAGCCAACCTCCTCGTCCTCTTCCTTCGGCAGGATCATCGACGACGGCTTGCTCCTGTTACGACGACCGCTTCGAGCGCTCGAGTCCTATAAAATTTAGACTGTGTAGGGTTTTTTTTTTTTTTTTTTTTTTAGACGAAGGTCGCGCCTTTTTCTATACTTTTACACACTCTTTTTATGTTTAATGACTCGGTGGAATGGGGAAAAAAAATCAATTTGCAATCGATGCGCTCAGTTTAGCGGGGCGCTCGCTGTTGAAAACGTCGACGGTAGTCGCTCGTATTTTTTTAAAATACTTGTGGGCTTGCGATTTTGGAAATGGACAGATCGATCAATAAACAGTTGCAGATGCACCTGATTTACATCGTTACGACTTATTACTTGTTGCACATAATTTCTAAACTGGTGTGGGAAATCATAAAACCGTATGTGATCATTGTACTTGCTAAAATTTGGCCGGACAAGGTTTTCTTCCAGGAATCCGTCGAGGTAATTTCTTTTTTAACTATAAAATTTATGATCTTGGGCTGGGTGTGAATCGATATTGAAAAAAATTAATAAATTTTTACTAAATTAAAGATTTACAGTTTAGTTTAAAAATAATTTCGTTTCATTAAATTATTCAATATTACTTTAAAATACTTCTTATTGATTGATATTAGTATTGTTAAATTGAAACAATGTTTTTTAGATGGATGACAAAAAGAAAACGAAGAAGATAAAAATTGGCAAAACTGATTATTTTTATACCTGCAAAACTGATTAAAATTTCTCAACTTTTTGAAAGTAGCACTAATGATGGAATTGATATTGTAACATGCTGTAATGTTTGTAAGAAACTTTAATAAAACATATTCAAGACAAATCAAAATTCATCTTTTTATCAATTGCCATAAATATTAATAAAATTAAAAGCCCAAACAATTCTCCAAAAAAAAAAATATGTTCCCCATTTTTGACCCCTTTTAGATTGCTTTATTCAGCACAAAATAAACATAAAAAAACTCCACCAGTCACGGTTTACCGCAAACAAAAATATCGAAAAGATATGAAAAATCACTCTCTCGTGAAAACAACTTTTTCGAAATGACTCACAAAGTCAGCGTACATCCCCTTTTCCGAATGGTAACTTCCTCCCGCTCTTCTTATCTCATGATGCTGCTTTTGTGTAGATCCTTGGGAAATTTCAGGACACAAGAGGGTAGATTAAAAAAAAAAAAAAAAACTGTTTCCCGACGTTTGAGGTTAGTTCGTGATGTTTACGAGGTGTGCGTGTGTGCACGTGAGCGACGCGAATTTGACGGCGAATGGAGGGGGGAGGGGGGCTTTAGTTAAATTTTGGACCTGCAGCAGGAGCTTTGTACACACGCGAAACTTTAGCTATGTATATCGATCTATCCCCAGGGCCTGAGACTTTAAGAGATTCTCTCGTGTTTACTACCTCCTGCAATCACTATGACTTGTTGATTAATTTTGATTAAATCAATACCAGAAGAAGAGACCTTTTTTTTATTTCATTCGAATTGGCAGAATTTTCGTCAAATTAAGTCGATGCCTTGTACAAAAAAGCGTGAATAACATTATTAAAATTTATACAGAAAAATTTAATAGAGTTAATAAATTATTGTTATTATTTTAACAACGTGTAATTTAGGCTTGGCAGTAGTTTTTTGCATTGTCTTCCAAAACTTTAAAAATTTTTTCATTTTGGCAAAAATCTGATCTGGAAAAATATTAAGTCATTATAAAAATTCTGTTGCTATTCTGAAGTAAGTATGCTGAAATTTTTGGTGCGAAAAAAAAATTGTTAAAAGCAATAGAATTTTGTATTTTTAGTGACCTGAGAGATTAAGTGGCAACTTCTATGTAAATAGGGGGAAACGTCATTATTAAAGTGTCCAAAAACACATTAAAATTTCAACTGAAGTGGTGAATTCCGTTTCAAAATCGTGAGAATTGAATTTTGGCGAAAATGAAAGCCCTCATTTAAATACATTTACACTAGTACGGTCTCAATGATTTTAGTTAATCGAGTTCCATGTCATCTCGAATCAAAATTGTTTGTTCTTAATATTTTAAATTTTGATTGGTAGTTCCTGTAAATTACAAAGTAAAAGTTTTCGAGATTAAATGATAAAACTGGAATAAATAACCAGGACTGCCAACTTGAGCATAAGCGTTAACAAAAGTTTATTTGTTTACCATTAGCCAGCAAAAACGTGGTGAAGATAATAATAGAATTTTCGTTTAAATTTGCATATATACGTGGAAGTACAAACTTCCGTCGTGTGTAGCCGGTAGAAATGGTAAAGTAAATAAATT
Source organism: Encarsia formosa (assembly GCA_038277355.1). Classification (NCBI taxonomy): domain Eukaryota; kingdom Metazoa; phylum Arthropoda; class Insecta; order Hymenoptera; family Aphelinidae; genus Encarsia; species Encarsia formosa. The sequence continues at coordinate 2,769,190 of CM076188.1, read as the reverse complement.
TCGATGTAAACCAAGTTTTCAAGTTAATAACCAGAGAGAAACAATTATCCCAAAATAAAAAGCACTTCATCATAGAAATAATTGTATCTCTCATTAATTTTAAATAAAATCCATCATCACCAGCTTGAATAAAAATTCTCATCTTTTTACGTTCTTCAAAGTAGTTGGCGTAAGAACCTTCGCTTGAATATTTAACTCATAATCAAAAATCTCGGGGCCCCGTAAAGAGCCGAGCAATTTTCCACGCTCATCAGAGAATCGCTCCTGCTATTTTCATTAAATATTAAAACCCGAGATTTTTATCGCAGTGGAGTGAGTCAATGAGTGGGCTGACTCGGTACGCGGATAACTGCATACTGAATCGGTCTTACTCGAGCGTACTCTTTTAAACAGCTTTATTGAGCTTGATTAAATTTTGTTTACTGTTTTATTTAAAGTATTACCCCTTCGCAACTGAGTTTAATATTCAAATTTTTTTACATCGGAGTATCTTGATGTAAAATGAAAGTTTTTTTTATTAGCCATGAATAAAACTAGATGATGAATTATTGAAATGACAATCTTCATCAAACAAGAACATGATACCATCATTAAAATTTAGTCGTAAACATTTTAATGATTATTGAAAATTTCTGTAAGTAGAAAATACGAACAGTGAATTGCGTCCTTCGAGCTTATTGACATGCAAATTCAAACTAAAGAACAATTTCAAAAATATGAAATTTAGAGAATTTTAGGTACAAATAAATCGTCACAGCTTAATGAAATTTCAAATCAGTTTATACGCGGTAACGATATTAGTGCATTAAATTTAATCGAGGGATCAGTTCAATTCCGAAACAAACTTCAAAGCGGCCATCGCGCTTATCATTCACGTCAATCTCGTTAAAATAAATGTATTCATAAACCACAGATTTGTTTATTTAATATTAAATTAAACATCGTGGGAGCCCGCATGAGCTGTTTATCAATGTCCGATGCAGCTTAGTGGATTATTTCAAGTCAAAAACTGATCCATGAACTGGATGCGAGTAAAAATTATTCAAAAAATTAAAGGTATTTTTACTTAAAGATTATCAATTAATCAAAAAATGACCAATCGCATCAATTCTCGTGACGAATTCACGGTAAAAAAGCCACAGACAATTATTTTGAAGAATAATTATGTACACGACGACGTTAAAAAACCCATAACCGAGGTATTTTACATAAACGAGCTCGTGTCATCGGTTTACAGAAGAAAAGTCAAGGATCTTGGATTTCTGGAGCCGCCATGGCCACCCACGATTGGCATGGATAAGGTGCAGACCAGATCAAAGGTTTTGGGGTACATCGTTGACTTTGCTCACGGCTCCAGCATACACGGCCTCAATCACTTGGTAGCACCGAGAAGGCATCCACTTGAAAAGTGATTTTCCTTAAAAAAGAATACATATTTTATTTTAGTTGGAAAATTTATTTATCTCTTGACTATAATACTGACACTTGTTTGAGGAAAAGATATGAGCAATATTACAAAAATCAGGAATCTGATATGAGACAACAATTTTTTTTATGCATTGTGAAAAGTTTAAACTGAAATTTAATAATCGCAGGTTTCTCGTCGCTCTGATTTTGCTCGGCTCTGTGGGTGGTCTGATATTGATATCGCTGGACTCGTGGCATCGATACCGAAAAGAGTCGACCAGCCTCGTCCTGGACAATAACTTCAGAAAATTCAAAATCTCTAAGCCGTCGGTTACCATTTGTCCTATCGACCTCCTGGACGATACGAAGTTTCCGGAAGTCTTTCAAAAGTAAAATAAGTTTTTTTCAGTGAAATATATCTGCGGCTTAAAGGAAAAAAAATTGATAACGCCAAAATTTATTTATTCATTATGTTTTATCGGAAAAATATTGTATTGGTATAGAACCTGAATTGTCGTTTTAGTTTTTTTCATAGACAAGCATTGTGATATATAAAAGCTCGCGAGGACTAGTAACAAAAATTTTTAGAAGCAAAATTGTCTATTTTAGTTTTTCATTGATTCGATCCAAAAAAATTTTCGGACTGCATTTCGCGTGTTGAAAAATTATCGAATTATTGATTAATCAAGAAAATCATATTGAAAATGTATAATTTATTCTATATTTATAATATTTTTGACAAAACTTTTTCCCCTCAAATTTAGCCGAGAATATTGGGGTCAAACAGTGTATTTTACTTTTGTCTTTGATGTATACCAAACGATTACTATAAAATATTAAATTTTTTTAGCTTTAGCTGGAAATTGAAGTCTACTGACTTAAATCAACTAGTTTTATAAAAACAAAAGACCATGACTCTAATGATCCAATGAACTTTCAAATTTAAGATACAAGATTAACGACACGGAAAGAAATCGTAAGTTCATGCACGCACTGTCGAAAATGAACTACGGCAACATGGCCGAGTTGACATTAGACGCTGATTACGACGATATCCCGGCGTCCATGTGGCTCAAGTTGCTGTACGAGTTACGCGGTCAGGTCAAAGTATGGAACGAGTACGCCATGGACGAGTTCGTGTGGACTAGCACCGAGCGTGGACTCTGCATGCTCTTCGCCAGCAACGTTGCCGACTACTTCAACGTCGAGTTTGTTTTTTGAACAATTAGATTTAACCGCGATGAAACATAGTTAACAATTTGGTTTTTTAATTTTAAGGTCTTGGATATCAAACGAGCCGAAGAAAAGCTACAACGCCAGTAAAAAATTGACCCTGGATGTCGATGACTACGGCGTGGTTAAATCGATAAGCTGCTTCACGCATAACTTTTGGGTAAGGTTTATGGTGTTAAAGAGGATAATTCACAAACTTTTGTGGGATTGTAAGTTTTTTTTTAATGTTAGTCGGACGTATGGTAATTGTTTTACTTCGGGAAGAATTAGTTATAAAATTAGTTTGGTGAAGTTACTGGACTTTGACTTTATAATTGGTTAAATTTTTGGATCCTCGGACATCTCATTTTCCATGAAACTCGAGAAAGTTTTCTTAGCGCGAGAGAATCTTCCCTATCAAAAGTTGTTATGAAAATTCGATCACTAAAATAATTCAAACTTTCATCTCCTTATTAAAAACTATCGAATAGATTTCATTGAAATTTCTCATTGTAATTACAATTTTTTGAAGTAATGAAGCTTCTTTAGACTTTTTACTTTTTAAACTTTTTTATGATTCTTAACAATAACGAATCATGTAACAATTTATAAACTTTGAATTCTTACAAGATGTTAATTAAAAAAAAAAAAAAAAAAACTTATGACTGGGACGATTTTTACGATTTTCATAGATTTTTAGTATTCAGTATTTTATAAAAAGAACGACCAATTTAAAAATAAATTATTATATCCATACACATTCAAAGAATAATATTACTATATATAACCATTAAAATACCAGTAATGGCTAGAAAATCATATTTTCGAACAAAACCTAAATCTGGTTTCAGATCTGGTTTCACCACCCTGACACCGTGATCGACTACTTGAGTCCAGGGAAGATGGTTACATTCCTGAAGCTCAACACCTTGACCCTCAAGATAAGCGAGGTGAGTACTTCGGACAACGTGGAACTTCTGTCGGTCCAGCAGCGCAATTGCAAGCTTCCCGATGACGCTGGACTGTCCACCTGGCCGGTTTACTCGACCGGAATGTGCAAACTCGAGTGCCGGTACAAAGCCATAAAAAAGCTGTGTGGCTGCATACCTCACTTTGCCAAGCCTCAAGAAGGTAAGTTACATACATTTTCGACCCACCAGCCACGAATAAAAAGACACTCGCGAAATTTACAAACCAAAAACTTGAAGTCTTTTTATTCGTGGCTGTTGAATCGAAAAAAAAATTTTCACCCCCGTGTATTAACGGACTGATAGCAAAGCTCATTTTCTTACAATCTAAAAAAGTTAAAATCATAAATGAAGTGATTTAGAGACATTTTAGTCACCGAAAATCGCCTCGTAGTAACTTTATTCGCGGCAAATTTTGAACTAAGGTTTTTCTTCGCTGGGACCATCGTTTTGAAAAAAAGGTTATCAGTTAATAAACAAGTTAAAATAAAAAATCGAATAGAGTATGAACTAATAAAAACTCAATCTTTCAATAGCATTTTTATCGAATTAAACGCTTATGAAACAAGTTTTAATTTATTTAATATTCACTCCGCAAAGTAGTATAGTTCAGCGGTTGGGTGGAGGAAAAAAAATTTGAGCGAGTTTCAGGATATACTCGAGTGAGTTTCTTCTTGTTTTTGGCCACGGCGCCGTTCGTGTACACGCAAAACTTTCTACGTATGTATGTACTTATGCTCATTGAAGGTTTTATCAGATACATACGGATATCGCGAAAAGTTTTTGCAATCGCATCAAGTCGAGCTTTTTTATTTCTCGCGGGTCGATATTCATGAAAATTGGCTCGATCCGGTTTGCCAGAGTCAATGTTTTCTACTCAATATTATGATTATTTCAAAATTTATTACAATTTACGGAATTTGACTAATACGTAATTAAATAAGTATTTATGTAGTTTACTTTTTATGATGAAAATATAGCTTGTTCTTCGTAAAAAAAAGTTACATAATTTTTTATGCAAAATCAGTGCATTAATAATTTACACGACTATAATAAACAAAATATCTCATAACTTATTTCAAAATCAAATTAAAAGTAAAGATGTAACTTCAGCCGCTTCGAGGGGCTATTCACTATGGCCTAAAGTGACAAAATGATTACAGATTTCATAAAATATGAAATGATTTCAGATGATTTCAAATGATTTCATGAAATTATAAATTCCATTTCAATAACCTTTTTGGAATTGATTTCGAATGATTTCATTAGTATTCTAATGATTTCAAATGATTTCGGGATTTATTTCAAGCAATTTCGGTAATTATTTAAAATTAATGAAAGCATTTTTTCTTATAAAACTTGAACCCCTAACAACCCTGGGCGCCCGAGTTCAACAAAAAAACTGATCAGCTATCCGCCAAGCTCTAAACTCCCAAATACCCTGGGCGCCCGAGTTCAACAAAAAAACTGATCAGCTATCCCCCAATTTCTAAACCCCCAAATACCCTGGGTGCCCAATCAACAAAAAAACTGATCGGCTATCCCCCAAGCTCTAAACCCCTGAATACCCTGGGTGCCCGAGTTCAACAAAAAAACAGATCGGCTCCCCTAAGCTTTAAATCCCCAAAACCCTGGGTGTTCAAGCTCAACAAAAAACTGATCAGCTATCCGCCAAGCTCTAAACTCCCAAATACCCTGGGCGCCCGAGTTCAACAAAAAAACTGATCGGCTATCCCCCAATTTCTAAACCCCTAAATACCCTGGGCGCGCAAGTTCAACAAAAAAACTGATCGGCTCTCCCAAGCTCTAAACCCCCAAAACCCTGGGTGCTCGAGTTCAACAAAAAAACTTATCGGCTATCTCTCAAGCTCTAAACCCCCAAAAACCTTGGGAGCCTAAGTTAAATTCTTCAAAAAATATGAGTGCATTTTAGTTAAGGAAATAAATAATTTTGTATCGATATCTAATTACGCTGCACTGGTGCAATTATATCATAACATACATTATAACACTTTTTTATGGACTTGATATTCAAATATAAAGTACGCTTAACTTCTAAAATTATTCCACTCTGTAACCAGAGTTTTGGGGGCTTAGAGCTTGGGGGATAGTTGATCAGTTTTTTCGTTGACCTCGGGCGTCCAGGGTTTTGGGGGTTTAAAGCTTGGGGAATAGCTGATCAGAATATTTATTGTACTCTACGTCCAGGGTTTTGGGGGCTTAGAGCTTGGGGGATAGTTGATCAGTTTTTTCGTTGACCTCGGGCGTCCAGGGTTTTGGGGGATAATTAGTTACTCATTTTTGTGCTCGGCACCCAGAACATGGGAGTTTAAGGCTTGGGGGATAATTAGTCACTTATTTTTTTGTGCTTGGCACTCAGGGCTATGGGGGTTTAAAGCTTGGAGGATGAACAATTTCTGGGATTATAAATTTTCGGGATGGGGGTTATTGGGTTATCCATACCCGGGGTGAAAACGCAGTAGCACCTTTGCGGGGAGTGGAATAAAGTAATTTACTCATCGTTGCGCCAAGAAGCTAAATAATACAAATGATACTATTTTTGTGATTTTATGATTTCAAGTGATTTCAGTGATTTCAGTGATTTCAGATGATTTCAACGATTTCATCTGCGACTATTAGATTCTATAAATTCAATTGATTTCATGATTTCATAACGATTTCATGTGATTTCACACTGATTACAGATTAAAGTGGTCAGTGATTTCACTCAGTGAATAGCCCCTCGAGCCGCTTGAGGCATTAAAATTTCCCTAGACATTGAGAATCCAAATAAAATTGTAAAACAGTCATTAAAATATACATAAAGTATTCACAATTACGTGAATATTAGTCAACTTTACAGTTGTTTGAGTATAAGTAAATAAATAAAGTTTTTTAACATTCTCTCGCGTATATTAATTTCATGCAAGTTTCCATAGAAGCTTAAGATCATAAAGAATTTTAAAAAAAAAGTTGACACAAAAACACAGTTTCGAAGCCAAACTTTGCTTTACAATCTGTCAAGATCTCGTCCTAAATTTTATTTCCCACCGCACCAAAAATTCGCAAGTTCATTATCTCAAGCCGTGATCAGCATCGTCTTCTCGCGAAACCCCTCTGAAATAATATCGCACCCTGTAACCAACCCCGAGGCCTTTTACACTTAGCACAACAATCAAAGTTAACGGGTAGTAGTAAACTTCCTCTCATGAATAAATAGACGATCGAGTCGCGCGGTGATTAAAGTTTGCTTATCCTCAGGTACGTCTACTTGCGACTATCGTCAGTTGACTTCGTGCGTAGCGAGTAATCTCGAAGAAGAGCTCCTGTCTTTGACGTCCGAGGAGTGCGGATGCCTCCAGGACTGTAACGAGGCACTCTACATCGACAAAGAGTACACGAGCTTTCTTCTGTGAGACTATTATCTTCGAGTGGACCCCTAATTAAATCTCGAAAAATAATAAATACTCTTTTGATTCTTTTTTTAGGAAGGAAGGCTCGCCCTACGATGCCGTAATGAATCTGAATATCGATTTTCCACAGGTCAAGTACGTTCACGAAGAATTGTTCAGTTTTACGGATTTATTAGGTGGGTTATTTATATACAAGATGTTGGTTTACTTGATTTATTTAATTGGGAGTAGAGTGGATATTTTTTTTCGAGAAGAGGGCTTATTTGGAATTGAATTATTTTCAGCTTCCATTGGCGGAGCGGCCGGACTGTTCCTGGGGGCCAGCGTACTCTCGTTCTGTGAAATTTTGTACTTTCTTACCCTGAGACTGATTCGGCACGATGATGGGAGGGTTAAAAAACAAAATGAGAAGAAAAAATTGAAGAGCGGAGGGAGAAAATTTCTACGTCAGTTGACCAGAGAAAACGTTTGGAAAAAAAATTGATCGATCTGTGTCAAGCATTATTTATGGGTTATTTATTGGGGAAAAAGTTGACGTCTCATGCGTATCAATCCGATTCTTCTACTTGTCTCAAATTACAACATTTTTTTTTTCAGCACAGTTTTTTCATGTTATTGTTTGTCGATCAATTCGTTATTTTCAGATGAAAAAATGTGGGATTTATTTGAAATTGTGCGATTTCAAATTAATAAAATATAAATTTTAATCAAAAATTGTTTTTTATTTCAAACTGATGTACTCAATTTATTTATATAATTCAAGAAGGAAAGATGTCAGCAAATGCTGTGCCAGAATTATTTTTGGCAAGTTTCAAGAAAATCCTGCTTATGTTGTTTGCTTGTTATCTAAAAAGAAGTTAATATCGACGGTTTGGAGTGAGAAGGTCTATTTGAACAACTTTTTTACTCTAATTCGCCGAGATTGCACATTGTTACTCAATTATTTATCAAACATATTTAAAAATAGCCATTAAAGTTTTTAATATTTAAATAAAATTAAACAAAATGCATATTATTTATTATCACCTTAACGGATTAATAAATGAACAAATGTTTAAAATCGCCGCAAAAAACAATTTTATTCGACAATAAAAAACAAACAAAAATATTAATTTATTGTAAGTTCAACCGTTCAGAGAGAAGTTATCTTTTTTCAGTTGTACTTTCAAAGACTTCAATAAAGATTAAAATTGAAAAAAATTAATCATAATATAAGCTACCTAATAAAGCCAAAGAATTTTATACAAAAGCTCGAACAGCATCATCTATGTAAAAAACAAATTATATAAACTGATTGAAATAAATCAATGAAAAAATATAAAAGCACGATTAGTAAAATAAAAATTTTATTCGTAAAAAACCGTATTTGAATAAATTCAGTTGCAAGGATTGTGGTAGGATTTTGTTTTTTTTCTAAGACTTTTGGCATATCTTTTGGCGGTATTGTTCAACTCCCAAAAGTAGCTAACCAAGAGTTTCGTGCCCTCGATGTAACACCTCCTCGATATGTTTTCCTCGTTTGAGTGACCACCCGACTCCCTGTTTACCAGAGGAAGTACCAGGATGTTACGGCCCGGAAGCACATCGCGAAGCTTCAGAACAACCGGAAAGCCGTTGCCCTCGCGAATGTAACTCGCTTCTTCTTTGTACACCTGAGAATATTAATTAGTAGTTTAATTTTTTATACAAAATAAGAGAAAAGCAATAAAATTTATACATGATCGATAAACAATTACCTGTCTGGTAGCTAAGTTTGCAGCTTCGTAGTTCCAATGTGCATGATCTTCGTACCACGGGTCTAAATGATCTCCGCTGAGTACGGTAAGCTTATTCGGCGATTCTAACTTGTTGAAAACGTCATCAATGTGGTTAATGATTTGTTTCGATAGTTTATTATGCGTCTGATTTGGCACAGATCTAAAAATTTTAATGAATTTTGAAATTTTTTTCAATTTAAACGTTGGTCGTACAAAAACATCGACAATTCAAACTGACACTTTTGAAAATTTTGGTAACATAAATTAAAATTATTAATTTTTTAATTAATAAAATCATGACGTCTTTTAGTTGCTCGAATTACTTTGGATCTTAACAAGTTACAATTAACTTTAAAAATTATTGTACTCGAAACTAATTTGAATTAACGTGTTATAATGTACATACATACATGTTTCAGAAAAAAAAACCGTTTTGAATTATCAAGGTTTAATTTAAATTTTATAATTTTACCTGATTGAAAATCTAACTAAGACTTTTCTCGGTATATTCAAGAGATTGAATTCCTCGCAGGAATTAGACACGTAGTGAATGTTAAGAGATGGGTATCGCCAAACGTGCATCAGATTCAATTTCAACGCCTCGCCATGACCAAGCTTGTAAACTTGCACGCTTTTCCTGTATTCTTTGGCAGTCAGCTTAATTTTTCTGTAAAATTCCTCCTCTTCTGGTGTGACCGGCACTACATCGTCGTTGAAGTGTGGAACTAAAATGTTGCCTTGACCGTCTATTAAGCTGTTAAAAAATTTAAATACTCATTAAACATTTTTGTTGAAAAAGATGTAAATAAAAAATTTAAAAAACAATTTTACCAAACTCTTGGTTACTTAAAATTTGAATTTTAGATGAAAAGTTGCAAGGTTTTTAGAATTTTCATCCATTTTTATTTATTTTTTCAACGAAATTTTACATTTTCAACAAAACCCAACTTGGACAGTATAATAAACTAATTTTGTAAATTCATAAATTAAGTCTGTGAAATAATTATTTAAACTATTTCTATCGTCGTTCCAAGTCAGAAACATGCTAATTCTCAGATTCCGTTTAGAAAAGAACTTATTCGCAGCTTTTTTTTTTAAGCTTAGTGGGCATGAATTCATTCATTTATAAAATTTAATTTTCTTATAATTTTTTTTTAATTTAATCAAAAAAATTTACTACACCGTTTATCTATCCTGAGTTAGTACGTTTCCAAGTAACTCTGATTCTGAATGTTACCTATCATGTTTCTGGCTTGAAGCAACGACATAATTTATTCAGAATCTTAAAAAAAAAAAAAAAAATTACTTGTTTAAGATGTAAAGCATGTCTGTCATGGGCTCGCGAACGATACCACCGTAGTCACCACTGTTCAGGTCCTTTTTCGGTCCCTCGATGGTCATGTTGAAGTAGGAAACTCCCCGGGTTCCGTAAACGATGCACGGGTAGTCCTTGCCGATCCAGTTGCTGTCGGTCAGCAGGATGCAGTCAACGTCGGTCAGGAAGTTTGCCCGGATCTCGATCATCACCTCGAGCAGACCTCGGCTGCGAACCTCAAACATCGATTCTTAAAAATTTTTTTTTCTTTTTAAAATTTATTTACTTGTTGAATTGTTTAATTGCTAAGGGTTTAAGTTAAAGATATGAAATAATAATTTGTAAATATTTTAAACTATAGAAAAAAAAATTTGGTTCTTGGATGAAAAATCCAATATCGAAAGTTACTGCAAGTTTTATTATCATTTGGCATATGAAAATAATAATCCCCAGAGCTTCATCAATATATATCTGCGTTCCTCTGGAAAATTTATTTAAACGAAAAACTAATTGTGATTAATTTGAAGCTTACCACAAATAATTTTAATATTAACAGGGATTTCAATTTCCAATCTGTAATAAGCCTCGATGGCGTGAATGAAGCACATAAGTGGCCCTTTCATTTTGGCCGTTCCCCGTCCATAAAAACATCCATTTTTTTCCGTCATTTCAAAGGGATGTGTTTCCCACTGAGCCCACTGAACTTTCAAAACGTCCAAGTGACAATAGTACAAAACTGTTTTTTTCTCCGACGTGTTGCTCCTCAACGATCCAAGGATAACGGGTGGTATTTGATTATTCTGAAAATTGATTTTGTTTCGTTACAGTTTATAAAGTATAAAGATTGATCAAAAACGGCAACTTACCCGAAACTCTTTAGTCTCTGGACGTTTTAATTCAATATCAAATCCTATACGTTTTAATCTTTCGGACAACCAATTTATTGAGCTGAATATATCCTTCTTGGCTGTTGGATCAGAACTAACATTTGGTATTTTGATGATTTCCCTTAGCTCTTCTTCGAAATCGCTTGCGCGAGCGTCTATGAATTTGTAGCATTTTATAACTTCTGGTGGAATTGACATTTTTTCATAAAAATAATTAAAAAATAAACAAAATAAAAAAATTCTGTTTTGAAATTTTTTGGAGCATTTAAAATCAAAGTGTTGACAATAGATTAAAGGTTAAAGTTACTTGCTGATTCAACTGTTTAGATATAATTAAATAAAATTAAAAAATTTTGGTGTAAAGAAGCAATTGGTCTTGGTGACAAAATTATACACTGTCAATTTATAAATCACATGATTTTTAATAGTCTTCTTCAAAATTGTGCATAAAAATTAAAAATATAAACTGTATAAAATTTTTGTCTTAATAGTACTAGACACAATACTTTTAAAATAGATTAAAAAATAATTTTCACAATATAAATACAATTACAATGATAAATACAAGTAGAAAGTTTTTACAATAAACATTTAAAATTCTAAACAACAGTGCTCATAATTAACAAGCTTGAGATTTTTACTTATAAAAAGAGCAGTACAACAAAGTTGAGACTTTTTTAAAATCACAGCAATAATTCTATTAAATTGTCTTTTTTTTATTTTGAATTGGTTTTTTATCCTTCATAATAGTTGCTGTTTCACATATGCACCAAGGCGTAATAGATTCATCGCACATCAAAGCAATATTTAAGACTGTCAATGAAATATTTGCTATTGTTACTTTGATCGGAGCTTCTAATTTGTAAGAAACATTGTTTAATCCAGTTTGTCTATCACGCTTTCTAGTCACTTCTCTTTGATTAAAACACTTTGTTATGTCTCTTTTGCGATGAGTTCTATCATGTATGTGCCTGAAATTTTCAAAATATTTATTTTAAAAAATAAACTAAAATAAATGTTCCAATTGAAACTAACATTAAAGTGTTTCTTACTTAAAAGTGCTTTGTATTCCAGTTACAAGATTCTGAGGTCGAGTAACGTTGAGACTGGCTTCTCTTAGCCTCACATAAAATTCATCATCTTCCAGACCCCAACCCCAATATTTATTTGACATACCATTAACCAATAAAAAGTGTTCCCTAGAAAATTAATAAATTAATCATAATGAGGAAGTTTTAATTAAATCTCATAAATAAAGAAAAAAAATCCTTGATTTTTCATACCTTTTTATTAGTAAAATACCACCAATGAAAGTAGGATAGTGATATCTCGGATGATACTGGGGTGAAGAAATATGTAGTGGATTTTTTTCAGGATAATAATATTTTAAATCGGAATTCAAGGGTAAAAGATCCACATCATGCATAGCTATGTAATCATAGTCATTTTTCACCTCCAGGAAACCTACATTTATAAGAGATGCTCGATTAAATCTAAACCTATCAACCTGGTTCAAAATAAATATATGATAATCTATGTCTTGCTTGTCGAGAAATTCTTTCATATGTGGAGCAAAAATTAACAATTCCTCAAAACGGTCTCTGAATGGCACTAAAATGGCTAGACGATGCTTATGGTACTTTTGTTTTGTTCTATACTTAGCATCATCTTTTGGATCAGTCTCATCATTTTTATTACACTTACATTCTTCTGCAAACATAAAATTATATAAATGAATATTAAAAATCTAAATTATTTATACTAATGTATCAATAAGTTTTAACAAACTTTTGGAAAATGTAGCTGAGAAATTTGCAATTTACTTATGTAATGATGAATAACATACAATTTCCAACCATTTTTACAGTTTAATAAACTATTTTTATAATTTTTATTTAATCTACTTACCTATACTAATTGGAACAATGCTAATTATACATGTTATCACAAAAGTTACAAAGATACATGATATAATGTATTTAAATTTAAGATTTCTAAAAAAAATTTCCATAACTACGATTGGGAATTTACGGGATTAAACACCGAAAAAAATTACAGTTACACAAATTTTTATACGACATTTTTTGTCGTGATTCTAATTAGAGTTGAGAAAATAAAAAAATTATTTTTTTCTTATTTTGTTCATATTTTATTACTTCACTTGAACATCCGCAGCAATCATGTTGCAAGTAAACTAGCAGACTATTCGCACATAACCTCAAAACACCTGCGCTGGCTGCGCTGCCTGCGCATAATGTAAGGCGCGAAACTCTCTGGTCAATTTAAATAATCAATAAGTACTAAAACTAGAATAAGTGAAAGTTTTTTATGTGCACAACAATGTAGGTAGATACTAAATTCATAAACTTATTATTAAATAGGATTTAAAAATTCGCAATTTTAATAAAAAAATAAATGGAAATGAATAAATTATTGACTAATATGTATTAGGTAAAGTTTGTGTGTATTAAAATATGACAAAAATTTATCAAATTATTTAGTTTTAAACAAGAACTAAAAAATGTTTTTAACAGTTAAAATCAAGGCGTTTTTTTCAATATTTCCACGCCAGTCGAAGCGAATAAAAGAATTTAACTAAATACTAATTCTTTGCTTTTTAATTCCAAATTACGATCTTTGCTGCAAGTTACAATTTAAAATTTATATTAAAATTTTTTGTTTAAAATATTGTTTGATCAGAACGATTAAACATGTTTTAAACATAATTTTATGCTCACAGCTAACATTTTTTGAATAAACAAACAATTTCACGCATTCCCCATTTTTTTTTTTTTTTTTTTTTTTAAATAATAATGAGCAAAAACGAAAAAAAAAAAAGACTGGACACCTTGGTTAACCTCGCTAACTTCGAAGCGCAGTGCGGCTTAAAAGTTCTTCCGACAACCCAAAAAAAAAAGAAAAAACAAAACAAAAAAAACAAAAAATAATGTAACGTGGTTAGAAGTTAGGATACGGTCCGTAACGTCGCGCGCGAATTCCAGTTAAAGTAATTTGTCACGTAAGTTTTTGAGTGGTTGGTCGGGACGATGGTCGCAGTCGGGGTTGCGTCGAAACCGAAGCAGGGAAGTCCGGCCATGGAAAGCTCGAAAGATGAGTTCAGAAACACAGACGAAATCCTTGAGTGGATCACCGACATACCACTGTCGAAGCCAATCAAAAATCTCCCTAGAGATTTTTCCGATGCTGGTAAAATATCCTTAACTTTTTTATGAACTTTAATAGAAAAAAAAATTAACTTCATAGTTATAAACACAAGAGTTTGAAAAAATTTTACCCGCAGTACTAAGCCCAGTAATAAATATATGCTAAACAAATAAATAGGACTAATTAAGTACGAGTATAAAAATATTTTTTAATAATGTTTAATTAATCAGAAAAGGCTTCATGGTACAAAGGAGAAAAAATAATTTTTGGCCAGTTGCAAGCATTTGACAAAATAATCATTAATTGCTAAGAACTGTGTATAGTTTAGTCTCATAATTATCAGGATAGTCTTTTTGAAATTAAAATTGAACATGTTTCTGACCCTTACATGAATATCAACCTACCAAAAAATTATGTAATTAATAAAATCGTAAAAATTTGTGAAAAAATAAAATTAAAAAACACTTTGCAGTGCTCATGTCAGAGGTGATAAAATTCTACTACCCACACCTGGTGGTATCCCACTTCTACATCCCGGGCAACAGCATAAAAAACAAAAGGGAAAATTGGGAAACCCTGAATTGCCGGGTGCTGGACAAGATAAACATGCACCTGGCCCCAGAGACGATCGACTCACTGGTCCACTCGCAAAACGGGGCGATCGAGAAGCTCCTCATCGACTTCCGGGACAAACAGATGACCCTCGACGCGACCATCAAAGAGTCCGAGTTCAAAGCCTTCGACGTCGACGCCGGACCCTCCAATAACGGTTAATTTTTCAATCCAAGTCTATTGTTGTAATATTTTTGGGAGGTAAGACTGGTCTTTTTCTGCAGACGAGCTGCCGCTCATACCGCCGCCACCCATAAGACACAAAAGGGCCGTTTACACTCTGAGCATAAGTCAAGAAACTGATCCAAGGAACGAAAGGGGCCTTCTGTCGAGAATTTTCTTCGGCTTCTTCAGAATTTTATTTGCGATAATCTGCTTCTGGAGATGGTTTTCGTCTCCTGCGCCCGTCGAACCGGAAGTTCAAATAAAGGCCTTTGATACCAAAGGTACTTTTTTTTTTTGGTGTACAAAATATTAGCTTACTTACATCAATTGCCCGTGCGAAGAAAAACCTTAGTTAAATAGCCTAAAATTTGACACGAATAAAGTAACTCCGGAGGTACTTTTGGCCAATAAAATATCTCTAAAAGACTTTATTTGATATTTTAGCTTTTAGAGATTGGTAGAAATTGACTTTTACTACCGTACCATTAATATTCACGCCAGCCGCGAATAAAATGACTATTGCGACGTTTTGTAGGATAAAAACTTGGAGTCATTTTATTCGCGGTTGGTGTGTCGACAATTTTTTTTAAATTTTAATACATCAACGATATGGTAGTATAAGTCAATCCAAACCAATTTCCAAAAGCTAAAATAGCATTATTGGACAAAAGTACTTTCATCATAACTTTATTCACGGCAAATTTTAGTCTAAGGTTTTTCTCAATTGACATGTGGTTCCTCAACGTTTTAAAAGAATTCTCAGGTTCTTCGGAGGATGATGAAGAACAGACCCTGCGAGAAAATTACGTTAAAGCGCTGCACGAGTTGCGGGTAAAGAGCGACGTAATAAAAACTCTGTGTCACAAGGTCGCCTTCCTCGAGGGTTCGCTGAAGCTCAAGGAGTCGAAGATCACGAGCTTGACGAATCAGATCCAGGAGTTGAACACCACCTCCTTGATTACCAACGGGGAACAAGGGTCCGCAAGATTTCTCACTCACACTAACTGCTCCAAAGCCAAACGGCGATCGTCACGTGAGTACATGAACTACTAACGTTTAATTCATTAATTTAAAGAAAATGTTTTATGGTAGCAAACGAGATGTAGATTGAAAAAAAAGGTCCAGTCATTGGATTCTTAATTTACATACGCTAGATCAAAAAACTAACTTTTTTAGGTTGTTTTATTATTTTTGACACGTCAGGTTATTTTAAATTTAATAGAAAACTCTTAAATTTATTCATTTTGCTACTATTATTATTAATTTTTTGTTTGGTTTTTTCAATAACATTAAAATTATTTTTCTCTTTCAGTGGATAAAAAAGTTACTCCAAATTTAGCGGCGACGGAATTGGAAAATAATTAAGCCGATTAAGCAGGGAAGAGTCATCTGGTTTTTTAAGTCATATACACTGAATTAGTAACTACGTTATTTTTAATAAGTTTACTAGATTTAAAAGAAAAAATTTTTTAAACATGTACGTGAGGGAGATGACGAACGAAACTTGGTTGTCTTATTTTGAAAAAAAGTATGGACGCTGCGGCTTCTTGCTATAAAAATTTTTATCTTCTAAATACGAAAGTCTACTTGTTTTATTAATTATTTGGTGGTTACCTTAAATTTGATTTTACAAAAAAATTATTTCCTGCCATAATTATTTAGATTTTTCAACTAGAGATTTTTCAACCCAATTTTATGGAGTATTAATAATATTAATCCTTTTTTAAAACTTCTTTAAATCAGCTTTTATCAATAGAATAATTAATTTTGCAAATTTGGTAATAATAAGTAAAAAATTTATCCTTTTTGTAAAATCAAATATTCATATTACGGAGCCGCCCGATTTCACCAAAACAAATCAACCGAGTCGCCGAAGATCATGGACGAAACTCTGAATTTCACCGGTTTGAAAGATGCATTCTCATATAAATAACTCCCGCTTTCGGGTCCAGAGTTCAAGGGCCTTTCTAAAAAGAGCGCTGCACAGGTGGGCAAGAAGCGCGACTTGCAGCTCTCTAAAAAGTACCGTAAGAGCTGGAAGAAGAGGATCGGACGGCAGCTCGCCAGTCGGAACAGTCCGAGCCGAGCCGACGCGACGATCGCTTCGAAAGTTCCTGAGACTTCTTTCACCCGTAGTGGAATACTCCACGCTTCTGATTCTTTCCTGGTTTGTTTGGACTTTTTTCTATTTACGGTGCTTGGGCCATGGGATTAGATTACTTGTTTAGTTTGTTAAGAATTTTTTAAAGTACGGATGAGTTTCGAGATGATTATTAAATTCTCTTATAGAAATGAAATTAGCATTCGAGTGATACGGAACTATCTTAAAGTATGGTGGAAAGTATATCTTAATTTCTCGTTTTTTAAACCTGGAGTACTTTTCTTGCATTTTTTCTCATCTACACTAATTAATAATAAACTTCAAATATTTTTTTTTTTACTTTTACACTAGAGATAATTGAATGATTTTTTATTTAGTTTTTTTTTTTTTTTAAACAAAATTTTTGAATGCTTAACTTGTAAATAAAAAAAATTTGTTGGTATTGAATTTGATAAGATAGTCTAATGATACAAAACAAAAAAGAAAAACAATCAAAAAAGCCGGAACTTTGATCGCGAATATATGTAAATTTTCAAATTTATTTCCAATTTAAAAGCTTGAGTAATTCTGAAGTGATGAAACTCATGACTATGGAAACGGAATAATGAACTTTATCTCTGCACCATTTAATTTCTACTGTTTTATTGACTTACCGAAACTAAAGTACACAAATTTACACTAAAATCTTTTATTTTTTATTTACATTAGATAATGATCTTCAAACAGTCAAATGCAACTACAAAATAATTACCCATTTAATGAATCTTAAGTATCCTCATACTGCGTATCGTTTCAAAATATCTAAAAGGAATTCAATTTTCTGTGAAATGTTAGAATAAACGTAAAATCCGAGGGGTTATGCACTCTAAAATCAAAATCAGTGATTTTTTTTATTTTTTCGTGATTTTCCTATTAATTTTTTTAATTATGGGGGATATATAGATCTTGGAAAATTTTTAAACAATTACAAGTATTTAAAATGACTAATTTTTTGGTAACTAAAATTATTTTTACAATGTGCTATAAAAACCCTTTTAGCAAGCTCGCACGACAATAAAATCAACAACCGCCAAAAACTGCAAAAAAAAAAGCTGACAATGCGATACGCAAAAAAAAACGTCCTCGCACAAAATGAATAAAAAAAATACTTATAATAATTACACCTGCTTAATGAAAATGACACCTTGGGGTTCTTACTAGTGCGGCGGAAGATTTTTTTATTTTTCAATCTCAGCAGCACAATTATTGCCTAGCTCAGCAGCACTGCGCGATGTGTAATTGAGCATTTCACTCGTGCGCGGGGATAGCTCGGCCTTCGTGTTGTAAATCTCGTGTATAGAAAGTTTGGAAAGTTTTTTCGCTCGACGAGTGCAATTTCATTGATGGAGCGTGCGAGATATCACTATGGAAAGATTTTAGATTTTCTTCCTGTATATCTTGTTTTTTGGTGCTGATCTTGCATGACTGGTAACTAAAATTTACTAACGAGTGTTTTCTTTGCACGGTAGACTGATATTTCATGAAAAATTTATGCTTTTGAAAATGAAAAAACCTTTGTTTTAATCAGAGATGGGCAAACATTCGACGTCGGATGCTTTTGATCTTTTCACACATCCGATGTTGAATGTTTGCTAATCTCTGGTTTATTAGAAATACAAGCAAAAGAAATTATTTCATTGCTTCGTTAAAAAACTATTTTTTTTTTTTTTTTCATTTGAAAAAAACTTAACGCTTTCTAGAGTTTATTTTCCTCATGGGCTGCTTCGCATGTCTAACAATATAAAAAAATTTATAATTACTGGACAAATAAAGACTGCACAATAAATGACTAATTCAAGACAGTTTCACCAAAAAATGCACTTTTATAAAAAATAATACATCACCTTGGTCACTCCTGAATTTAATCATTGTAAATACACCACTTGTAAATATTTCAGAGGAAATTCTAACTAATTTAACAAAATAAAAATTTTAAACTCGATACTTTCGGAATGCAGAAAAAAAAAAAACTACTCAAACCTACCTATAGTTGCTCTAAAGTAGAAAGTCTCGTCATCCAGTGGAAAAATTCAAAAAACAAGTTGCCGTATCCAAATAAAAAAGAAATTTAAAAATTTACTTTCTAGGTGTTTATTAGAAAAAAAAAAAAATGACTTACTGGCCTACGAGCTGGGGTACGTAAAAAGCAAACTAAAAAAAAAAACTCTTTAAAAAGTCTTTAAAACTCTTTGTCGAGATAAAGTCCTCCATAGCCGACAATATTCTCATCTTCTCGAGACTTCCTAACTTTTTTTTTCCAAAACTGGTCATTTAAAAAACCGCAAGCTCTCATAACGACTAAATTGACGTGCACAGCGACAGCCAACGTGACTGAAATCATGTACGAGTACGTAAACGTATGGTCGGTGTCGATCGCAGTGGTCCTGCTGCTGGCCGGTCTGGTAGCGGCCGGGGTCGTCTTTGCCTTGGTAGCCCTGAGGTTGTACGTCTACCTGAGCACCGGGGTCTGCAAGAGCAAGGCCAGCATGAAGGGCAAGACCGTCATAGTCACCGGGTGCACCTCCGGCATCGGCAAGGAGACCGCCAAGGACATGGTAACGCGCGGCGCCCGAGTCATCATGGCTTGCAGAAACGTCGAAGTTGCCGGAAAGCTCAGAGGTGAGATGACAAAGTTTGATTTAAAAATATTATTGAAATTTTAACCAGTTCAATGCTAAATAAACTTTAAGGAAATTTCTACTTAATTTTATCGTTAATTTTTGAAAAATATCTCAACAGTCTACAACTATAGAGTCAGAAAAAATTTGGTCAGGTCACATTTGTATTAAATAATATGATTTGATTGATATAGTTATAATTTAATTAAAGTAAATAATTGATAATTTTGATAACTTTTTAATCATCTTTTTACGATCAATTTATTTATAAAGACAATATATTTTTCAAGCAACATTTTACACTAAAAGAAAAAGTAATAGCATAAAAATAAATTTAAAATATTTTTTAAACTAAATCTTTGCTTTATTTTTGAAAAATCTCAAAATAAGACAGTCTTTTTATGTGATATACATAATAAAAACTATGAGTAATAATAATAAATAAATAAACAGAAAAAATTTAAATTATTTAGTCATACAATTAAATTTTTGAATTAGATCAAGCATGAAATTTTTTTAATAATAAATATTCAAAACTGTATTATAACAAAATTAATGACATCTTCAGTGAAATTTTTGATTCTATTTTTAAATAATCTTTCCCTGAATTAACTAAATATTCTGTCAAGTCCATCTGATTTACATGTGAACCCGACTTTCGATAAGAAACGACATCGATATCTTTTTTTAATAAGCGCGTCTGGCCGATATTTTCACCCTGAATATTTATTATTATTTTTTTTTTTATTTACTAAAACAGAAACATCATTCACAAATATCTAGAAGAAAAAAAGGAACCGAAACTCGCTAATTCATGCACGAAGAGAAAGCTTTCACGGGGCCTTAACGAGGATCTTTTTTTTTCGCGCAGCAAGACAGTAAAGGAGGCTGAGCCGGTTGTGTCACATCCTTTGATCGTGGAAAGTTTACTGAACCCGGGTTTTCGATGAATAAATTTTAAAATGGGACAGTTTTTAATACGACTTTTGGTCACGTAGTCGGAGTAACTCAAAATATAGTTAACACGGATTAAGATGCATAATAAGGAAAATGAAAAATTGTAGCTTCTCAGTATTTCATTCAAGTCGACTCATCGAGAAAAATAAAACATAAAACTACCTTACCTTGACTTATCTGATACCATCTACCAAGACTACGACTATGAATTTTTAATTTTCGAAAATTAATGAAAATTGCTGTTGTCGCAGAAGTAATAAATCGAGGCTCTAATCACTGTGTTTATTTACTTTTTTCACTTTTGCAAATTGCACGGTCAACGCTTATGATTTGTATTTCATGTCCACTTTTGACTTATAAATACATATCGTAAAGTCTTGGAAAGTTTTTCCATATTTTAAAATAAAGTTTTCTGTTTTATAGCTAAATTCTAAATTTATAGCTTGTAGTTCAAAAACCTTACAAAAAAGTTTATTTATTGCTTCAAGATTAGGACGAATGTTTGGATTAATAATTTATACATAATATAATTTTTTTTTTTTTTTTTTTTTATATTTAAATTATCATAAAATTTTCTAATTAAGGAGCGTGTATGTATAATCATACATTAATTAAATTATTATTTGTCTAAAGAGTGGTTCAATCATTCAGACACTAGCCTAGTAACCCACGCGATCCGGGTTCGATTCCCGATACCTAAAATTTCAAACTTATTTAAAAATTCAGATATTGAGATCACTTTAATGAATCTGATTACCTATGCTACTAAAAAAAAATCTGACGATTAAAATAAAAAAAATCTGATGGTGGTGTTGTATGCTCTAAAGGACTTGATTATTAAATTTTTAAATTAAAATTTGTCTCAAATCTATACATGCCAATACAAAAATAGCTGACTAATATTTTTAAGACTATTTCGACTATACGCTGTAAAATCAAGTTTACTCAAATAAATTTCATTTGTTTCCTACAAATTTTTTTAGCCCGACAATTTGATTGCGCAACGCCGATTTGTTAGCGGTGATTCCCACTGTGACGTTTTTGTTAAATGTGCTCAGACGAAAAAAAAAGAACGTAATCGGAAGTTACTTGGGTGTATATAGATCCTCGCATTTCGTCATTTTATGTGCAGATTATACGTCGACGCTTTACAAGAATGCCACAATACCCCGAAATCATTTATGACGTTGACGTTAGGAAGAAAAAATAGAAAAATTCATAGATTCACTGTTGACATCCAAACCATGAATAATAAATTGAATTTTTTTCAAATAATCTAAGAACCGATGCTATTAGTTAAATCCTTGTTTCCATTACCTTTTTTCAGAGGAAAGTGACAAGTTTTTCAATTTTTTAAATAATTTTTATCTATGTTTATTTTTGTCTATTTTAACTTCCTGTTTCTCACTTTCTGTTACACTGAGCCATAATTTTGTATCTAGGGTCTCTAGGACGACCTGGGTATTTTCAAACTAGGGTAACTGAACCTTATTATAGCGTTAAAATAATTTTGTCCATTAATTTATTAGATATATTATATCATCCTAACGAACCATGTAATTTTTCAGATGAACTGATCAAGGAAACCGGAAACGACCAAGTTCTGGTACGCAAGCTCGACCTGTCGTCTCTGGACTCGGTCCGGGAGTTCGCCAAGCAGATCAACCGGGAGGAGAACAGACTCGACGTGCTCATCCACAACGCAGGCACCGCCGAAATGTTCTCGAAGAAACTCAGTCCCGACGGTATCGAGCTGACCATGGCCACCAATCACTACGGCCCGTTCTTGCTGACTCATCTTCTAATCGGTGAGTGACGATAACGTAACCCAAAAGTTTTTTTACATCCAAACTGTAGCTACTCGCTGAAAGATTTCCTACCTACCGCGGTGCAATTACAACGGTACAGTGTGCATCAATCATGCGTCCCCAGACAAATACAATCTTTCATGGGTCAGGATTAAAACGGAACATCCTTGGATGGATGATTACAGTCGCGAGTCTGATTTAATACTATTTTTTAATACTTTTTTCATTGTGACAAAGGATGAAAATAATCTTACAAAGATAAAATAAAGACCTGTCTAAACAGTAATATGATGGTGAAATAATGATTTAGATTAGAGATCATTACAATTTGATAGAATTAGTTCTACCATGATCTTTTAAAATTTCTTTCAGATCTACTTAAACGTTCAGCTCCAAGTCGAGTAGTCGTAGTGGCGTCGGAGCTCTACCGTCTGGCTTCCCTGAACCTGGACAACGTTAACCCAACCACTTCTCTGCCGGCCTACCTCTACTACGTCTCCAAGTACGCCAACATCGTCTTTACCCTGGAGCTCGCCCGTCGTCTCCAAGGCACCGGAGTAACCGCCAACTGCCTTCACCCGGGTATGATAGACAGCGGAATCTGGCGCAGCGTACCCGTGCCCCTGTCCTGGGGACTCTGGCTCATCATCAAGGGATTCTTCAAGAGCCCTGAGCAGGGAGCCCAGACGACGATCCACCTCGCCGTGGCCGAAGAACTCAAGACGGCCAATGGAAAATACTACCTCGACTGTCACGTAAGTCTATTTAGGAGACCTCCTCGACAATTTAAATTGACGTAAAGTTCTTCTGCAAATATGCTATAATTTTTTATTATTTTCTATCACATTTACGGAGTGCAAGCCTTTTTTACATTTGCCTCAGTAGTGAAATAAAATTTCTAAACAATTGTTTACAAAGAATAAATAAATCAAATATAATTCACAAAAAACTATTCAACAAGCTTAAATGGCTCAGAGAGTAGATCGGTTTAGTCATGATACGTCAATCCAGGGTTCGAGCCCCACTTCAATAGTTTTCGACTTTGATTTACTGTAAATTTCTAAACGCCTAAAGGGTAAAAATGCTCATTGAAAAAAAAAAAATTGGTAATTTCTCACAAATGATCTCTTTTTTTTTTCTTTTTTTTTTCAGGAAAGCACCTTATCAGCTGCTGTCAGTGACGCTGCAAAGGCCAAGAAGTTCTGGGAGTTGAGTGAAAACCTAGTTAAATTGCAATCAACCGACCCCAAAATCTAAATTATCAATTTATCGCACCAGCTAAAATCCGTCCATGATATAGAATAGGCTTCACTAATTAGTCTTTTTTTTTTTACAATTCAAAAGTATTGGTATAACTTTCAGAAACTAAGAAGTACTTATTCCATCGATCTGTTATTACATTGAAACATAATCATGTTCAATATTTCTGATAATAAAAAAAAATTAAAATAGGAATTTACATCACAGTTTGTTTTAGGGTAAATTTTTTAAACTCTAGTGTTTGTACAAATGTGTTATATTTTACTTAAGGTGATCACACAGTACGTGAATATTTTGCAATAACTTGCCACTCATATCATATAAACATTTTTGTTTGAATTTTAAAAATCATTGTATAAATTGAACTAACGTCATCGAATGAATTATTAATCACATTTTTGTGGGTAGAAACTGTTTTGATAGGATGTTTTTTTATGTATGAGATTTATTTTTAATTTGTGATTTTATTTTATGTAATTTTTAATAAATAAAAATAAATTTACTACTGTGTTTTTTCATTTTAAATTTTATTACTTGACTATGCCAAGTTGTTTTTGTTTTTATGGTAAACAAAATCAAAACTGGATTCTTTACGTTTCTGGCTCTTTGTAAGGAGACAAAGGAAATAGTTTGCTCCAAAGAGCGTATCTGTCAGAGTACAAGTTATTTTTCATTTTGAAGGCATTGTTGATTTGAAGATAATTGTTGTTATCAGGTGTAACTCTTTTCCAAGTTACCACCTTGAAATACTTGTTATTCTTTGGGATCGGTTCACCAGTTCGAGCAAAATTCGCCCACAACGACGCCATCTTCTCGACCATCGGGATTTCAGGATCAGTTGCATTGAAGTACGGAAAACGGTAGGATATGTAGAAAACGTACAGGAGATCATCTTGATGCGTTACTCCTGAATGAGATATTTTATAAACGAATTTAACATTAGTTTTTTTCTTTTCAAAGCGCTCTATATTTGAGTGCCATACGGTTTCTTCGTATCTGCCCATGTTTGAAAGACAAATCGGCCTTGATAAACAAATTCATAGTAGTAGACTGGTTTTGTGTTGTACTTTGACATGAGAGTGGCTGAAAGATTTTTCACCTTCATGGTTATACTGAAAGATAATGGGCGCCACTCGTTCCCATTCAGCATTCAAGTCATCATAGTACGTACTGTTACCTTTTTTTGCTAACTGTAGAGCACCTGGGATATAAAAGTACTGCATAATTTTTATTTATAATTCGGTATTTTAAACTCACTGTAAACAGTTCCAATGATTTCGTCTTTCGTAATGCCAGTTACCAGCGCGCGGTACGTGGTTGAATTTTCCAGACCTGATGATGTCCACTGGCTGAGCGTGGAGGAATCTCTCGAGTCTAGGTACTTCTGTTTCAACAACTGGATGGAAAAGTAAAATTGAATCTCCGTTTTGGTGAATCTCCGACCAACCTACAGTTAAACAAATTAAGAACTGTACATTACTTTAAAATTGGACAATGTGCTGCTAAACTTCTTGGCAGGTACATTCTTCAAGCATCTAAACATCTCGTCGAGATCTTGAGTCATGCAATTGACCAATCTTGCCTGCTTCAGGGCAAAATCACTCATTTCCGTGCGCAGCTTTTCTAGCCTGATGGCTGTGCCACTCATGGCTACGGCACGGTGGAACAGACCCCGGGACATGGGCGACAGCATGTGGAATATGACGCTCCTGGCTCCGGAGCTCATCCCCATAAGACTCACCGAGCCAGGATCGCCCCCGAAACTGGCTATATGGTCGCGGACAAAACGTAAGGCCGTAACTTGGTCCTTGAGACCTAGATTACCAGGGGCGTGGTGGGTATCGGTACTTATGAATCCTTCAAAAGAAATATTGGGTAGTCAATTAGGACTTGATTAAACTGGAGTTTGAATTGATGAATCTGCTATAAAGTTTAAATCCATGATTATTTCAACTTACCTAATGCAGCTAAACTATAGTTAATTGTGACTAATACAACGTCTTGATCGAGGAGATACTGAGGTCCCCAAATGTTAATTTGAGCTGAAAACACAGAGAAACTACCGGGATGAATAAAAACTATCACTGGCCTTTTGATGCTGTTTGAGGTAGACAGGAGCTGCAAAATAAAATTGACTACATTATCTGTAATTTTAATTTTTTCTTCCATATTACTTATGGTTCTGCGTGTATTTATTTATTTTTATTTTTTAGACAAACTTACTTTGATAGTGTAAATATTCAAGGCTAAACCATTCTCCGTATAATTTTTTTCTCCCGGTTTGATGCATGCTGGGCCTTCCTGAGAAGCGTCAAAGGTACCGGGCCACGAATCAACAGGCTCAGCAGGCTAATGATAAAATAAAGTCGTTTCAGTATAAATTTATAATTTTTATAATTTATAATTTATAATTTATTTCATTTCCTCCCAAGCAAAAAAAAATCATGACCATTCACTTGCTTACCAGAAATCTCATTTCTCCCACTGGCGCTTTTCCATATCTCACACCTCTGAATGATAATATATCCCTTCCCAGTCGGTTCTTTATGACGGATCCTTTGATCTTGTCAAGGGACGTTTGAACTTCTGGGTTCTGCGCCTGCACTCGCGCAACCGCGACACACACCAGCAACTGCACTACCAAAAGCTTCATGACCGCGTCAGGAAGTCCCGTTCAACTGACGCGCGATTTATTTTTATAAACTGCGAACTGAGGAAAATTTTTACCTGCTCTTCCAAGAATGATAACAGATTGGTCAGAGATACCGAGGAAATAAAACATTGTTTTCGGTTTTCATGCATAACTTTTCTAAGCAATTGTTTTGTTTAATTTTCTCA
This sequence comes from Encarsia formosa, assembly GCA_038277355.1. Taxonomy (NCBI): domain Eukaryota; kingdom Metazoa; phylum Arthropoda; class Insecta; order Hymenoptera; family Aphelinidae; genus Encarsia; species Encarsia formosa. Next base: position 2,742,668 of record CM076188.1, on the reverse strand, counting down.
TTTTGTTTTACTTGAATTGGTGTAATGAGGGAAAATATTGTATAGTCTAGTAGTTTTAAGCAATATTTAGAAGAACTGCTATTAATTATAGTCAGGGACATTAAGTTAAACGTCTCTGTTAATGACTTTATCGATTTATTGCAAAATTAATAAACTGAAATGGCAATTATTAAATTGAATTTGAAATTGAATAAAAAAACTAATCACTATAATGATTAAATTAACTCATACTCATAAATTTTTTTCATGAGTGGTGTTCATTGAGTAAATTTTCCTTGTAGAATGCAATTGTGTCACTAAATTCTTCCAGTACACTGCTTTTTTAAAAACAAATATCATTAGCTTTTGAAGATGTATAGGCAGAAAGACTATGATTTTTTTCATTAAAAAAAATTGATTTATTATATAGCTTTAATCTATAAGCATGCTTATTATTACAACATACATCTTTTTGGATAAATTTACTTAAGTTAATTCTAGTACAGCATTCAAAGAAATTGTCAATTATTTTAGAGAAAAAATGCTGCTTTATTTTTAGGCTCTTTATACGGAGGTAAGTACACTGCTTTTTTAAAAACAAATATCATTAGCTTTTGAAGATGTATAGGCACAAAGACTGATTTTTTTCATTAAAAAAAATTGATTTATTATATAGCTTTAATCTATAAGTATGCTTATTATTACTACATACATCTTTTTGGATGAATTTACTTAAGTTAATTCTAATACAGCATTCAAAGAAATTGTCAAATATTTTAGAGAAAAAATGCAGCTTTATTTTTAGGCTCTTTATACGGAGGTAATGCAAATAGTTTTGTCCAAAGAGCGTATCTATCAGAATTCAAGTTACTCTTCATTTCGAAAGTATTGTTGATTTGAAGATAATTGTTATTATCGGGTGTAACTCTTTTCCAAGTTACCCCCTCGAAATACTTGTTGTTTTTCGGGATCGGTTTGCCAGTGCGAGCAAAGTTCGACCACAATGACGTCATTTTCTCGACCATTGGAATTTCAGGATCAGTGGAATTGAAGTATGGAAAGAGAATTGAGATGTAGAAAACGTACATTAAATCATCTTGATGCGTCACATCTGAAAAAAGTATTTTGTTAGCAAAATGGACATTGTTTCTTTTTAAAGCGTTCTATTTTCAATTACCATAAGGCTTCTTCGTATCTGTCCACGTTTCAAAGCCAAATCGGCCCTGATAAACAAATTCATAATAATAAACTGGTTTTGTGTTGTACTGCGCCATGAGAGTAACCGAACGATTGACTGGGAACCCAACGTTAGCATCCCCGTATGCCTGAAAAAATCATTGATCAATTAACCACTAGAAGAACAAAGATAATTCTGTTTGTTTTTGGTGGTTTTTGAATTGGTTTACTTGAATTAGCTTATCGCCATTCTTTACGCTGACGGGTTCGTTGTTGAAGTAAAACTTCTTTATTGCTCGGCTGGCGGCTCGCGATTTTTTACCCTCGCGGTTGTACTGAAAGATAATGGGCGCCACTCGTTCCCAGTCAGCGTTTAAATCGTCATAGTACGACGTACTGTTATCATTTTTTGCTGACTGGAGAGCATCTAGAATAACATAATTCTGCATAACATTTATTATTAATTCAATATTTTAAACTCACTGAAGACAGTTCCAATGATTTCGTCTTTCGTTATGCCAGTTATCAGCGGCACGTGATTGAATTTTCCGGACCTGATGATGTTCACTGGCTGAGCGTGCAGGAATCTCTTGACTCCAGGTATTTTTGGTTCAACGACTGGGTGGAAAAGTAACACTGGATCTCCATGAAAATCCTAAAAACATAAGACGATGAAATGAAGCATCTTTTTTTCATTTAAAGATCAAAATTTAGACGATGACAGCCTCAAAATGATCAAAAAATCCAAATGACTCAAAAAAGTCGTAGAAATTGATCAGTGACCTCAAAAACCTCTGATTACCAAATTTTTAATGAATCCGAGACATTTAAGTCACTTTTTTTAAAGAAAGAAAGACGGCGACGGAAAATATGATTATGAGAAATCGATTATATTTGATCGATTTAATTACCTGAAATTCGGACAAGGTGCTAGCAATATCCTGAGCAGGTACATTCTTCAAACATTTAAACATCTCGTCGAGATCTCGAGTAGTGCAGTTGACCAATCTCGCCTGTTTCAGGGCAAAATCACTCATTTCCGTACGCAGCTTCTCTAGCCTGATGGCCGTACCACTCATGGCTACGGCACGGTGGAATAGACCCCGGGACATGGGCGACAGCATGTGGAATATGACGCTCCTGGCGCCAGCGCTCATTCCCATAAGAGTCACCGAGCCAGGGTCACCACCGAAGCTAGCTATGTGGTCTCGGACGAAACGTAAAGCTGTGACTTGGTCCTTGAGACCTAGGTTACCAGGGGCGTGGTGGGTGCCGGTACTTATGAATCCTTCAAAAGAAATATTGGGTAGTCAATTAGGACTTGATTAAACTAGAGTTTGAATTGATGAATCTGCTATAAAGTTTAAATCCGTGATTATTTCAACTTACCTAATGCAGCTAAACGATAGTTAATTGTGACTAATACAACTTCTTGATCAAGAAGGTACTGAGGTCCCCACATGTTACTTTGAGCTGAATAACCAGAAAATCCACCGGGATGAATGAAAACTATAACTGGCCTTTTGACGCTATCAGAGGTAGATGGGAGCTGAAAAATAAAATTGACTACATTATCTGTAATTTTAATTTTTTCTCTCTCAGTTTTATCAACTTATTTATCAAAAATTTTATTAATTAGAAAAACGTACCTTGGTAGTGTAAATATTCAAGGCCAGACAATCTTCCGAAGAATTTTCTCCTCCCGGTTGCATGCATGCTGGGCCTTCCTGAGAAGCGTCAAAGGTATCAGGCCACGAATCAACAGGCTCAGCAGGCTAATGAGTAAATAAACTTAATTTAGTCTTAATTTATAATTTCACTGATATATCCTTCAGTATTATAGCCGATATATTTTGTTAAAAAATTAATGTTTAGTCCAAGATATGGAAAAATCCAAAACATAAATAAATTCAGGTTTGAAAATCATCCTTTTCGTGCTAACGATTTCTAAAAAAATTTACTATTTAATTTCTTGTTACCGATACATCTAATTGCTCTAAAATTTTAAATAGATACGCGCAAAGAATAATACGTATAAATCTTTAGAATAAATTTTAATATTTTGCCTCATTCATGGCAGACAAAAACCATCACAACTAAATGATTTTATTTCCTCCCCAATTATGTAAAAAAAAATTCATGATCTTCACTACCTTACCCGAAATCTCATTTCTCCCACGGGCGCTTTTCCATATCTCACACCCCTAAATGATAATATATCCTTTCCCAGTCGGCTCTTTATGACAGATCCTTTGATCTTGCCGAGGGACGTTTGAACTTCGGGGTTCTGCGCCGCCCACGCCGCTGCGACACAAACCAGGAAGACGAAAAACTTCATGGTCTTGACTGAGCTCCTTGTTTAACCGTGCGATGTTTTTCATCAACTGCTAAACGAGGAAAATGTGAGGGACTTTACAAGAATGAAAATTCATTACTCATAGATTAAGAGGAAGTATACAATGCATTGCGCGAGTAAATTTTTTTTCATTACCTGCAAACGTTTATATAGAGCGTTCGAATGCCTCATTCGAGAAAACTCACTCATAATGATTTATCGAATAAAAGGTACTTTTAATTTTCATTATGAATTGTAGAGTAATTAATTAAAAAATTTATTCACTAAAAAGTTTATTTTGCACATTTGTCTGTAATTTTTTATCATGAATATCTTCTGAAGTTTGTAAAGCAATAAATCAAAGAAAAATTTTAAACTACAGCTATGTTTTCATGACTCACGCGTAGTTCATTCATGCACTTACTTTATTTTCCATAATAACAAGTCGAGCCGACAATTTGAATACTTTTCTCTCGCCAGCTCAACGATAGTTTGAAGATTATCTTAATTACGATTCAGAAATTTGCAAATTTTAAATGTGACGTATGAACTCGAGATTTGTATCAACCGAATACAATAGAATCTATTTCCTCATGATTCATCCAATATTTTCAAACTTAAAAGTGGATCAAAATTTGGGTACTAAAATTTACTTTCAAGAAATTTGACGCTGCCAAGGGAAAAGGTATACACGAATAGAGGAAGGAAGAAAAAGATATAATAAAGTAAGAGCCCGGTTTCTTAGAAATTCATGCGGCAGTTAAGCTTGACAAAGCACACGCGTATACAAGCCAACGCACAAAATATCCGCGCAAGTTCAAAAGGCAGAATAGCTTGGGTTTGCGGTTGTGTTCGTGCTTGTGCGGTGGCGAATTGTTTTTGATATAAATTTAGTCGTCTTTGAAGTTCACAACTGCTCGTTTTGTTACGTGCGCTGATGGCGTTGATATTCATTAATTTGAATTATTACTGAACAAATGCGAAAGTTATTAAAATGTATAAAATAATGCGTCTAAAATTAATTTCGAAAGCTTATTAAAAAATTATAAAATTAATAGCTTGTTATTTTATGTAAAATTAATTTTTTTTTTCAAAAATAAAGTGTGTGCTGGTTTTTTGAGTCCAACCAATGTAAATGCGAGACGAAAAATTGTTTTTTTTTTGAGGGGCTATGCACTTTACAATCATTAAAAGAATTACAGACTCGAATCGATACAATCAATCAACTACTTGGTGAAAATTAATTTAAAAAATATTCAAGAATATAATTTTAAAAAATCTTTCTTTTCTTTAGCTGCACAGTAGCGTAATTCTATGTAAGGTTGTGCACACAGTGCCTTAAAATTGTTGAAAAAAAATGTTATTAAAGTAAAAATTAATGAATTAATCAAACCTTTGAAATTTACTCTGCGATCGGTTTCGAGCTTGTTGGCTCTCTTCGTGCAGAGGTAAAACTGAAAATTACTCCCGAAGCCTTGGTCTTTATAGTATTAAAGACGCAGCATTTGCGTCGTTTGGAATTAAAGCTTTTGAATCCAAACTACTTCCACAAGTCGACTTAGAATTGCGGTACTGCATAGCTAAAACAAGTGAAAATTAGACTTCTCTACGAAGAGAATTAAGATCTACAAAAATTATTATGTTTAATGATACATACTTCAATCAAAGGTAATTCAGACATACCAAAAATATAAAATTTAGCTAGAGAATCACAAAGAAAATGCAGTCAATTCTGTAAAAATTTTTTAGTTTCTACAAGTAGACTAAAATATTATTAAAAAAAATAAACTTTCATGTTTAAATTCATTCTTAATGTTTTTTTTTTTTTTTTTCGCTTGAAGATCGATGAGTTCTCAGACTCTCAATCTTACATTACAACGTAAATCAGAACAATATTAATTTAAATTGTCCGGGTCGTCGGGGATCGAACCCACCAACCAAAACTTCAACAAAATATTTCCATAGCGCGTTACAAGCTGTCAACGGTAACATCTTAAAAAATTAAAATTTCCTGTAAAAGCCAAGCTGATTAAAATAATACGTCTTCGGCTCATTGTCATGCTCCCCGCGGGGATTTACACGTACGCCCGTGTCCCGGCGTTTTCCCCGCGCGCATATCAAATGAGGCAAAGTGAATTTCGAATGCGAGCGTGATGAGAGCTGGCTTAATTCTCCCTCGTCGCTTCTTTATTTCGGATCCTTCGATTGGTATTCACTCCGACGCCGGGTTCCTTCGTGGAATCACGCGGTTATCCCTTCCCTTTTTTTTCCGTTGTTTAAAGTTTTGAATAATTGAGGAGTAGCTTTTTTTGCTTTGCAAAATAATAAATAAATGAATAAAAAATTAAGGATATTGTTTATATTTAATTTTCAGTTATGCATGTAGTTGTCTGTTTCAGAAGCAGTAACTAGGTACCGTGGCTCGAACCAACGATTCTAGGATTAATAGTCCTAATGATCTACCAACTGTCTACTGAGCGACTATATCAACTTAAACGGTTTTTGGTATATTATCAAATCTATTAAGTATATCAATAAATTTTTTGTTTTTTAATTAAGTACCATAAATAAAAAACTTACATTCTAGGTTATTAAACCAATTTAATTTTGAAACACTTTGAAATTACAAATTTATTGCATTTTTTCACAAAATGTATTATTTTAACTCGGAAACAAAATAATTAATTTAATTTATACTAAAATTATAAGCTATAAAAACAGTGCATTAGAAAAAAAAAAAAAAAAAAAATTAGATTGGAATGCAAGTAAGCAAACACATGATTCTTAAACCAATCAAGCTGACTCGAGTGTAAATATTTGCTTTAATGAAGACTCACAAGCCGAAGTTATGTCACGGCAATAAAAAGATGAAAATACATTGCGCTCTTATTATCAACAGATGAGAACTTTCATCTCCCGGTTATCAATTTAACGTATGCACAACGAGAAATTTTCTCGGTTAAACGCATGACCCGCTTCCAATTATCTCGATTGTTTCCGTGTGTATTTCAACCAACTCCAAGACTCTTTCAAAAAAACAGTAAAATGACTTTTTTACGATAAAAAGTTTATTCCCAAGTGGTTGGGAAAAAAAAAATACATAAAATTTTACCCGAAAAACAGATGCGCGCCTGAGAAAACTTTATGATTTTCCGCCTCGTCTCTCTTAACTTTCATTATTCCCTGGAAAATCGACCAAAATAAAAAAAAAAAATTAAAAATTTTTTTTCTGAACAGTAAAGTAAAAAAAAGCTTCCAGCGGCGAGCGCATAATTTTAGCTTCCGTGTGTGATTCTAAAATTGTCCCTGATAAGCCGAAATTCACCGCGTGTAGTCTTGCACTCGTCTTCCGGCCTTTTTTGCTTTATAATTTTAATGCCACTGTAAAAATTTATTTTTCGATTCAAATCTTTAATATTTTAATTAAATTTGTCGTCTGAAATAGCTAAGCTGGTATATCACTTGACTACAGATCCTGAAGTTCTGGGTTCGATTCCTATTGCTTACAATTATAATTTTGAATGAGGCTCGACTTGTGTAGCCGATCTAAAAAAAAAAAAAAAATATTTAAGGGTTGCCATTTTTTTTAAGTAGTTTTTTTTTTCAACGTTTGTTCATTTTCTATTTAATTTAATTCTTAATTTTATTAGAAACATATTTATAGTTTCCGTTTTGACGGCTTTAAAAAAAAATTTTTTTTTTAAGTAATCGAGAAACCTGCTGAAACTTATAATTGCATAAATTCTGTTTAAAAAAATAAAAGTTAAGACTTTAATGTGTCCACCTAATAAAATTGTACGAGCGCAATGTACAGCATGATCATAAAAATAGATGCAGTTTGCCCGGATTAACGACCGTGAAAGCGCCAATTCAAAAACTACCGGTTTGATATTAAAACAGCTGTTAACAAGATTCTTGTTACAAGAATGAAGTGAAAATCGCATAATTTCATGTCCACGGTTTATCATTCCAAAGAACTAGTTATGTGCACGAAAATGATTTTATAAGCCACGCTTTACTATTGAAACTAAAAAGAAAAATACTCTTTGATCGCCGATGATAAAAATAATTTTTCTACTTGCACCTTGTTATTTAATTTTTTTTTAACTCTTCATAAGTTCATAAATAAATCATTAAATATTATTAATCTCTCAGCGCGCAAGCGCACGCAATTTTAAATGCTTCTTCTAATTAATAAAAAACTGACATAATGTTTGGAAACTCTTTTCTATCAAAAAAATATAGGAATATTAAAAAAGAAACAAATATGAGTAAATTTAACCATTTTAGTTATTCTCTGTACTCAATACTTTACAAGCAAAAATAATATGAAAAACTTAAAATTTTTAGTTTCCTTAGCCAATTTTTCCTTTTTGATTTTCACTTTACTGAAGTTTTCTAAAAAAACTAAATTTATCGAGGTATTTTTAGAATGTTGTGTGAAATAAAAAAAATTTTTTTTCAGTTATGGTTTGAAATTATTCGAAATTATAAACGTACAAGGTGGCTCACAAAGTAGACCATTGGACTCATAATCCAAGTATCGTAAGTTCGAGTCCCATACTTCTCGAACAGACAATTAAGTCACAATCACAAAGTTATTTAATTACTTTAAAAAAAATAAATAAATTTTGTTAGTTCGCTTGTCTTCGTTCTAAAACCATTTTTTAATATTTTTTTTATTTTTTTTTAATTTTATTAAATGAATAAACAAATAAATGATTCATTTAAATAGTTTTAGTTTGAAATTCTTTTAAATCATGACTACTGTAGAAGGTGGCTAAGAGAATAGATCACTGGACTCGTAATCTAACAATTGTATGTTCGAGTCCCACTCGCTACTACTTCTCGAACATAATAAAGTTACAAATCTAAAGTTATTTAAGTACTCAAATTAAAAAAAAAAAAAAATAGTTGTAGTGCTGTCCACTTGTAAATTTTTTTTCTTTTTTTTTTTTTTACAATTATTAATGAATAAATAAATAAATGATTACTTAAACTAATTTTCTGCACTTCTATATTTGATAACCAACTGTACCATTAAAATCTTGATCCTCAACCCATCACACTACAAATCTCATTACTTTTCCAGCCACCCTCGCTTAATTTTCCCCGAAAGAAACCAAGTACCACCGAGCCGTCAACCCCCGCGTCCCTCCCACTCAAAAAAAAAAAGGCGCACTCGAAACTCAGGCACTCGAGATCGGTCCCCGCGATCATCCGTCCGGCCGCCCTCGCGTCCTCGTGCGTCTGCTCCCCCTCCTCCGGCTTCCCTCGCCTTACGGTCGCGCGGGGCCGAAAAGCTCAGTTGCTCGCGGACGCGCGACCCGAACCGGTCGTCGCTCCGGTACGTACCCAAGTGCTGCTCGCGTGTGACATGTGACGCTTTTGTTGCTTACCGACATGCTGCGATTTTTGGCAGGCGTTATGGTCCTCCTCCTGGCCACCGGAGGTTTCGGCGAAGGTACGGTGGATATCATAATTTTTATCGGGTTTGATAAGCCGGCCGGTGCGGAAACGCGCGGTATCAGGGTCTCGAAAACACAAGCGGCGATTTTTTTTGAAATTTAATTGTTTAAAGACTCGGGGGTCCCATCGATCAAAATCGTAAACAAAGCTGGTCCCGGTAATAAATCAGTCGAAAGCGGGTCATTAATCAAATGTTCCCGGTGTATCTAAATATAAGATCATCGGACCGGTGCAAATAAAAGAGAGAGAGAGAGAGAGAGAGAAAGAGTAAAAATACACATTGTCGCGGAGTCGAGAGTCCCCTCGGCTAAAATACGACGGAGATGCGAGATTCATTGAACCCCCTGCACTTTGGCCATGTGGTGTCTATTTGGCGCGGATGCATATTTTTTACCCGGTTGTGATTGAGGAGGACGCGCGGGAGGAAGTCATTCCCTCCCTTTTTTTCGGGAGGGATTATTTATTTACTCAGCGGTGGTGGGATTTTAATGACGAGACGAGAGAGATTTTTGAATGAAATATGGTGGACTTTTTTTGAAAGAGTACGGGGTTTTTTAATTACTGTTTACTGCGTTCTAAGGGTTGAATGCATGAACAAATGGTTAAGGATTGGGATTTTTTAAATTCAATAGACTTTAAAAAAAAAAAATTCTCCGAGTCATTATTGTTGATAACTTTTGTTCGTTTTTTAAAATTTTAAATAAATTTTTTTATTTGAACCATTATTTAAATATTTATTTATAATTTATAGACTTTAATACATGGATTTTATTTTAAATACAGTAAAAAATTTTTTTTATAATAGTATTTTAACAATATTTTAGCCTAATTCTCTAATTAATGAATATTTTTGAATAGAATTATTACATTTTTTAAATTATTTAATAACCGAACCAAATAAAATATTTTTTTTGCTTTATTTTAAATATTTAAATATTTATTTAAACTACCAGATACAATAATATAAAAAAATAAAATAAAATAAACGAATAATGGCAAAAAAAATAATGGAAAATTTTTTGGACCGATTATTTTAAAATGATTCTGGAATAAAATGCTTGAATGATAGTGAGCCGAAATATATTTCTATGAAAAAAATCAATCTTATCTTACTCTGACTCTGACTTTTTAAATAAATGTAATTTTCCCCAACGTTTATTTTATAATCAAACTGAACGTACAGTCTCAAATCAAATTAAACAAACAAAAATTCAGTCCTAAACAGACATAAATATAAAAAATTTTAAATCCAAACAAAAAAGATCGGTCCAATAAAATTTTCGCATTGTATACAAGGGGAGACGTATCACGGCGAAGGCGTGTTTATAGGAACGATATTTTTCTCGCGAGACATGTGTCGTCGCTGACTCCCGGCCGACGTTTATTCTCTCCCTCGGCTCATCATTATCTACTTTATTATTATCGTCCTCGTTTTATCGGTCCACATTATCTCCAATTTCTACAATTCACTCTCTCTGTCTTGCGAGAAGAGAATTATTTTATTGATAGTCTCGTGTGTTGTTCGTACCAATAGAAAAATTGTGGCCTTATTAATTTTGACGCTGATTTACAGCTATCGTCAATATTGTTAATTCATGTCAAAGTTCATTCATAATTTTGGTGTTTGTAAAAATTTTTTAACGTTTTAAAACATAAATAAATAGATTTCAGGTATAAACTATAAGTAGCCTTAATTATTATAAATATTTATTTTTTTTCATTGATGTTATTATACTTTACTTTAATTTATGTACCAATTAATAACAATAATAAAGTACTATTGTTATTGTTATTAATAATAATACTATTATTTTATTAGTACTAAACAAGCATAGCTAAATAATCGACAGTACAAATTAGATGAATTTTTCAATAAAAACCTTAAGATCCACTAAATTAAAGTCTTTGAAACAGTTTTTTCTCAGTTCTTTTCGTCAACTCCTGACAAAAAACAATCAAAAGCCAATTTGCAAAAACCGTAATTGATCCAATTCGAACCAATATCGATTCATTGACACTCGCTGTATGGTTGTTGTCGCATGTGCGTTGTCTCGGTTAGTTTTTTCGTCTCGCATCACACGGTCATTATCCACGCTCGAAATGCACCAGCCGATCGTGAAATAGTCCTCTGACGCGTCAAAACTACCGCCCAGGGTGCCGCCCTTTTTTTTTTCTTTCTCGCTCGTAATTCACATTTCTTTTAATTGGGTGATATATATGCCCTTCTTTTTTACTCGACGGATTTTTTTTAATTTTTCTCGTTGCCCTGGGTAGCTTGGTACAGTTAAGTTTACACAAATATTTTTTTGAGGCTTGAAAATTATCGAACTAGATCTAAGGTCTATTCTTCTTATTAGACAATGTCGGAAGACTATGTTAACTTCACGAAAAAGTATTAATTATTTATTTATTTATTCATTTATTGCCGACATTGGGCTGAGGTCTTTCCATGTTCATGTACCTATTGCATAATACAAAATTCAAGATACAATAAATATTATGGTGTACTATATGTAGTAATAATATTACAATTTAGAATAACAATAATTTTTAAATAAACTTACAAGATTTTATAGTAGGACTTTTTATCGGCTGCTAAATCGGCGTTAATTGCGAGTGATTCAGCGAAGAAAAATTACGAAAAATAGTGTAAGTCACTGTCACCCAAATCGCATAATTTGTTCCCTCTCTCAGCGAGTAGATTTTATCCTCTATTACAGCAAATATGCAACGTCCCATAAACCTCGAGTCACTCAGCGCGTCGTGCCCACACCAAACGTTTCTCTTTCGCAAAAAAGTAAAAAAAAAAGTAAGAGAAGACACTCGGAGGAAATCGCCAAGTTATTCATTGCTCGTCGCTCGAGAAGATTTACTTTAGTGTAGGCGAATCGTCTCCTCGTGCGAAAAGTTTTTCAGATAAGTTTGTCAACGCGCTGCCTTGGATAAATCGTCCCGGTTGGAGATACCGATGCGAGACGTCCGAAACTTTGATGAATTAAGCGCGCACTTTGTTCGCTCGGGGGAGATAATAAATCGAGATATTATTCAGACGAAAAATTTTGAAAAATTATTCGTAGTACCTACGTGCGTATGTACTTTTGATTGATTAATTTTCGTTTCGGATCGATCTTGATTATTTAGTTTGAGAAATGGATATTTTTTTTTATTTAATGGATTCGACACCTTTTAATTAAAATGAATTGGGTAAGAAAGTTTGTAGGAGTGCTGTATTTTTTTGAGGTTTTCGCAGAGTCATGAAGTTGAGTATTTATGTCTTATTTACCAGTATATACAAAAAATAAATATTACGTTTCAAACGCCTGTCTTTAAACTTTCAAAGTCTTGTATTTTATGATCAACGGTAAATCACACGCTACCACAAAATAACTCTTTTTTAAACTTATTGCTTTAATTTTTTTACCTAGTTTTGAGTCAGTACTAATGTGTGGAAAGTATTAGAAAAAAAATTATCTTCCAGTATGGCCTAAATCAAATGAAAAAAGGCATTAATGGTACATTTGAAACCAATACTTATCATTTTTTAATAATTTTATAAGACCTAAAACTATTAATATTAGAAAATTATATAATAAATAGGGTTTTGCCAATAGGGCAGTAATAGTATTAGTATTGTATCAGGGATCAATATTCATTAAATGCAACTAATTTTTTAAAAAAATTTTACTAAAAATAAAAATCATCATTATATTCATAAAAAGTTGTTAACACAATATCCGATAAAAAACATAGATGCCTGACTTGTAAAAAGTATAATTACAATCCTTCACCTTCCACCGCAAAAAGTAAATAGAAAAATATTGTCACCTTGGGTCCAAGCTTCCCCCCAAGTAATTATCCAGGAACAAATACCACGAAGCGAGTGGTCGCGTGCATCTGATCTCGCGTGCACCAGGACGAGAAGAGAGCCCCGAAGTTTATTGGCTCGTCCGTTTTAATTATTCTCGCTCTCGGTCACTCATTTGCACCGGGGTATGCATTCGATCCTTATCGGGTTACTCATTCTCGAGGAGGGTGGCCGATTATTTAAACCTAACTCTGGTGCGTGCTGAGAAAATTCAGAGTCTTTAAAGTATGCTTGAAGTAATTCTAGATGGCTACGAAAAATTTATGTTTTATTTGAGTTACTCGGTTACGTACAGTTTAATGATTTAGATTATCAGTTATCCCCAAAACCATTGATTTTTCTGAAATGCATTATTAGTACAGAAAATTTTTTCAACGTCCAAAGTGTCTTTTAATTAAAAATTTACATGAGAGGAAAAATTTTACAGAAAAATTTTTCCTTGTTTCATGTAAAATTTGAATTTTGTTATTGTTATTAGTCTGAATAGCCGTGCAGGTTAGAGCTAGACTTCAGACGTGTTCAGCGGGGTTTAATTCCCCGTTGATGAATATATTCATGAAAGAAATAATTACAAATATCATAAGAATAAACATTTCGAAGTATGTTATTAAAAAAAAATAAAGTGCAGTTTCAATTTGAAATATTATTATTTTTGTCTTTTTTAATAAGCTTTCATCAACTATATAAAATTAAAAAAAATAGTTTTGACTGAAGCTAAAAAAATTTTATTACAATTATTTTATAAGACTAATTTTTGGTGACTTACCCTCGAACCCACCACTTAACTTTTCCAGCAACCACCCACACCAAAATCTTCGTTTTTAAAATCCACCGAACCCCGACACCCACACCTCCCACTCAAAACACAGCCTCTCGCGAGAGGATAAATAAACCCGTGAAGTTTCGCCCCTCGCGACAGCTACTAAGGATTCGCGGATTTCACGGGGGCTTATCGTGTTTGCTCACGTCGAACGTGTTATTCCCGCGTACTTTGTCAAACAAGCGTTATGAAGACATTCTCCCCGGGCGTTGTAAACATGTCCAGATAAGTACTTCGATAACCCCGTAAGTAGCCACCGGTGTGCTTAGGTTTGGATCTTTCAATCAATTTTAAAAATAAAAAATCGCGCTTGATTTATGGCCGGTATAAACACAAACCACTAATAACTGGGTAAACTTTTATTTTGGGATTTTATAAAACTAAAATTAGCAGAGCTACTAAAAAGACTTCAGACTTGTTTTTCTGGAGTTGGTAGCTACGATACTTTTACCAAAGAACCGTTTAAATTTATGAAGTTTGTTTTTGAGAAACCATCAATCTTTTAATCAAGATCTACCGGTCACTTCATTTTTTTAGCGATCGATTTGAATAAACATCGCGAAACTAGATGATCGACTCGATACGACTGTTGCGAAAAAGATAAAAAATAATATTGCTCACTGTCTTAAAAGTGACGTCAGGGGCTAATAACGAACGGAGTAATTGACCGGACGATCTGGGTCCATGAGAACGAAGTCACATGACGCGGCTGCTCGCGAATTATTGTCATAGATCCGGAGAAAAAACATCCGATCTTGAAAATTCATGTTTTCTACTCTTTGACTTATTTTTTCCGTATTCTGAAAAATTTTATAATTATCCAGTATTTATGAAAATTTCTAACAATTTTTTTTTTAAAGAAAATTGTCTTGAAAAAAACATAAAACTTACTATACTCACAAGTATACTCGACTATACTTTTGTACAAAGAATAAAAAAAATTTTAAATCGATTTTCTAATAAAGAGTAAGCATGCCACATTAATCCAAAAAATATTTTCTTCAAGTTTGACTTCAAAAAGTATTGCGCCGACCTTCGACACCAACCGGGTTGGATATTGTATCGCTACCGTGCGAGTCTATTGACCTTTCCTAGAAAAAAAAGGCCGCGACTTAACTACCGAAAAAACCGCGTCCCGACAATCGAACCGATTCACCGTCGTCAGTTTACGAGTGGTCTTAAAAAACTTTGAAAAAAGGTTTTGTACCAACAAACGAGGCTCGCTAAATCAATCGTAACATTCGCGCCCGAAGCGTCGTAAATCAAGCGGACCGGGTCGCATTGTGCGAAACGCGTGTTTTGTTACCGCACCAGGACCTCTTTTATTACGCGAGTAAGGAGCTTTTTTCATTCGGAAGTGGGGGGGGGGGGTTTGAATTCTCCGAACATCATGCAGGTGAAGAAATAACAAAGTGGATTAACGACTCTTGCCAAAAGTGAGGCTCTTGATGGATGCAATCTCAAGTGTAACGTTTAAAAATCGATTTTTGAAATTTAAAGGCGATGAAAAGTGTGGATCTGCAAAGTCGAAAGCTGGAGTATTTCCGGCCGAAAAAAATCCAGGGACGAGTTATCCGGTCTCCATGCGCGCGCAAAAATAACCGACGCCGAAATAAATTCTTCTCCCCTTCGGAGTACATTATATGCAGTGCAAACTAAAATTTTTTCTTTCGAGTAACTAAAATTTTCATTTGAAATACGTGAACGGAATATAATCAAAACAGAGTACGTTTCCGACTAAACACGCAAAAATTGGCGTATTAGTCAACTTTAAAACTTTTGCGAGGTCATTAAAAAATATGAAAAAAAACCTCTTTACTTAAAATGATAGTATTATTGTCAGTAAAGTACCCAAATAAATATTGACGTATCATCTGGCATTGTTTCAAACAAAAAAAAAAGACGCTCGAACGTCTAATATTCTGCAACTGCGAGTATTCGCCTTGCGAAGTATGGTCGGTCTCAATTTGCGTCTAATTGGTATTTATTGACTCGAATTAAGAAACCCCTCGTCTCTCAGCTCCTCACGGGATGCAATTTTAGCTCAATCCGACGCTGCTGCATCATCTTTTCTTTCATTTCATTTTGGTTATGGTCTCCTTCCTTCGGAGTCAAATGCTTAAGCGAGGGTCGGAAAAGTACTTGTGGCTCTCTTAAACGAGATGCTGGTAGTAGGATACTAAACGCTCTATTGGCTTGCGAGATGCTGGCGTTGAGTTTTATTATTCGGGATGGGTGCTTTACGTTCGAGTGTTGAGGCTTTCTCATACGATACGGGGGGAGTAGAATTTATATATTAAAAAAAAAAAAAAAAAATCTAGCAACAAGTACAGCAAACCAATTTTTTTTTTTTTACATCGGTATTTGAACTGAGAGCCTTCGGACTACTAGTACATTGGTTTGGTTGTATTAACCACTCACTACACAATTCTGATAGTTAAATGTGTTTATTTGAATTTTAAAATTATCATGAAGTGAATTAATGATATTTATTCATGAATACACATTCAAAATGTAAACTTATTGTAATAATATAAAGCTGTTAACTCTCTTTTTATAAATTTTGAGCCTTTTCTTTGCATTTATTTTCAGACTATATTACAATAAAATACTACTTGTATAAAAATTCATTGATTACGGAAATTGATTACAAAAAAGTGAATAGTACAATAAGGATTATTTTAATTCATTATCTTCTAGGTAATAATTTTTTAAATAAATTTTACAAAAAAAAAAATTTTTTTTAATTTTTTGTAGATTAGTTTAAATTATTTCTGTTTTCCACTATTTAGCTCTAAAATTTTTGTTTTATTCATTTTAGCCTCATATTAAACTTGTCAGATAAATAATTAATAATAAATAATCAGTCAATAGTTTCATTTTAATATATAAATCCTTCATATCACAATAAAACTTTCACAATTCCCAACCCACGAACCACAAAGACTCTCAGAACCACAATTCCTTCTTAAAAAATTAAACGGTATGTCTCTGCACCGCACCCTGACCATAGATTAGAAAAAAAAAAAAAAAAAAAAAAAAAACGGGGGCGGAGTTTTTCGGTCCGATCGTTTGAAACAAGGCACTCAAGACGTCCCCTCGTTTCTCGCAACATGCAGGCCCGAAATTTTCTCTTTGAGCCGTTCCATCATCGTCCCCCGGAAGGAAAACAGACGCGCACGTGTGCTCGTGTTCCTCCTTTTGAGTCCCGCCGCTCGAGTTTTCTTTCAAATTTAAATTACCGCGGGCTTTTTATCGAACGCATTTTAAACGATTCCCTGCCCCCCGAGTTAAAGTCAAATAAAAACGGAGAGAATTCGAGGCTTTTATTGTCCGCGTACATACGGGCTGAGAAATTTTTTTTTTTTTTTTTTTTGAGAAGAAGAAGAGGAATTGTGTTTGGACAGGTTTGAATGGACATCTCGACACGTTTAGGTTTGATGGATTGCGTTTTATGTGTCCTCTTAATCGGTTCTAGTTTTCCCGGTGGATGCGACTGAATTATGAATGATCACGCGTGTGAATGCGTTTTATCTATTGAATTTTTTAACTTTCAACACTGGTAAATTGATTCTTTTGATAAATACTTTGAATTAATTCTTTGAAATTATTGAAATGTTTTTTTTTCAGAAATGTCATGCTGCTCCTCGGCCACCGGTTCCTGTCGCGCAACTTGCTTGAAGGTAAATTTCGTAATAACAATTTAATTTATTGTTTAAAATTCTAATTGATTTATTTTAAAAATTATCATTAATTCTTATGACATTTCATACAAAAAAAAGCCACTACGGTCATTAATGTTCTGATATAAAAATCAACAAATAAGATAATAATATGACAAAATCTATGCTCTCTATGGTAAAAGCTACTAAACCAATTACACTTTTACGTGACTATGCATGATTTTTTCGCAGCTTTTATTTTACCAATTAGCTATCAAATTGTTAATGATCATTAAGTAGTAAGTAGCTCAGTCGGCAGACTGTTGGGTTACTGATTTAAACGTAAATGGTTCGAATCCCACTAATAAGTCTAATAATGATTTTAATGTCTAATTGACTTGAAAAAAAAAAAAAAAAATTACATATTTCTTCATTTTTCTTTTTTTTTTTTTTGCTTATCGAGACTTTGCAAAAAATATCATAATGGTTTACTCTATTAACGATCCTATGTAGAATAAAAAAAATTATTTTTCAAGCAGAAAATGTAATGTTATTGTTTTCAACGATACCTGTACGGGTTACTTAGACTCTGGCTAAATACGTACTTTCGGAGAGGTCTAATTTTGACTTTATGAACAATATTGTGGTTGAAATGAGAGGCTTATTTTATTTTTTAGGGTACTCCAAGGTATAAAAATTTCAAGAAAAACATTTATTTAGAGTCTTTGAAAAATACTCCAACCTGAACAAATCAAATATAAAGAAAATATTTTTCTTTTTTGAATCAATAATTATTTTATAATGATAACAAGGCATACCGAGATCATAACTTACTAATTATCATAAATAGCTAATGTTAATTTTATAAAAACTGAAATATGAATGGAAATACGTAAACGATTCACATGTAGTTTCTATAGCTTGATCGTAAAAGTATCGTCTCAAGCTACAGCGTTTACTAGATCTTTAGTTCGAATCCCAAAACCTCGAACTTTAATCATCAGTTCATCGAAAATATGTCGATCAATTTACCTAGCAGTAAAGAAAAAAGAAAAAAATGAATCGGTGTCTTTATGCTGCGATCCATGTAATTAAATAATCAACTTAATCAAGCAAATTTTTTTTTTGATTTTGTAAGATTCAAAAAATATTAAAGATTCTTATCACAAAACTTGGTTCCATTAAAGCGCACTCCGTTAATCAATCACCGCGCATCAAAGTAATAAAGATGCGCAAAATACGTTGCACAATAATTGCGCGCCGTGAATGAACGTAAATCTCACAGCTGGTGGTGGGCCCTGGTGCAGTCTTTCGGTCCCCGTCGTCATCGATATTTATCTCCCGGGGGTACAAACTTTTGCGACCCGAGCAGCAGCATCCGAGATCGGTATCGCGGATAGGAAACATCACGATCCGACGTTTTTAATTGGCTGCTTCGTTTAGGACCTCTCTTTTTATCTTCTATTTGTACAAAATAAAACAAATGAGCTGAGTGTTTTGTCGATTGAACGGTGGAATAAAGAATCTAAAAACAATTTATTTTATTAGAGTGTGAAATTGTAATGATGATAAAATTTTGAGATCAAAAGATAAGAATGATAAAAGTATAATAATCATAGGATCTATAGATGTGGAGTATAGATGTAAAATACATTTATTATTTAAAATATGTACTGTTAAATGCTTCGAAATTGATGTAACTATAAGTTACCAATGTTTTCATTTTAGTGTATGGGCATATTGCCAGAACATTTAAATTTTAATGGTCCAAATTGCTACCACTCATGACAATGTAGTCAATAAATAAAGCACATACTTGAGATTTTGTAACTTATTTCTTTTGTCATGTTTACAAAACGGACTAAAAATGTTTATTTTGAATTTTGCATTAAACTAAATTAAATTATTCATAAATATATATATTTGATTTGAAAAACTAATAATGGCAACAGTAGTTATAAAAATCAAGACGAAAATGATTTGACGAAGTTTTTGTTTAATATTGAAAATGATAAAATTCCAACTATACTACGACATTAAAATACATTTCAAAATCCAGAGACTCGTCACAATAATAAAATTGACACAAAACAATAGAATAGAAAAGATCTCGATACCGCTAAAATTAGCAGACGCATTCTCAGCCGCTACCGCGTTTTTTTCTTATTCTTAGGTGCTTTTATTAGCCGCGAGACAGTGAGCCGGCGTGGTCGTTTTATTTGGTATCTGAAGACTGGGCGGGGTAAGTAAGTGCGCGATTTACGCTTTGAAAGAGGTCGAGAGAGGATGGCTCAGCCCTTGCATCTTTTTGTGCACGGGGTCATTTGGCCCGAGCGGCCGCGAGGCTTTGATCTTGATGCACAAAGCTATCGAAAAGCCGGGGTATTTTTGGGCCGCGGGTTTTGGTACTTTGGTCTGAAAGTTACGAATTGACTCTTCTTGGCCTGGTGAATAAAGTGAATTAGTTCTATTTGAGTATACTGTGTTCAAAGGGAATGAGCAGGTTTAAAAAAAGAAACTGTAAAAAAGTGCATGATGATCAAATTGAATTTGCCACGATTTCAAACTACAGAAACTGTATATTTAGCCTTTGAGAACTTAATTATTCTTGCATTACAATATTTTTTTATATCTTTTGAGTGAGTTTTATAAATCAGATCTTATCGCATCAGTACAATATTTATTTTTTATTCAGAGTATATGCTAAATAAAATGCATTTTAAAGGAAACAATTTTTTTTCAAAATCTAAATTCATTATCAAACACACGCCACGAAGAAAGATACATATTTAAGTTATTTAGTAACTAAATAAAATATTTTTCAAGTTTTATGCCGTACTAGATCTTTGAAAATAAATGTTCAATTATTTATCTAATTATTTGTACTCGTTACGTCACTTGACAATTCTCTTAGAATAATTTTTGAAAATTCAATAAACGCATGATTCAAGATAAAAATAAATTTCGATGACGGATACTGTACAAACCGGAAATTAGTGGATCACTCGAGAATTTAAAAAAACAGTATCACTTGTCAAAACCTTACCCCCTATAAGTGCTGCTTATTAAAAAAAACCGTCGAAAAAAACGCGCGTATGAAAATACGTTGCGAGTCGGGTTTCTATTTTGGTAAGTCTTTTGATGTCACCCCCGACTCGGAATTTATGCAGCTGAGACTAAAAGCGAATTTTTATTAGTTTTATTTGTCGAGACTACCCTTAAGGGATTTCGATTCCGTAACTATTGCTTGTTTTTTCGGGCGGCTCCCCCCTACGAGATGTTTTCGCATCTGGTTGAGGTGAACCGAGGGGAAAATTAAGAGGCGTTTATTCGAGTGCGATGTTTGTTTTTACGCCGGATATATTGAGGCTATATGTAATCGTTGTAATAGCCAAACAGGGTGATGAATTTAAAAAAAAAAATAGACGGGAATAAGTCAGTTTTGAATTTCATTACGGAATGTTCAGAAGTGGTAGCACCAAATATTCATTTTTTATACTCATTGGATTTATTTATTTATTGGATTGGTAAGTTTGTTTAGGGTAAGAATGAGTAATAAAAAAAATATAAATAATCAGACATGAGAATGTACCTGAATAAAAAAAATGTTTTTACATTGTCTTTGGAGTACAAACAAAATGATTTTTTTTCAATAAATTTGTCATAGGATTCAAAGATAATAAATGTAAATTATAAACGCGTAAAAATGAATAAAATTGAAAAAGACAATTAAATACGAGGGACTGTACACTCGTATCTTTCGAGTCATACTATAATATTTTGTAAAAAACAAATGCTTCGTAAAGATTTTTCACACGACTAATTTTTTAATGTCTCTGGAGTGCATAGTACTTCCTTTCTGAGCCTCAAAAAAATCCTAGCAAAAACATAGTTCTCGAAATTAAAATAACTCAGTCCGAGCTCAAGAAAGAAAGGAGTTTTTCCAAAGGCGCATCGCTAGCGGAATGCCCGATCAGGTCGCTCGATTGTCATGCGTCGTGGCGTCTTTGAGCCCCCCGCGGCATAATCATGAGCCGGCTCGCCTCCTTGAATTTGAATTTGACGAAGAGAAGGAACTATTCATTTGAGACGTAAACGCCTTCGTTATTGCCTGTAAAACAATCGTTGTTCCCCCAGAGTCCGCGTTGGTGGCTTTTCGCCTATTGTGCAAGAGCCATTGTCGCGCTTACTACGGAGGATGGGCCGGGATTATTGAATCGCGTGGGTGGAAGCTGCTGTTTTATCATATTTTTCTCGAGTTTTAGTTTGTTTTTGAGATTTAATCGAGGGATTGTAAGACCAGAGGCACGTGGGTTTTGAACGCTGGTTCTTGAGTTTGAAAAAAGGAATGACGAGTTTAACTCCCTATTTTCAACTTCTCCAGATTTAAAACATATGAAGACTTTGGTACGGTTATTTGGACTTTGTTTCTTATTGACTCAAAAATTTTATGTCTTGATTTGATGAATTAAACAATAAATAATCATTCATTCAGGTGGTCCCAAAGATTTAAACATATTTTGACAACAACAGGAAGATAATACGGAATAAAACAGTAATCCATAAACGCTCATAAATGAATAAAAACTTTTGAGAATGATTTTCTAGTAACGATGATTTATTAAATGCTAAAAAATTATTCTACTTTTTGCTAATAGTACGTTATTTTGAAAAAAACGAGAATTATTCGAAATTCTAAAAGTTTGAAATGAACCTGATGATAGTATGGTTTAGAACTAATTTTACACAGTAGCACTGGCTTGACGAGTTAAATTCCGAACTCATAAACCGAGGACTCGGGATCGAGTCTGGAAAAGTAGTTTTTCATGTGCTTCTGGTTGTTCACTCAGAGAAAGATTTGATTGGACCAATTAAATATTCTTTGTTCCCTCAATAGTCTAAACATTGTAGCAGTTACAATACGTATGGTAAGGATAACAATACATATCGTTGCGAGTAGCAAAGCAAATATTCAAAAATCTAACCTATCCTAGCTATTTTTTAGAATCTCAATTGAAGTCATTATTTCTTAAATATTGTGATTTTTATAATCATTTGTATATTTTTTAAGATTAAAACTATTCATTAAATACATTAATTATACCAAAATCACAAAAAAGAAATTTTTTTAAATTAAGCTGTGCTATACCACTGTAACTAGAAACATGTTAACCCTTAATACGCATTTAGTCAGGGCTACCATGATATTGTTACTGCTACAATGTGCATCATTGTCTCTATATCAACTATGGCATCTTAGATGTTACAATATATTGTTGACCCAATCAAACCTTTCTCTGAGTGTTCGAAGATCTTTTCAAGTTGAATTGCTTTAATGAATTTTTAAGTAATAACGGGATTTTCCGTAAATAATACTTTACATACATAAGTAAGAAAAAAAAATTTTGTTATTTTCGCTAAATGAATACATTTTTACAATTTTACAAATACAATTTTTTTTTTTTTCCAGGTTTCTTTAGTTTCTTTGGCTGCAAATGCCTACGCCAGGGACAATACTACCAAAGTTTTTTCAAAGTTCTGTCCGCCATCCTTGGTAAGTTATTTACATATAAAAAAATTTTATTTTTTAACAATCTTACCAAACGCTCGATTCCTTCAGAAATAGCGATCGGATTCCTTTCGAATTGAAAAAAAAAAATGAGTTCAGTAACATGAAAAGTGTACGGAATAAAGAGATCAATCATCGCGCTGGCGTAACGCGTCGATCGGTTCAATTCGATCCCCGAAAAACGCGGTCTCGAGTTTCGGCTGTACTGTTATACTCGTTGACACCTTTTTTTTTTATTGTCGAGTATGCTTCAATCCTTCGCGCAACTAAAAAATTTTTTTCTCATTGTCAGGTGGAGTTCTGGGACTGCGTCAATGCGACTATGAAGGGTAAGTTCTCACGTACTTTTTTTTACTATTTTCGTTATCTGTTACGAAGATTTTGTTACATCTTTTACTGGTGTCTTTCAGCGCGCACGGTTTTTAATGTATTTATTTGATGAATCTTACCTAAGGAATAATTTTTACTTACAATTTTATTGAGTGATCAATTTTTTTTACGTTTTTTAGACTTACAAATTCGTTGGTATAGGCTGTGGATATTATTTTATTTTTTATATTAAATTACTTATTGAATAAATTCAATTGAATTTCGACTCTAGCATTAAGTATTAATGTATAATTATGAAAACTAAAACTTGAACTTTTCATTCTTTTCTTTCTTCATTAGAAGAATACTTCATAAAAAATTTAATTTTCTATAGTATAGCCCAAGACAAGAATAACTTGTAAATAAAAATTGTTACTTTCATAATCTTACCAAAGCAAGGTAATAAAGTTCGTATCATAAATATGAGTACATTTTTTTAGATAGAGCAATTTGACGTTCTCAATCGCTTTAAAAAGCAGTTAAAAAAATTCATTTATGGATACATGTATACTTTGACAATAATATTTCTGCACCTACTAACAATGCAAAATTAAGTATTTTTTGAATTCTGTGCAAAAATACAATCTAATATGAATCTTTTCTTTTGTAATAGACTAAAATATGACTTTTACTACAAGTAAAACGCACAAAATGAGTTTGAAAAATTCAAATAAAGTTAAGGATTATCTTTTAAATACTTTGACCTTCACCTTATCTTTCTCACCTAAACAAAAACTTCACCGTACCTAAAAAAAAACCCACCTTTAAACTCAACTAAAAACCTTCTTTCCTGCAAATTGATACATTCTCAGAGTCCATTCATTAAGGTCCAAATCGATCTCTCTCTCTCTCTCAAAAAAAATCAAGCGCTTAAACGCTCGCTCTGCAGCCTCCTACAAGTAACCCACTCAATTCTGCTCTCAGCCGCTTACCTCTGCATAAACACTGCACTCTTGCTCTCTTCTTCTTCGTTTTTGACTCGGCGACACGCGAGATTCCCCGGGGCTGATATACAGGGTGTATTTCAACTACCGCATGAGAGGTATACCACGGGAAAGAGCAGAAAAAATTGAACTAGGATTAACTAAAAATATTTGTCTGAGATAATTAATCAGCCAGTAATTAAACATTTAAGTGAACCAATCAGAACAAATCAGAGGCAAATGAGGGCGGGTACTACTTCTTATGAACGTACGATTCATAGTTATGGAGGTGGGGGCAGGGTTGGGTGAGAAAATAAGTCCAAACATGTGTTAAACATGTGTTTTTGACCAAAACAAAAATTTTTCGAAACATCAGCAATCATTTAATTTTTATGATAAATTTTTTTCTCCATGTCAGTACAATTCATGCAAACTTTGAATCGCAATTCTAGCATGAAAATTGACCAAGTTATGATATCAAACTGATCAAACTGATTCTTTTAATGCTACCTCTAACTCGGTCAATTTTTATGTTACGACTGCGCTTCAAATTTCTTTGGAATTGTAATATTGCGAGGAGTACGATTAGCTTAATCAAAGTTCAAGTTTCTTGATATTAAAAAAATCAATTTTTTGTACTAAAAATCCTTAAAACAATGGGACCCCCCTTTGAGAAGTTCACCTCGGCACAGGTAAAGCCTTAAGGCCGGCCCTTTTACAGCCGGCTTAAGTAGACTGTTGCAGCGGAGGAGGGAAGGGGATCCGGGGGGTCCAAGGATTAAAGACTTTCTCTAATAGCGAAAAAATAATTTTTTGCGTTAAATAAATAATTCAAATTTTTTATCGTAGATTGATTTTGTCATGTCACCAGAATTCATACAAACTTTGAATCGTAACTCTAGCATTAAAATTGACCAAGTTATGATCTTAAAATTATTTTATTATAATTTATTCATTCATTTATTTTATTACTAAGTCGGTCAATTATTGTATTATGATTACGATTGAAATTTCTTTGAAATAAAGTTAGCATTTAACATGATATTGATAATTTTTTTTTTTTCATTATTTTTTACCTGCATTATCAAATTTTTAAACTCTGTTTTCTGATTTGTCTTGGCACGAGTATAAGACAAGCGCTCTCGTTTTACCGTTATCGCATTAAGAACATTCTGGAGGTCAAAAGATTTCTACAGATGATTAGCGGGCATTAGAAAAATCATAGTTTTTAATTTTTAATTGAAGATTTTTGTATTACACCAAATGTTTGACTTTTTTTTAAAATACATTTTGATAAATTTTCACTTTATTAATCTTAAACACTACAGTCTCTTCTCTCTCTCTCTTTTTTTCTTTCTTAAATTTTATCTTAGACCTTCAAAACACTTAAACACTGCACTAATTAGGTAAATGTTCGAAGTGTCCACCTTGAGCTGTGATACACTTTTGGGCCCTATTTACAACATCTTGCGTGGCTCGTCTAATCACTTCATCGTTGGTAATGGATGCGAACGCTGCCTCGATGTTATCTTGTAATTCATCGACAGTTTCTATCTGATCAAAATAGACTTGCTCCTTTATTGCTCCCCACAAATAAAAATCGCAGGGATTCAGGTCGGGAGATCGAGCAGGCCATCTCCATACTGGTGCATTATTTCCGATCCATCCATTAGGCCCAAAAACATTAGTCAAGTGATCCCGTACAGTACCTATAAAATGCATAATGTATTTGGTTATTTTAAGTTAAACAGCAGACAATAACATAAGATGTACACATTTTTATTTTCTCATTAAAACATTGTACCTGCAGTATGAGCTGGGCAGCCGTCATGCATGTAAATTATGTGTCGATTGTAAAAATTATTTAGATCCCAGTTTTCCATAAGGGTATCCATGAGATCAGGTAAATCTTTTAGTAAAAATTCAAAATAAGTTGTTGCATTGACTGCTTCGGGAAGGAAAATTGGGCCAATCTAAAATGTTTTTGATTATTATCGAAATTTTTGCAGGAAGTGGTTTAAAATTTAAAATAAAATATTTTTTTTAACCATCAAATTATTTTAACTGAAACGTTATTTGAAATTTTTTTTTCATCAGTATTTAATACTTTGATAGATTCGGAAAAAAATTAAACAATAACGCAGTATAAGCTAATAATTTTTTTTTTTTTTTTTAATATTTTTAAGTTTTATTAAAAGGGTTTTAGCTGACAGCCGGAGGAAAACTTTTTAGCCTCCTATCAGTTCTTACTGTTAACTTAAAAAAAAATTTAAGTATCAGTACAATTTTTCAAACTTAGATTATGATAAATCGAAAAATATGAATGATTAAATTTATAAAATAATACTCACCAGCTGATTATTGATTAAACCTGCCCAGACATTTAGTTTGAACCGATGCTGTGATTTTGTATCCCACGTTAAATGAGGGTTTTCGTGATTCCAATAATGATAATTGTGGAAGTTGAACATTCCATCACGCGTGAACGTGCACTCATCTGTCCATAACACTGAAGGCACGAAATCCGCATTCACGTTATTTTCTTGCAGTAATCGTTGACAATAAGCCAATCGCCGCTGATTATCACCTGCTACCAATCTCTGAACTTTGGTAAAATGATAAGGATGCATTTCATCACGAGCCAAAACACGATGAATTGTCGAATGATGAATTCCCATTTGTTGAGCCACTCCTCTTGTGCTTCTTCGAGGGCCCGCATGAAATTCATCAAGTACTTGCTCTTCAATTTCAGGAGCAATACGTTGCCGGCCGCCTTCATTTCTTATTAAAACGTTTCCAAAATTATTAAATCTCCAAGCTGCACGAACAATAACGTTTCGATCAGGAAATCGCAGAGCATTTGGATGTAATTCAGCATATCGTCTAGCAGCCAAACACCCGTTCCCATTACATGCGTTATAAATATTCACCATTTCAGTATACTCTTGAATAGTGTAGTGTACCATTTTGATTTTTTTCACTGGAACACTGATTGAACAATACCTTTCGACGGTCAAGAAAGAACTGCTCAGTAGAGAAAAATGGAAAATTTGCTGAGAGTTTTTTATCTACAAACCAAGCTAAAAACATTGCAAAACGGCAAAAAAGAGTCCGGATAAACAAGTAGAGCCTTTAATAGGGCACTAATATTAATGGTTCAAAGTCTTACCGACTTCGAACGAGATATTTTAAAACCTTAGGGCAATAAAAACAGATGAACTGCTAATGATCAAGATTTAAAATTTTGTAAAGAAAACAAATTGCATAGTCTGCAGTTTGAGTGCACAACTCCCTAAGAAAACGGTTAATAAAACAAATCCGATTTTCTTCTTCAAATTTTAAAATCTTTAAGACTAATTACTCGAAGTACGAAATTTTTAAACACAAGGTAACAAATCCGCTAAAGCCCTCAATTGGTCTTGATACCTGTGTCAAAGAGGCGTCCGATTGTTTCATAAATTTTGAGTAAAAAAATTGATTTTTATAATATTAATAAAAATCAAATTTGATCAAGCTGATCGCATTCGTCGGAAAATTACGATTTCAAAAAAATTTGAAGTGTACTCGTAACATAAAAATTGACCAAGTTAGGGGTAACATTAAAAAGATCTACACATTGAATTATCATACTTTTAAGATCATAACTTGGTCAATTTTAATGCTAGAGTTACGATTCAAAGTTTGTATGAATTCTGGTGACATGACAAAATCAATCTACGATAAAAAATTTGAATTATTTATTTAACGCAAAAAATTATTTTTTCGCTATTAGAGAAAGTCTTTAATCCTTGGACCCCCCGGATCCCCTTCCCTCCTCCGCTGCAACAGTCTACTTAAGCCGGCTGTAAAAGGGCCGGCCTTAAGGCTTTACCTGTGCCGAGGTGAACTTCTCAAAGGGGAGTCCCATTGTTTTAAGGATTTTTAGTACAAAAAATTGATTTTTTTAATATCAAGAAACTTGAACTTTGATTAAGCTAATCGTACTCCTCGCAATATTACAATTCCAAAGAAATTTGAAGCGCAGTCGTAACATAAAAATTGACCGAGTTAGAGGTAGCATTAAAAGAATCAGTTTGATCAGTTTGATATCATAACTTGGTCAATTTTCATGCTAGAATTGCGATTCAAAGTTTGCATGAATTGTACTGACATGGAGAAAAAAATTTATTATAAAAATTAAATGATTGCTGATGTTTCGAAAAATTTTTGTTTTGGTCAAAAACACATGTTTAACACATGTTTGGACTTATTTTCTCACCCAACCCTGCCCCCACCTCCATAACTATGAATCGTACGTTCATAAGAAGTAGTACCCGCCCTCATTTGCCTCTGATTTGTTCTGATTGGTTCACTTAAATGTTTAATTACTGGCTGATTAATTATCTCAGACAAATATTTTTAGTTAATCCTAGTTCAATTTTTTCTGCTCTTTCCCGTGGTATACCTCTCATGCGGTAGTTGAAATACACCCTGTATACCCGGGAGAGGTGAAATACAGGCGCCAAAATCGCGTCTCGTGTTTCTTCTCCCGAGCGCACGTGCGAAACCGGGACCGAAAAATTATATCGACGTTATTTATTTGACGGAGACGCGCCAGGGTATAAAGATGCGAGATCCTTTTTTTTATGGGATTGTTCGAGGGACGTGGATTTTTTTTTTGATCGATTTTTTTGTTTGGTGGTGTAGTGAGTGAAAGTGGAAAGTGACAGAGAAAATTTATAAAACGACCTTTTTTGGTTACGGCTTGTACAGAGTAAAAAAATTTATTGATTTTTATAAAGATTGTTAATAGTTGCCATCGAAGATACAATAATTTTTGAGTATGATTAGTTAAATACTCTTTAAAAAAAAAAAAAAAACCTAAATAACCCAAAATTAATTATTTTAAACATCTACGATTTAAAAAATTGATTAGTAGTGGCAAAAAAATTATGATTGTAATAACAATTATTGAAATCACAATAACATAACAAAATTCTATCCAATTTTTTTTTTTTTCTTTAATACATGCATCAAACGTACACAATGAAGATTAAAGTTGTCAATTTATATAGTCGAAGCGCGGCTCGAACCCGGGACCACCGGAATATAAGTCACGCGATCTACTCACTGAGCCATCAGACCTCAATAGTATGTAATTTTTCGAGAAAAACAAAATTGTACGAATTGAATATTTCTAGGATGCATGCATACAATTATAAACTAAAATCACTGAACACTATTAGTTCACTTACAACATAATCATTAATATTCAAATACATTGAATTTTGATAAAAAATTCTCCTCGAACATCTCAAAAAAAGATTTATTTAAAAAAGTTTTAAAAGTCGCTTTGATCACTCAAGAACATCTTTGAAAGTGCTTGCGTGCTGACAGATACTAGTTAGATATTTAAACCTAAAAAAAGACAAATCAATAAACTAAAATTCGATTTAAAAAATTGTACATAACATTACTCAAAACGATTCTCAAATGGAAAGTATATTTTTTACCAAATTTCGACTGAAGATCTAGGGTTGTGTTTGTACGCATAAATTTTCGCAAAAAATAATCAAGTAAAACTTTAAGTTTGAATTCAAACAGAAACTTATTCATAATGAGTAGTCAAATCTCAAGCAGACATGACTACACTTACTATGAAAAAGTTTCTATTTAAATTCAAATTTACAATTGAAAATTTATACATATAAATAAATCCTTACGGAGACCGTTGTTTTTATCACATTCATTACAACAAATATAAACTTGTTCATCCAGATATCGAACGCTACGAGAACTGGATAGGCCGGAGCTGCTGCAGCTTAGCCCAGAGTCCGCAGTGCAGGGCTGGTTGCGCTACGGCAGGCGAGCGTTTGGACCTCAAGGCGTCGTGTCGGTGGAGCGACGAGCCCGAACTTTCGGACTGCCTCGAGAGACGCGAGGAGGCCGAAAGCTGCTGCTCCAACGTCCCCGACCCGACCTGCCGGAACATATGCAAGGACGTTTTTCAGAGACCCGGGAAGCAGACCGCGCTCAAGCTGTACAGCACCAAAGGCTGCTTCCACCAGGTGCCGAGGTGTCTCAAGAATATGGTGGATAACAAAGCTTCTGAGGATCCCAGACACTGTGAGTTTCATTTTCTAATGTTTAGTCAAATTAAAAGCGTCGCGAAAACTGCCCAAATTATAATTCTCCAGGATCTTTTGACTCTCTCGAAAAAAGCAACCACTGTCACCCATGCTTGTATAATGACATTTTTTTGTACGAGCGATTGAGATGTGTTGAATATTTAACTAATTAATATTAAATAGTTTTTTTTGGAAGTGGATGGATCCTTGTTAAATATTGAGTTGATTTCACAACTTTAAATAAATTTATTTTTATTGAATTTATAATCAACATATATTTATTTACTACGCTTTTCATCTTAAAGGGCTTAGATCAGTCTAAAATAAATATTGAACAGGGTAAAATTTATCTCAGACCATCTCTTATATTTTTAAATAAACATGCATAAATTTTCTAAAAATAATGCCAGTAACAGTCATGATAAACAAAAAAAAAATTAAGAAATTAATATAAAATTGATCTATGCAGTTTGGTAATATAAACTTTGTTGTTTTTCCAAATTAAGAAAACAGTAAGCTATCTGAAATCTAAGTAAAATAACTACGATAAAAATATAAAATTGAAAAATTCCTCCGTCATATTTCAGTCACCCACTGTTGCGAGCAAGCCTCAAGTCCCATATGCCTGGAGACCTGTCGTCGGTCCCTGCAAGCGGTGACCTCGATCCACGACATCCTGGACGCCCTGGAGAACTCGTGCGGCAAGGTAGTCCCCCACTCGCCCTTCTGGAGCTGCTTCCTGAAGTCCTCGCCGTCCAAGCCCCAGCGTCTGCCCTTGAACATCGGGAAGCTCGCCTGCTGCTCCAAAGCCCAGCGCAGGGCATGCCACAACCTCTGCACCAGGGCGTTCCAGACCGACTGGTCGGCCTGGCAGCAGCTCGAGGTCACCTGTCTCGCCTCCAGCACCGAGAACGAGCTCAGGAGGTGCCTCGACGACACCGAGGACACCTGCGAGGTCAGCTGCTCCGGACTTGGGTTCTGCTCGAAGTTCAACGATCGGCCTACTACCCTCTTTAGGTTTGTTTACACTTTGAATTTTTTAGATGGTCTTCGAGGTGAATGAAAGGTTTTTGTTCGAGATGGTTGAATGAGTGAAAACAAAAGATCAACTTTGAATAGCTTGAAAATCAATTTTAAAAATTATTTAAATTAAAGTAAGGCAAATTTCAAATTAAAAGTATTTCACAAAATTCTGAAAAAAATTAAATAAAAATTTTAAGGGTCTTTGAAAACTATAATCCCTTAAAAATTAAATATGTAAAGATCATAAATCAAATAATCATAATTTCAATTAAAGTAATCAAATCAAAAATTAAGAATATTCTTGAAAACTTCTGAAAAAAAAATTAATTAATAAAAAATGTAATTTTTAGCAAATTTAAGGGTCTCTGATATGTATATTCCCTTGAAAATAAAATCATAACTAATGAAATAATAACATACAATTTAAACATTTAGTACAATTAAAAATACAATCAAAAGAATTATTGGACGGTGAAAATCACAAGACTCTTTAATTAATAAATAGTTTTTTATTACATTCTTTTTTTTAATATATAATATATGTTCTTATATAAACGAAGCGATGATAAACCTCAAATTCAACGTAATAAACAAGATGCACAGTCATAACAAAATCATAAAAAAAGACACGACAAGAGATAGAGTAAAAATAAAAAAAAGAAGAAGAATAAGTCTTCATTATACAAATCAATGAACACTCAACAACGAAACAATCAATCCACTTTTGTTGATTTATATATCACAGCGACACTTGAACCGAAAGTGGAGGGGCGGTAGGGGGAGACAAACTCTTACTTATACCCGAAGCATTTACAAACTACGCGTTGCAAAAAAATATAAGCATTTTTTTAATATTCATCCTCGAGGAATCAGCCATCTAAGTCGGACACAGAACCTTCAGGATGTAATCCGTGAGTAGGGCTGGCACTGCCGGGCTGTCCTCGTTGATGGCCTTGAGGATCTTAATGAGCACCCCGAGGGCCTGATTGTCCAGCTGGCCGCTCTCGGCGTGATAGGGTATGACCGTGGTAAGGTACTTGGTGTCCTGGAAGGGCTTCTTCTCTACCAGAGGACTGGTGGCCTTGTTCTGCTGGTTCCGCTTCTCGGTCACGTGGTGCTGTCTGCGTCGGTTCTGTACCGCCAACAACAACGAAATGAACTGGTTCTTAAGTTCTTTCTCGTACTCAAGCTCGTCCCTGAGGGCGAGTTCGTTTATTAGGGTCTCGCTGAGGGCTGATATGAGCGAGTCCATCTCGTTCAACAGGTCCGAGAGCTGCTTGGCCGAATACTCCTGGAGACGCTTCTCGTGATGGGGAGACGACAGGACCTCCTTGCTCCGCTCCAAGGCCTCTACGTTCTCTGAGTAGGACTCGGTGCGGAAGCTTAGGTCGGATGAGGGGCTCTCCTCCTGCATGATGTCGTCAATCTCTTTAAGAACCTCGTCTGCTGTCTTCACAGGCTCGTCTTGGTTGCAGTTGTCGTAGGGGCTGTTCAGGATCAGGGTGTGCATGTCCAGATCCATGGCCACGGCTTCGTCCTCGCTCGCGCAGTCCGGGTTGTTGTCCGTGGCGGAGTTGTTCTTGGACGAGGAGTTGAGATTCAGAACCGGCATGTGGAGTTTGCGAGCGTACGACTTGCTCCAGTCGATGGGGAGGATGTTCCCGAAAGTCCCGGTAATAGTCCACCACATCTGGCACTCGTTCATGATCTCCTCCTGGGTTCGTATCTGTACCGGGGCGAGGGACTCAACGTTGGTCTCGTAGTCCCGGAAGCAGGTGGTGATCTTCTCGTCGAAGGTGTTGACCAAGTCCTCTAGGCTTCCGCTGAACGGACTGAACGAGCCGTCAAGTTGGTTCGAGCTGTCGTAGGTCGCGGTCGTGGTTGCGGTGGGGTTGTTCTCGTCGACGACGAAATTCGTGTCGAGGTTCATGTCCAGGAGTTGCTCCGATAGGATGTTCATGTTGGTTATGGAGCAGCAGTCCTCCTCCTCGAAGCACGCCAGGGGAGCCTGGAACTTGAGCTCGGCAATCTTGGTCGCGTCCACCTCTTTCATCATAATAACCTGGGTGGTAAAACTCGAGGGGAGGTTGATTTATGAAACCAGCTGGGGTATGAAGAACACGCAGTAGAAGGCGAACGACACCACAAACAGAGCACTGTAGTAGGCTAGGAAGAAAACAACCCTCTGCAGAAACTTGATTACTTTTCCCATAACCACATAACTGTCCTGTTGTTCTTTGGCACACACTACTCGAACCAACACCAACACTACTGTTAACCCGATTGTTTTTTTGTTTTTTCTTCTACTTCGTAACTATTTAATTTAAAGTAAACAACGAGGAGGAGGAAGAGAACTTTGCAGGGGTAACGACGACGCTGCTGCAGCGTAGTATTGTCATGGTGGAATGCCAAGGTACGTCTGCGCGAGCGGCCAGTGCAGGCGGCGGGCGACCGAGACGCGATCAATATGAGGAGGGTGACGGAGAAGCAGGTTTCTTCTTTCGTCCCCCCCTTCCCCTTAGCCTGCGGGGGGAACCCTGTGCGCGCGCACCGGCCCGTAAATCGCGCCCGAGGATACGAACTTTTCGGTGTGGGTGTTTCTGTTATGTTCGCGCTGGGTTCTAGGCTACGTTGTTGTGGATTTATAGGGTGGGTTTGGTTTTTATGCAAAATTAGGGTATGAAGTGAAAATTTTGGGGTGGTGAGTGTATAGGACCGTTATTTTTTATTTTTATCATAAATACGGGTTGAACAACCAATAATTAGACACTAGAAAACAATGGTGTACGAGGTATTACAGAGATCTAAAATATTTATTAATATAGTTGACAGTACGTAGGAAACAGTAAAATATTTTGTAAAATTATTTCATTGATGAAACAACGTTTAAATACATTTTTATGTTAAATCAACAATTTGGTAATAGATAAAAACCAAGAGAGTAAAGAAAAATGTAGAATATTTTTATACAGTAACTTTTTAAATTAAGAGATATTGTGCAAGAAAAAAAAAACTTACGTATCGAACCTACTTTTAATGAAGCGGTAAGAACGATCGATAACAGACTTATTCGAGATCGAGAAATTTGATAGACGAAACACACAATTATAAAAAAAGTATATTTTTTATAGCACTAATAATCGTTGTGTAGTAATGATATTTTAAAAATCCCGGTTTGGTTATTTGCAAAAATATTTTTGAGACAGAGTGCCAGTCTAGACTTACATCCACACTCAGAGAAAGATTTGATTGGACCAATTAAATATTCTTTGTTCCCTCAATAGTCTAAACATTGTAGCAGTTACAATACGTATGGTAAGGATAATAATACATATCGTTGCGACTAGCAAAGCAAATATTCAAAAATCTAACCTAACCTAGCTATTTTTTAAAATCTCAATTGAAGTCATTATTTCTTAAATATTGTGATTTTTATAATCATTTGTATATTTTTTAAGATTAAAACTATTCATTAAATACATTAATTATATCAAAATCACAAAAAAGAAATTTTTTAAAATTAAGTTGTGCTTTACCAGTGTAACTAGAAACATGTTAACCCTTAAGGTTGTTGGGTCGGTCCATGATCTGACAAGTAGATTTTAACAAAAAAGTACTCATTTTGTAGGTAATTGCTTCTTATTGATGCCACTAAATTTTTAGGGCAAAATGAACCTTTGGAGAAAAGATATTGCCAAATTTGTTTAACACGTAAGCTTATGGAAATTACTGTTTTCTTGAAAGTTTAATAGGACCTGACAAGTATATTTTAATGAAAAAATTCAGGGTAAAAGAAAAAAATTTTTGAAATACTTATCAATTAAAAGCAATTACCAGTGGACCTTCTGAGCTGAGAAAAAAATAATCAAACACTAAAATCTTAGGTTAGGTGCTATGTTGTGCCACGAGTGCGAGAGAGACAGAGAGCGCCGTGAATCTCTCCGTTCGACTCGCACTAGTATCTTTTCTCTCTCGCACCGACCCAACAACCTTAATACGCATTTAGTCAGCGCTACCATGATATTGTTACTGCTACAATGTGCATCATTGTCTCTATATCAACTATGGCATCTTAGATGTTACAATATATTGTTGACCCAATCAAACCTTTCTCTGAGTGCAGAGGTATTTGAAAAATTTTTGGAAATCCCGGTTTAGCTGGTTGCGAAAATATTTTTTGAGACAGTCTGCCAGTCTAGACTTACACCCGGTGGTGAATTCAAAATGAGAAAAAAATTATGAGCTATTTTTGTCTTACTGGAGAAAGAGTCCAAAAATAAATAAAGCGTCCTTTATTTATAACTGAAAAATTTTTGGCAAATAAAAGACTTGACAGTGATAATTTAGGTCAATAAAGCTAAAGGAAGTATAAAAAAATTTAATTTTTTATTACACAATATTAAAAAGTTGATAGTTTTTTATAGCACTTATTTCGTTAATGAGCACTATTAAAAATATTTAGTGTCATAATAAAAAAACTTAAGACTACTAGTATAAAAAAATTTAGTTTAAAAAAAAATACAAATGCAAATATAATTAACAAAAAATTTAGTAATTAATCTTCAACGTATAGGTTTACAGCAATGCATTGATTTATTCTTTTAAAACCTGAGCATGTTTTATTTATTTATTATTATTATTATCTTTTGAAATATCTAGTATTCAATATTTTCAAAAGGTAATTTCTCAAATTTTATATATTCTATTTAACATCGATGTTCTAGTCTCGAGAACATCAAGTTCTTGCTACAAGAAATTACTTCTGTGTGTGTGTGTGTATTTAATTAAAAAATAAAAAAAATAAAAAAAAATAAATTAAAATGAATATTCTTTAATAAAACCAGGACCTGCACGGCATCAGCGGACGACTCGGCCAAGTGGGAGGCCGACCACTGGGTCAGAGGGGGCATGATAACCGGTCTGGGCGTACCGGTCAGGGCCTCCCCCGACTGTCCCTTCGAGACCCTCAAGGCCGCGGCTTGCCTCCTGCAGCTCCGGCCCTGCGAGTCCAAGGTCCACGAGACTCGCCTCTGCCGCGAGGACTGCATCGAGCTCGTCACCAGCTGCGTCGACTGGTCGGCGGTCAAGAACCACCAAAACGCCGCCACCTTGTGCGCCAAACTCTCCCCGCCCAAGTCCGACGTACCCTGCGTCTCCCTCAGGCCCTTCCTCGAGGACCCCCGGGAACTCAACGAGCCGCCCCTGGGTATCGAGGAGGACATCAACATGCCCTGCAGGAACAACCCGTGTCCGCCGAACCAAATTTGCGTGGTGCATCCGGAGGAGAGGAGAAACTACAAGTGTCTGCCAGGTGGGTTTGAAACTTTTTTTTTTTTTTGAAGCGAAGCTTTTTATATGAGGAGTGAATCTGTAAAAAACAACACAAAAAACCGACCCAAAAATCCAACCCAAAAAAGCGACACCAAGATATATAGATATGTATATATACTATACAAATATGTGTATATATAGTATCTAATTATGCTTCGCTTCTAATAGGCGTCCAAGACACCTTTTTTTTTAATTCAAATCGTTATAAGTGTCTTGTAGCTAAGTTGACAGAGTGTTAGACTACTGATCCAAAGGCTCTCGGTTCGAGTACACACTCAGCCGATTCAAATGATCAAAAATTCGTAAAGATCAGTTATTATAAAAAAAAAAAAATATTTATTACAGGAATCTTCATGTTCTTTTTTAACTTTATTACCTTATTTAAAAAAAATTTTTAAATTAAAAAGTGAATTAAAAATTCTTTTTTTTTTATAACGTTCGTAATACTTCATTTTCAATTAATCCACGTAGCAAGTAAAAATTACACGTTACAGAATTTTCAAACAAAACAAGTCACCTAATTATTCCCACCATCTGATCAATTTTTCTGTCAACACTAGCATTTAATACTCTTACACAAAAAACAAAAAAATTTATCGTAGTAAAATTTCCTGCCACTTATAAATAACTAAACAACGCATTCTCGTAATGAAAATTTAAAAAGCTCATCGTCTTCATCAACCGCATCTTAATCGATACTAAATACGAGCAATGATAACCCCGACCACAACCGCTAAACGCATCGTTTCAAATTAGCCGCGCATGAATAACTTATTTCGGTCTCTTGGCTCCCAGCCACCCCAAATAAACCATATCAAAATCCGTCTTCTTCCAGGCTGCAACCTGGGCGAGATGTCGAAGCAGCTGATCCCAACGGGCAGCTGGGCCCAGATACCCCGCACGGACCACCAGGGCTGCTACCGGGTGTGCCAGTGCACCAGTTCCGGCCAGCTGGACAAGTGCCGGGACCTCAACTGCCTGGCCCTGAACACCTGCTGGGTCCAGAGCAGCTTCGTCGCCCACCGTTCGAGCTTCTTCCTGGAGTGCAACCCCTGCCACTGCTTCGAGGGCGAGATAACCTGCTCCCGTCGCTCCTGCTCCAGCGAGCTTGCCCGGCCCTCCCTGCCCTGCGACTGCCCGAACCACTACGTGCCCGTCTGCGGGAGGCTCGGGGTCACCTACCCCTCGGCCTGCCTGTCCAAGTGCGCCGGCCTCCTGCCCAGCGAGGTCGAGTACAACAGCTGCTCCAGCAAGGACCCCTGCGTGGCCAGGCCCTGCAACGCCGGCGAGAGGTGCGTGCGCAGGCCCAGGGTGTGCCTGTCGCCCATACACAAGCCCTGCGAGCAGTTCGAGTGCGTGCCCGTCAAGTGCAGCGACTACAAGGACGAGTACAAAGGTTTGGATCGTGCGATTTATTTTTAGTTGTTTTCGAAGCTTTCGTTTATGTCAACCTTTAAAAGCGTTGGCTTGGGACCGTTTGGATCGCAAAATTCTAAATTGGGTTTTAACCCCAATAATTTTTCCATGATCGAGATTTTTTGAACTTCAAATTCAGACGTTCGAATTACTCGAACTTTCGGATTTCAAAACTTTTAAAAAAGCTCGAACTTTACTTGGTACTCCAAGTGATCATCGTAAAACTGTATTACTAATAGCATATCAATTCAAAATTTTTATTATTTATTTTATTTTTTACAATTTTTTTCATATCATACTGAGAATTTAAAAGCTTTTACGAATCTTTAAAATCCATATAATAATTCCAAATACTTTTGAGTAATAATAATAATAAAATCCTAAACAGTTATTAGACTCTTTCATCTCCAATACAATTTCATCTTCTAAAATTAACAAAAACTTATTTATTTTCAGAACCAGTCTGCGACACCGACAACCGTCAACACACCTCCCTGTGCTCTCTCATCAGGTCGGGTCTGACGCTGTCCTACCGCGGTCCCTGTCTCCGGGGCTGCAGCTTGCGAGGCCCGGTGTGCGCCGTGAACGGCGAGACTTACGTCAACGAGTGCGCCGCCTGGGCCGAACGCACGCTGGTCGACTACCCGGGTCCCTGCGTCGCGGTGGGGTACGTCTCCGACCAGCCCAAGCCTCGGTGCGTCGACGAGGGTGTCAACTGCCTGCCCCTGGCCAGGCGAGGATGCATCGGGGTCACGCCCCCTGGTGCCTGCTGCCCGGTTTGCGCCGGTGCCGCCAGGTTGTTCTACTCGAAGAAACAGGTAAATTTATTTTATTTTAAATTTGATTGTAATAAATTCAGAAATTATAAATAAACTTACCAAATATTTCTTCATCAGCTCGACCGAATTTACTATCAGCTGACCGACGAAGTTGACAAGCACTCTGTTACCCTGGAAGCCATGCTGTCGGCGTTGTCCCGTCAGCTCCAGGTCTCCGAGTGCGTACTCCGGGGCTCGCTGACCCCCGAGGGCGACATCTTCATCTTGAACCAGCCGATCTCGAGGCGGCCCTCCGAGCTCCAGCTCTCCGCCTGCGTTGCCGAAATCGAGAAGCTCGTCACCAGGATAGCCGAGCGGAGTCCCAAGATCGTCACCGAGGTGCCCCTGAGCGCGCTCACCCGGGCGGAAGTTGCCCACTCGAGGATCTCCAACGGTGGTGAAAGATTGGGAAGTGTTCTGGGAGTAGTCGTTGGGGTTCTTCTGGTTGGGAGATACATTATTTGATAAGAGTGGTGCTATTTGATCTGAAAAATTAAATTCTTGGTGCTGATTGTGTATAAATTGTAAAAGTCTTGACGGTAACGATGAAATTTTTATCTTCTTATGAAGAGAACAGCGCACAAGAAAAATCTAGGTCGGGACTGAAAAAAGGATCAGCGATTTTTATGCGAGAGAGTAGTCTCAACCATTTGTACATATGTCAACAGTCATTTTAAATTGTAAACAAATTTTATAATTTTAAGGATAGATGAATATACATATTTTTCATAACACGGCATTTTCATAGATATAGTACGAAAAAAAGAGTCTTACAGTAATCAGTGCCTTACAAAAACTTTTTCTTAACGAAGTTAATGTTTCTGGAAATTCTTAGGGAACCAAAAAATTGATAAATCAGTACAATCTTCGAACTTAAAAAAGATTTTATAACGAAAAAATGTAATTTTAACTTTGACTAAAAACTCTCCACGTAGTATCTGTGATTTTCTAGTGCCTACAATCATGTGTATAATTAGTATGAGTGCAAAGTTTTATAAATGATTTATATAACGCAAAAGAAAAATCTTTGTCTCTGATTGAACACTGCCAAAGAGTTTTAATTTTTAAAATGTTCTACTTTTAAAAGTTGTATATATAGCTGTATACCCTTGTAATACGTTACCAAGTTTTGTTAAAAATACCAAAAATAGTAGTAAATTCTGTATGATGCGAGTATGAAATAAATAAGAAAGCTCAAGTTCGTCTGTATAAAAAAATATTAGTTGTAATACTTAAACATCGATCTTAGTTTTTAAGAACTGATTCAATTTTGTACGACTATTTTTAAAAAATTAAAGTTTTTTGTTTAGCTACTTAACAGCAGTGTGTTTTTGTACTCATCACCTTTATATTTATTTAATTTTTTTTTTTTTTTTTTTTATTAAAAAAATTTAAGAAGACAGATTTTTTACAATTTTGTAAGAAAAATGAATTTTTTATACAATTTTGAAAAGTTTCCAAATGAACCTAGAAGAACTCAGTTAGTTTAAAAATTCCTTTCATATTCAGATTCGATGTGACTTAATTTATACACTAATTTCGCAAAAAAAATTTTTGAGCTCTGAATTTCACCTAAAGTGTTTTATCCTGCTCACTGGATATCAATAAGTACAAAACTCAATTAACACTCTAAAAATTCCAAAACTAAAACAAGTTTAAAAAATTTTCTTGCTTAAAATTTTAATTCTGGAAACATGTTTCGTCTGAGGTAGAATAAAGACTGGTTGAGTGACACGCACAAGATGAAAAAAAAAAAGAAGACGTTGACTTAAATTATTAAGCATAAAAAATCATGCAATCAAAAACAAGTGTAAAAAATACGATAGTGCAATTACCGTATGTTAATTATAACACATAAGTCGAAGTAGTTTACACGATTGTTTACCACAGGGCATGACAGTACAAGATTTATAAATAAGTATTTATGAATCAGGGCAGTCATTAACTAGCACTACAAAGCGGAAAAGTCATATCGCAGCGCACGCAACTGATGTTGATCTTTCCCCATTTCAAGACAGTGCAGTTGTTCTCATCTGAAAAATTGGGCGCTTTATATAAAGCGGTTATAGATTTTTAATATAATATCCATAAAAACTGTGGTTATTTAATTTTGACAAATAGCAACCGTCAATTTTAATATACAAATAGTGTCTTAAATTGTAGAAAATATAATGGCTATAATAACAGCAAACTGGATGCTCGATGCAATTATATGCGTATTTTCTGTTTTTTCATTGTTTTACTTGTACGCGACAAGGAACTTTAACTACTGGAAAAACCGTGGTGTGAAAGAAATAAAACCCGTGGCTTTTTTCGGAAACATAGCATCGTGTCTCTTAGCGATAGAAAATCCTCCAAAGCTGGTCTTTGACGCTTACTCGAAAACCAAGGAAGAAAAAATGGTTGGCATTTATGTGTTTGATAAACCATATTTGATTTTGCGGGATCCTGAGTTAGTAAGGGATGTTTTTATAAAGGACTTTAGTAATTTTTCAAACAAAATTCTCACGGGCAACAGTACGGACGTTTTTGGTGGTAGCAATCTTTTTTTAGCCACGAATCCTCCGTGGAAGCAAATTAGGCAAAAGCTTACGCCAGTTTTCACCTCGGGAAAACTCAAGAACATGTTCAGTCTCATGTTGGAAATTTGTCAAGACTTCGATACCTACATGGATACTCTAAAAATTGACGGTAGAATCGTTTATTTTCTTTAAGTAAAAGGCTTGGATTTCAGATTTTTTTTTTTTTTCATCATAAAAATCCAGATATTTAAATTGTATGTATGTACATCGCATTTTTCGCTATAACTGAAATTTATTCATAGGTTTTTTTTTGCTCACCTCATAATATTTGTTTTTACTTTTTATAAAAATAAAAAAATTTTGTTGGAAAAAATATTAAAAAATTAATTCTAAACTTAGCGAGGTGTTTATAATCATTATAAATGATCGTACAAGTATTTATTATCACTTCAATTTCAAGAACATATAAGTAAAACCGAGTAATTTTTAGTCAGTCATTGTATTGCACAGAGGAAAATTTTCTCAACATGTCTTCTAATATGATTACAGCCAAAGCTACTTTATCATTCATAAATTTCTTTCATAAAATTTTTTATTTTCAAACTGATGGAAATAAAATTTATTATAATTTTTTCAAACCATTGAGTTTTTTCAGTTAGTTTTTGTTTATATTCTTTGAAGTCTTCATCTTTTTTTAATTTAAAAAATAAATTTTATAAACTTTTCATAAGAAATCAATCTGTGACAAATTCGGTCTTTTTCAGATAAAATTGGAAAACCAATTGAAGTAAAGGAGATAAACGCAAAATTAATGACCGATATAATTGGTACGACGGCTTTTGGAGTGAAGTTAAATTCTTTGACGAATCCAAAGGCTGAATTTCGTAAATACGGCAAAGCTATGTTCCGAAGTAGCTACAAAAGATACTTGCAAATGGTGGCTATTTTTTTCGTCCCATCTATGCGATCAATAACCAATGCTCAGTTTTTCGATGACAAAGGATCAAAGTTCATGAGAACGTCCTTTTGGGATGTCATAAACGAGCGTAAGAAAACAGGAATCAAAAGGCCGGATTTAATCGAGATCCTCATTGAAATAATGAAGAGCCAAGAAAATGACAAAACTGATTCGTTCAGTAAGAAAATCAACTACTAACAGTACCAAACTACTGTACTTATTTGAAAATTTTTTAAAATTATTTGTATGAAAATAGAATTAGAAGGCGATGCACTGGTAGCTCAAGCTGCGGTATTTTTTTCTGGTGGCTTCGAAACGACATCAACAACCACGTCCTTCGCTTTATATGAATTAGCTCAAAATCAGGAAATTCAAACGAGACTGAGAAACGAGATTTTAGAAGGTTTAGAGAAAAATGATGGGAAAATTACTTATGAAATGGTAAATTGACTATAATAAAAATTACTAACCAAATTACAACTTAAATATCTTGCACAGTTTAGCAAAATGATCTGATAATAGGAGAAAATTTAATAACTATTTTCCAGGTGATGGCACTTCCTTACTTAAACATGGTGGTACACGAGGCATTAAGAATGTATCCGGTCGTTCCTTTCCTGGATCGTGTCCCAGGTAAAACTATAAGGCAGAGGACTCTAATTTTAAAACTTTTGATTCAAAGTACCCCATCAATGGACCCAAAGTCATATACACTAATTCTAAAAGTAAACAAAGTTATGCATGGCCAATAATTGAGCACTTCGAAACAAAAGTCTCAAAAGATACGAATAAAAGGGATAAAATTTGGGTCATCTACCTCATAAAAACATTTTTTAATAAAAATTTTTAATTTCATTTTTACCTGAAATTCCAGATAAAGATTACACGTTTACTGGGACCAATGTTACGATAGACAAAGGCGTGCCAGTAATTCTACCGGTTCGAGCCATGCACATGGATCCAAAGTTTTTCCCAAATTCGTATAAATTTGACCCTGAACGGTTCTCAGAAACAAACAGAAACAATATTACTCCAATGACCTTTTATCCATTTGGCGAAGGTCCTCGTAATTGCATTGGTAAAGTTGCTACAGAAATATAAATTCATAAAATTATTGAATACTGCAAAGATTAGAAAACATGAAGCAAATGAAGGAATTTTTTTTACAGGATTGAGATTGGGACTGATACAAGTAAAGTTAGCGCTGATTTGTTTTTTGTCAAAGTATGAATTGACTTTTTGTAAGCAAACGAGTTGTCCAATTGAATTAGACAATTATACTGTTCTTACACATGCAAAGGGTGATTTATACCTAAATCTGAGAAAACTTTCTGTTTAACCATTTTTTTTGTATAAATACGGTTTAATAAATAAATTATTCAACACGCATCAGATACAATGCCGATTCCAGAAAATTTATCAGCTGCCAAATATCATTGACTATATTTGACTAATTTTAGGGAATTACATACCTAGATACTAGACACTTGAAAACTTGCAAAAATCAATTTGTTGCAGGTATTTCTTTGTGATATATAAATCAGAAAGTATTTTTTATCATATTATTCTTAATTTAATGTATTTAAATTATGGAATTCTAATTTTTAGATCGATTATTAAATTTCTTTAACAAGTAAAATATATATATTTTACCCCAATCTGAATATGTACATTGTGTTGTCTCTATTATATATATGTTTCAATTTTTCATAGTTATTTACTAGTTTGATAAAAAAAATTTCACAGCTGCCCTTCCAAGACAAAGTCTTTACGTTTGTTTCAATACTCACTGAAGTAAATGACTAAAAACTGCTCTACAGGAAATGGTAAAAATTAATAATTTCAAAATGGTTATGTTATTTACATTTCAAGTCTGAGTATGCATAGTTACATTTTTTTTTTTTTTTTTTTTTTTAAATACTTGATGGTCAAGCTTATTAGCTCAATCTTAGTTCAGGCCAGTATTTTAGGAACTTTTCACAAAGGTCTTGAATGTCTTGGTGATTTAAAATCCAAACAGTGATTTGCGTACTACAATTGACACTACAAAATTTGTTTTATTAGTTCACTAAAAATTATTCATATACTCTATCTTTAACAGCTAGCAGAACTGACAAATATCCAGCGGAAGTTTTTAAGATCTGAAAAAAAAATAAAAAAATACATAAAACGATTTTCATGTTTACAACAATCACAGAAAAATCTTTGAGATAACTTACATTACAGTACAAGTTTAGAGAAAAAATAGCAAACTTCCCAGCTGTTATTTCAAAAGGGTTTTGGGCCC
This sequence comes from Encarsia formosa, assembly GCA_038277355.1. Classification (NCBI taxonomy): domain Eukaryota; kingdom Metazoa; phylum Arthropoda; class Insecta; order Hymenoptera; family Aphelinidae; genus Encarsia; species Encarsia formosa. Next base: position 2,698,039 of record CM076188.1, on the reverse strand, counting down.
GATTCATAAGCATTATTAAAAGTTTAGCATCCTTTGGGGGTAGAGAAGTCCAGTTACAAGCGTATGCCGCGTCATTTATTTCCATACTCTAAAATTTGTTTATGAAATAATAAAAAAATGACCTAGAAAATATGTATAGAAAGAAATTACCGATCCTCGAAGAATCTCACCCATGTAACAGTACGCGAACAGTGTTAGTATGAATAAAATAAGAAAATACAGTAAGTAAACTAATTCTCCCCAAGCAATCCTGTCATTGTCAATGACCTGTAATTTAATGCTTCCTAATAAATCTTGAAATTTTTAAGTAAATGCCAATAAAAAGGCTCAAATAATTAATGTTCAAATTGTAGCTTTACCAATATTATTAGGTAACCTTGAGTACACAACACCAACATGCTTGGTATCATCTGCATAAGAAACATTGTACTAAAACTTTCGTTTATAGCTACAGATGTTCTAATAAAAAATAACAAAGTCTCAATAGTGTAGTTGCTTAAATATGATTACCATGATAAAACTATAAAATTACCTCCATAAACGAATGTGCATCTTGTGAATTTCAGCAAATTTTCTTGAGAATGAACTTCCATTTCGCTCCAGCCCTTCAAATTTATTCAATTCAAGTACTTTTTGTTTCAAAATATCTAGTTGCCCGATCACATGTAAAAGTAAAATGCATAGGAAAGAATCGGTCGAATCGTACGACAGCGAGGCACAAGTTATCGAGACAAATTGTCCAATTAGCGTAAGCTCGTAATTTGGATGACTTTTGTAATTGTAAGGAAACGAACCGTAAAAATACAATGGCCACGGTTCGGTTTCGTTAGAGCCTCTCAAAAATTTTATTGGTTTTGCAAAATTACTTATTGCTTGGGTGACAACTGCACTTTTGTTTATAATTATAAAAAATATGCAGCAGTATCTTGACATTCTGGCATACTTCCACATGATGTCCAGCTCACGCTTGTCCCGGGGCGTTTTCCAATCTTTGATCAACCCTTGCACCAAGCTTTTGAGTACTGATGACAAATTAAATTTTCATAATATGCAGGTACAAAAAAATGTGCTTTTCAACTGTTTTTTAATTACTCACTGTGTCTGTGATACCAAACGTTTGAGAGTTTTATTATGCTGATGGTCGCTGGAACGTTACAATCGACGATTATTAATATCAAAAAATTCAAATCATTTGCATTTTTTGCCATTATGACTGTCTGAGAGGCTGTCTCAAAACAAAACATCGTCGTGACGATGAGCGCGAAATGTGCAGTTGTCCAATAACTGCCTGGATTTGGCCAACCACCCAGCAGGTGTAGTAAAAATCTTGTAACTTTTATGGCATAGTGGTAACCTTAAAAAAATACATCAAACCTTTAAGATCCAATCAAAAGCTGACAATTGAAGCCTAAAACCTACACATTTTTCTGCTTACACGAATAATTTTTCATCTTATACGTACCCTGAACACTGCAAATTTTATTATCATTCTTTAGCTTGGACACCAAGGTGTTTGATTCCATGTTAAATTTAATTTAGTGAAATGTATTGTTGACGAAGTTTCTGATGAAATCTTTTAAAATAGAAAGTAAAACCGACTTCAAGCGTTATTAAAATAGAAGAGAAATATTTCTTCGTATTACGTTTTCTTTCCCTATTATTTATGGAGGTAACCACTTTTTATAATTGAATGTAATCATTGAGTAATACGAATATCGGCAGATAATTGATCTTTGCGGTATTGCGAGCTTATAGTACATCTTAGCGAGTACAATTTTTTAACTATTCATCGATGATTGCATGCTATTTTTATGATCTTTAGATTGATTATGCTCCTGTATAAGGTATATCTCATAAAAATTTCATGTTATAAGCTGCCGTCATTCGTATTTATAATATTTGGAATTGACGTTTAAATCTGAGGAAAATTTTCTCTAAGAAAAGGAAATATTCACTTCATTCAGAATTTGGCACTATCGCTCCAGTTTGTACAAAAGAACTAGAGGATTTTCTTTTAAATTTTTAATTGATGAAAATTAAGAAAATCAACAAAAATTATCACCATTTTCAACCATCCGTGGCTCTCAAAATTTTACATGCAGTAATTAGGTAACAAGTTATTATTGTCTCTAAAATAAGTTCAACTATCAAATATTATCAAATTTTAAGGTATGTCAAATCGAAAAATTATTTTCAATACTCATCATAAATTTACATTGTTTCATCACTCTCACATAAATTAATCAAGTTATTAAAACTAAATCCCTAAAGTTCATTGATTAACCGTAATTTTTTCATTTTTTTAAAAATTGATTTATTTATTTTTTAATGAAATTACAGTTGAATAATATTATAATTTTTTTATTAAAAGACCACTATTGATTTGGTTATTTCAAAGTGCCAATTTACATGACCTAGAGTAATAACAATTTTTTTTAGTTTTATTAAAACTTAATTATTATAGTACGTAGACTGAAAAAATTGTAGTCCGAAAGAAAATTGAGGTCGAAAAAATGTTTTGGAATCCACGATATTGATGTTATTCATAAATGAATAAAACTACTGATTCTAAATCACAATTTTGAATGAAATAATTTTTTATGATAAATTAAAATTTAATAACTACATACAAATCCAAAATTAACCTCACCGTCTAAATCAAACTCTAAAATTTAGACTTAGATTAAAAAATAAATCATATTAGGATTTTCAAGGCAAAAAAATAGGCCATGTAGTATTCAATGACTGAAATACGTTTAAATTTAATTTTTAAGCTTCTAGTGCAATGATACAGGATCCATCGGTTGAAAAATAACCTCCAAATGATTGAAATTTGTAATCGAATTTCATGAATAAATAAGTACAACAATGACCCCGGCATTATGATGCCGCTTGCATACATAGAACATCAAAAATTGCGTCGATTTGTTGACTCTAAAAATTATTTATACACTCTATCTTTAACAGCTAACAGGACTGACAAGTACCCAGCGGATGATTTCAAGATCTAAAAAAATTAACCGTCATAATATTTTTTTTCATGCCAATCCAAATTTAAAATACCTACATTACAGTACAAGCCGAGAGAAAAAATGGCGAACTTCCCAGCGGTTATTTCAAAAGGTTTCTGTGCCCGGTTCATAAGCATTATTAAATGTTTAGCTTCCTTTGGAGATAGCGAAGTCCAGTCACAAGCGTAAGCTGCATCATTTATTTCCATGCTCTAAACATAGATTAGCTTATAGAAAAATACGGAAATTTCATTTTTTTATTTTTAGTAAAAAAATCACCTTTGTTCGAAGTATCTCGCCGCTGTAACAGTAAGCAAACAATGTGAGCAGAAAGAGCATGAGAAAATATAACAAGTAAACCAATTCTGCCCATATTATTTTCTTCTGACCAGTAATCTGGAAATAAGGTAATATATATTGGCTTTATAGAAATTTATCCTTCGATAAGAAAAAAGACTAACCAAAATTATGAGATATCCTTGAGTACACAAAACCAACATGCTTGGTATCATCTGCATAAGAAACATTGTACTGAAGCTCTTGTTTATAGCGAGAGTAATTCTAGAAAACAAGAAAAGCTGAGTAAAGCATTACAATTGTGAAACCATGACATTACCTCCATAAACGAATATGCATCTTGTGAATTTCAGCAAATTTTTTTGAGAATGAATCTTCATATCGTTCCAGTCCTTCACTTCTATTCAAATCCAATATTTTATGTTTCAAAATATCAAGTTGCCCAATCACATGTAAAAGTAAAATGCATAGGAAAGAATCGGTTGAATCGAAAGACAACGAGGCACAAATTATCGAGAGAAATTGTCCAATTTGCGTCAGTTCGTAGTATGGATGACTTTGGTAATCGTAGGGAAATGAACCGTACATGTATAACGGCCATGGCTCAGTTTCATTGGAACCACTTAAAAACTTTATTGGATTCTTCGAGTTATTAATGGCTTGAGCAACAACAGAGCTCTTGTTTATTATTATGAAAACTATGCTGCAAATTCTTGACATTTTTGCATATTTCCACATAATGTCAAGCTCACGTTTGTTACGTGGTGTCTTCCAGTCATCTATCATGTTTTGTATTAAGCTTTTGAGCACTACAGATGCAAAATTTCAGGTCAAGTAAAATAAGATATTTGATATTTATTGAAAAAAAAGTTACCATGTTTTATTCTGATATTACAATCTTTCGAACAAAATTTATTTTTGAAAATTAAAACAAAAATCTATAAAATTTTTTTAAATATTGAATTAAATAATTCAATAACTCATTCAAGTTAAAGAAAAACCAGAAAAAAAATATAAACAAAATAAAATCTTAACTTTCTCTATTAAATTTGAAACAAACAATGAGCCAAGACCTAAGTTTCTAGCTTGCACCGTCATCAGCTAGAAATGCATTCTTAGACTAAACTAAAACCATCCAAGCTGGAACATGTTTTTTTCGTTCAGAATCAAAACGATAAAATACCAGAATGTTGAAAATATAAAAAGTTGAAATCAAAAGAAGTTTTTTTTTTTTTTTGTTGTAATTAATTTTGATAGATCACTTTTTTTAAAATTGAAATTGATTGGAAAAAGATACTCACCATTTTTATGGTACACAATGTTTATGAGTTTTATTATACTGATGGTGCATGGAATATCACAGTCGACAATAAGAAGAATTACGAAATTTAGATTACTTAAGTTTTTTGTCATTTTAACAGTTTGAGAAGCTGTAGTGAAACAAAACACCATCATTCCTGCAATCGTAAATTGCATGGTCCTCAAAAAACTTTTTGAATTTGGCCAACATCCGAGCAGGTGTAGTAAAAATTTTGTAACTTTGATAGCGTAGTTGTAACCTTGAATGTTAAATACATATGTTGTTTAATTAAAAACTTTGAGGTTCAAAATAATCATTAGAACTTTAAAAAATTCAATACATTATACGAACTTATTTATATTCAAAGCTGGTACAACTATGTTTAATAATTACCTTCAATACTGTAGAATTTTTGAACATTTGTTTTCTTAGAAAATGAACTTGGAATATCCATTTTTAAAGTAATGTGTTGTTGTCGATGTTGTTCTTGTGCGCTTTATCATAAGAATATGAATCCAAACTCAGGAATATGATGCAAGAGATTAAAAAAAGAGAAGAATATTCCTTTGTTTTAGGTCTGTTCCTGTTATAATTCATGATTCTACCCACTCTTTATAATTGAACGTAATTATTTCACAATATAAATTCTACGGGTAGTTGAGTTTTGCGGTGACGCGAGCTTATATCAGTATCTTATAGTACTGCTTATGAAGAATAATTCTTCACAATTTATTTAAGATTACAAGCTATTCTTACGATGTCTAGATTAAAAATGCTCCTTTAAAAGACCTCGTTCATAAAAATTTAAAATAATGAGTAGGAGGGGGGGGGGGGCTGGGCACTGGGCAGGTTGGCATACTTTTAAAAAAACTATGATGAATTGCAAAAAAAATTAACATAATTGAAATTTGTTTGATGCTATTAGAAACATCTTACTTATTTCAAGCTACACTTTCAACAAAACTAGAAATTAAAAAGTTTTACCGTTTCCTATTAATGTGCAATTTTTTATGACTCTGAAAATCTGCCAACCTGCGCTATACCCGGGGCATGAGGTACTTATAAAACCTTTATACTTACCCTTTTTACTCAAACTATTAGTCTCAGATGTACCTTAGATTTAACATTCGAATTGATTCGGTGCAAAGTATGATATTATATTAGAGTAGTCTAAGTTTTTATATAAATTCAAGAACACTTTTAAATTTCTTTAGCAAGTTTTATTTTTGGGTTTCTATTGGGTTATTCAGACGATCTTTCATTTATTACATCGAGTCATTTTTCATACTCAAAGAAGTCTGATTTCTGTAATTGTTAAACTGTACAATTCGTCAATACTAAACATAACTACAACTCGAAAAATTCTCCAAGATATACAACACAATTTAAGTTAACATTCGTCGCTTCATATTCTATACATCGTTTTAATATCGAAAACTAATTCTCAATAAAACATGTTTTTTCAAAATTTTATTTTCATTAAAAAATTAGCTTTCGACTGAATATTAAATTTAGGTACATATACCTCATTTCTGCACTAAAGCTTTATACTACGCACACACACGCACAGCGTCAATTAGTTCTAAACACACATACACACATACGCATTCTTGGTATTTTCTAATTATGACTGGCCGCCGACATACGAGCGATAACTCGCACGCCGGCCCAAGTTTCCCGAGACGTCGGGATGATCTGCGACGCCGGCAGGAGGAATCCAAACTGTCCTCGATCCCGGAGCTCTAGCGTGTAAGCGTAATTTATTCCAGCCACTGCCTTCGCCCAGTCATCCGAGGAACCTGTTACGTTTAATGCAAACGACACCTTTTTTAACCTCAATTTTATTTAAGAAAATTTTTTATTATGTTTTGCAGGCTGAATGAGAAGAGTTTAGGTAAAATGATTCATGTTTCATAAATGAAAATTAAGGTCAACAGTAAAAAAAGAACTGTGCTGTGCATAAAAACTGGCCGATGCTAAAAAAAATGATTTACGAGCATTCAAGAATATGACAATATTTAAGATCATCATAAAATGAGTCTAAATGAGGTTCTTTACAATTTTAACTGTCGCCTAATTGGCATCAAGAATCAAGATCATAAGTTTTAGAATTCAATACAGAAAAAATGATATGAGGATTCGTAGAAGATTATATTCATGTACGAAAAAAGGTACGTAAATAATTACCTGTCGTAGGATACAAAAGCTCAGCTGCCGGTCCGACTCTGTATTCCGTGCCGTGAACTTTGGCCATGGCTTTCTTGGCTTTGGTTGCGACATTCATCAAGTTATCAAAATCAGCCGGTCGAGTGTACGTGAAACCCCATGGCACGAGTAACATTTGTGAATATGAATGCAATGTCAAGTACGTTCTGAAAAAGAAGTCATAAATTAAGACACACTCGCGACCTGAATGCAGAACAAACTTATTTCCAAAAACATTCTGCCGTTCGGTAAATCGCAAAGTAAGGTATAAAAAACCTAAATTATTCTTTTTTCGAGCACTCGCAATTTTTCTTTAACTTTTGTTTATAACACAAAAATTAGAAAAGATAATACACTAACAGTTAGACAAAGAATAATTTTTCTAGTACTTTTTATTAGTACCACCATATTTTTTTCTTCTTGCAATGTATTACATTTTTGAAAATAAAGACAAATTAATTTTAGAGTTCTCATTTTTGGTATAAGAAACTTTTTTACTCTAACAAAAAACCGAATCTTACAATAAAATTTTTTTATTTTAAGCTAGCTTTACAGTTTTTTAATTCTTAGCAACCACTTTCGTTTAATCACAAAAAAAATCATTACATGTCATATAAAATTTTAATCAACAAAAGATCAAAATTGACTGATGATACGAAAGGTAATCGTGGATTATTTCAAGATTACTTAAACATTTTCATAAAGATACTTCACCTAATATTTTTTCTGTGTTTCATGATGTAATCAGCAATGGCCTTGGTTTCAAGCTCGGAAAAGGCGGTTGGTCCAGCGTAAGTGTCATGGCAGGGATCCAAACTAGCCCCGGCGACTTTTTCTTCACCCCAGTGGATGTTGAAGTTCCTGTTCGGGTCCACACCCTCGCAAGTACCGAACAGCCACTTTGTGTAGTGAGTGAACATGTGAAATAAGCCCGTACCTTGCCTGTAATCGGACATACATGTATTAAAAATTTTCTACGTGGTCGATAAAAAGATCTATTTTTACCTGGAAGAATCATCCGAATCCGACTCATGGACGCTGCGGGTTTTCCTCCAGAGTCGATCGTCAGTATGAGTGTACTCGTACCCATCGGGATTGGCCACGGGCATGATGATCCAGTCCGTTAGCTCCAGGAGTCTGGTGTAATTCTGATTTTTCTCAACTAGCTGATTGATGATGTAAGTCGCTACCGCAGTACTAATCCATTCTCGGGCGTGCATACCTGTAATTAAAGGAACAAAAAATTGGTATGTCATTACCGATCGAGGTAACAAAAGTCATTTATCATTGACTGATCACCTGCGTCGATCCACATGGCCGGCTTAGGTTCTCCATTTTTAGCTGGACCAGAAGATATTTTAATGATTTTCAGTGGACGATCTTCGTAACTTTTGCCGATTATTTGTACTTTTGCAAGGTGAGGATACTCCGAGGCTAGGTAATCCATGTATTGTTCAATATCTGAAAATTAGTTATTATTTATTTAATTACTAGTATTAATTGTGCCAATACTTCAAAAAATAAACGTTTTAAATGTTTTCATTTGGGTTTTGAAATCACTGAACTAATTATTTAGAGTATGTATTCACATAATTATTGTAAATTTTTATAGTTACTTTCGTTGAAAGTTTCACAATTTGTATCCTATGACAAATATTTGCACCATAACTTTGGCACATAAAAATTTTATTGAACGTTGTTATGAAATCACCATTAAGAAATAATTAGCACACCTTGAATCCTTTCATTTTCCAGACAAACTAAAAGTCAATTTCGATACCTCATACGAAAAAACCATTGATAAGTTTTTTAAAAAAACGCTAATTAGTCATGGTAAACAATTATTATTGTAGCTTGTATTAGAGAAAAGCAAAATTTTTAATATTTTTATCATAGAAAAAGAGTAATATAGGTTTTAATTTTAGTAAACAACCCTCATCGCCTTTTTTTCGTAAGAGGTATCGAAATGTCAATCCCATCTACATAAAAAAATCTATAAAAAGATATTTTTAAACATTTAATTGGATTATTATTAAAAAAAAAAAAAAAAAACCTATTTTTTTCAGCTAAAGTAGACGGAGTCGGCATAAAAAATCAAATTTCAAATCAACGTTTTTTCTAGTTACCATCATAACGGTGATATCTCTTCCACGTCATGGGGTGCTTTCGGATAGGAAACACATCCTGTCTTCGTTCTCTCGGTGTTTTAGGATTCTGAGCCTTTATAACTTTCTAAAAAAAGAATCAAATTATATGGTCTGAATGATCTTTTCATCAAAGGTAGAATAAAGACGTTTTGAGTTTATTAACCTGCAGATCCGGTATCATAACAGTGTAATCCATCTTCTTCTCTTCAAAATATTCAATCACATCGTTCACCAGCGATGGAGAAACTAATACGTCTGTGTTCCTGAAACAAAAACTTAATTGTCTTCAAACTACTCAAAAATTGTTAGCAGTACAACTCAATCTTTTGCACAATCATCGAAAAGAATCTTACGACCCCGTGCAAAAAAAAACTCACCTGTTGGTAGCCGGGAAAGTCCAAAACCTTACGTCATCGGGCTCGCTCTCCTTGAGCTCCTCCAGGAACTGGACCTGCTGCTTGTTCTTCGGGGACAGTCTTATCAGCTGGTGGTCCTTGTAGTTCACCGCGGAACTCTGGGGCTCGGCGTCCTCGGCTGCGTCCGGGCCGACCCAGCTGACGAAGACCTTGCCCAGGAAGCTGAAGATGCTCTCGATCGTATCGAACGAGAAGTAACCTCTCGGTCGGATCCTCGAGAGCTGCCACCAAAGTTTACGGCCACTAGGCCACGACACGTTCTTATTGTCTATTATTTTTTCGTCTTCGTCTGAATTCGGCGTGACCAACGATATACTTTCGTTTTTTTCTCTATTTGATTTGCTCCAGTTAGTCGTTTCGCCAGGGTACGGCTGGTTTGATGCTCGATGGAGCTGCGTTAACTTTTCCTCGTCTAAACTGTTGAATCAAAAACGATTTTTATATTTAAATTTGCAAGATAAAAAAGTTTTTGAATTTTCGTGTTTTTTGATAAGCGTATTAAATAAAAATGATCATTGTTTTATTATTAATGAAAAATATTTTTCAAGAATTCGAATAAATACAACTTCTATTAATTAATAAAGTTCTCACAGTTAATTGAATGAAAACGGAGACATTTTTACATTGTGAAAAAACCGTTGTTCGATTTAAAACTCATTAATCAAAGAATTTATTTAGAGCTTCTCACATTGTTAAGGTGCTCAGTTTGACTTGAATTTAAAATAATATCGTTTTTCGCGCGTACTAGAGCACACTAATGAAGCTAAAAAACTGCTTTTTTAGCACTGACTTGCAAGATGTTTATATAGCATAAATTAATTGATCAGCCATAAAATTCTTAATATTAATTAAAGAAGCTTTCATTGAATGAATCAGTGGGAAATTGAGGAAAATGCTGCTTGCAACCAGCGGTGCAAGGTTCGAATCCCGCTTCAACAAAAAAGCTACACTTTGACTTCATCTTCGAGTAAATTTTCGTATTAATATTCATCAATTAAAAAAAAAAAAAAAATTCAACACTACACCACTAAAATTTTTTTTTTTTTTTTTTTTTTTCCATGTGCAGTACAAAATTCTACTATTTGACAAATCCAAATTTAAATTTTATTCTTTTGTTGATAAATTTATGCTGGCTCGACCCGTCACAAAAACCAAACAAAGTTTTTCTTAAAATTTTAAAAACAAAATCACTAATTTTCAAAACCAAAAGCCTCTTAAATCCCCACACAATCACACTTGGATCACTGGTCGGAACCACACCAAAAAATCCACCTGCCTGTAGTTCGAAAAAGCCACTTCGCTCCTATCCTCAGCAGCAGCGAGCACCAATCCAGCAACCAGGAAGAGCAGCTTCCTATCCATGGCGTAGCGCGACCGCGTCGATCAAACGCTCCCCGTCGACTGGCTCGGCTTCTCGGTGATTTACGAAAAAAATGTTCGGCTAACCGGTTCAAGGACAGGGAGAAAGAGGTACGTTCGTACACCGCAGCTCACGACCTCTCACAGATTAACTTTGGGCACGGACGCGGCCACGACTGTGTACCCACATGGAATTTCCAACTTTCGCGCCGCGGGATCAACCGTTAAGCTGCCCCCCCGCGACGACTCGGCGCTCTTTTTTTGGGATAATTGATTCTCTCCCTGAGTGTACCTCATCTCTGAGATTTTTTTTAAATTGCCGCGCTTTTTGGTAGTTGGGACACGTTCGAAGGTGTGATGAAATTTTCAAAGAAAATGCATTTCGTTGTTTTGACTGGATGGTATTTGATACAGCGTGGAGATATGTCACTCTATGCGCGCACGAGAAAGCTGTGTAATCGAGATATCTTTTATGCTCTATTCGTACGTGAAAAACGAGAAAATAGTTACTCAATGGTAATAAATCAACATTTGTAATGACGCAACGAGCATTGTTACTCCGGAGTACAAAAACGCTAACGAGTGAATTACAGTAGCCAGACCCTCAAACTGTAACGACTCTTGGATGTTTTAATAAACCACAATTTTACGGTAAGAAAAACGACCAACGCGAGTCTCGCGGTGCTTTCTAGAAAATCGTTCAATTTTACTTTCGTCCCATTGAGATTAGCCAAACCAGTTACATTGTAAATTTCCTAAACTTTCGTTGGGACTTTACCGAAACAAATAGTACCGAGGATTAAAATTTAAGGCGGAAAAATTTAAAGGTACCCTATTGTACCGGTACTCGTACTGGAGGAAGAAGTAGACGAGTAGAGTAAGGCTCAGTAGGTCAGAATTATTTGCCGTTAGCTCGAGACTCGCGCGCGGCTGTCCTCTCTCGCCCAACTGACCGCTTCACCTGCATCGTTCCCCTTTTTTTTCGGGACTTTTCGTGAAAATTTAATTGATTTTTGAAAAAAAAGAGCGGGATTTCCGGGATTCCCGCTTGGGATTCCAGCGACACGGGTCGGTGTTCGATAACCGTCAATTTTCGAATGAAATTACAGGAGACGGAGCGAACGAGTCCGTTAAATAGCTTACCTGCAGGGGACTTATTTTATAACTGTACGGGCGGCTTGATCGCGAACGAGAAATACTACTGTGCGTACTTCGTAAAGTCATTGAATTATTCCTTTAATTATTGCGAGGATTTATTTTTCCTACGGTGAACGTTGGTTTGCAATGCGATTCGTACGATCTTGTGGTTAGTTTTTTTCAAATTTTCTCTCGGACTAGGGATTGTGGTTTTTGAAATCATACCCGAGAAAAATATTCTTTTACTTAACGCTTGTGGTGATTTTTTAACGATTTACTTGGAATTTTAGGATTTCAGACTGAAAACTGTGTAATTATTTCTTACTTTAAATGTTTTGTAGTCAAATTTTTTTTTTTTTTTTTTTTTTTTTTTAGTTTTAGCTTCAAAATTAAGCTTATCTTTGAAAATCAAGTTTTTGACATTTTATAAATAAATTAAAACGCCTTAAAAATTAAAATCTTGAAACTGAATTAATAATATCATTTTCAAACTTCAATCAATAATTATTGCCAAGAACATTTTACTCTGAAACAAATTAATTTTTCGCGTATGAAAAGAAGATCTAAAAATATTAAAGATATTTAAAATTTTTAGTAGAATAAAAAAAAAATAATAAAAAATAAAATATTCAGCTTTTGAAATTAATTTCAAAAAAACTAAAAAAAAATAAAAATGTGATCAAAGTGTACCCTTGCTTCTTATACATATACATATATCTGGAGAAACACCAACGTGAGGGCGCTTTTATACGTAATCTTATGGGAAAACAGCCTACAAATTTTTGGTAACGAATGGTCGTACTAAAATTTCTCCATCGAAATAAACACGCTTATAACCTAGATAGATTATTTTGAAGTGGTAATATTCAGTTAACTCACGGTGAACAAAAATAAGCGCAAAGCTGAGATATACAATGAGATCCTCGAGATGTTGGTTGACGCCGGTGCCGATGCGAACGTCAAAGACAAGAAGCTCAGAACGGCACTATGCTATTCACAACAATAAATTCAACACGGTGAAAATTTTAATCAGGGCCAATTTTCAATCAATCTCATTTGTATAATCGATTGATTTGTCGAAATTTTGGGACAAATAAATAAATTAACCAAATAAAAATAATTATAATTATTAATATAAAAATTTATCAAATGAAGCATCGTACTATAAAAAAAAAGTTTGTATTTATAGTACCATGCATTGTGGTCTTAATTATTTATATACTTAAAAAAGTCATGTTTCTTAAAATTTTTTGATTCTTGAAACTTGTTAGATTACACTAACAAGGAGAGGTCACACTCTCCGGATAACCAATTCTTACCAAACTTTGGGAATTGTTTTCTTATACCTCAAAATGAAAGAAACCACCAGTAGTTCCATCTAATGGGCTTTTTAAGCTTCTTCGCTAGATGTGTCTACTTTTGAAAAATCACCATTTTTAGCTATTTTAACAGTTATTCGCTAAGTTCCACTCTTGAAGATCTATCAGCTGCATCTTCACCAAACTTTGGGAATTGTTTTTTTATACCTCAAAATGAAAGAAACCACCAGTAGTTCTATCTAATGGGCTTTTTAAGCTTCTTTGCTAGATGTGTCTACTTTTGAGAAATCACCATTTTTAGCTATTTTAACAGTTATTTGCAAAGTTCCACTCTTGAAGATCTATCAGCTGCATCTTCACCAAACTTTGGTATTTGGTTTCTTTTACCTTCAGATAAAAGAAACCACCAGTAGTTCCATCCAAATACCAAAGTTTGGTGAAGATGCAGCTGATAGATCTTCAAGAGTGGAACTTAGCGAATAACTGTTAAAATAGCTAAAAATGATGATTTCTCAAAAGTAGACACATCTAGCGAAGAGGCTTAAAAAGCCCATTAGATGGAACTACTGGTCGTTTCTTTTATCTGAAGGTAAAAGAAACCAAATACCAAAGTTTGGTGAAGATGCAGCTGATAGATCTTCAAGAGTGGAACTTTGCGAATAACTGTTAAAATAGCTTAAAATGGTGATTTTTCCGAGGGGCTATGCACTTCAGAATCACTAAAAGAATCACACATAAAAATCCATATAATCAATAAAATATTAATTTCATTTCAAGTAAAAAATCATCGAAAAATAATATTTTTAACGAAATATTAATTGAAATTGATTCCAAGGCTCTACACACTTCAAATTTGCCAAAAGAATCATGAAAGAATCACAAAAGAATCAAAAAGAATCAAAAGAATCATCAGTGATTCTGGAGTGCATAGCCCCTCGGATTTTTCAAAAGTAGACACATCTAGCGAAGAAGCTTAAAAAGCCCATTAGATGGAACTACTGGTGGTTTCTTTCATTTTGAGGTATAAGAAAACAATTCCCAAAGTTTGGTAAGAATTGGTTATCCGGAGGGTGTGACCTCTCCTTGTAATAATGAAAAAAAAAATTTCCGTATTCATTCTAACCTCAAAGTTAGATCTTGTCTCCTTATTTTCGGTATCTTATACTGAAAAACATTTTCCAAAAAATTGTCAATAAGGGTTCTTATGCCTTCTTGAGGAAAATACTATTCCAGTGACCCAGCCTGGTGGGATTATTCTGATTAAAGAACTTTTCACTCTACAATTATAATGATTCAAGTAAATAAAAGAAAGATAAAAATTTTCAGTCTATACAATTAGTTAAATCAATTACTCATCTGTAACATTTTCATACCTAATAATTTGAACTACTTTCGCGCGCTCTTATTTAGGAGGTTATGTGTTACCGATGAAAACTCGCCACAATGAAGCTTATTCCTCCGCAAGGGGCGCTAGTGTGCCCATTGGGAAAATGCATGGAATATAGTATACCTATATTTTTTCTATGACTTCATGCGTATAGGTATACTCAAAATGTTTTTTCCCCAATGGGCACACTAGCGCCCCTGGCGGAGGAATAAGCCTCGGGGTGCAGCTACACTAGACGCGTATGATGCGTGCGTATGATGCGTATGGCTCGAATCCAACAGAATAATCCAAAGAGAATCTCTACAAACACGCGATTGGAGGATTCCGATGGATTCGATTCATACGCACGCGTTATACGCACGCATCATACGCGTCTAGTGTAGCTGCACCCTCATTGAAGCATACGGTGATGGCCAACGTGGCTTGATGTGAAAACTGTGAGATTGTGAACGTTGAAACGATTTTACTAATTCTATCGAGAAATCACTAAAGTTAAACTCTTAAAATTTCTATTTTTCATCAAAAATCATTGTTTTTTATGTGGCTTTTAAGGATGAAAACTGCTTTACATCGTGCTGTCAGACAGGTTAAGAGTACCGATTCTATCAAAAAATTATTGGACGATGGAGTCAACGTAAACGCTGTGGAAGCAGAACAAGGTAAAACTGCATTGCACATCGTGGCGTCGAAAAAAAGCAAATCTGAGTTGTACGACGAGGTCCTGAAGATGTTGGTTGACGCTGGCGCCGATGTGAACATCAAAGACAATATGCTCAGGACAGCACTGCACTATGCTGTTGACAACAACAACTTCAACATGGTGAAAATTTTGATAAATAACGGAAGTATATTGAACGGCAAGGACATTGAAGAAAATAGTGTTTTGATGCTGGCCCTCAGGAAAAAAACCGATTATTCTGTAATAAACTATTTACTGTCTTTCGACATTGACGTTAACGAAGCACATTCATTCTATGGAACCCCACTTCACCTTGTTTGCGCAAGTAAACATGATGTAAAAATTATAAAAAAACTCCTGGAAAAAGGTAGTGATATCAATGCGATTGATGGGGCTAAAGGCATGACGCCTCTTATGTCGAGGTTAGGCTCCTACAGGAAAACACTCTGTGGAAGCCGAACCTCGACAGGAAGCTCAGATGAGTCTAAAAAAATGTTGAGATTTTTATTGGATCACTCGGATGTTAACATTTTATACTCTCATGGGCCAGTAGCAAGGAATATTTTGCAAATGTGTTGTAGTTGGAAACTCGATTGGCAACCGCGGAAGATCGTTCTTGAACATTTGGCTAAAATGAAAGCTCTTGATCTTGCAGTACGCCCCGACATTTTTGATGTTATTTCTGAGAACAGTTATCTAAAAAGTTATTTTGAACAGTGTACGAAAGAACTGTCACGAGCGAAAGACACAAAGCTTCACTCGTGGATAACTTATTTCAATTTGCTCGTGGATGTCAAAAGAAAGCTCAAAAACTACGCTGGGAACGAATATTTGATTGCTGATTTTCAAAAAAATGACTGTGTGAAGATGTTTCCCATTTATGGATTTTTTATGCAAGAAAATTTGGAAAAAGGAATAAAGAGACGAAGATTATTTGATGAATCGTGTGAATTATTGAGTGATTGTTTGCAAATTTTTAATCCTACTCACTTGGTTGTTAGAGATGTTCTAGATTGTTTAAGAACCAAGGAATTAACCAAATTTTGTAGTGAAGTTTATTAAAAAATAAAAGTTAACTAAATTATTGAATGTTTGATTAAATTATAATAAATAAATGCTATTTCAATTTAAAAAAAAATGTAGTTAAAGTTATTTTATTTGAGTATATTGATATAATGAATATTTAAATGAAAAATTCAATAAATGAAGCGTAAGTCAATATGTATTTATTAATAACAATGACTTCAAGTACATAAAATTAAACATAATTACGAATATTAAGCGATAATCCATCAAATAAAATATTCGATTGTATAAGCAATTGCGATTTTAATTCTTTTAATTATATTATAAATTTATGCCATAATTATATTATGATTATTATTATTTTTTTTTAATTTATGCCACATTATATTAATTATAAACAAAAAAAAAAAAAAGAAAACACTTTATATTACAACTTAATACACGAAACGACTAAACATAGTTGTTTTCTCAATTTTGACTAGTATGGGCTTTATAGCATTACACATATGATTGCATTCTTTTTTATAATTGAAAAATCAAACTTATATTTTACAATTATCAAAAAGAATAAAAGTCTACAAACTAAACGATGGCAACGACGATTTTTGTAAACATCATAATATAAATAAATAACATGAGATAAACGCACATTTATAAACCAAACATTACTCAACTATTTGTTACTACTTTTTCAATGTCGTCAAATTTTATTTAAAAAATTTAAAAAAAAAAATTGAATTTATATAAATAATTCAAAACAATTGTATACACTGTTCACAAAAGATCATATTATTTTTTACTATCTGTTTTACTATACGTTAGGAGCTTTCAGTAACAGTAATAATTTACAAATTATGAATATTCAAAGGAAAATTAAAGCTATGGAAGAAATGATTGATTTAACAGTAGTTGCGGTTCATCCATATTTAAATGCTGATTTAACTATGAATCAAGTTTTCATCCTTAGATTAATTTGATTGATTCAGATCTTGAAAAAATAAAGTAATGTAAAGCTTACTTATTCTTATTACAACAATGATAGCATTTTTACCAACTTTTTCCAATATGGAACTCAAGCTTATTTCTCAATCAGGTCAGCAAGTTACTAATTACCATCTTACATTGGTATGGTAAAATTCTAAGGCACGATTGAAAATTGTTATTAAACAATTAAGACGTATGAAAAACACTTCACTAGTAGTTAACGATGTGATTCAAAAGCAAATGTACCGAATTCGACGTGATTAATTTTTAGGCGTTCAGTAGCATTATTATTAATACGTTAACCGGCTAAAGCACTTTTTTTTCTTTACACAAGACGTGGTTGTTAATATTTTACAATTACGAAAATTAATTCATCTCTTTTTGCAGTGTCGAAAAATCCATTATTACAATCGCAACTGCATCGAACCGTCACTTGATTTTGATTACTAATTCAAGCGACGGGTATTTTTTTCTTTGAAATTTCATTTTAAGTGAACAATTTAGGATTAATACTGATCATCGTTTGTATCGTAAAATACAAAAAAAAATTTTTTTTTTATTTGATTTACAGAAAAGAATCAATTTTTTCATCCTGCGTCTTTCAACGACGAAAGACGCGAGTACTGCATCAGTAAATTCGATTAATTTGGTATACGCATAAACTCGGTCAGCACCTGATTAAACTTCGATTTTTTTTTTTAAATACATGGCTAAATTCCTCACACGATGTTTGCTTTTGCGTGGACGCTGCACATCATGACTTTGTTTATAAAATTAACGATCGCCGTCGCCGGCTGCTCAGGCTCGAGCTCGGCAAAAATATGACACTGGTTGTCGGACTTGTGGGCTGGTTTTCTGGCCACGAATCCAAAGCAGCGCCTGAAATTTTAAAAATTTACTTTAGTTTTTGGTGCAAGGTAAGAAATAATTTATTGGAAATTTATTAAGAAATTTTTAAAATATACAAATAAATAAAAAATTTAATTTTGTTTAAAAAATGTGATGTATGTGATAATTGTGCTGTACAGTAGTTTTGAAAAAAAAAGCTTTTTACAGATTGATTAACTTATTATGATGTAATAGTATTAAAATTGACTATCCTTCAGTACTAAATTAAAATTACAAATCATATTTAATTTTTTTAGAGTACAATAGTACTGGGTGAACTAAATAAAAAACCAAAACGTACTTATCGCTGTTGAAAAATTGCCAGGTGCGTTCCTCGGTGTCCAGACCGCTGTAGCTTATGTTGTTGGTCGGATAGTGCCTTCTGAAGAAGAGCTTACGCGAGTTGTCGGTCAGAGTAATTCCCTGAGCCGAGACCTTGAAGTGAACTATCGTCGCGATCGGCAGAGGCCTTTGCTGGAACATCACCGATATCGTCTTTTTTATGGCTTGGGGACCCGTCAGTGATTCAGTGTCGAGCGTGAACAAGTACAGCACGTTGCAAGCTAAAAATAACAGTTTATTATTGTAAATTAATTTAAAAATTGAAAGTTATAATTTTTTTCAGACATCAATGATTTATGTGTATTCAAAAACGAGGAGCTTTAATTTCTTTTAGAAAATTTAAAGTATTAATTTAAAGTGTTATTCAATCAAAATAAAGTTTATATTTGATTATTTTTTATCTATTATATTATTGTAGTGATTCTGAAGTACCCCTCGCTCAAAAAAGTATAAAATTTATCATTACAAGAAATTTTATTTTTTATCACTATTTTTTTGCGAGTTCATGTTCAATTCTGAGACAAGTTTATTAATACTCCAGATCACACGGTTTTGTATTGTAGAAGTTTTATGTGTCATACTTGAAAAAACTATGTATGAATTGTTAATTTAGCTCTCAATAGGTCTAGCAGTCGTAAGTTTAACATAAACAGCAAAAAAATGATATTAAAAAAAAATACCATCTTCCTCTATTTGACGTCTAATTTAACCAAGAATTCGAAAAATTTCTCAAAACTAAAATCTTAATCTACAAAAAAAAAAAGAATTCTTACCAGCTCCCTGAGCGAGAAGCTGTTGTGGTCCATTGGCAGCCATGACGCTCTCGATGACCCTGGCAGCGGCCTCGGGCTCCGGCAGTAGCAGGGTGCAGGGCAAGGCCATGGCCGTGAGGCTGTGCTGGTAGACGAGGGCCGACAGCGAGCTGAAGACCGGCTCGTTGGCGCAACCCTTGAGCCTCACTCCCCGGGACGTCGGCTCTATCAAAAAGTGCCGCACCAGCTCGCTCGAGGGATCCCGGGGACTTATGGGCACGCCCGGGGGCGGCTGGGCCACCTTCAAAGCCAGACCGAAGGCGCCCGGGAAGGAGTTGCTGTCCCGCACAACGAAGGTACCCGGTACTGCGTCCCTCAGCATGTTTATGGCTGAAACGAGA
The DNA here is from genome assembly GCA_038277355.1 of Encarsia formosa. NCBI lineage: Eukaryota > Metazoa > Arthropoda > Insecta > Hymenoptera > Aphelinidae > Encarsia > Encarsia formosa. The sequence continues at coordinate 2,678,389 of CM076188.1, read as the reverse complement.
GTTAAGGATTGAAATAGTCCTAAAAATGTTGTTTTGGATTTGGAACTTTGGTTTTTACAATTTAGCTAATGAATATTCAAGTCTCATTTTTATAGTGTAAAATCATTAAGCTTTATTTAAGATGCAACGATAGTCCAAAACAGCTACTTTGAGATAACATACATCCCAAAAAAAGGTTTCTCTTCTTGAAATGGATTCTTGTTAGTTCATAAACTACCCATAATATCAAATTCAATGGGCTCCCAAATGGTCAGTCTTCAGACAGTAGTCAAATTAAAATTTGATAATTTTGATTCTTATTCTACTCAATGGTCTTTTTTAAAAGCATTTGGACTATCTAAAAGGAAGTTGGTAACAAACCTTGTTCGCGGGATATGTTGGGCTTGTACCATATCCTGCTGGTGTCGCGTACGAACTTGACGTTAGCGTCGGCGACCTCGTGGGGCTCGGTGTTCGAGTGGACGCTCGAGCGTCGCGAGCCGTAGCACTGGGCGTGCGAGGACGAGTGACTAGGCGTGTGGATCGACGTGTACGATACTGCGTTCTGAAAATAAAAACATACAATGTTTCAAACAATCTTTACGTGAATTTTGAAAATTTCGGGTAACACTGTTATGGAAAAAATGGTTTACATGATTTTATGCGAGCGAGGGGTGAAACACACACAACACCGCACGCTAAAAACATGATTTTACCATAGCGGTTTCCCGGCTTTGAGGTCCCTTACTCTCGAACTAAAAATAAAACGTAAGAATTTAAAGATGCGTTCTTCGAAAGTAGACACAACAAACCGAAGACACAAGTAGTGAAAGTAGTGTACTTTGTATGTGAATGTATTACCTTCGGGCTTTGTCCATACTCGAAGTACGAGGGAGTGCTCGGGCTACGACTGTACGAGTTGTAACTTATCAATTCGTCCAGTGGAGAAACTGGCCTCTCCTTTCTGAAATCAAGCAATTCATTTGTTGCAGAATAAATAATAGAACTTTTTTTTTTTTTTTTTTTAATTTAAGTTCGAAAATTTTTTAATAAAATTACTGGTTGAAGTTATAAATTAAAAAATTTTTTTTTTTATTTTCGTCACAGACAATACTTTTTCAAAAATCTTTCTTCATTTCTATTCGCTGCATATTGTCACAGTTCTAAATTGTTTATGAAGATGAGAAATTCTTACCAGTCATTAAATACACAGTAATTCAAAATTTTAGAAAAACATTAGATTTTGATACAAGTGCAATAAATAGTAAACCGAGGCTGATAATATGCCATTCACTATTGCTTATTTATCATAGTCTTACAGCAGTGCGTGCGGAAAGTGCAAATTTATCGCACGCAGTGTCATAAAATGCTCACTTTTCAACCCTAGTACCAAAAAACGAATTATAAACCAACCGAATCATCGTCGGGCTCTTGAGTGGCAGCTTGACTTCTTTGCGGTCCTCCACGTACCTCTCGTAGGTGACGTTGTGATTGTTGTTAACCACGTTGTGAGGGTGGTTGCTGTGGTGGTGGTAGTGGTGCGGGTGATGATTGTTGTTATTAGATTCAGCGTTAACATTGTTGTTGACGTAGCTAATAACCGTCTGACTAGGGTGGTTGTGGTGCTGGTACGGGCTGTCGGTCACCGAGGGCGAAGCGTTGTTCCCGTAGGGAGTGCGCGGGTGAACCGGAAACGCCGGCGTTTGGGGTCGGGAACTGTTGTTCAGGCTCATGCCCGGGCTCGCGCTGCGCTCGGTCCAGGATGACGATATCGAGTCGTTGTTGTGAGACTGCGAAACATAGTTCAAAAAATAAGCTTCGTTTTTAAGCTATTAGCTTTGAACGTATATAACCGAACTTAGACCATAGACATTGGTACTCACGCGTGTGTCGTATTTGTGAAAGTCGTGGTTTCGGTGTGAGACGTAGGGTCTCTCGTCGCGACTCTCGTTCGGGGTCTGTGCGCCGCCGTTGAGCTTTCGGCTGTAGGCCGACCTCGGCGGCAGAAGCGGGCTCGCCGGTGCGGAAGAGTTCTGTATCGACCTCGGCATCGACTGCTCAAAACACATAAAAACCACTCACTTCTATGTCTTAAAAAAAACCAATAAATTGGAAAAGTATGCTCACCCTCTCGGACTTGACGGTCCAGAAGTCTTCGTCGTCGTCCTCGTTGAGCACGGCCGAGTCGCTGGCGTACCCATCGTGTCTCAGCCGGGACCTCTGGACGTTCCTGAGCTCCCCGATAAGCCGGTTCCCGCCCTCCTGTCGCCAGATCTTGGCCGGACTCCGCTCGTCCCGTCTGGCCGCGAGCTTCATCTGCTGCTGCTTGAGCCACGACACCCTGAAAAACAATTATAATTCCATAAGATTACCTTGTCTTCGTATATGACGAAGTGGTTGTTTTTTAAAATATCGTATCCCGGTGGATTGAGTCCCATAACTGGGTCACTTCCGTCTTTTCCCACTACCCCATGGTTATTAGTGCGTCTTGGCTGCTGTATTTCTATATTTGTATCATTATGTCACAGAAACGCTCTCAGTGGAGTTACCGAAATAGACTAGCGTCGCGTGAGTCGAATGCAATTTTTTTTTTTCCTTCCCCCTTCATGGTTAATTATGTATGGTGGGTACTGCACCCGATATCAAACGAGTTATTCACGTGTAATAAACCAACCCACGAAATTAATCTTTTTTTTTTAATTTTTATAATACCGGTGGCTTTGAGCGCGCTCAAGTTTTAAGAATTTCATTTATTCACATTCGTTTGAACAAAAAAGAAAATCTTTGCAATTAAATTCAAATTATACTGTCATTATTTTAAAACTTGCCAAAAAGTCATTCAATTAAATCTGTAAGTAATATTTTAAATTCTTTCATAGCTGTCTTAAGTTAAAAAAATAATGGTGATATTATGAAATTAAAACAGTTGACACTTATGTATGGTAAAATAATATTTAGCAATTAACACTATATTACTTTATGATTTTCCATAATTACTTAAAAAACAATTGCCAACCATTTCCTAAATAAAACTAACAAAAGAAGCAACGTTTTTATCATTTGCAAATAAAAGGTTACGCTTGTTATAAAACCTTATCAAATTATGAATTTTATGTTCCTAACCCATCATTATAAATCGAAGAAATTCGACATAACTTCACCATAAAAAAATGGATTCTTACCCGTCAGCGGAGTCGTTGTTGTTAGACCTGTTGGTCACCGGCTCGGGCGTCGGGGTGTCCTCTGCCGCGGGCGGGCTGGGCGGTGTCCTGGAGATGGCGGGGCTGATGGGCCTCCTGGGTATGGGGGGTGGCGGGGCCTCCTCGAGGATCTCGTCCAGATCGGCTATGGGGGCGGGCTTACTGAACGAGGCTTTTCTGACGAGACTCGGGGACGAGAGCTTCTGGTGCTTGATCATCTCCGGGGTAGCTCCGTACGAGAACGGCTGGCTGGTCTGACGGGCATGGTAGGGTATGTCCTCGTCTATGTAGTTTATGTTGTTTACCGACGGCGAGAACGGGGAGTTGGACCTGTAGTTCGTCATCGGGGACGCGCGGTGCTTCAGGGTGCTGCAGCTGCTCGAGGTGTACGGCGGGCTGGACTCTTTGTAGCTGCGGCAGGAGTCTTTCAAGGTCGAGTACGCGGAAGAGTGGGGCTCCTGGATGTACATCTTCGACGGGGTGCTCGAGCCGTTGCGGAGGATCGACCTGGTGCCGTAGTTGTCACTCGGGTGGTCTGGTATAGACTGTGGATATACGAGATTTTTTCGTTAGTATAGTGGTAATCAGAATTTTTGTAGTTTGATGAAAAATTCGAAAGTCAAGATGTGTTTGACCTACAAATAGATCATAGAGCTGTTTTTGTACGGTAAGTTATGCTTCCTTATAGTGATAACTATAGATTTTTCCCAAGGGTATGAAATTATCAAAAACAAATAATTTTCTTTACAATAGAGTCTTTTTTTTAAAACTTGTTTAATTTCGGTAGTCACTTCTTTGATATTTATCACACCCGGACAAAACTGCGATTACCCAAATATCCACAAATAAACTACTTCGTCGTATTAAAAAAAAGCAAAGTACCACGATGATAAAAGAAGAAAAACAAAGCAATCCCGAAATAATAAAAGAAAGTGTGTCGCGGGTATACGCTCCCTTGACCCACATAATTAATCGTCTCACCTCGACGGTGAGCATCATGTCCTGGAGCAGCTTGTCGAGGTCGCTGTGCACGTCCTGGATCTGTTCGGTGGCGGGGCTGAATCTCTGGGTGGGTGCGCTGCTGATGCCGCTGTCCATAGACACGGTGAGCGCAGGCGAAGGCCCCGAGGCGGCCGCTACTCCAGCTGGTTGGTGCGCCGCGGGCCCCGTCGGCGCTGGCACTGAGTTACCGCAGTTCGAGGAGGACGCGGAGGAGGAGGAGGACTGCTGGTGGACCACCGCGTACAGCGAGCCATCTATGGGACCGCACGTGTAGTTCAGACTTCGCGCGGGCGATACCACTGTGGAGTTCGACACTGGACCTGGTGACAGCGACAGTTCGCGATCTTCTGTAAATGTTTTAAGTGTTTGGATTTTTAGATTTTTGTGAGCTTGGTAAGAACATGTTTTAAAGTAAATAAATGACCCAAATCTGTATCAATAATTTTTGTTTGAGAAATTTTTTTGATACATGTTTCTTCAAACATGTTAAAAGGCTAAAACGCGAGCTAAAACGATTTTTTGTTTGGTACCACTGACAAAAATTATGTAAAATGTTACCATAAAATTGATCTTAAATAAATAATTCATAAGAACGTCTTCACGTTAACAAAATTTTGTTACGAATTATCATTCATTGTAATTTAATCAAATTGTTAAATTATTTGTAATAATCATAGATAAACTCTTATCGTAAGCTTTGGAAAAAAAAAAAAAAATTTATGATACAAGTATTTTTTAATTAAATTAAAACGCGTGCTCCAATTTTAAAAATTAACCGATCGAAACCAATTTTCAGTTTTTATTCTTCATTTTTTTCATTTACTCTAATTCATAATAAAATTTGACGGTAAAAAAATCTTTTCAAAGTTTTCAAATCATCAAAGGTGTATGACCCCCTAAAAAAAAAACGTACAACTGTCAAAATTTCAATTTTGATTTAAAACGAAAGTGGTTCTGAAGTCCAAACAATACAATTGATTTCAGTATCAATCAGTATGAGCGATTAATGGTTTTTACATAATTGACAGTTGATTGACGGCTCAACGTAACAGACGATTGATAGCACGCTCAGTGGAGCAAATTTTAAATCCAGACCTATGAACTTTGAAGACTATAATAAAAATGTATCTCAACAGCAAAAATATAAACAAATACAATATTTTTATTAATAAAAATTTTATTAATTTTTTTTTTTTTTGTACGAAGACTCAAATTTATTGGGACCAAGATCTCGAGGATTAAGTTGGATGAACGAGCATGCTGCTATTTTCGTATGATTTTTTTTCAGATCGATCTAATTACTAAAAATACGTGATAATCTCTCCGCCGCATCCACCTACAAGTCTTTATTATCCAAAGTGCAATTAACTCTTATCGTTGTTTACTCGATTCCCAACGCATCGCAAAATTGTCGCACCCACGAGTAGCAAAAGAAAAAAAAAATTCTCGCGAGAAGTAAGGCGTTATCCGACGCGGCCAACGGGTCAATTCGATCGATTTCCATATACGTGGGTAAGTGAGAAAAAAAAACACAGCCGAGTAGGTATACCCGCCGACCCGTTTACGGTCGAACGGAATTGATGAGTTGACCGTACGCCGACCCACACGTACTTTTACAGAGAATCTTGTCCCGCTCGCGCATTTTTTTTTTTTTCTTTTGGTTCTCTGAAAAGAGAGCTTTTTGCGCAATGCCTGCACTCGGAGACCTTGGGCGAGATGACGAAACACCAGCGCTGCGAGATCACCCCGAAAAAATCGCGGTTTTATCGGGGGGAACCTTCGAACACCTTTTTTTTGGAGCGAGAGGAGGGATTTTTTTTTTTTTTTTTTTTTTTTTTTTGTTGGTGCGTTGGTTTGATTATCGTAGTGAGGGATTGATTGGGAATGAAAAAAAATATATATTTTTAACTAATTACTATAGATAAAAATATATTTAATTCGATTTTATTTATTTTTTTTTTTTTAATTCTTTGACTTTTCTTATTGAACTTTGAGCCGATGGGATTCGAACCTGTGCCTACGAATTTCAGTGCACCGATCTAACGATCGAGCCAATTTTGATGCATCAACAATTCAAATGAAGTCTTACATTACTAATCTCTCTAATAAGGCTCTCTAATGTATAAAAATGGTGAAATTGTTCACTCTAAATAAATAAATTAATTTTCATCTATTTTAAAAATAATTTTTTTGCGTTAACTGAAGTTTAATTATTTTAATTAAAATACAGCATTTCTAAGAATCTTTTTTTTTTTTAATTTCATGATTGCAACATTGACTTTTTTTTAGAAACATATGAAAATTATAATTTAATTGTTGTAATTTTTTTTTTTTTTTTTTTCAAAAATAGACCAAACCTTGAAAATTTTTTAGAGTTTCATCAGACATTTAGAAATTTAAAAATTCTTCCATCAAACGCGTAAGATTATTTTCGCACTAGTCTACCCAACCCAACTCATTACCATGATAAACAAATATTGACAGTCTAACCGCAAACCTGATTTTGAAGAATTTTTCGAGCTTCAAAACTACATTTTTCTACACTAAACCCACCTATTTTTACAAACCAAACATCACTCCTCGCCTCTTTTTTTATTTCATACTTTAAAACTATTATTCTCAATCCATACGGCGTCGCACCGAAGTCTATTTAAAATATTCTCATAACGATAGAGAGTCCACGCACGGCATATTTTTAAACTGCATCGCCAAACTCGTTGTGCACAAACCTCTCTCGGACCTCCAAACCTTCATGTATCCAGCACCAACCCAATTACAAAAAAAAGCACTCTTCAACACCCACTCGAACACTTAAAAAAGAAAGAAAAAAAAAGGCTACTCGCCGGATATCTATCCAGCCCGAGCGTAAATCACTTACTGAACGGAAAAAGGTCTCGGAGGGTATGAAGCCAGGAATGCCGGGTAGCACCGACGAATCTCGACTGGCTCTCGCGCCACCCGGAGGACGAAAATAAACCCGGACCGAACGCGCGACCGCCCCACTCCTACCTCCACACGTGTGTTTTTACCCAGCCGTGCGTGCGAATGAGAACGCTGAGATTTAATATTTCAGTGGCGTTAGCTCAGGAAAACACGGAACGCTCAAAGGATTTTCGGGGAATTTTTATTTAAAATTCGGGGGACGATTTTAGTGGGGGATTTGAGTTCCAGAGATTTTATGATAATTAGGTGAGCAGTAGTGGGATGCTTGTTGTTTTGAAAAAAAAAAGTTGATGAATTGGAAGGCTTTGAGAGAGGTTTTAATTCAGAGATAGCCGGGGATGTGGACTTTTTTACCCGAGTTTCCGGCATTGCTCCAGATAAGTCGGTTCTAGTGCGTTTAATCGAATTAGCATGCTGGATTGGCTATCGGAATAACGAAATACTTCCACGTCGCGGCGAACAGTATTTGAAAAAATAAAAATAAAAACCTTTTAGGAAATGAATTATGATCGGAGAGTAAACAGTAATTAATTTAATTATTTAAATCGTGAGGATAAAAATTTTCGCGTTATGTAAAGTTGGCGCGGTATTTTTTTCGAAATATTGTGTTTCAGTGCGAATTCTCGGCTTTCAGACGTGCTAAAGCTCGTTTCAAACAATGTGCTGCAACAACAATCAATCGTACGGTAACTTGATATGATAAATTATGAAAAGAAAATTTGACTAAGAGGATTATAAAAATAAAGAAAACTGTCATGCTCGTGAAATGGTATTATTATTGTTTTTCTTCGCTATTATTGTATTAGTTCAATAATTCCTACATTAACACTTGGAATATGGTGGATGAAAAAATTTTGAAGTATGTTTTGCTTAATTGGATAATAGATCAAAAAATAATTGACGCGTATAATTTCTTCTTTAAAAAAATTAATAAAAGTAGGTATGGAGTTTTGGAGTTTCAGAAATTTATATAGATGTATGTACCCGATTTCAAAGTAAAATGGTAATGCTGACATTTTACAAATAAAAATTTTATTAAAAAGTTAATTCTCAAATAATTCTGATGGAAAAATTATCATAAAAATCTTGAAATTGATAATTTTCAGAAAAAAAAAATAATTAGATAGTGTGCATCTCCCTTGATGTAAGATTTTTATTTAAGTAACAAAAAGATATAAATTAAATAAATTATAATCTCTAAAGGTGAAAAAACAAAGAAACCGAATTAATTCATTTACGACAAAACTTGACCCCTCGTTAGTCAAGCGAATAGCTCAGCCAGTAGAGCGGTAGACTAGCGATCCGAGGGTCGCTGGTTCGAATCCATCTCGCTATAGCAGTTCTTATTGAAACAGAATTTATAACATATCATAAATAGTGAAATTTTCAGTTGAGTAAAAGAAAAAAAAAATCATCCGAATAAACCGTTGCATTGTATAAATTTTTTTTTTTTTTTTTTTTTTTTATAATTATGAATGTTTAAAAAAAAAAAATTAACATTAATTTAAGTACATTTTACTTTTTTATTTTATTCAAAAAGATGTAAGGACGTAAAAAAAAATGTCGAACTTGAAAAGCAGATTAAGTATACGAAGGCTATCTGAAATTTATAAAATACATCGCAACTTCCCATTTCGCAAATTTTACGTTCATGCAATTAAAAATACTTTTTTTTCATTATTAAAATTCACTTAATTTCAAAAACTTTTTCTATCTCCGATGATGATGATGCACAGGTAGAAAAATCAAACCTCATTAAGCATCTATTTGAGAGAAAAATCTTCGCTTCGATATGAACATTTTTTGTGACGATCAAATATCACAATTTTGTAAAATTTTCACTTTTTTTATTGTTAAGGATTGAAATGAAAAGAAACCTGTTTGTTAAACCAAAATTAAATTGATACTCTAGAAATTATTTCAAAACATTTGTAATAAGCAGACTTTCAAAAAAATTGACAAATTAATTTCTTATTAACGGTTACTTATTTAAAAAAAAATTTCTTTTTAAATACTAAACTTTTAACAATTTTAAAAAATCTTAAAGACTCTAAAACAATTATTTCTGTTTTGTGTCTTATAAAACGAACTCGTGGTGCCATCTGTAGGTAGAACACTGTTGTATTACTGTTAGAGGGTAAATCTATCGTCAGCAAAAATTTTTTTAAAAACTTTATCTTCGAAATATTTAATTAAAAAATTATCCTTATTTTTTAAATTAAAAAATACTCCAATTCTTCAAATTCTCTAAAGTAAAAAAAAATTTTCTGTTCGGAGGAAAATTGCACTTTTACATCGTTTGTGAGCATTTGAAAATCGTCCTTGAATTTTTGCAAGTCAAAGTACAAAACCACTTTGTCGTTACATGAAAAACTACTTCCCAACGTACCAAACTTAATTTACTTAATATTTATTTTTTATAATTATATTCTATAGTTTTTGCATTTACCTGGTGAAAATCCATGGTCCATTAATTAATGAAACAAATGTTTTCGATTTTTTTTTATTAACAATAGTTAATAGAATAATAATTATACTCATTCGAAGGTGACATTGTACGTTGAAAGCCCGTAATGAGGCCATTAATAAAAAAATTTGTGAAAATCGAAAACATTTGTTTCATTAATCAATTAATTAATTTTTTATTTTTACAAACAACAAACAATTATTTATTTTTTTTTTACACAGACTTACCGTCATCGCTGAGTTCCAGGTTGGTGTAGCTGTCCCAGTGGAGAACCGGGTCGTGGTGGGAGGACGCGTGGGGCACGGTGGGCGAGGGGACCACCAAAGCTTCCGAGATCGCGTCCTGTCTGTTGGCGTCGCTGGTGAAGTACAAAGTGACCTGACTGTTCGGCAGGAATCTCGGATCCTGGCAGGCAACGTCCAGCTCTGGGCGTGAAAACGACACGACGTTTTCCGTTACCACGCAGGTGTGAAACTTTAAATCAAACAGCAAACGCTTCAGTGTCCTATTTGTGGCGTGAAATATTTGCCGAAGGCGGCGGTTTTTTTTTTTTTTTTTAACTGCTGAGCGTGTTGAGTCTGCCCGAGAATAATAAAGTACCGCGGATCGGCTTGAAAATAAGTAAGGTTGCGCCGAGTTTGCAAGTGATTGGAATTTTTTGAACTGACGACTGATTATAGTTGAATTATAAAATTTTTCCTGATTCTATCAAAAGAATAATAATTTCTGAGATAATTTTTCATGATTATAATCTTTTCAAAAAAATTTATTTGTTCCTAGTTCAAACCCCGGTTCGATACCGTTCAACTTCCAATGTTAAGCTACTTTACTGTAAACTTCAGCATTATACTCCTTTATTTATTTAATAAAAAAATTAAAAAAAATTAAATGACTGTTAAATTGAAGGATTACTACAATTTTAAACGAAATAATTTAATACTTAAAATAAAAATAACATTTTCATAAAAGTTCAAACTGAATTCTTCATCCAAACTATTTTTATAAAAAATTGACAAAAGCTTTCAATTTAAAATTTCACTGTACTAATACATCCAAGCCGAAAAAATTTCTGACTAATTTTCATATGAAAAAAGCACCTCTCTTTCAAATTCCAAAAGCATGACTCGAGCGCTAAGCAAACGAAAAGATCCCCCTACTTTTTTTTTTAATACATACCTGCAATGAAAACATAACTTCTCGTCCTTGGTTTGAATAAAGTCTATGATAGCACTTGACTAAAATATCCCCTCGGAGTCTGAGACCACCGAGACTGACCGTGAATTCCCGAGTGTTGGTCACGGAGTACAGATCCGAGGTGTAAACTGGCGTGAGTCCCTCGTAAACCTTGAAAAAGGCTATACACGTTTTAGACTCGAACAATGGCACCCCGAAAACTGTTATGTGGGTTAGGTACAACGCCGACGAGCTTATTTGCAGCGACCCCGCCAAAAGACCGCTGAAGTATTCTATGTACCTGCAAATCGTAAAATTCATTGTAGAATCATTAAATTTGTTAGTAACTTTGTGTGAGAATTGGATTTGCAATTTTTTTACAAGTTACGAGGTAATGTTAAAATAATTTATTCAATTATTTCAAATAAAATGTTGTGAATTTTTTAAAGTGTTAAAATTGAGTTGCGAGCGGTTCTGCTGACAGAGCAATGAATTGGTAATCCAATGATCGTCAGTTCGATTCTCACTGGGGTGCCGATTTTAATAATTCAGACAGTTGAGTTTGTACACTAATTCTGATATTGATCTTGTTAAAAGGGTAGAATATTGTCCCTTAATCAATTAAAAAAAAAAAAAAAAAAAAAAAAAAAAAAAAATTAAAATTACTTGCATTGTCTCTTAGGAGAAAATTAATTAATTAAATTGGCGTTATATTTTTTAGTTAAATATATTCTAAAATTTCTCAAAAATACTTTTTAAAAATTTTACAGATTATTTTTAATCATTTGAAAGTTGTACACAATCATACGGGATTTTTTATTAATAAAAAAAATGTTTTAACAATAATTTTTTTTTCAAAGGACAATTTCACACGAATAATTTTCGTAAAACGAGCTTTTATTATTACAATGTATAAGGTATTTATTGTAAACTTTATACAATTTTACATTTCTCATGACATTTTAGTTTTTGATATTGACTATTAATTGGACGAAAGCTGTCCACTCACAACTAACAGTAATTAAGATTTACTTTTTACATTTTTATATTTACACAAACCCATTTTTTAATTTTCAAAACGCGATCAACTGATAAAAAAAAATGTTTTTCTTAAAAAAAAAAAAAAAAATTAGAGCATTTTTGTAAAAAGCCACCAACCTTATGTAAGAAGGCACGTTTATAAGGCCGATCTTGTCGTCGAGAAATCTTCTCATGGCGAACCTATCGAGCGCCTGATCACGACCTCCACAAATACTACTGTAGTTCATGTACGCCGATACGGCTACGCCTAGTCGCTCCTTGTTCCCTCTTTTTTTTTTTTTCAATTTCCACCAATAAAAAAACACAAAAAACGTCAAACTCGTTAAAACAGATTTTTACCAGATCTAAAGAGAATGCATCGAAGGGAAGTAATTTTTACCTCGTGTGAAGTACGATCACTCGGTGGGGGGCGGCGTTGAGCCAAGAGTCAATCTCCTTGCAGAGAGTGCAGAGCTTCTCCAGACTCGGGGCCAGACCCTGGGGCCATCCAACCTCACGCGTGTTCGTATCCCCTGGACGTTTATTTGGAGACAGGTTGAATACCTGGTGGAAAAGTATACAGTTGTTACTTAGGATTTACAATGGATTTAAAATGTGCTAGATTCTGGTTTTAACTGAAAGGTTGATAAGTGACTGATATGGTTAACTCAAAATTCTAAATTGTTTATAATATTCAGAAATGAATACATTAAAAAAATATAAAAATTTTTTATTTTTGTGAAAAATATTTGAGCGATATTTTTTGTAATTCTAATCAAAATAAGACATCAAAAAAAAATGAAACATCAAATCCAGATTTAATTATAAGTACATTCCAATTATGGATGATTTTTTTCAAAATTTAAATAAATTATTCTAAACTTTTTTATTTTTAAAAACCACTATAAATAAATTAACCAATTTCTCTTTTAATTAATTTAATAATTTTGGTTTTGAACTTTCAACAATTTCCTAAAAGAACTATAAAGTGAATTTTTTCAAAGACAATTTGCTTATTTAAAGGCGATTTCTAATATGAGTTGGACAGCTGAAAAAAAATTTTAATTTTCAACAAGTTTTTCAAATTTTTTCTTTCAATAGTTGCAAACATCGAAGAACATTGTACCAAAGTTTAAAAAACATCATTTTGCTTATGGAATCGCAACGATACAAGCCTCATTATTCACAACTAGAGAAACAGCGTTTTTGCAATTGCACTCTCCAAAGAAACAAAAAAAGTCCCCCGATACATCCGCCACATAATAATTAATACGTACGAAGCACGTGATTCGCACCCACCCTAAAGCAATATAAATCTCAAACGTCACTGTCCTCTCGTACTAATGAGAATTTAAAAGAATCGCCACCAAAATAAAAAAGAAAAAGCCAGACGTATAAAGCTAATGGCGGGATGAATCATCGCCGTAATAATCCGTACTCACCAGGTAATTATTGGCGTGCTTGCTCTTTAATAGAGAGCTCGCGTGCTCGAAGACACCTCGCGTGTCTTCCCTGTACCACAGGGCTATTATTCGCTCGGTAACGTAAGCCAGCTCCATGACTTCGGTTATCCGTCCGCCTCCCCCGACGCCGCTATCGATCTCGTCCTTGACGCTGTCCGCGCCGACCCCCGGGGTCCGCTGGTGCGACCTGGGCGGACCAGCCGGCAGCACCACAACCTGTAGGAAGTTGAAAAAATTTATTGAGATTGCCGTGGGAATTAGCGAGACCTCGGTGCTGGCTCATTGTCCTTGCCTTTGATGCCTCGAGGTTGGGGAAATCGGTTGAGGAAAATCGTGCTGATTTTTTTTTGTTTGTGTAGTGGTCTCCCGGAATAAGCGATAAAGTTGGTAACTGCGATTTTGAGTTAGAAGTTTGAAATCATTTTATAAGAGATTTCAAAAATACTTTCTTTTAAATAAAATTCATTCCTAGTTTCATTTTAATAAAATTTATTAAGTATCTCAATTTCGAACACTTACGCAGTTACCTGGTAAAGTAATGTAGCACAATGGTATTGTAAATTTATTAGCAAAAAAAAAAAAATTTGTAACATTCTTATCGAGGCAAAAATTTGTACTCTACTTTTTGGGTTAAAAATGATTGTTTAGCCTCTTTATAATTAAATCAATTATTTCGACCTCAAAGTGTCGAAATAAAAAAAAAAAAAAAAAAAAATGAAAAATTGTTTGTGAAGGTTAGTGAGTGGCTTAGTGACTAGAATTTTGAACTTATTTAAGAGGTTATCACACTACTGATACATTTACAGTCAAAATAAATTTAATATTTTTTTAATCGAAAAATTCATAATAAAAAGATTTAAACATAAAAAAAAAATTTTTTTTTTAAATTATTATCAGTGTACAAATCAATAAAAATGTTTCAAAAATTATTTATTTTCACTTTTTACATTTGAAATGAATTTTTGCAACTAAAACTATAATTTCATCTAATTGAATGATGTGGTAAAATTCTTGCCTTAAACACCGGATAATAGTATATCCTGACGATAAAAATTTTTCTTGTCATGGTTACTTCAACTTTTTTTACACACACTTTATGCAGTAATTAATTTTTTACATTATTTTTCAAAACTAAAAAATACTTTTTACAAAAATATCAACAATTTTAATTCATTTTAGCACGAAGATTCGTATACAGAGCGAGCGACTTCCGACACTTACAAAATCAGTACATAAACTATGACTCCTTCCGAGGTTTTTGTATTACTTGTTTTCGTATTTTACGTCTTACGGCAATTTTAAAACCACGTGATTAAAATGGAGGTGGAAGTCTATTATGCAAGAAAAATGGTTATTCACGGTTTTAATACATTTACCCAGACAATCGGTACTCTTGTATCATGTTTGTTTTGACTGTAATTACTATTTTTTTTTTTTCCATATGGTGTTACACTATACTACTTATTGTTAAATTTCGTAACGAGTATCAATTTGTGATGTTTTGATTGATAAATTGTAAAAAAAAATTTCGTAACTTATCAATAATAGAATCAAAAATCTTACTTGTTTGTTTGATGAGTTTGTATTTGTATTCTTTGGTTGTGGTCCATCGCTGCCATTGTGCTGAAAAAAAAAGAAAAAAATTAATTTGAATAAATTGACTGTGCTCTTCATACCGGGTACTTAATTTCAAAAACAATTTCTGCTTTTTTATCTCAGAGGTAACTGCTAAGTGATGGATATCGAGTGAAGCTATTAATTTTCTTCAAGTACAGCCTTTCATTAAATAATTTTGTTTGTACGATACACATAGTTTAATTGGATGATATTCATATTTTACTACTTTTTTTATGCTCTATTAAAACTTAGTGTACCATTACATAAATTTGTAAATAATCGAGAATCATACATTTTTGTTATCTTTTGAATGAATAAAAGTAAACAACGCACCTCCAAATAAAACGACGCGCGCCAAATAGTAAAAGCTACTTTGTTTAGATAAAGCTCGATTTCCTCTTCCAGCGACATCAAAACAATTTTTTACTCGAAAACCCTGGAGTTTGTAAAATCGATGGCCAACACACCCTTCGAAAAAATATTTTTAGCACCTAATCAGGTAGTTTCAAGGCCGTTCAAACGCGGTCATTTTTTACAACTGACCGTAAAAATCCGTCGCGCCAACGTCATTAAAAAATTCAAATCTCAGATCTTGTAAATCCGATAATTCAATTAAGTAAAAGTTACGATATCGCGTTTTTAAAATCTTCATAAAAAAAAAAAATCCGTCTTATCTGATTCACAATAAAATAGTCCAATCGATATTAATTTAGGCTAAGTAAAAGCTCGACGTTCGCGCGCCGCGGCGGCGGTTCATGACTCGAGGCATTTTGACAGCCTGCAGTGTAAATTATGCACGGTATCAGATGATAACACCACTTTACCGTAATTCGTAACCGTTCATTAAATTAAATTTACGATCAAGCTAATTAGACTATTTTTAATATCACTGCTTCCTTTTTTGAAAACCATGATTTGATAAATTAATTTCAATCGTTTATGAGTTTATCCACTGGAGGATCGATAAATTTTATCAATTGGAAACTGCAAATCGCGTAACTTCGATTTGACACAACCCGAATTTACATCCATGAACTTTCCACAATTTATTTCATTTTAAATAAAAAAAAAATTACTCCCGGTCGGCTAGTTTAATTATCCTATCGTTCGGAAGTATAATAATTCACTAGTCACTTGCGAGCTACTTTGCAAGGAAAAAAAAGTTGAGAGATATGATTTACTCATTTGTAAGACGTCGTTTGGCAAAAAAAAAAAAACTGATAAATCGCCGAGTAATAGTACGCTTGATATTTATTATCTACCTGCGCCTTGTATTTTTAAACTCGCGGTATCAATAAGTCGCACTGTTATTTTTCAATTTTCATCCGTCAAAGATAAATTCGAAAAGTCCCACAACGGATTAAGGTGAAATTATGCGCGAACACGGTTCCCATTATGACTCCTGCACCCTTCCGCGGCTCGAATAAAGGAAGAAAAGTCAAAAATACTTGTGTGGGAGCCGGGCGCGCGAGACAATGGGAGAGAATTCGGAGGTCCAGACGACAGAGAAGAAAAGCCAATAACCATGGCAACCAGTCGCAACGTACTGATGCATAACCGGTATAGATATAATACAACCGGCCCACACGGATTTGTTGGGCAATATCCAAACGGGCATTCCGATATAGAAATTTATTTTATTCTACGTAACTGTCCTTTAGATTGATAATTATAGATGATTGCGGGAGTATAGAAGGCGGGTTCTTAATCTCGTTTGGGTGATGACCGGCGGAAGGTAAATTAATTACAGTTGAATCTCATTAGAAGAGCTTTGCGTTCTGTCGAGAAGCTTTGCGATGTTGTTTATAGGTTTTTAAATTCGATGTTTGAACGAAAAACAGGGATTTATCTTTTTAGTTTTTGAAATTACCGGTAATACGGTCAATCTTATACATATATTAATAGCATCTAAATAAATAAATTTTTTACTGAATAAAAAATATTAGCAATTAAAAAAAAAAAAAATTAACTTGAGTATGACGACAAAATCATTTTTTAATTTTTTTTCAATAATGATAATGGTTTACGCTTGTGCTTGTTTATGACCACTACCACATAGCTATTATTTTCCCAACATAGAAACGATGACTTTGATGGAATTTGACGAAATATCAATTTTTGTAATATTTCAGAGCATCGGAGAAACGAACTCGAGACCTCGAAGTTCTCATGCGCTTGACGCTGAGTCTTAGCGATTTTGACCATCATGAACTCTTAAACAAAAGTTTTATCTAAGTAACAAGAGCCATACTGAAAAAAAATACTACAACCCTTCAGCTCTCTGTGTGTATTAAAATCTTCATAAAAAGTCAAACGTTAAATATTTTGAATTTGATTTTGGGTAAATTTTGTATAAATGATAATAGTATGATATCGAGCTCACAATTACTTTTTTAGACATTACGATAATAATTTTTGAGTTGAAATTCAAATTACCCAAAATCTCCCACGAATACAGTGACAATGGAGTTACTTTTGGCGATTAAAATGTCTCTGAATTACTTTATTCATGATTTTAATTTTTTTAGATTGGAAGAAAATGACCTTTGCTACCATACGTAGATACATTGAAATAAAAAAAATTTTTCGACACACAAGCCGCGAATAAAATGACTCCTTGCGATTTTTACAAGCTGAAAACTCAGAGCTATTTTATTCGTGGCTGGTGTGTCGAAATTTTTTTTTTTTTTAATTTATCAACGGTATGGTAGCAAAGGTCACTTTCTTCCAATTTAAAAATTTTAAAAAAATAAATAAAGAAATTTTAGTCGCCGAAAGTCGCGTCATTGTAACTTTATTCGTGGAAAATTTTTGACTAAGGTCTTTCTTCGCTGGTAACATCGATTTAGTCCTAAAAAAAAACACCATTAAAATAAATAAAAAACTCACCATAACACTCTGACCGTTGTTGGGACTGGGACTCGGCGATGGTGTAGACTCGACCGAGTGGTTGTTGCTGGTGTCACCTGTAACCGAACCCTGCTGTGTGTTCTTTATCCCGGTGACGTTGCTCAGGGTCGGAAAAGCCTTCGAAGGGTTCGACTGCCATTGCTTGTGTATCTGCTGGGACGTGTCTTTGAACCTTGCGCCCTTAAACCAAACCAACTCGATTAATTTTTATTAATGTTTTACGACCGTCAAAGAGAAAATATGTCGTAATAAACTGTGGGAAAGAATGACTCAAAAGGATTCGAAACGTATTAAAGCACTCTATAAGTTGGATAATATTATTACCGTCGAGGTTGAGCGCTAAGGAATAATGCAGCCATTCATAAACGCGCGTGTCCCAGTTTTTTCATTCTTTATCACAATTCTCCTCGAGCCAACAATTAGCGTGAAATTAAGGTAAGGCCGTTATCTTTAAAAGTACTTTGAAGTGTAAATGGAAAAAAAAAAAATTAAAAAATGAATAAGAATAGTAAATTCAATAATATTCGCGCGTCACGGGACAAAAGGGCTGTCTGTCAAGCGTCACGCCCGGGTAATTGAAAATCTTATCGCGAGCCTTTACGCATATTGTTTCAGAAATGCATTACTACCAACCCGTAGAAAGATAAAACCCTTCTTTTTTTTTTTTTTAATTTTTTTTTTTAAATAACTTCCGGTTTCGAGTACTCGATAAATCGACATTCTCGAATAGATTGTTATTATTCATGGTGGTATTATTGTTATTATAAAGCGCTCGGCTTTATTATTCATGCGACATGCATCTCTTGTTAAAGCCTGCACTTCGATTAAGTCCCAACTAATTGCAGTGCGAGCGCAGTTGAAAGAATAATCGTGTAATAACAACGCCCCGGTGAGCAACAATTTATTACCACCCGGAGGAATTTTCATTGTGACATCATGGAGTTTAAATAAGATTTTGTTTGTATTTATGGAGATGAGTACTTTTAAAAGTACATAGTTTTTCAAATGACTCTTAGTAAAAAGTAAAATCGTTTTTATTGGTTCAGAAATTTGAAGTAAGTTTTAAGAATTATTGTATAATGTCTATTGGCAACGAAAAAATATAACAATAATAAATATAAATTAAACATTAATAAATAAAAAAGTCATTAGTTTTCAACTGAAATATGCTATAAATAAAACTATAAAATTTTATTTAAAGATTGAGTCAGATGACTTATTTGAAAAGTTTTGCTATTTTTTGAAATTTGTGCGCTTGCGCGATGAAAGAAACTATTATCTAGTTGGATTAATACTTTTGACCTCCCAAACATTCTTTAAATATAAAAATATTACTTAGAACAATAAATTATAAATGTTTATAAAGAAACTTGTATTAAAACGCGGTTTAAACAAACCTCCTCCGAAAGTTCTTGCAGATCCTTCTTCGATATTTTTTTCCTCATGTCGTCGACATGCCGACGTAAGACTCATCGACACTAGAGACTAAATATTTCATATCGATTATTTTCGGGTTTCTTCGTCGAGCGAGAGATTGAAGAAAAAAACTACGTTATTAATCTAATTTTCATAATTAAGACAACTGATTGAGTTATTAGTTACAACGTGACATAATTACTCGTTGATTGATGCATTACAGCTGGGTTTTTATGGTCACGATTTTGAAACTCGGAAAAATTATGGCTTTGACCTTTCGCTAGTTAAATCGACTTTTCTAGACCGTGATTAATGTATTTAAAAAAAAAAATTGTTTAATGATACCGGACAAAAAAAAATTGTCACTTTTTTGTGGTAAGAAAAGTCACACGTTTATTATCCTAAAACAATAAAACTGCACCTGAGAAAAGCCGAGTGAGACAAAAAATAATCACGTGAGTTGTTGCTGGATTAACATATTCAAGGCAGTGTATAAAAATTTACGGAAAATATTCGTTTTACGAGCCACCACGCGGGTAATAAAAACTTTTTTACAGCTCTGTTTTATCAGCGACTAGTTT
Source organism: Encarsia formosa (assembly GCA_038277355.1). Lineage (NCBI taxonomy): Eukaryota > Metazoa > Arthropoda > Insecta > Hymenoptera > Aphelinidae > Encarsia > Encarsia formosa. The sequence continues at coordinate 2,658,618 of CM076188.1, read as the reverse complement.
TATGCTCGAATTTTCTAGCTGAAAATAATGAGAATCGGATGATTAAAATTTTATTGCGCGTCTAATTCGGTGACCGCGTATCTTCGGTACACAACTTTTCAATTTGTTTCCGTAATGAGCTTGACCTATCAATTAAAAATAAACAAATTAATAATTCATGCTACGACTCGCCAATGCACTTCGAATGTTCAAATAATAAAAATATTTCTAAGCTGTTTTGCAATATCGAAGTAACCCTACACGGTTTCCAAGTCAAGAATTACTTCAAAGTTTCTAGTTATTACTGTCAAGAGAAATTACGAAAAAACATTGAAATTTCGCGTCTCTAGAATATTAAATTAATTTATTAAAGTTTTAATTTAAAAATTCTCAGGTACTAAAACCGTATGTAAACAAATTTCACAGTGAAACGTATAAAATTTCATCATGCGTACTTAAATAGTTTTTAAATTCCATAGAGATATAGTTTGCGTCACTAGAATAATAATTTTTTTTTCAAAAACATTAAAACAACTCAATTACAACTCTAAAATTTAATAGCTTCATTGAATCCCACCGCGTAAAAGGCTACTCGGAATAATTAAAAAATCACCGCTCGCTCATTCTTTTTCGAAAACCAATTTTAACGAGTACAAAGAGAGCGACCGTTTCAATTTTTTTTTTTATTATTTTCCAAGAACGTAAAACCGGCGTTAATATTGGCTCTACGAGCGGACAACATTTGCCAGACGTTTTATTATTTGCTTTGCTTACGCAATTCGCTCGTATCACGAGGCGTGCACAGCTGCCAATGCACATTCGAACTCTTACTTCTCTCTTTTTTTTTTTTTAAGCTGCCTGTATATAAACAATCCCACGCGGATTCCTCTAAAAAATTTGTTTACGCGGGGCTATTTCTGCACCGAGAACGCTGAAAGTGTCCATTTAGTCGAAACTTTTTTGTGGATCATTTAAATTTAAATTATAGTTAGTTATCGTTTTGTACGTTTGGTCATCACTGTAATTGCCAGCTATGAAAATTTATTGCTTCAGTATCGAACCGCGATAACTTTGTCTATGCTTTTCAATGATTCACGTAGACTATTAATTTCAGATAACCTCACGCTACCAAAATTCACTAATTAGTCACAACACACACAACACTCTTTTCGGTGTAATTACACGTGTTAAACTTTTTTTCTTCAATCTCTCTCCCCCGTTTTTTTTTCGTATAAATACACACCGGGCGCTATTTGTTAAAATTCGCATCAATCACGGTTGGTACCCGCGGTGCTGGTGCATAGCATCACGGACGCGCGGGTACATAACTGGCTCCGCGGCAGCAATATTCCCGCGTAGCAGCTCCGAGATGCCGGTTTTGCTTCTCCCTCTTTGCATCCTTCCCCTCCCCTCCGACTCTTTTTTTTCTTCTTTCTTTCTTCCTCCTGGTCGGGCAGGCAGCTTCTCTTTTTCTTCGTACTCGCTCTTCCGGGGGTCTTGCTTCGATCAAAGATCTCGTGGCGAGCGAGCCTAGATTATCGCGATGCAGTTTCAATCGGAGGAAGAGGAGGAGAGAGTTTTATTTAATTGCGACGGGTCAATTAGAACAGTTTTGGGAGGAAAATAAAAGCTCAAGGTCGAGTTTAACAGAGGCGCGATTTTGCAGCGCTAATCTAGGAACCGAAATGTGGGCTGTGCAGAGAGAGAGGGAGAGACGAATTATGTCATTGTTGTCATCCGTGACGGATGAAGGAAAAAAAAAGGCTTAACTTCCGATTGTTGTTTTTTATGGAACTAGGCCGGAAAAATTGACTTTGGAGTCAGAGAATAAAAAAAAAAAAAAAAAAAAAAAAACTGGTTTTTGATAGGAGATAAAGTTGTGGACTAAAGGATTGTGGACGGTGATTACTGGGAAAAATTATTTTCTCGTTTTTTTTTTTTTTTTTTTTTTTATGCGACTAGAGCGTGAAGTTTGATTTTAGAGAGAATGAATTAACATACCAGATAAGAAATACTTGTTTTTGATACCGGATAAACTAATGCACTAAAGGATTGTGTGGGTGATCAGAGTTGTAAATATTCTCGTTTTTTTATGCATCTAATACTGCATTTTTATACTGGTATTAGAAATAAACTTTATCTAAAAAATTTTTAAAAATTGAAAAGAATTAGTAACTAACAAAACTAATGTTTAAAATAAAAAATATTATTTATTGAATTTGTCATAAAAAACCATTTTGTGCACCAAAGACAGACCTCTAAAATCTTGCTTTGCACCTCGGTACCGTAAAAATTGATCCCTACCTTCACAAGTTTTTAGTTCAAAAAGGGCTTAACTGTCGGGCATCTCATCCTTGCGAAGACATTAGAAGAAATTGGGTGACAAAGTACATCATTTCAAAGCTTTCTCCACGCCAAACAGCGACAAAGACCAAAACAATACGTTCTAATTAGCTGTTTTCAAACTTAATAAGGTGGACTTTCTAGGCTAATGCCGTTTAACTTATGCCCGTGAGACAAACTTAAACGATATGCTAAAGTCGCACCATGATCAAGATGCCCTTCGTGCACGCAGGGATTTAAATGAATAAACGATATTTCTCAATTATAAAATCCTGCACCTTTTAATATTTATACTTTCAATTTGTTTATCTGATGCATCAGTCTAAATTCCAAATGCATTTATTTACAGTCGACTGTTTTTTTTTTTTTTACATTTTTCTAGGAAAATACAAATCGGTTTTTATAGAAAATTATATCTGACCCAGAAAGGCAGGAAGTGACTTTTGACAGGTAATGGTAAGTTTAATTTCTCAGGTAGGAAACAGGTTACACCTTTATTATCTTTCGAGAAGGAAGATTGATGTATCGCGCGGCGTGCCTACACAAAAATAAAACCGCGACGTTAATAGATTTATCGATTTTTTGGGACGAAGGTCTGGTTTACGCACGTCAAGTGGTTAATAGTCCACATCTAAGATTTCATTCGATCTTTTTTTTTTTTTCTTTTTTTACCTTTCATTAGCTTTCTAGTTTAATTTTTTTGTAGTTCTACTGTGCAGAATTCGGGTTATCTGTGTTTTATCATAATTTTAAAGTGAAAAAACACGTGTTAAATTTGCCTTTTTTTGGACTTGTTGAATGTCATATCGCGAATGAGATTATTTTACGCTTTTTACATTGGTGTTTGATTTTATGATTTTTAAATGTATGGATATAAGAGTTACGCCAGAAATGTAGATAAGGTGGGTTTACAAAAAAACAGCAGAAGAATTGCATGACAATACAGACCTAATTAATTTTTTAACTTCTGAGGTAAAAAATTGGCTTTAAATTTTTATTTTTATTGTATTTTAAGTCAATTTAACTGAGGGACTATGCTCTCCAAAAATTAGTAATTTTTTCTTGACTTCATAGTGATTAGTATTAGTATAGTGCAATGTCCACTAATAATAAAATATAAATTCAGAATTTTTATTTTTGCTCTTATCGGTGCAGAATTGAGTCATAAATTTGAAAACTTATAAAAGTTATTTTTCAGTTTTCATTACCCTTAATAAACTTCATATTTGTATCATAATGTAAAATTAAATATTTCATAATGATCTCGTCTTGATTAAAAACTTGCCCAAAGCAATCCCGCAACCGAATCGTCTTCCACAAAATTTTTCAGTTCAGTAACCTCCACCAGCACCGCAGATTAATTGAGACACAACAACCAAAGCAAAAGAGAGAGAATGAGAAAAAAATAAAATCCCGCTCGTATGAATTATACCTCGGTGTAGGAACGGTAACCGTTCATGCTGATGTCAACGTCGGGTGTCCCATTACCCCTTGCCCGCGTTATAATATCCCGTTCTCAGCTCAACAAAATTTTCCCCAAAACTTGCATAACAATCCTACAATCACTGTATCACTCTCACTTTCGTTCACAAAAAATGCAAAAACATAAACGTTTCTCACGTTGCTGGTAGAACTGCTCGCAGTACTCGTCGCGGCCGAGCCGCTCTTGGTCTTGGCTTTGCCGCGGATCTTTGATCTTTGGTTCGGTGCTCGTATCATGCTCCGATAACGCTCCTACAAACGAGTATAAAGCAGCACCGGAATAAGTACAAACCCACTCGCGCGCTCTAGGAGCGCCGCTGGCGAACTGAATCGCATCCACCGCGGCGACGATTTAACCCGCACCCGGCCTTGAGTCCGAGCGCGCGCGCAGCCCGGCCTCGGCTATCTGTCTTAGCCTCGTACGTACTTACTTACTTGACTCTCCCTGCCCTCCTACTGCGGGGCACAGGTAAGCTTTGGACGTAAAAAATCTTCAAATTCGTTCCGTTGTGGGAGATAAGCTTGCGTAACGCGCTCCTGATAAGCTCCCCGCGGTAATTGTAAGCCGCGGTCCAGGATTATCAATTAAAGGCTGGGGCGAGGAGGATGAAGAGGGAGATAAAAAGCGTAGTCGCGGACTAACAGTTTCGTTTCCTGCGAGCCGGTCGATTCCGCGGATTACCGCGAAGGGAAGTGATACGGCTGGGACTACTTTTTATCATCCAGGGTGGTTGGAGAAGCAGAGCCGTTTTCTCGTGTCACCGGTCCTCCTCCTCCTACTTCTTCTTCTTCTTCTTTTGCCAGGTTGGCTTATCGGCCGGCGCAGCTGCTGCGGTGCATTGTCGCGCGCGGGGTTCTACCGCGATCTGTACCCCGCGATAGCCGCACGGCTTGTGTGCTGCTATTGGAGGAGGATTGAAAATTCTTTTTCTTCGCTGGGGGCCGAGGATTGGAATTGGACTTTGAGTCTCTTGAGAGGGAAGCTGGACTTTTCCGACTGAATTTAATGTAACGATTTTATGGATTTCATGGACAATGATCTAAGAGAGTTTAGGGATCATTTTCTCATAATAAATGTGCAATGCACCAACACTTTTGTCTAAAAAGCTCTTTTAGTTTTTATTTTTTTAGATTGTTTTTAAAAAAATTTTTACTTGGAGGATTCTGAAAGCTCATATTTTATTACTATTATTGTTTTTTCATAAATTTACATGAATAATTTTTTTTAAAGACACTTTTATAGAGTTTAACCACGAACAATGAATTTACTAATCTTAAAAGTCTTTGAAAAAAGAGATCATCTGTAAATCTGTATTGCTCGTGGTTAAAATTATCAAAAGTGGATAAATAATTTTTTTTTTCCCAAAGTTTATGAAAAAACAAATGAATGCCAGGTTCCAGAGCAGTCTAAGTGCAATAGGTTCCAATTCCAAATTAAAAAAAAATAAGCTGAAAAGCAATTTCACGTAAGCTAAGTACGACGAACCGGTGGATTGACTTAATGATTGCTTGTTTAATCTTATGTTTCGAGAAAACGATCAAACCTTATAAAGTTTCTCAGAGGGTGTAGCTTCTCTTTGTCTAAGCTTTGGTTGGAAGCAGCTTGATCTTTTAGTTTTTTCAATAGCAAAAAAAGTATAGACATCTTCAAATTTTTAGCACTTATTTCATAGAATCAATCGAACCGCTCTATCAATTGTGGATTAATCATTTACTGCTGTAAAGATTATAAAGCTGTTGAATTTTTTTTCTGGTTCACTATTTCCGCTTATATTGATAAAACTGATAAGGCTTTAATCCACTAATCTCAAATTGGATAGTAATGGAAAACAATTTTTTTACTCTAGTCTGTCTTTCACTCTTACAAAAATTATTCTTCAGAGTATTTCTTCTAAAGATACACGACATCTTGCAGATGATGGAAAATAGTGATAATAAAGAAACTCATACCGGAAAAATTGCTAAAGCGCATTTATGCACTGATAAGAATGTTTACAACAGGACTCAGCTTTTCATACATATTGACACCTACGTGACCATTTAGCATTTTTTTTCAATGTCTCTATTGACTTCTTACAAAGCACCGAGCAGTGTAAGTAAATCCTGACTTAGATTATCCTGTTTGAATTTTTGTTCCAGGAAGAAACTTACGACTTTCCTCACTTGAAAAATAAAATTGCTTTTCTTGCCTGCTGTTTTAAAGGAAGAAACTTAATTCTTTCTTTCTCGTTATCAGTACAGGTATTTGACAAATCCCATGAAGTAACAAAAAAATTCCAATTTCTTGTTAACTCATAAACAAAATAAGTGTTTTCTTTCAAGAATGTAATTTGCAACCCGAATAGTACGACTGCCACAAAACATCTTACGATAAGCGTCCTTTTTCTTCTGACTTATTGTTAAAAATGTCACACCTTCAGATAAAAATTATTTTTTACTGGAAAATTTTAGCATTGTTTTCTAAAAATAGTTCTTTTAGCCACAATCTATATCTTTCTGACGTAAAAATAAAAAAATTAAAATTCACAACTGCTATAAACATTCAAATGATATTAACAAAATTGAATTAAAATTGTGCATCTCTAAATTCAGTCGCATTATTTCCTTTGTGTGCCCTAGAGAAATGTTTACGTGACTTCTGTTAGGTGACAAATACTCAAGTTTAACTTGCACGGAATCTCGGAAATCTTGTTACTTCTATCTCTTCGGTACACGCAATTCTATCGATTTCCTTTACATTATGCGCGACTTCTTTTTTTCGTTTGTTGTTGAAATAGCAAAAGAAAAAAGAGAGATAGAGAGAGAGAGAAAACCAGCTTAAGCCACACTGCGGTTTCGTATTGTCGACACTCCTACCTTAGTCAGGCTGCAAAATCATCAATGTAACGATGCTCACAATACCCGCGGCGGCAGTTTTATTATTAGTTTAACGGCTTGGGCGCGGTCATAACTTTTTAAGCCAATAAACGTTATTTATTTTTCTTTAAATCATCAACCTGACTTCTTTTTATTATTTCCCACTGGTTTCTCTGATTGTCTTTGAAAGAACAATTTCGAATTGCTAATTACAGCTCACAGGGATTTTAAATTAAGTTCTTAGCAGGTTATTTTGTATTTTAGCGTGGGTAAAAAATATCTGATTGTTTAATTGAAATGTTTTGATAAAAGCGATGAAGTTTCATTGTTTCTCACAATGAAAATTAAACTGACTGAATCATCCTAAATGAATGTAATTAATTAACATGTTTTATTTTTTAATTGATAAAATTTTCTTTTTACATTGTAATTATTACAAAGAAGACGAGTTTTTTATTTTTCGTAATTTTGATATTTCAACAATGGATAAATACGATACGTGAACAACTTTTTAATTTTCTTTTAAAAAATCGCTAATTTCAATAAAATTTGAAAAAAAAATCTTTTCATTGATTGCAATCTTTAAAGTCAAATGTTACATATTTCGTAAACCAAGTAATCATTAAAAAAAATAATTAAACATTAAATTTTATTGAACTGAAACCTCAAACTATAATGACTATAAATTATTCTTTAGCGAAACAAAGTTTCCTAGCTGTAACTGTCATAAATAAAGTTCGCATATTTTAGTTTCCACGCATTAACTGTGTAATAAAATTCTTATAGAAATTTTCAACACACTTCTCAACAAAATAGAATAAAAATCTATAATTTTTTTCATAAAAACCGCTACCGATCGCCGTGACTTTGAAAAATCGTCGTACCGATTAAACCCCGCGAACTAAAATTTTATAAATTCCATAAATCAAGCAACCACTAAAGCCAACCATAATTAGACGACAAATTTAAGCGACGTCCTTTGTAACTTTTAAATTACCCCCAACAACTTTTAAAAGCGGCACGAAATATTTATTAAGCCCTAAACGCTCGCCTCCTCGAAATTTCGTAAATTTATGAGTGCTCCCGGGCTCTTCCACGACAATTTTTTTTTTTTTTTTTTCTTCTCAAAACGCGAGCCGTACTGTACAATGACCCACATAAACATATCCGTAGCCTCCCATGGAGTACGTTACAGGAAGAGATGAAAAAAGGACGAGGAAAAATTCCTGAGCTAGCGAGCGCGCGCGGGGGACTCGACTCGAGAAACGTGACCTCAGCCCGGCTGTCCACTCTATGATCGCGTGTGCGGCTTGCCCGAGGTGCATCGACCGTCGTCCTCAGCTCGCCAAATACGTTTTTACCCATAAGCCGAGCCTCCTCTCACTCGCTCGACCGTGCTCGTAGTGTATACAATGGGTGTGCCTGCCTGACTGACCCCCACGCGACCGCCCCCCCGCCCGATTATTATATCACTCTGGCCTGCTGCACTCTCGATCTTTGGTTCGACTCGATCTAAATTTACCGCGGAGGGTAAGTTTTGGAGTACTCACCTTGTCCTCGCATCCCTTGTGGCATGTGAACTTGCAGACTGAAATGATAAATTAAAAACAGATAATTTAGTTTTTTTTTTTTTTTTTTAGATTTTTTTAAAATTTTGTAAAATTACTGTCTTATCGACCGAGTAGTTAAAGAAGGAAGTGACTTTACCGATTGGTCGGCTCAAGTGGTAAGTGCTTACCTCGACACGTAGATGCCTGCTTTATCATGGGCTGGTGGCACAGCTGGCAAGGCCGCGGTTTTCTGAGACGCTTCGTTTTGAATATGTGTCCCTGAGGTTCGTAATCATTCTGAAAACAAAAGAGGAAAAAAAAAACGTTCAAAAATGCAAATCGATTGTATTCTACGGATGATGAAGTATTTTGGAATTATTTGTTTGAAGTGGATGATTGAGCGTGCGTTGAATCGAATCTACCGCAAATAAACCAAGAATTTAAATCCAATTATCGTCACATACTTAATTTAACTGAATTTGCTGTCTTTGTGAGCTTCGCCGAAAGTTTAGTGGGTAAAAAATATTTTTTTGCGAGTCTTCTTTGATTTTAAATAGAGTAATTGATATTGGCACTCGCACGAGTTTGGATAAAAATAAGCCAATAGAAATTTGGCAAATCAAATTATTTCTAGGAAGGTGTAAAAAGCGCTATTTATTTCAAAGCGTTTCCTCGCTGAGTTTACGAAAAACATTTCTTTCTTATTTACGAGATCTGAAAATTTTCGGGGCAGATAAATTTTATTGTTTGAAAAAAAAGGTTCGATGCTCCAAATTGAGCTCGACACAAGCGGCTCTTAAACGAGAATTAGACCTGGTCAATGTCTGACATCATCTCGTACCGCGAACTGCAAGATGAAAATGAATTGGCTTCGGCAAACTGATAGAGTTGGTGCTAATTCGAGTATAAGGTAGTATTTATACACTGCAGCAGTTTTTTTTACTCTGTTTCCTTCTACCGCGGAATATGATTCGACTTTCACACGATCCGCCGATTCGAAAAAAAAAGTAATTTACATGTAATTGCCAGATATTAAGTTAATACAATTTTTCCCTTTGGGGATAACAATTACGTGGCGAAATCGCTCTGTGCGCCGATCATAAAGCTGCATTGTGGCAAACTTTTTTTTTTCTTTTTCAAAGGTCGCTTTTAAATCACACCACTTATAAAAATTATTTCTTCTCTTGTAAAGCTCATTTATAAACGTTATTATCTAACTAATAATTATGCATTTTTATCTCGCCTTACGATACACCTTGTGTTCATCGATTATAATGTTAATTTCGGAAATAATAGTGAGTAATTGGGAATTTATCATTACAAAAAAGATTTTTTTTTTCTCTTTCCTTTTGATCTGACATCTTTCAAAGTTAAATTAGCACCCTGACAGGAGATGTATATACGTCGGACATCGCTGTTTTTAAAAATCATGGCAACAGGTATACACTGCTTATAAATGAGCTACCGACTCGAGTCAAGTCATGTGATTGACGTTAGTCATGTTTTAATGGCCTGAGTTTCGGTTGTGTAATTTTCGTTAGGGCCAAACGGTGTGTGCGGTAAGCCTTCATGAATATCCAATAAAAATATTTTTTCACAGGAAGTGTTTCTTTTTTAGATTCCGAGAAATTCTCGTTCGAATTTCTCGGAGTATGTTAATGTACTTTGTACATTAACAAACTCAGAGGAAAGAGCTTAAAAAAGAAAAAAACAGTGCAGTATATGGCTATGCAAGTAGATCAAACTTAGACGAACTAAGCAGATTGATTGAAACCTTCAAATTCAACTATTTTTGGAAAACTAAGGTCTTCAAAGTTCCAACTGATTTCCAAAAACTCTTGAATAAATTTAAAAAAAATTTATATAACTTCTTGCTTAGCTCATTTCAAGTGAAAGATTTAGAACTGTACACAATAGCTATCAACTCAGCTGAAAAAGTCATTCATTGTTTTAAGAAATGGAAAAAAAGTTTTAAGAACCGCAGAAACAATCTTACCTTGGAAGATTATTTGAAAGAAAAAAAAATTTCTGGTACCATAATTTATCAAAAAAGAAGAATTAAGAAATTCAGTTATTATTTTCACAAAATCAAGTATGATTTTGAAAATTTTCAAATTCTAAATATAAAATTAAATCTTAGTGAGTACACAAGACATTTTCCTTTGTATAGTGCAACTTATCATGCAGAGATGAAGAACCTTAATTATATTCATTTAATAAAAATGTTATAAATACAAATTTTGAATTTGGAACTTCCAAATTATGTTGTAATTGGTGTTTTGCTGCACGAAATAGTTACAGTTACCTTGGTGTTGAAATTGTTGTGAGTGGTTACCACAGTAACTTTTACGTTTGGAAGTATCCAAAAACTCTAGGTTTTGAAATTTACAAGTCAGTTGTGGAGTTTATCGCTAAAATATTACAACAAAACTGATTTTATAGTTCTTTTTTTTTCCTTTTTTGTATAATGATTTCAAAGTAGGATTAGCGGCCAATTTCATATCAACAAGCAAGATAAAAAAATTCCATAAAATTTTGAAATTTTAATGAATTTTAATTGAAAACCAGTGCTGCTAATCATAACTGACTCCGGATTCGAATTCAGTACGATTCCAAACATTGGAATTTTTTAATTAACAATAACTCCGACATTTCCAGTTTCTTAAGCATGTAAGAGTTAAATAGCAGTTTGCGCATAAGTATTTTCGAGGCGCGGACGAAGGTTGAAACTGACTTGAGGGCACCCGGCGATTCACGAGGTCATAATTTCCGCAACTCAACTTGTAAATTAAATTTTTTTTTTTATAGTTTCAGGGTACCTTTTTATAGAATATGCGAACAGATGAGATGATTTATGGGGTATAGCCGGGAGCTTAATCGCATCCCACGGTCTATTTACTTGCCCCAGAGCAAGACAAGAGTTACATTTGTTCTGTAACGAATAAGGAAGAAACATCGGATTTTCATATCTCCGGCGAATCAAATTTATGACAGCTTCCGCTAGCTGGAAAGCATGAATTGTGATGTCATACCTAACGATAATAATTACGAAAAAAATCTTGATGTAGAGAATTTAAAAAGCACGCCTCTTATCGTCACTTACGTCCGAATTGTTGCCAAAGCAGGATTTGGTGAAAAGTATGATTTGATTTAAATCGGGTATTTCGTGCAAGGTTCAATTAGGTAAAAAAAAAAAAAAAACTAATTGGTATTATTGCGTGTTTTTGTTACTCAAAATGCTGAGACATCTTTTACATAAGCGCATGGTGCATCGAAATTCCCGGGGTCTGATGAATTGCTCGAGCAAAAATGAACGAGCTTGTGGGTTCCGTACATCGAGTCATATGCACTCGGCTCGAGTACTCTTAGTTAAAAATAAAAAATGGCTCTCGGTACAAAGGAGTCTTTTACACGGCCCAACTCTACGTGAGATACATATTTTTTAATATTAAAATCAGTGATTGAAGTGTGTTAATAGTAGTAGGAGCTTTTTTTTAATGGTAGCGGGAGCTTGCAATCTCTAAAGATGGAGGTAAGTCTTGATTTAGTTACCAGGAAATGAAAAATACAGTCTTATTATTTTGAGTTGAATTCAACAATTAAAAGTCATTTAAGAAGAATTCACTTTAATTGATCAAATTTCTCAGTGGTTCGAAGTAAGAATTCGTTTTTTTTAACTCCAAATCAATAGACTGTCATGTTTTTAAAATATTCTTCATGCTTCAAATAAAAATATTATTTACAAAATTTTTACGATCCTGTTTACATTTCAATTCTAAGAAATTTTTTAAAAACATAAATTCGATCAGTTTAAAAAAAAATCATTTGGATTCCTCAATAAAATTTAAATTTTAAGGTTACAGTGCTTCTCGGAAGATACATAAATTTTAATAGTTTTATAGTTTTTGTATTCATTCGGTGGAAATTCATTATAAACGATCAATATAATTAAAATTTTTTGTGAAAATCGTGAAACAATTTTTAATTTATTTTTGAGAATATAAATTTTAATGTTTGTTGCATGTCATTTTTTATCCATATCGCATTGTGCTTTGAAATTCACGAAATAAAAAACTTAACCGGACATTGACAAAAATTTAATGAGATATCTGCAGAACAATTAAATTTTTCTTAAGACCAAATCAACAGTTATTAAAAACACATTTTTGTTAAACGAAAAAAAATCTTTTTGCACAGTTTAATTTGAAATTGATTGCCCTGAAATAAGAATTAATAATTTGTTCAAGGGCCCGAATAAGTTTAATCTGCAAACCCTGGATTGGATTATAATTGGAATCGTGATGGCCATATCCGCCGGAATCGGCGTTTACTATCGATTCAGCGGAGGAAAACAAAAAACAGCCGAGGTCAGTACTTGTCAAAATAAACCGAAATCTAAATCGGTACCAGCTTCAATATAATCAACCCTAACACTTAGATTTAATCGAATCAGATTCGCTCTGGAAGAACTCATTCTTAGCCAACACAAGCTTCTTTCTTTTCTCTGTCAACCCAATGACTACATAGTATTCAAAATCAAAATTAAATGATAAATATTGATGATATGTAAAACATCCATAGAACTGTCACGTGTCATTGATACGACACCGCGTGAGTCGCACTCGTCTTTTAAAAATTCAATCAATATACAGAACCACGTTTTTTAAAATTTTTATGCTTTCAAAACCTCCCCAAACAAACATTTAGCCTCGTCCCTACCCAAATATTGTCGTAGGTAAAAGTGTATCTAGTCTTTAGAAAACAATCAACCGCACGCACGTGTCCCGAAGCGTCGTATCTCGATATTTATTTGTACGTCTTTCTTTGTGACCGCGAACTAACTCGTATCTCAATCTGATCATTTGAATATCAAATCGCGGGAGGAATAAGAATGACGCAACATAAAACTACACATTTTTCTCTCTCCACAGGAATACTTCAAAGCAGGCAAATCCATTGGAATAGTTCCACTGGGTATAGCCTTGATGGTGTCCTTCGTATCCGCGGTCTCGATACTCGGGATAAGCGCCGAGGTGTACACCTACGGGGCTCAGTTCATGCTGCACTGGTTCGGGGTTATGGCGGGGACCATCGCTGTGGCCTACCTCTACCTGCCCGTCTTCTTCGAGCTAAACACCATGAGCGTCTACGAGGTTGGTGCATGCGGATATTATGCAAAAGTCCGAGTTTATAGTAGGTTCGGCTACTAATAAGACGCGTGCGAGCAAGGTAGACATTTCGTCGTTGCCTTCCGGAACTACGAGATTATTGCATGTCCGACGGCTACTTTGTAATCGAGCGGCCGAGTTGAGAGGGGGAAGCGTCTATTTCTGAGAGATTTACCGTTTTAAACGATGGGTACATCGCTTCTTTTAGTTTTTATTACCTTGTTTTGTTGTTAACAAAAAAAAAAAAAAAAATTTAATCATGGAGTTTTGTTTTTTTTAATTTAATAAAAATCAGTAAAATTGATTTTTTCGCACGATTTTTAAATCACATGTTAAAAAAATGGGACTTTTAATTGACTGGAAGGTAACCTAAATTAGCAATCTTGAACTACGGTATTTTCACGCTCTGATGTGATCGCTTATTTATAGACCACTTGTATGGAAAAAGTATAATTTGCTGCCCACAAAAAAAAAGTGAAACCTGAAAACAGTCTTGAGATTTAGCTTCAAATTTCACGAAAGCGGCTTTTTCAGGGTAAGCCAAGAGAAAAGTTACCTTTGCGCAACCAGGGGGGGATTAATCCCCAATTTTAATCCCTTGTTGCGTAAACGAGTAACCAGTCCGTACAATTTTTAAAATTTCAAGTCTTGAGCTCGACTTTTTCCATGGTTTCACTAAAATTTCATTTCAGAAGATGTAATTACTTCGTTTAGAGACAGCGCATCTCAAAACAAGGACGACAATAAATCTCGTACTTCTCATTCGCGTCACTCAAAAAAAAGGTCCAAGTCATGCTCCCCAGCTAATCTATTTAAATCCTCCACAGTACCTGGAGAGGCGATTCGGCCCGTCGGCACGTCTGACAACCAGCGTGGCGAACTTTTGCCAGCTGACTTTGTACTCAGGAGTAGTTTTGTACGCGCCTTCGCTCGCCCTGGAAGCGACCATGGGACTGTCAAGCACCAAGAGCATACTCATCATAGCCGCGATATGCATGTTTTACTCTTCGGTCGGCGGTATGAAGGCCGTCCTGGTCACCGACATTTTTCAAGCGGTGCTTATGTTCGGCTCCCTGGTTTGCATATTAGCAGTGGCTTCCAGCGAGATCGACGGCGGACTGCTCAACGTCTGGAGCAGAGCCACCGAAGGCGGACACACCGAGTTATTCGAGTGAGTAGATGCGAGAAACCGGAATTAGTCGGCACTTTAGACACCTTCGAAATTAGTAATCTCACACCTCGTTTGGGAGTAGACACAATACGAGCGTGTGTAGGTAAATTTAAATCGTGCTTCTTAATTTAAATGAATCGATATTTTATGCGTGTTTTTTATGGAGGAGATTGGGAAAAAAAAATACCAAACATCGGTTCGTTCATCGAGTGTCGTTAAAGTTAGCTACCTGTTGGAAAGAAAAAACCATAAAATTTTATTTCAAATAAAAAACACATTTTTTTATGCTTAAAATATTTACTGTAAGTTGACAATTTTTTTAAAATTACATTTAAAAAAAAATAGTAACAATAATAATAATAAGCAGTAATAAAATATTTAATAATTATTTCAGCTTTCGAATTGATCCAACATTACGAATGAATTTTTGGAACTTAATGCTTGGCGGATTTATACTGTGCTGCTCGTTATACGGAGTGAACCAAGTTGAAGTACAACGTCTAATGACTGTAAAGTAAGTTTGAAACAACTCCCCAATTTAATTTATGCGTACTAGAAAAAACTATTTACATCAGCTTATCCTGTCTTACCCAGGTTTCATACAAATATATTTTACCGTTTAAAATTAAAATTTTCAATTTGTTTTTCCAGATCACTTAAGGCGGCTCGTACGGCTCTGTTCGTGAATATGCCTCTACTAGTGGGCTTCGGTTGGATGACGTCGTTTTGTGGTCTTACGCTTTACGCCCTTTACAGGGACTGCAACCCTCGAGCCAGTGGCGAAATCCGAACCTTCGACCGCATAATGCCTTTCTTTGCCGCTACGAAGATGTCCAAGTACCCTGGTCTGGTGGGCCTCTTCATCTCGGGTATATTCAGCGCTAGTCTCAGCACCATATCGGCCATGCTGAACTCCCTGGCGGCGGTCTTCCTCGAGGATTACGTCAAGCGCGTTTACAAGAAGATGGGCAAGGAGTTCCCAGCCGAAAGGGCACCTCTGTTCGGAAAAATCCTGGCTGTCATCATAGGCTTCGCCACGACCGGGATGGCCTTCATTGCCGGGAGCTTTGGTAGCCTGGTGCAGCTGACCTTGACCATTATGGGAGTCATTTGCGGTCCAGTTTTGGGCATATTCACTCTGGGGATATTCTTCGAGAGGGCCAATGAGAAGGGTGCCATATTGGGGATGGTATCGGCGCTCTTGACACTGTTTTGGGCCAGAATCGGACAGACGGGACCGATGTTTCATCCTTCGCGAGGCAGCATTGCTGGTTGCAACCTGACTAATGTCCAGGTCGTCACTATGGAGCCACCCTATATTCAGTGAGTTTTATTATTAAAGTGGTGAGTGAATACGTGTGTGTCTACTTTTTGATGACGAGTTATTTTGTTCTTTCTGTTTTCAAAAAACATCAGAGAGATCGGATTAGACGTTAGAGAACTTGATACACATCAAATTGAATACGTCATCAAAGATTTGATAGAATATTTAATATGTAACGCACGTACGTGAAGAAACGCTGAATTAATGGAATGGATAATCTCAAGAACTGAATTAAAATTAAAAAAAAAATTTTTTGATATTCAAATAGCTGCCACAAATTGTTACAGTTTGTTCATTTTTAGTTTATTTTTAAAAATTTCATACTTTAGGTTTTAGCAGAAATTTAATAAAAGAATCACCGTACCATTGCTTAAAAATTGTTCTTGTTCACAGTGATCCAGCTGAGGACGAACAGTACTTTTATCTATACCGAATCTCCTACATGTGGTACAGCACCATAGGCCTGACCATAACCGTGGTGGTCGGCTACATAGCGAGTCTGATATTCCGAGCGTTATCAAAGGACTCGCCGATTGAGCCCGACCCAAGCCTGTTCACGCCCTTCGTAGCCCGGAGGATCCGGCGTAGAAGGGCTGACGCCTCCAAGACTCCCGGAAGCCAGCTGTTCGCCCTCGAGGAGTCGATAAACGTCAACGGGAGACGCGCGACCAACCAATGACATAGCAAGGACGAGGCCGAGGACAAGCCGCCCACCGACAAGGGCACATCCGAGCCTCGTCTGTGGATGCACGTCGACGGCCCGTACAATCTGTCCATTGCCGATTTCGGTACCGATGGCGAGTGATGTTTGGGGTTGGGAGGTTGCTAACCTTGAATTTTAAACTCGTGAAAATGAACTTTAATTTAAAATATTTTTTATAACTATACGCTTTAGCAAATTTTAACAAATGGATTTGACCGTTTTTTAAATGAAAAAAATTCAGTTCCATGGGTTATTTTTAAAATTTTAGCGTGTAGTTTAAATATGTAAAAAAATCGTTAAGCCACTGTATTCGTATGATCTGAAAATTGTTGAGTCCCTTCTCGAAGTCCAATTAGTATTGTAAAAAAATGAACTCTTTATGAGATATTTTAGATAGTTTGAATAGCCAAGAACACCTTCATTTAGTCATTACAGTATAACTATATGTATGGGGTTCATACCAGTGGTGCCATTTTTTCTAACCACCCTCATTTCTTTGCATGAAAAAGTTCAATGGTAGATTGTGTGTAGTAACAGTGTTATGTGAATATTTTCAAAAGGGTTCGAATCCGCAAAGTTACAGTTCCTGTAGTCATCGTGAAGACATGTATGAAATTGTAAATAAAGTTTTTTTATATTAAAAAAAAAAGTATTTTATTCTTGAAGACTTTGAAAAATCTAAGGATATCATCTAGGAGTCGCCAACGTTACTGCTAATCTCATCAATTTTTGATAATTTGCAGCAATTAAAAGAAGTATTTTATTTATTCATATCGAGTAATTAGTAAAATTTACTATAGCTTCTAAGAAACATGTATTGGCATAATAGTAAAGATCACAAGTCACTATTACCTTAATTTAACAAGACACAGAAATCGAGATGCAATAACTCCTATAAGCGCCTCTTATCAATACCAGTGTCCTGATAGGTCCCAAAACAAGATCTTTTGAAAAGTATTTTTTAAATGAAACTCCACGAGTGATGAATTAAAAAAAAAAAAAAAATTAATAGTAACTTCAAGAGGTATTGTTTTTTAAAATGCTGAGCAATGTTTTACGTAATTTTAAAGAGATCCTAAATACCGCACTGAAAATTTGCTCGAACAAATATAAAAGATTACATCGATAATGGAGTGTATCTTCGCAAGGGGCTCATCGCGTTAGCGACACGCGCTCTACACCAGCGCGCAATTCGACGAGAAAATTTTTCGATGACAGAAGTTTTTGCGGAAAACGGTTGTCGGTAGATTTCAGTACACCGCGGTAGCGTACATCGAACGAATCGCACGCACTCGGCTCGACTACTCTTGCACGAATTTTCAAAACATGGCTTGCAGTACGAAGAAATCTTTACTATTTATCAACTTTTCATGAGATTCTTTACAAATCTAATTTAACTGTATAAATAAAACCGAAGCCAAAAGATTGTCAATAGTTCAAGAAGATTTTTCAACAGGGATTGGTTAGAGCTTAAGATGGAAGTAAGTGCATTTTTTTATTGTATATAATAGAAAGTAAAGTATAACATTTTTTTACAATATAAATACTGTAAATTGACTTGAATTTGACATCTGGAAATTTTGAAAAATTTTACAATGCACTGCTAAACTAAAATAAAATAATGTTGTAAATCAACTTTGTATTTCCTAGGAGTAAATTAGTAGGAAAAGTGACTTTGTATTGATGGTCCAGGCACAATAATAACAAGATGTAATTTGTTATCAATTTTTTATTGCACAACATTTCAAGGGCCTTGCCCTCCTCTTGAGGTGTCTAAATAATATTATAACAATTTTAAAATTATAATCGTGAATAGAATATTCTTAAAAGTAAAATGTACAAATTATAACATACGATACAATTAGAAAAACATCACAATGACTAAAATACAAGTTAGAAGTAAATATATATATATAAACGTAAAGATGTGTACACGGAAGTATGACTGCAATTAAAAGTCTAAACATAGTACATAACAAATAAAGGTATGATTAAACTAAAGTTAAATCCCCTGCTAGAAGTTTCAACAGAACGTCTGGGGTGCTCGCCAGATAGTGGGCAGAAAATTCTGTCAAGCTTATTATTTTATGTATATGTCTATATATATATATACATATATGTATATGTACCTAGATGCGTTGATGAGAGGTTGGTTTACAAATCGGAGCAGCAGCATGCAGCTCCGATGTTACAAAATTGATAAAAAATAATCAAATAATTTTATAGAAATATAATTTTAATTTTTAATCGATGAATTATGCTTGCTGTTTGAAAATCCTAACCTCTCCCTGCTGTATAGCCACACGTACAATGGACTTGAACAAATTTTTTTTCTTTTGCTAAATATTTTAACACCTATGGAGTCAGGGCAGTGACCTAGCGCATAGGATAGCGATTACAACCTGGAGATGATTTCCCCAGGAAGTTTTGACTCCGGAGAGGCCAGGGCGTATACCTGGTGCACCTGGTGATACTTACGCCAGGGAGATGATTTCCTCAGGAAGTTTGGACCTCGGAGGGGCCAGGGCAGATACCTGGTGCACCTGGTTATACTGAAACCTTGGAGATGATTTCCCCAGGAAGTTTGGACTCCGTAGGGGTCAGGCTGAACACCTGGTGCACCTGGTGATATTTACGCCTTGGAGATGATTTTCCCAGGAAGTTTCGACTCCGGAGGGGTCAGGGCGGACACCTGGTGCACCTGGTGATACTTACGCCTTGGAGATGATTTCCCTTAGAAGTTTTGACTCCGGAGGGGCCAGGGCGGATACCTGGTGCACCTGGTATTAATTACGCCTTGGAGATGATTTCCCCAGGAAGTTAGGACTCCGGCGGGGTCAGGGCGGACATCTGGTGCACCTGATGATACTTACGCCTTGGAGATGATTTTATCAAGAAATTTTGACCCTGGATGGGCCAGGGAAAATACTTGGTGTACCCGGTAATAACCCAACTCTGAAGATGCTATCCTAATAGTAAACTTGATGATGTGAACCCACTGGGATCAAAACTTTCTGAGAAAATCATCTCCAAGGCGTAAGTATTACCAGGTGCACCAGGTATCCGCCCTGGCCCCTCCGGAGTCCAAACTTCCTGAGGAAATCATCTCCGAGGCGTAAGTATCACCAGGTGCACCAGGTGTTCAGCCTGACCTCTCCGGAGTCCAAACTTCCTGGGGAAATTATCTCCAAGGCGTAAGTATTACCAGGTGCACCAGGTATCCGCCCTGGCCCCTCCGGAGTCCAAACTTCCTGAGGAAATCATCTCCAAGGCGTAAGTATCATCAGGTGCATCAGGTGTCCGCCCTGACCCCCCCAGAGTCCTAACTTCCTGGGAAAATCATCTCCAAGGCGTAATTAATACCAGGTGCACCAGGTGTTCAGCCTGACCCCTCCGGAGTGCAAACTTCCTGGGGAAATCATCTCCAAGGCCTCAGTATAACCAGGTGCACCAGGTATTCGCCCTGGCCCCTCCGGAGTCCAAACTTCCTGAGGAAATCATCTCCAAGGCGTAAGTATCACCAGGTGCACCAGGTGTTCAGCCTGACCCCTCCGGAGTCCAAACTTCCTGGGGAAATCATCTCCAAGGCGTCAATATCACCAGGTGCACCAGGTATCCGCCCTGGCCCCTCCGGAGTCAAAACTTCCTGGGGAAATCATGTCCAGGTTGTAATCGCTATCCTATGCACTAGGTCTCCGCCCTGACTCCATAGGTGTTAAAATATTTAGAAAAAGAAAAAAAATTTGTTCAAGTCCATTGTACGTGTGGCACACGTATGCCACACGTGTGGCTATACAGCAGGGCTGGTATTGTGTGAATAATATTTTAAAATTACATCAAAATGGATGAGAAAAATGTTCAACATAAGGAAAAAAAAAAAAAAAGAAAAATTTCAGAGTCAAGTTATGAAACTGAACATATTTTTGTTAGTAATCAATGTTACAATTTAAAATAAACAGGTTTAGGCTATAGCTCGCCAGAATCCCTATGCGTAAAGCATTGGCCTTCTGTCAAGAATCTGGCGATTAACCCTACTAAATTTCTGCCCAATTTCGCTAAATCTGCCCACTGTCTGGCAATATTCTGGCGGAAATTTCTCGCAGGGTCTGAAGTTAGTTACTAAAGAGGTTATCGCAATAGATTAAAGATAGAACTGTAAGAGTCACCTAACTCATAAGTATCACTCTTAATATTAATACTATCCTTATCACACTATCAAAAATCTTAGGATTACTAAAATCAAAAGTGTGTCCAAAATCGCGCATATGTATGGTAACTTCAGGTTGTCTTTTGTAACATTTAGAATGCTCACTCATACGTACAGATAGACTACGACCAGTTTCGCCTATATAATTAGCTTTACAATCTTTACATGTTATAAAATAATTATATAGGCTAATTATATAGGCGAAACTGGTCGTAGTCTATCTGTACGTATGAGTGAGCATTCTAAATGTTACAAAAGACAATCTGAAGTTACCATACATATGCGCGATTTTGGACACACTTTTGATTTTAGTAATCCTAAGATTTTTGATAGTGTGATAAGGATAGTATTAATATTAAGAGTGATACTTATGAGTTAGGTGACTCTTACAGTTCTATCTTTAATCTATTGCAATAACCTCTTTAGTGACTAACTTCAGATTTAACTTTAGTTTAATCATACCTTTATTTGTTATGTACTATGTTTAGACTTTTAATTGCTAGTCATACTTCCGTGTACACACCTTTACGTTTATATATATATATATATATATATTTACTTCTAACTTGTATTTTAGTCATTGTGATATTTTTCTAATTGTATCGTATGTTATAATTTGTACATTTTACTTTTAAGAATATTCTATTCACGATTATAATTTTAAAATTGTTATAATATTATTTAGACACCTGAAGAGGAGGGCAAGGCCCTTGAAATGTTGTGCAATAAAAAATTGATAACAAATTACATCTTGTTATTATTGTGCCTGGATCATCAATACAAAGTCACTTTTCCTACTAAAATAAAATAAAATCAATAATTTATAGTACTCCTGGTCACTCTAACCACAAAATCAAATCTTTGATGCGTGTTTTCGGTGACTCGTAGAATAAAATAGTATATAGTACGAGTGCAGCACGTCACCAGGGCTTATTAAGAACCTCGTGCTTATTAAGGACCTCCGCTTCGCTATACGCACTCGGGTCCTTAAATCCGCCCCGGTGACGATGCTGCACCCATACTATTATATACTATTAACCGAAAATTTTATATCAAAACTGCTTTGTTTGTTATGTGAAGCAAATGTTCATCATTTAATTTTCACGCGAATTTCGTAAAAAAATTTTAACGGCTGTATTACTTATGTAAATTTTTTCTAAATGGATATTTAATTTTCCAATAAAACTCATAAATTTCTGATAGTTAGTTTAAAATAATGATTTCTTGAGATAGATAATTTTCAATGCCTGCAGTTATAATAGCATGTCGTTATTAATTTTTTTTTTTTCTACAAATCACTGCGTTTTAAAATTCGTGAATTGAAGAACTTGTTATGACGCAATTTAACAAGACTTGTCAAGAATTTAATTAGCTATTTCAATGACAGTTAAGTTTTTACATTTACTGCATTGCAAAATTATCTAACAGGTGCTCAAAAAAAAAAAAAAAATGATTGCCTTTTAATCAAATAAAAATTTATTAAGTAAGAAATTTTTTTTTTTGTAACATATAGTGCAAAACATTTTTCCACACTCCGGCCGGGAAGCGCTACTTCCCTGCCGCTGCCGCTACAGTCAGTAGCACTTCCCGGCGCCGTCGTGCGGAAAAATAGCATACTCAACTAGGCACCTGAATGGGAAGGTCTCAGATCACATGTTTGTCACACTCGGCTACGCCTCGGACGACAATTTCATGCGATCTGAGACGTTTCCCATTCATACTGCCTAGTTAAGTAATATACTATTCTCACGACCTTACAAAGAAAAATATTGAAATACCAAATAAATAGTAACCATTTTTTAAAGAAACCAACGATGGTTAATCTGCAAACTGTAGATTGGATTATAATTGGAACGATGATGGCCTTATCTGCTGGAATCGGCGTTTACTACCGATTCATTGGTGGAAAATAAAAAACCGCCGAGGTTTGTTGACCTTAGTCTTTGGCTCTAAATTTTTTACTCTTGTCAAGTGTGGAGTACGCAAAAAAAATAATTGCATCATCTTATAAAATTTATCTCAGGAATACTTCAAAGCGGGCAAATCTATGGGAATCCTTCCACTGGGTATAGCCTTGATGGTATCCTTCGTATCGGCGGTCTCGATGCTTGGTATCAGTGCAGAGATTTATGCCTATGGCTTAAAATTCGCTGTACACTGGTTGGGAGTAATCATTGGCACTATCGCTGTCTCTTTCTTCTACCTTCCCGTCTTTTTCCAGCTCAACATTATGAGTGTCTACGAGGTAAGCACATAAAATGATAATGTCATAATCTCGGGTAATGTACAATTCATAGCTATTTATATCTGTCATAGTACCTCGAGAGGCGATTTGGTCCATTGGCACGTCTCATGACAAGCATAGCGATGTTCGCTCAGCTGACTCTGTACTCAGGAGTAGTTTTGTACGCGCCTTCGCTCGCCCTGGAAGCGACCATGGGACTCTCGAGCACCAAGAGCATACTCATCATAGCAGTGATTTGCATGTTTTACTCTTCGGTCGGCGGTATGAAGGCCGTCCTGGTCACGGACATTTTTCAAGTGGCGCTGATGTTTTGCTCCCTGATTTGCGTATTGGCAGTGGCTTCCGGCGAGATTGACGGAGGACTCGCCAATGTTTGGAGTAAAGCTACCGAAACGGGCCACACCGACTTGTGGGAGTAAGTAGAGAGAAAAAAACGTCAATTTCAGTACCTTCAATATTTGTAATCTCATTTGAAAAAAAGACGTGATGCTTGCATTAAAAGGTGCTCTTAAAAATAATTAACGTAATCTAAATTGTCTTAATGATTTCAGTTTTCGACCAGATCCAACGATACGGCACAGTTTTTGGAGTCTGACGATCGGAGGAATAGTGATATACTGCTTTTTGTACGGGGTCAATCAAGTCGAAGTACAACGTCTCATGACAGTAAAGTAAGTATAGACATTTAATCTTCATCGAGGGGCTGGACACTCCAGAGTCACTAAAAAATTAGTCGAATAAAATACTTACAATCGTTTAAAAACTTTACAAAGCACTTTTTTCAAAACTTTGTAGTCTAAAATAATTTTTAAGGTATAAAACCAATAATAATTTATGAATATTCTCCCCAGTTCACTTACATCAGCTCGTCTGGCTCTTTTTGTGAATCTGCCTCTGCTGGTAGGCTTCGGTTTTTTGGTGTCGTTCTGCGGTCTCACATTACTCGCCCTTTACAAGGATTGCAATCCTCAAGCCAGTGGCGAGATCAAGTCATTCGACCGCATAATGCCTTATTTTGTGGCGACGAAGATGTCCAAGTACCCGGGCCTGGTGGGCCTCTTCATCGCGGGCATATTCAGCGCTAGTCTCAGCACGATATCTGCCATTCTTAACGCCCTGGCAGCAGTATTTATCGAGGACTACGTCAAACGCATCTACAAGCGAATGAACAAGGAGTTCCCAGCCGAGCGGGCACCTTTATACGGGAAGATTCTGGCTGTGGTCATAGGCTTTGCCACGACAGGAATGGCTTTTGTTGCCGGAAGCTTTGGTAGCCTGGTACAGCTAACCATGACCATTTTGAGCGCCAACTGTGGTCCTGTTCTGGGTATCTTCACTCTGGGCATGTTCTTCGAAAGAGCCAATGAGGTAGGAGCCGTCACAGGCATGGCAACGTCGCTCTTATTTCTGTCTTGGATTGGAGTCGGAACGCCGAGGCCGCGGATCCTACCTTTACCTACGAGTATCACTGGGTGCAACCTCACTAACGTCCTGGTTGTCACTGACAAGCCACCTCCTGTTTAGTAAGACTTTTTTTTCTAAGTTTATGGTTTCTTACTCTAGCTTACCTTATTTAATAAGGCGTTTTACGTTATAATACTTAAGTTCTCTTGCTTACAGTGAAGCGGTGGACGAGGAACAATACTTCTACCTGTACCGGATCTGCTACATGTGGTACGGTGTCATGGGCGTAATAATGACTGTGACGATCGGGTACATCACGAGTCTGATTTCCAGAGGGCTAGCCGATGAATTACCAATGGAGCCTGATCCTAATCTATTTACGCCCTTCGTGGCTCGCAGGATTCGCCGAAGAAGGGCCGACGCTACTAAAACTTCACAGAGTCAAATAATCTGTCTCGATGAATCGGTAAATGCCAATGGAAGACGCACGACTCTTCATTGACCCTAGGTTGTGGTGCAATCTGACAATTTTATGGATTGTGCAGAAAGCACGTTCCTTTTTTTAAGAAGAAGGAGGAGTTTCACTAAAAGCTACGCTAGGCCATATATGGGGTTAATGAAGGGTTGAAGCTTTTCATAACTAATAAAGGTTTTTTTAAAGACGATGTAATTCGTTGCAAAATTATAATACTATAAACTTATAAAAAAAGTGGCGGTACTGTAAACATATGTATAATCTATAAACTGGCGAGTCCCTTCATGAGGCCTAACTAATAAGTAATAATTTTAAGAACTGTATAATTTAAGACCAGTATTATTAATCAAATCTGACATAGATTTGATTTTTACAGTATTAAATACAGAATCTTATAGTGTTTTATAAATACCCACCAAAATCATTTTCTTTGCATGAAAAAGTCGAGGAAAAAGTTAAATAATAGTTAATTATGTGAAGTAATAGCAGTACGAATATATTCAAAAGCGATTTAATCTGCAAAGTCAAAGTTTCTTTAACCATCGTGAAGACATGTACATGAAA
This sequence comes from Encarsia formosa, assembly GCA_038277355.1. Classification (NCBI taxonomy): domain Eukaryota; kingdom Metazoa; phylum Arthropoda; class Insecta; order Hymenoptera; family Aphelinidae; genus Encarsia; species Encarsia formosa. The sequence continues at coordinate 2,633,147 of CM076188.1, read as the reverse complement.
TTGTAAATAAAGTAAATAAATATTTTCTACTCAAAATATTTTAATGGTGGAATTTTTTTTAATGTAAACTTTAAAACCCTAATATTTTTGTATCATTAGAAAATCAAGTCTAGTTAAAATTTTACTATTCTAAAGGTACAAAGCATCGAGCAAAGCATACTATACATTTACATATAATTTTAGTTGTAGACAAGCAACAAGTAAATTTTATCAAAAAAGTGTGGTTTTGATTAAATTAAGATTTCCATGCGCAGTTAATTAAAAAAAAATCTAATATATCTGCGTGTGCATGCCGTTTGTTACGCAAGCTCCGAAATACCAGACAAATTAACTACGACTAAAACATAAATCAACGAATACGTCGGTGTGCATACGCACTTGATTTAAGTACTCTTGGGGATTTTGGAACACAGCTTGCGGTACAAAGGAATCTTTGATTATTCCTTACCCGCTGCGTGAGATGCTTTTAATCTAAGACCAGTGCTTGATGTGTGTCAATAGAAGTAGGAGCTTTTTTAAAAGCAGTAAATTTTGCTTTTTTACAAGATGAAGGTGAGCGTTTTTATCAGCTGTTTGGTAGATAGTACTGTGAAATTTCTTTGAATATTCATGTGATTTTTAATGATTCGAAGTAATTAAAATTCAAGAATCATCCTAGAATTGCACCTTGAGTTACTTGCTTAAATAAACTTGAGATTTTTATTTTTTTATAATGCTTTCTGTAAGATACAAGTTGTTTTTAAATTAATTTTTCTTCAAAATTTGTAATGAATCTTTTAAGGATCCAAATGAGTTCAATCTGCAAACTTTAGATTTGGTTATAATTGGAATAGTGATGGCCACATCCGCTGGAATCGGCGTGTATTATCGATTCACCGGAGGAAAACAAAAAACAGCCGAGGTCAGTCACAACTTGTTGAAATAAACTTAAAGCTAAATTGGCACGATTTTCATAATCAATTTAAATTTCATCAAATGACATTAAAAATAAGTACTTGAATAATTTTCAAATAGAAGTTTTCTTTTTCAACTAATTACGTGTGATATTAACCCACGGTACCATGATTAATATTTTTTAGTCAAAACAAAATATTAATCCAAGCTCAGACCAAATATTATCACAAGTAAAAGTGTACGCTCGTCGTTTGAAAACAATAACACTCACTCGCACAAGCGCCTTAATATTAATTCCTACACCTCGCGAAGTCTTTGCAGCCCGTACCTCAATCCCAAATCGTCCCTCATTTGACTATCAAATCAAACTCGCGCGTTAGGAATGAAAAATCACACCCAAGGAGTTTGCTAATAGCTAAAAGCTCCCAATAGGAATACTTCTCGGCCAACAGATCCATGGGAATCCTTCCACTGGGTGTAGCCTTGATGGTGTCTTTCGTCTCCGCGGTCTCGATGCTCGGTATCGCTGCTGAGATTTACACCTACGGATTGCAATTCGCCCTGCACTGGCTGGGGATAACCGCGGGGACTTTCGCTGTCGCTTACCTGTACCTCCCGGTATTCTTCGAACTCAACACCGTGAGCGTCTACGAGGTAAGGATACTTTTTTTTTTTTTTTTGTTTGAAATTTATAGCCCCGAGCATTATGTATTCGGAGCAAAAGTCATACGCAGACTGTGACCGGGTTTTATACCAGTCTGGACGCCGACCGGCTGGTATTAATCAAGCGGTCAAGGTAGATATTTCACCGCTGGCTTCCGGAACTATACGAGATTATTGTGCGGCTAATTTGTAAACGCAACGGCGACTGTTTCTAGGTTTACCGTTTGCTTTATTGCCTTTTTTTTTTTATTTATTCTTTTATGTTTTTTGATCAAGTGATGAATTTTTGATTTAAGATATAAATCATTAGGACTTGAATTTAAAACAAAAATTTAATTAGTTTGAAAAATAAAAAAGGACTTGAAAATTTTAGAAAAATTGAAAACAATTCGGTAATCTATTCCCCGAAATTTCATAAAATCGTATTTTTCAAGATATGAGTAAGAAAAAAAAGTTATCACATAAATAACTAAGGAATAAATCCTCAATTATTTTAATCCCTTGTTACATAAACAAAGAGCAAGTCTGTATAATATTTCAATCTTGAGCCTCGTTTCCCACGAGCTCGCATCGCACTGAAATTACATTAAAAACATCTAATTATACGAATTGTCTTCAAAAATCGATTGTAAATCTTTTAGACATTCAAAACTGGGACAACAATAAATTAAATTATTTTACTACCATGATAAATGTCTCATTCACTTCAAATTTATCTTGAAAAAAGGTCCAAGTCATGCCCCCCAGCTAATCCATTTAAATCCTCCACAGTACCTCGAGAGGCGATTCGGCGGCTCGGCACGTCTGATGACGAGCGTCGCGAACTTTTCCCAGCTGACAATGTATTCGGGTGTGGTTTTGTACGCGCCTTCGCTCGCCCTGGAAGCGACCATGGGACTCTCGAGCACCAAGAGCATACTCGTCATAGCAGTGATTTGCATGTTTTACTCCTCGATCGGGGGTATGAAGGCCGTCCTGGTCACCGACATTTTTCAAGCGGTGCTGATGTTCGCCTCCCTGGTTTGCATATTGGTAGTGGCTTCCGGCGAGATCGACGGCGGACTCGCCAACGTCTGGAGCAAAGCCGCCGAAGGTGGACACACAGACTTATTCGAGTGAGTATTGGGAAACCGGAATTAGTAGGCACTTTCGACGCCTTTGAAATTAGTAATCTCGCACCTCGTTTATGAGAAGACACAATACATGTTGGTATTTTAAATTCAATAAATCACTGATTCATACATGTTTTTTTATTGTGGGGAGTTGAAAAAAAAATCGAAAATTCGATTTGGTTTTCGCAAAAATCATTTTGTCAAAGATAAATGTAAAAGTTAAAAAACTTCTGAAACTAGATATTTTACTTTACATATTTACTAGATAATTTATTCAAAATTTTATTAGAAATTTGAATGGTTCTTAAAAATGAAAAATTTGACCTAAATAGTTTAAATTATTTCAGCTTTCGAATCGATCCAACAATACGGATGAATTTTTGGAACTTAATGTTCGGAGGATTTATGTTATGCTTATCTTTGTACGGGATTAACCAAGTTGAAGTACAACGTCTATTGACCGTTAAGTAAGTACAATTATTTAAACAATTACCTCTCTTTACACCTTTTGTACTGAAATTTAAGATCTTACTACTATTTATTTTACGCTTTTTTTTAAACTTACCAAAAGTTAATTTTTACAGATCGTTAAAATCAGCTCGTCTGGCTCTGTTCGTGAATCTGCCTCTTCTGGTGGGTTTCAGCTGGTTGACGGCTTTTTGCGGTCTGACGCTTTACGCCCTTTACAAGGACTGCAACCCTCGCGCCACTGGCGAGATCGAGTCTTTCGACCGCATAATGCCATATTTTGCGGCGACGAAGATGTCCAAGTACCCGGGTCTGGTGGGCCTGTTCATCGCGGGAATATTCAGCGCGAGTCTCAGCACGATATCAGCCATGCTGAACTCTCTGGCGGCGGTCTTCCTCGAGGACTACGTCAAGCGCATTTACAAGGCAATGGGCAAGGAATTCCCAGCCGAAAAGGCACCTCTGTTCGGGAAGATCCTGGCAGTGGTGATAGGCTTCGCTACAACGGGGATGGCTTTCTTAGCTGGAAGCTTCGGAAGTCTAACTCAACTGACCTTGACCATAATGGGAGCCATCTGCGGTCCGGTTCTGGGTATTTTTACTTTGGGGATATTCTTTGAGAAGGCTAACGAAATGGGAGCTCTCGTGGGTATGGTGTCGTCGCTCCTGTTTCAGATCTGGATTAATGCAGGACAGCCGAGACCGAAATTCCGCCCCTCGGTTGGAAGCACAGCCGGGTGCAACTTTACGGATGTCCAGTTCGACACCGTAAAACCTACTATTCAGTGAGATTTTACAACTGATATTTTTTTTTTAGTACGTAGTTTGTGTAGCGCCCTGCTTTTTTGATGACGAGCGGCTTTTAACGCATCACTCAAAACATCCAGGAGATCAAATTAGGTGCTTAAGCGCTTGATTCGTCAAATTGAGTTAGTCATCGGAGATTTTGAAAATTATTTTATAAGTATGTCACGTTTTAAGTTCGAAAAAAACGCTTGATTAAGCAAACATACCGTCTTTCCGGATTGAAAGCGCGAAGAAGAAAAAAAACCTAAACGAATGCAAAGTAATTTTTTACGATCGTGTAATAAAATTATTATTTTCTTTGAATTTTTTTTATTAAGTTGTTAAAAAAAAGCACATTCATCATAAAAATTCATAGTTATCAATAATTTTTATAGTTCTTGACAACACATTAAAATTTCTGTGAAACGTCGCTCAACAGACGCACGCACTTAAGCTTGAATTCTCACGCTTTATCACTTAAATTACGATCTTGTAATGATTTTTCCCAAAACAGCGATCCAGCCGAGGACGAACAATACTTTTATCTATACCGAATCTCCTACATGTGGTACAGCACCATTGGGCTGACCATGACCGTGGCGATCGGCTACACGGCGAGTCTGGTATTCCGGGCGATGTCTAAGGAGTCGCCGATCGAGCCCGACCCGAGCCTGTTCACGCCCTTCGTGGCCCAGAGAATTCGACGTAGAAGGGCTAACTTTGTTAAAACCCCAACTGGTCAGCTGTTCACTTTCATATCAGTATTTTGATGAAGGAAGAGATAGATAGACGATAAATCAATTCGTGTCTACGATACAGCCTATTGTTTTATAAAAAAATAAGCCCTAAATAATTTATTTGCTGAAAATTTATTTAGGCATACTTATTTCGAAATCTTCATTTACAAATCTATGTAGGAGTAATGAATTTATTCAACCTTAGTACACGTTTATTTATACATACAAAGGCAATATAATAAAAAAAATTTTTTTTTATTGAAACTGAAAATATTTTTAAAAAAGTACCTAAAGTCGAGCCTAAAGTTATTATCACATTCAAAAAGTTTATAAATAAAAAAAAACATGTGTAATTAAATTTTATAATGTAAAGTACCATGATCAAAACTAAGACTTAGCGTACTCGAGTAACAGTGTACTACTGCTACAATGTAACAGTTTCCAAACACAAAGTAGCGAACGTCTACGTGCCAATCCAAAGAATCCATCCGTGCTAATTCATCTCGGTTAAGTAACGTGTAACTTTCATCAGAATCGTGTACGTTGTCGCTGATTTCAGATACTTAACATACGCTAATCGCCACGAATGATGTATTTGTTTACATAATGAGCGCACGCACTTGCAATAAGTAATATTATCGTTATTAATAGAAAAAAAAAAAATTATAAATAATTCTTATGAAGAGTACCGCGAGGACTACAAATTATACGCGCGCATTGAAAACGTATCAAACTCGATTTGTTCATGCTTAATTTTATAAAATTACCGCACTACCCGTGCGCTTTGCTTTATGAATCATTAATCTTGCTCCCCCGTTCTTTTTCAATTAGAGAAAAAGGTTTCTCATACCAAGGCTTATGAAAAAAAAAAAAAAAAACTGACGCAACGATGACGATGTTTTTTAAGAGGGTTCCACCAAACATTCGGCTGTATTGATTTTGGCTCTTGATTGCTTCCCACGGGTAATAAGTTCTGTAGGCGCGGCACGGGATTATGCGAGCGTGCATGTCGGACACGAAATTTAATTTATATAAGTAATAATCTTCAAACAGAAATAATCCAAATATTTGAGCGAGATTATTATAGTATAACGCGGAAGTCCATTACCTACTTATTAACTAAATTACACAATTATATAAAAAGTAAAGGTGATGTAACCCGAAATTATCAGTATTTATTTAAGTGTGGTATATATTCAGCTTTCTTTAATTTTTTAATCATAGTGTCTGTTGTATTGAAATTATTTATTGGGTTGGTATATTGAGAAACCACCTTATTACCTTTGATATAAAACCGAGTATAAAACTAATTTTGGTTAATTAAGATAATGCGTTTTAATAAATCAATCGTAAAAATTTATGACTTGAAATTATGACTGCTCTCACTGGGGCATATGAATAGTAAACCGAAAATCTAGAGTTTTAGTCCCGTTATTTTTAACTGCATTCTAATTTTTTTTTTTTTTTTGTGGCCCGGCTCTTTTCAATTTTGAATTTTTCCAATTTATCGACGTAAAGTATAAAAAAGAGGGCTAAAAAAATTCAACTATAGTTGGTAATTTTTTCTAATCAATTAAAAAAAAAAAAAAAGAAATACATATTATGTGAACCAGCGGAATTGTTTTTCTTTTAATATTATATAAATATATTGAATTTAAAATAAATCCCATTATTTAGTTGTCAGAAATAGCGGTGATTGGAAATCGAACCGACAATCTGAGGATTTCACTCGGGATTTCAAGACCATTGATCTATCAATCGAGCCATACCCAATACGATAAATTTTTCTCAAATAGTATTATTTCAATTGCTATAGAAAACTTTTCCGTATACTTTTCAAAAGAATCTATATTTAGATCCCACTTTGCAAAAAAAAAATGTCCTGACAGGAAAAAAAAGCTGATGTGTAAATCGTTCGAACCAACCGAGACGAATTGAAAAGTTACTCAAACACACATAACTAAGCGTAATTGCAAACTCGGCTATTTTACGAGTTACTGAACTCTAAGCTATGCAAAAAACCTCTTTGCAGCGTAAAAAATCATCAATTTTTTTTTGTACACGCATGCATTCTTCAATGCACCGAGTCGGAATTTATTTACTTTGCGATAAGAAAAAAAAAACCGCTCGTAAATTAAAAAATAGTGCTAGATATACCCGCGCTATGTAATTTTCTTCCACAAACAAACAAAAAAAAGCACACGAAGAATCGTAAAAAAAAACCTGTTTTTTTTTTTAAACTTCTCGGTCTCACGACTTTTACAAACTTGGCGAATAAATATATGCTAAATAGACCGTTCGGCATCTCTGCGGCAAAAACGCCATATTCATGATGCAGCACGCATTTAAGTATTCACGCGAGTCTCCGATCGGCTTCACATAACTCCGCAAGAGAATCAATATTTCTATCACATTATTTTGAATTCCGGAAGCTTAAATCCTGCGTATCGGAGGAAGTTGAATAAACAATTCCCTCATAAAGAAGAATTGTCCATTAAAAAAAAAAAAAAAAAAAAAAAAACATGTTTCTTTAGTTTGAAATTATTTTATTAGCTGTATAATTTTAACGATAATTATTTAATTGCTTATGAATAGAACAATACTTTTAATAAATAATTAAATAATAATGTTGTGACTAGAGCCAATTAATTTTTTTGTACTTAAAGTAATTATATTTCTCCTCAATTGAACATAATAAAAAAAAAAAAAAAAATGAAGAAATCGACAGAAATAAAGTAGTTGTACCTTAATAAGGATTAAGTAACAAAAATAATTTAATTTTTTTTTTAATTTAAGAATTAATTTATAATTATTGTTTGTGGATTCATTAATTAGTTAATTAATTATGATCTTTTTCATAATTTATAATTTTTAATCATAAAAATAAATTCATCGTAACAGTGTTTTAAATGTTAAAAAATTTTTTTTATTAATTTGTTTTTATTAAATTTGTATATTAAATTTGTTTATTAAACTCTGTTTTCATAATATTTTAGAATCTTTTTCTTGTTACTCATTATTAATTATTTAAGAATGACATTGTTATTGGCCCAGCCTGTATATTTGAAAAAAATAATTAAGTAAAATAAAAGTTGAGTGTAGTGACTTAAAAAAACAGTCACACAAAAAAATTATTCATTGCTTTTGTAAAAAACCGTTAGTCGGTTAAAGCCGCATCGCATATTACTAGGAAACAGTAGGCGGCCAATAATAAAAGAATCCACGTGTGATTCGCTTAATGTTTAATTCAGCGTCAATTAAACGTAAAAACGGGGTCGGGTACTGGTACACTAAGTAGGAGAAAGCCAAAGACAACAAGACGCACACAGGGGGATATTAATTTAGTTAAAGCAATTTGCCGTCAATAGATTTCGCCGTGATTAGCATCAATGAGCGACAATTGTAAACCCCCGCTGGTTCGTCTGGCTCCGAGCGCGGTACTGTTATACTTACTAAGTTCTTCGTCACAAATAACAGCTTTGGCGAGGCTCAAATACATAATTCCTCCCAGCAGAAACAGCCCCGCAGATACATTTGCAATTTGAAAGAGAGGGAGGCGCAACGCTTAATATCATACCCGTTTCTAAATCGTTTTGACTTCTTTTATTTCTTTATTCGAATCCAGATGGAAATTTCTTTGAGAATTTATCGGATTCATGATTTTAATTGTATGATAATTTTTAGCGCTCGAAGTATTTTTTATTGAAAGGGGTACGATTTATTATGATAAAAATTCTTTTTTTTTAAATTTGATCAAGATATTGGGAGCGATTTCAAAAAATTAAAATTTCATTTTCAGCAAAAAAATTTTTTACCGCTGTCATGAAAAATGCAAAAATCAATTTCAAATTAAAAAATCCTCTAATTAAAAAATAATTTAGTCGGTTGTGATCAAACTATTTTTGACGTGTAGAATTTTAAAAAGGGCTGTATTTAGTGAATTGCTTTTAGTGGTTTAAATTATAATTTGAAAAAAAAAAAAAAAAAAAAATTAGGTAATGGGAAATAACAGACTATGAAACCGCCTTATTATTCTTTAATTTAATGTTTATTGTAGAGTAACAAATAATGATATTTGTATACACTTTTTGTACATTACGGAGATTCGAACTTACGATCTACGAAATCCGAGTTTGAGATCTCGTCATCTAGGCTACTGATACTTCTCATTATGGTTCAAAACTTATTTTGGGGTATTAAAATTTTAATTTTTATATCAGAATATTACTAATATCTTTAAATCAACAATTAAACTCAAAAAATTATCCGCAAGAGACACCTGCTCACCTCGATCAAAGTCCAATTAAAAAAAATTCAACAAGAGCTACTCGAAGTAGTACTTTTTGATAAATCCGCGACCTGCGTTCAAAATTCAAAAATCACGATAAATTTTTTATGTCAATCGTCCCCTGATAACGAACAATTACGCAACACAATCAAGCTCTTTTATAAACAAAGTCTCGGTTCCTCCGCGCCTCCCAAAATTTTTTCTTTGTCCCGAAAAAAGATAAAAATAGCCCGCCACAGGAAGCAAGGGGCCCTAAAAGCGCGGGTGTTTTTGATTCAACTCACCGCCCATGTCAATTAATCCCCGTTTAAACAAAGGCTTTATTGACACTGGAAAATTATGAAAAACTCCGGTGTGATGTATACGCATGAATAATCTTGGCTCCGCGCGCACACATAAGTCTTTGTCGCTTCTCCCTACAACTCGTTCCTGGCCCTCGCGGCTCGTAACAAATTAATGTGTTTTCATTTTTTTTTTTTCTACTTTCCTTGAGATCGCGCGGCGTTCTTTATCTCGCGGCGGCTTTTCCAGACCCGCATGATCGAGGAAAAAAAAAAGGAAGGAATTATTGTGTGTAAATTCAGCCGTAAAAATGGGTGACTTTTTAATGCGCTCCAACGATTATTTCATTACAGTACTCGGTCGCTCGCGGTGTAAAAAATCATTATCCTCGGATCTGTAATTGCCCGCCGGTACTTCAATGCTCGATCGAACGTGAAATTATATCGCATGAAAAATCCCCGAGTGTGTTAACTCTTTTTTTTTTTTTTATTAGTTTTACCATTCATTTTTTAGTTACGCAATTCCGTTATTGTTGGACATCAACGCTGATTACCCGGCGGCTTACATAAAACCAAAACAAACATAGCGAGCGCGCGCGACGTCTCGATTATTTTGATAGCAGCGGCCTAATGGCTTACCTTGACGAGCAGATGAACCGGCTGACTGACACTTATCAGCTTCTCCCTCCTGGTCTTGCCGCCCCCGCAGTCTAGGCACTTCATCCACGGCATCCTATCGTAAACTAAACTTCACTGACCGGTGTCGTAGTGGAAGAACATCGCGTCCGCGCGCTGCCGCGGTCCGGCGTCGACTGGCTTTAAAACTCAAAATACCGGCCGGAAAGCTATAGCCGCGGCGCTCCCCCCGCCCGCGTATTATAAAAGCCAGCACGTAGACTTTGCTAGCTGATAGCCAGATGGTGTGCGTGCGAGCGAGCTGCTCTTTTATTCTCTCTCTCTCTCTCTGGTGCGCGCCCCGCTGTTGTCCGATGATGGATTCTCGAAACTGACGTTAAAATTTCGCGGACGAAAATCTACCGGCTTGAGGAGTGATTGGGTTTACGACGTTGAGAACACCGACGGAGAGAGGCTGTAAATGTTACCTTTTTTTTTTTTTTTTTTTTTTTTTAAGGAGGTATTTTGGGAGGTTTTCCGACTTTCAACGCGCGAATATTCGATTGATGTTTTTAGTTTATTAATACTTTGTTTTGGGAGTATAAAGTCAAACGGTATATTGTGGATTTTGAAATTGGCGGCTTTTTTATTGTTTACATAATTGGCTGGATCTTCAAAGGAGGAGTGTGGAAATGAGCGTGACTTTGTAATATTGTTATGTGGAATACGAGAACGTTTAAATACCTGTTTTTTTATTCTATAGATAATTACTGTTTTCGCTGAGGTTAATTGTAGCTTGGAGTGTCAAGCTGTATAATTATTTGATTAAGATTTTTATCTTTTTTGAATATGTATATTTTTTTTTTCTAATTTTGCTATAGTAACCTATTTTACCTCATGATCACAATGAACATTTCATTAAACGAGTTACACTCTGATTGTAAAAATATTTTGAAATGCAATAATTTTTAAATATAATTTGAGTACACTGAAAAACAGAAAAAACCATGTAACTTATGTTCACCAACGGCAAATAGAATAGAACATACTTGACTTTCAAATGACTCACTATATTACAATGTAACTAAGAAAAGTCAGAGACTACCGTTATCATCATATAAATACCGATTTTTCGAGAATTTTTTAAGTTAAAATTCAACAAATAATTATTTAATTACTAATACTAATTATCTGAATCACCGTAAACTCAACATGAATTTTTTTACAATCTTTTATTGCAGAAATAGTAAATTCATTGTGAAGTAATCTCAGGATTTTAATTAAACTTTTTTCAGCTAGCAGTAAAACAGTATCTATTTCATGAAAGCTACTCACGTCGCGTCAGTAGTAAAAGAAAAAAATAAATAAATAACTTTCCTGACCCATTGACCCGCCAGCCTCGCAACAAAGCCTTCTTGGTATGAATTATTAATTGAGCCGAAGATAAAAGAAACCATTCAAAGGACACAGAACCGGATAGTAAAACCATGATTTTTTAATTCGCACAATGCAACACTCTATTGATTAGCCGGCAATCGCTGAATTAATTTAGCTAAAATTCCTTTCCCTCGGCAACTTTTTTTTTCGGCACCTCCAAGATAGACAAGAAGACGACTTTGTATGTTTTTTCAACGCTTTTTTTTACCGATTTTCTCCTTGCGTCGGCATAAATAAAAGATTCTCTGAGCAAATCTTAAACCCGCCGAAATAATGTGCACCCACAGGTATAAAAACCATCGTTTGGATTTATTTATAGATCGCGCGGGGTACAAGGATACAAGAATTTTGACCCATTTCAACGCTCGCGCGCTAGTGTAAACATTAGCAGACAGAAAATCAATTTCTCAAAGTTTTCTTTCGCGTCTGACGCTTATGATTTAATTTATTAAAGAAGTACAAATACGAATATCGTAGGCACTTTCGTTTTCAAAATACATGTGTATACGCATATAGACGCGCGGGGGCATGGTAAACAAAGCGAAGGAGCATCTGGCGTGAATGACGCGGAAGTGAGCAGTCTGATCTGGGGTCGTGATTTCGAGAATTCTCTTCCACCTACGACGAATTTTTCTAAACTAATGTTGGGTTCTTTATTTTGAAGCGATTCTTTGTATTTTTGAAATTTAAATTTAAGTGTCAAAATTTATTTAAATGAAAATAATAATAATGGATTTTTTCGGTTGTGATGTTAATATAATTTATAAAAAAAAAAAAAATCATATTTGATCCTCAGTTTGGATTAAAACAATTTTTCCTAAACTTTTAAAATTTTATTTTTTGAATTATTTTCTACCTTTGAACTTGAAAAATAAGTTTAGTTGAAAATTTTAATCTCAATATTTTATGTAGACAAAACAGTTCTATAAAATTATCTTCAGTATACTATCCGATGACAATTTTTAATTTGAGAAAACAAGCATTAATTAATGAAAAAATAAGTGTCTTTTTAACCAAGTGCATTATTAAGTAAATAATATTTAATTACATCTGGTTGATAAAATATCTAAGGCAGTATAAATACATCAGGTACACACTCAAAGAGACCTAAAATAAAATCCGAGATAAGTCAATTGCAGGCAAGCCGAGATATTTTATTTGAACACTCGCAGCAGCACACCATGATCTTCTTTTATAATTAAAGTTATTTAAAGAACTGCACGAGATTCGTCTTTTATGATTCTATTTTTTCTTTCAAAAGTCGTCAAGAGAAAAAAAAAAAATTTTCTCAAGGTCACTCCGCAACCAATTAATACAAATACTTTTTGAAACGATGCACTATCGGATAAAATTCAACTCCGGTGACGATGCAATTTAAAGAATGTCTACATAAAAAAGTAATGGGCGTACAGTGTCATACGGGACAATCAATCCCCATCAATACTCACAAAGTACGATTCCATCATCGGATAGCCCGGAGCACCGAGCGCGTGCTTATACATATACACACATGCCACCTACATCATCCCCGACTCGGACGTAAAATATTTACGCGAATGAAATCCGATGAGATAATTTGTATCTGTCTGCCGCTAGCTGTATCAATTACATTGTAAAAATCAACGGAACTTGTTATTCTACAAGATGGATGAATTTTTGCAAACACAGGTTCTATAGTCAAAATAATGAAGCTTGACGAAATGAAACTTATTTATAATAAATTATTAGAAATAATTATAGTAAGAAAAAAATTTCAACACGTAATATGATTTTTTTACTTAAAAAATACCGATTTTTTAAATTTTTATCCAATAATTTCGTGAAATCGGTATATTTTGACTTAAAAAAATCTACTAATTTTTAATTTTTTTATTCGTAAACAACCTCAATTCGTATGGATTAAATTTTTAACACGTTGATTGATTCAAAAAGTGTTGCTTACTTTGAAATTTGATCCATTTTTATTTAAAGAAACCTCACAAAATAGATCAATGTATGTAGCATACAATTCGAAGTAAAGTTTTTTTTGGCTGTAAACATAGTATTAAAGTCACACTAGAACTACATCTATTTATAGTTTATCACTAAGTAAGATTATCAACATTCTAACTTTATTAAGTCTTACAAGTTTTTTTAAAGTAATTAATTTTTGTAATTATCTTTTCTGATAGTATCTGTATTTATAAAGATAAGTTTATGATAAAATTACTGCGCGGAAGTTATTGAAAAAAATTTTTACGCACTCGTTTTTTGTACGATAAATTATAAAATTTCAAATTTTTGCTAACTATCTTTGTAAAGTATTAAAACATACAGTAAAAATGTATGTAAAAATAAAAACTGACTAATTTAATTCTAATTAAAGATCAAACAATCATACTATAATTATATCATTCGATAATTCGATACCTTTGAAGAGAGACTCTTGAGTCGACGGTTCGGGGTTCGATTCCAGCTCTTGTATTTTAACGACTTTAGATTTCTCGCACATAACTCTATGTCCGATGGTTCATGATAAAAAAAAAATCATTTTCAAAACTCACCATAGATTACAAATTTTTCGAAACCTTTTTGTTTTTTTTTGTTTTTTTGATTTTTTTTTTTTTTTTTAACTTTAAAATCAATTTTATTCATTGAAGCGAATGGTAATTAAATAAAAACTTTTGAAAATAATATTTTTAACAAAAGTATGTTGATTTCAGTAATTGACTGCTCAGCCCTATATTTGTTGAAATTGAGAGAAATTGTAGATATGTTTCATAAAAATTAATGAAATCACGACATAAAATAAAAACAAAAAAATTTTTGTATGGAAATTTTATATAACTTTCAAAAAATATTTTTAAACAATATTTGGATCCCTATTTATGACTGATGAAAAATTCAATTTTACTTACTTTAAAAATTACGTATTTTCGTGTTTGAGACATTCAAAAAACCCGCGTCTAGGTGTGCTGAAATGAAAACAAACCTTAATTATGCCGGTCGTTTCATAAAAATCGACCTTTTTTCACAAGCGATTAGTCCGGAACTCCGGATCTCCGGTTGTGGTATTTATTAACCTCTACGACCGCAGTTTTACTCCAAATTCAAATAAAAATTACTTGTTTTCAAACGGTGAGTGTAACAAAACATCATATCAATTTTTACGGAAACTTTTTTAAGTTTATCAAAGTAAACTTGACCAGACTGTAATTTCTTAATGAAATCCGGCGTGTGAATTTTTGGTTAGAGTGCACAGTGAGTTTTTATTGATCCTCTTCAGACGCTGCGGCACTGCTGTCTCTCTCTGTTTCGCGTCTTTGCCCATCACAAAATATTTTGAATATAAATTGAAATTTAGATTAATTTGTTATTTAGAGTGAGCTAAACGATTTATTTATAAGTGACAGTATTTGACGCGACACGCGTGCTACTCACAATGGGTAAATATTCGTTTTTCAAACCTAAAAGGTCAAGGTACAAACCTTGGCGTGGGTGAATTGATAATTACTGTGTACTACTCCCAAAATGTGAATTTTTTTTGTTTTATTTTAATTGTTGTTCATTTCGAATAATTATATTACTATTCAATTGTTTCAGTTAATCGCGGGTCTTTCTAAGTTTAGACAGTATAAAATTCTCAACATAAAATTTAGAACCAAGTTTTAGTTTTTAGGAACTTTTTTAAACATAAATAACATAAAGACAAAATTAAAACTCGATAAAAATTTACAAAATCTTAATAGATATATTTAATAATTAATGTTTCAGTCAAAATGGTTCGAGGCAGAGGTGGTGTGATCAGAGGCAGAGGAGGCATGGGACGAGGAATGGGATTCCTACCCAAAAGGCAGTTCATGCCTCGACACCCATTTGATCAAACATTATGCGAGCAAGCCTTCCCAAGAGTTAAACCAGCACCCGATGAAGCTGATTTTACAGCTGCACTTTTGAAAAAAAATGCCGACATGTGTCCCACACAGAAGGAGCAAACCTCCATATTAAATCTAGTAACAAAGCTTCAAGCTGTTTTAGATAATTTAATAGTTGCTCCAGGTTCTTTTGAAGCTTGCGTAAGTTTTTGTGACATAATTATTATGAATAAATAGGTCTTCCATGACAGATTCTTGAATTAATTTACAAATTTTCATATTCTCAGCAATTGGAAGAAGTACGTCAAGTAGGTAGTTTTAAAATGGGAACTATGATCAAAGGTCACAATGTAGCGGATATAGTTGTTATTCTCAAAACTTTGCCTACCAAAACTGCTGTTGAAGCTCTTGGTGCTAAAGTACAAACAGATTTGAAAACACAAACGCCCAAAGAAACTCTCAAACTGACTCAAACAGAACGTGGATTTGATATTACGAACAATGAAGCTACCGTAAGAGTTTTAATTACAACTCTTCATCAAAACTTAAGAAAGTTAGAAGCGGAACAGCACTTAGATCTTAAGATTTGCCAAGGTAAACTATACACTACAATTTTATAAATGTAAATTAAAAAAGTTTGATAAATTTCATTGCACCCATTTTAGGTCATTTGGCAGCCATTAGACACTCTCGTTGGTTTGAAGAAAATGCTCACCACTCCAGTATTAAAGTCTTAATTCGTTTATTGAGGGATTTAAGAACCAGGTTTGAAGGATTTGAACCTCTGAGTCCATGGATGCTTAATGTTTTAGCTCATAATGCAATTATGAATAATCCAAGCAGACAAGCTTTACCAATAAATCAAGCATACAGAAGAGTGCTACAGCTTTTGTCGTCTGGTCTCTTCTTGCCTGGATCAGCTGGTGAGTTTTAGTTAAAATGATTTCTTTGGATATCTAAATATTTATTTTAATAATTAGTACATAATGTTAAAATTAATTTAACTTTTGGATTATTAGGTATATCCGATCCTTGTGAAAATGGCAGTATTCGCGTCCACACGGCAATGAGCTTGGAACAACAAGACTTGGTTTGCCTGACATCTCAAACCTTGTTGCGTGTCTTGGCTCACGGAGGATACAGACCGCTTCTCGAAGGAGGTAATAAACTGGCCATTGAGATGAGTGTCTGGGCAGGAGGTGTAGTCGCTAGTCCATTAGAAAAAGCTTATGAGCCACCCACAGAACAAGAATTACAAGAGGACATGGATAACGAGAGCTCCGAGGAAATGATTGCTGAGAGTGTATAAGTTGTAGCCGAAACGATGTGTGAAAATATATTTATAATTAAACTTTTTTTTTTTTTTTTTACTAAACTACTCACCGGTTAACTCTCTCTCTCTCAAACTTTATTATTTTTTTATACTGTTTGAATCCGTAGATTTAGATTGGTGATTGAATTGTGAAGAACCTTTGTAAGATTTATAATTGAAAAAAAATTTATATTATGTGTACGATTATTTATTGACATGTATTTGTATGATTTAAATAAAACGACGTTTGTAAACTGGACGGTTTTGGAGTTTTGAAAAAATATCGATTTTTTCTTCTAACTGTGTATTTCTAATTGTATACTTTTAAAATTAAAACATTTAGATAAATTAAAACCAAGGTGTACATTTTTGTAAATATTTATTTAAATTTTTACACAGCAACTGAAATGCATGAACATCAACAGTTTGAAAATGCATTTTTTCTTCGATAAAAATTATAAAAATATTGGTCTTAACGACTAAACAACAAATTCAAACGACCTCAGACTATACAGTAAACCATCAAACATTTATTTATAAAAATTTCAGAGGTTTTCAAAGCATAACACTCGTTCGTTTGTAAATCATCATTTGTGCGATTGGCTTTAAACTCATTGTAAAAACTTTATAAAAAATTCACATCAAAATGCATATTTCAAACGCACGACCAAAAATGATGGTCGTTTAAGCACACGGGTTGTTCCTCAAGCTCCGCGACATCCTCGCGCAGTTAACCGTTGAACTGTGCGCTGGAACCAGGAACAGTTTACCGTCCGGCATGCACACGCAGACCTTGTATTGCTCCCTGACCTCCTGGGTCTGAAGGGCCAGGGGGACTTTGGGAAAGTTAACGCCGTCCTTGGCGTCCACGACGATGTCCCCGTTCTTGCTGTGCAGGACTATGTCGTTCAAGGCGGTCCAGTTGATGACCTTCGAGTCCCAGCCGACCCCCTCGGCGCCGTCGAGGAAGACGCTCCTGTCCGAAGTCAGGGTCAGGTCGCACCCCTTGGGAGCTGCTATGCGGCGGGTCTGGGCTCGGTTGACCTCGATTCTGTCGATGCTACTCGGAAGACCGAAGGTCGGGAAGTCCGTGGAGAAGAGCAACGAACCAGTCCGAGGGTCCTTGACCTGGAACGACTCGACTTGGAAAGTGGACGAGCCGTTTTTCTGGAGCTTTATGGTGGACGCCGACCCGTGGTGGTGACGGCTCGAGACTTGGATGTGGACGCCTCCAGCGTCACCCGCAAGCTCCATTGGCTGGTCTCCAAAACTCTCGCAGATTCCTTTATGCAGGCATACCTGAAAATTTGATGAGTTCATTGCGGATCTTTATTTCGGACGCTGGGTTTGAGTAATAAACGTAAATTAAAATTATGTGTGTTACAATCTAAACTAATTTATTTTTACTGATTTCAGTAGTCATTTTTTCTTTTAACAAAGTAAATTTTTTGTTCAGCAGCATATTTTTTTATCAACTACATCAAATAAAATGAGCGTGGTTAAAGCATTAAATTGCTTTATTCCAGAGTTGATGATCATGGGTTGGATTCCCCGACGCTAAATAATCATTATGATCAGAAATTAAGTTCAAAGCTGCGATAAGCTAAAATGAAAAAAAAAAGATCAGTTTCATAGGACGTTTCTTTTTTTTTTTTTTTTTAATTAATTTTACAATCTGTGAAGTTGCAATCGAATATTATAAACATACTCAATTTTGTTTTATGAAATTTCAGCTAATGGATAAAATAACCGTAACCGTAGGAGGTTGAAAATTTGGAAAACACTTCTAAACAAAAATAATTTTTTAAAGTTTAATCAAATAAATTATTTATTTTTATTTTTGTATCCCATTAAAATTTTGCAAAATCCATTTAAGAAATTATTTGAAATCATGTCTGAAAAAATTATAAAATATATTATAAGTCCAAAAATATTTCTTAAATATTTTTCAAGATTTGCAGCATGAAATTTCATCCCAGTAATTATTATGAAGTAATTATTTTTCAGAATATTAATAATTAAATACTTTTAAAATCGCCTAGCAAACGTACGAATTCAAACATTGTTAAACTGGATCAAAAGACACTCTTGGATGTATTATTTGAACTATAATTAGAAAAATACAAAAACAAAATATGCACTTAATCTAACGCTTTTAAAATAATGGAACAAGCTAGAATTTATGTATTAAATTAAATTGATTATTATCAAAATTCATAAAACCAAGGAAACATTGTTTCAAATTAGAAAATTGTTCGCGATCATGCAATTTCACCGTTTACAGCCTCTCCCGTCGAATAAAGCTCATTAACTTAAACGGCCTCATGAAGCTCGTTCCGTCGCCAACCATTTCCATTTCCATTTCAAGAATTTCAAAACTTTTCAAACTATCACCGCGCCTCATTGATTTTTTTTTTTTAAACTTTTTCATCGTATTCATCATCATTACCTCGATTGTAAATTTTGATAGACTTAAGGTACTTACATTTTGCGGTAACTTTACTCGTAAGCTTATCATCTCGTTATTAATGACTCATTAAAACACAATGTACGAAAATTTCTCGGTTCTCCTTGCTATAATTCATTGTATTTGTTTATTGTAACCGACCTATCGGGGTGAACAACCCACCGGAATTAAAAATTTTCTTTTTAATATCGAACTCACTCTGTCCAAATCGGTTTCCCCGTAAAATTTGAGCAGGTTCCGTTCGGGAATGACTTCCAGAGCTTCCATGCCTTGTCCCACTCGCAGCACCACCATTATCGTGAGATTTAAAATCAAGTTGCAGACGCCGATGAAGGCCAAGATTCCGGCGAGCATCCAAATGCATCTGTTGTTCTTCTTTTCTTCGTCCACTACGGGGTAGTAATTTTCACTGGATCCGTTGTTCTTGTGCCAGTTGTTTTGTTGTATCAACATCTCAGAGGAATGCATTTGGCTTCTGTCAAAACGTGAATTTAAAAAATTTTTTTTTGTAATATTAATACAGCCTAGGTACAAAAAAATATTATGAATGAATAAATCATACTTCAAAAAAAAAAAAATTTGTATTTCAGTGTTTGAACAAAGTTGATAAATTTAATGAATTGTATTTAGAAAACCATATGTATACAAAATGATTTTTTTTTTCTTTTATTTAGTCAAGGGGTTTTAGTAATTTTAATCTTTGCTAACTACCATAATTAATTTTAGTGAGTTTACGGCGGCTTACACTTTCCGACCAGCGGAGAATTGAACTCAGTATCTCATAATCCTGGCGCATTTCACCCGTCCAAGAGCTTTAACAACCAGAGCCAAAATGGCACCTTAAATTTTGAGTAAATAAACTCGCTTAAAAGCCTTACAGTTTACTTACTGAAATAAATAAAACCGTATCGTTTCGGAATTATGAAGAGCTATTAAATTTTGTCACAAATTTTAGCACGCACGTTCGTTTGTCAAACTGATTACCATCTTGATTTCATACTAAAATATTATTAATTTAATTTCAATGATCTGTAGCAAATATTTCTTTTTAAGAAATTAGTCGATATTGAATTACTTGGAGCTTTCAATTTCATGAAGAATTTATTATTAATTTCTTAAATAAGCAAAAAAAAAAAAAAATGAAATCTAGTATCTATTTTGAAACTAGTAGCACCAAACGAAAAATTTTTTTAAATTATTAAATCATCTTAGATTTGATTAAATGCTTTTATTTACGAATGAAAATAAATAAAAATTCTTCATTTTTTGTCATTTTTTTGTTACCGTGAAAATAAAAAAATTAGACGCTTGTCAATTTACTTTTTTGAGATGAAAAAAAAAGATACTTGTAAAATAAAAACTTCTGTTCTAATTATTAGACAGAACAAAAAAAAATTCAAGTTTTTCAAGTAACTTTGTCACCAAAAAAATTCAGCTGGAAAAGTTCAACTTTTCAGCTCCCAGTATCATAAAAAAAGCTTCCGTTACACCGGTTCCCAATCAAGCCCACCCAAAGCTCTAATTTTCATAATCACCCAGCCGCAAGCTCACCACAAGAAAAAAAAGAGTCTCCTCTCACCTTCCGTAAATCGCGTCGTTGGTCTTCTTGACCAAGAGCAATGGTCCGTCGCTGTTGGAAAGGTTGTCCTCGGCGCCGTTCCTGGAGGCGACCTCCTCGTCCTCCTCCTCGTCTTCGTCGTCCTCCTCTCTATCGTACGGATTCGTCATTTCTTGCTGGTTCACCCCCACTCCCTACCAAAAATTTAACAACCTACCCTCTCCACCAGCAGCCTCAAACTCGCTGCGGAGTTACTCGGAAATTTCAGCCCCAGACGCTGGCGCTGGTCCTCCCCCCGGGTGCGCGCGCATCTTCCCGGAGTTTGATCGATTATTAGGATGCGCGGGGAGGGTTTTGATTTGTTGGCTCATCCTTATTCTCTCTCTTTTTTTTTTTGATGGATTGTTTTTTTCAGACGACGAGCGTAAGTAGAGCACCGCTTCTGACTCTGGGAAATACCATCGTGATGGATAATGCCCCGGAAATGAATGCAAATGACAATGCATCGGTCATTTTAGTTCTAGCCGAGGTACTCGTCCCATTACACCGGATAAAAAAAGCTCAACCGGAATAAGACTTTAGCGTAGGTATAGCCTAAAGGAACGTGCAATTAGGTAGGTATGCACGTAAATATTGAATTTGCAACCGGCAGCCAGCACCGGCGCGCCGGATTGTAGACGTAGCTTTCGGGGGGGTTGTAGGAAAGGCGGAAGGAATCCCGCGCTAGCTGGGCACGCGCGCGCGCGCGCAACAATCGGCGGCTGGGTAGCTAAGCTTGGAGCAGCACCGAGCACACCAGTGCGCTTCGGCCTGCGGGCTGTGCTTCGTGGTCTACATATTATCTTGTGTGTTTTTTTGTTTTTTGTGGAGTTTTAAGGATACGTGCCAATTTGTGGATCTGGTGAGCTGTTTGTGGACTAATTGAAGGTGGTGACTTTTAGTCAGAACTTGCGACTACGTTGTGGACACTTAACCAGGGTAGAGTATTAATTACTGTTGTTTAGATTACGAAACTAGTGGTAGAAACAGTCGTTTGGTAAAATTTGAATTCTAGAAACAAATCTAGGTACTTTTGAAGGACTGTCGCTAAGCTAAAGAGGAGAGCTTGCAGCTGCGTTGTTACACTGTTGATTCAAAGCTATACGAGGCTAACCAAAATATTCCGAAGTTAGTAAAAACAGTGTCCTTACAGTTGTGTAATTGAATGAAAACTGAAATTTCTGAATAGAAAGTACAGGTAATTTTCTCTTTATGACAATTTCGTAAACCTACAAACGGAGAGCTTGCAGTTACACTGTTGATTCTAAACATTACCAAGCCACCCAAAATATTCTGAAATCAGTAACTACTACTATAATGTCCTGATAAGAAACTTGGAATTTCTAAAAAATCCCAGCATGTTAAATTTACAACCGAGTAACAATTTTACTGTAAATCCAGAAGCTGGGAAGCTTTCAGCGCTGTTCATTTAAAACCACCAAAAGTTATATACCTACACAAATTCCAGCTCGCTCTTTTCTCAAAAGCAAAACCACTCTTTTTTTTTTTTAAATTCCTGGTGCTGTAGTTTTTTTTTTTTTTTTTTAATACACTTTTCTAATCGCTCGTGAAAGGTCTAAAGCGAGCGCGTCCAAGGTAGGTACGTGGTAGGAAGAAAAACGAGCGCGTCCACGCTCGGGCGAACAGCTAATGCCCTTTGACCGATCGAGCGAGTCGGTCCATGGAGGCAAGAGAGAGAAGCACGTGTGTATATCGTCGGGTATCAACCAACAGCACGTGTGATTCCTTAAGCCACCCGTCTGACCGCACCGCACTACAACTACTTCGCCAATTTTTTTTATCGACCGACCTCGGCCTGTTGTTTTTGTGTACTATTAGCGTAGGAATGATCGACCCTGGATGCTCGGTTACAAGCAGGGTGCAATTTCAAAGAAAGGGTTGATGGTTGTTGGAAAAGGTCTGTTATTGGTTTCTGTTATTGTTCAATTCAAATTTATAAAAGCTCTAATTTGTGTAAAGATGCGATGCTATTATAAAAGCTTTGAAAGAATATTTGTGGTGTTTTTTTTTTTTAACTTTTGGGTGGATTAAATTTTTTTATTAAATTTTTCATGTATAAGTATGACTGAAAGAACAATAAAAAAATTTTCGGAATTTTGTAAAAATGATGGAATGTCAAGTCTGAAGGGGTTGACAGAACTTCCAAGTAAACTTTCTATTAGGAAAATACTTTTTTATTGGGATTGTCAAAGCAAAAAATTATCAGAATTTTGAGGTATTGAAGAATTTATGTTGAAAATAGTTTGAAACTAACTTCTAATTTAAAAAATCAAAACTTTCTATAAATTTTGAGATTTTAATAATTCTAAGCTCTAAAAGCTTCGAAAAATTCAAATACTATAAAAATTTTAAATGAAAACAAAATTGCATCCTTCAGTAGTGCTCAATGCTCAAGCTTAAGATGTTACAGTTTTTTTGTTCTCTTGCGTGATAAGGGTAATACCCAAGATTGGATTTCCGAGATTACATAAAATGATTCGAATGTTTACCCTTTTACATTCCTTTATCAAAAAATTTAAAGAATTCCGACACTAATAAATTCTTCCAGGGCTAACAACCTCGTCTATATCTAGAGTGCACAAAGCGGTCCTAATGGCCTGGACTTATAACTCAGGCTGGCAGGTTCCAACGTCAAATCCAATCTCAGGTACACTCCACTTTCTCCCCTCCCCCGAAAAAATTTTTTGTGGGTCGGGAGGGTGGCTTCGAGATAAGATCTTGATTGAAACTGAGGAAAAAGTCTCGGTGTTCTGTGACCATTAGTCTCGCGACGCCTCTTTCGAGTAGGAATCATTAGAGATAAGAACCCCCATTGACCATTAATCACATCGCGAGGAGGTCGCAGGTTCTTGATTAAAAAAAAGTCCACCCCGTACTCGAGGTACAACCTCCATTTTGTTCCAGATAAAAAAGAAGAAGAAGCGAAAGATAGCTGGAATCTATTAGACAATGGAAGGGGTGGGAAGAAGAATAAAAGGGGGAGGTTCTCGTTAGCGGGAGCTTAATCGATGATTTATTGACCGAGCGGGTTAATCACGCGTGCAGGGCTGATAAACTCGGCTTTTATTCTTCCTCGTAAGCACCCGAAAACTTTTCTCTCCTCTTTTGTGCTGGGAGAAACTGCAGCCTTGTCTTTATTGCCTTTGACACCGGGGTTATTTTATGTCTTAGCATTCGCACAAACGACCCTAGAACGCATCGATCCGAGAAAAATTGAAGACGATGACGCAGTTACCGCTACGTGCGTTTCGAAACGACGCCGGGTTTTTTTTTTTTTTAATTTTTTGGAGGGAGTTTGGTTCGAGGTAAAAGGAGACTCGGGTTTGTACACATCTTTGAATTATTGATTTGGGTGAGCTGAACGAACGTACATCGAGCTCTTTTTGAATTTACATAAAAAATGTGTAGCTGGTTTGTATTTTTGAAAGATTTGAATCTCTCTTACTCGATTAGATGAAAAAGGTTGATTGTTATTTGTTCCCATTAAAAAAGGTTTGAATACAATTAGGATATTCAAATAGTACACATTTTATGTTTACATTTATTTTTTTTTTAGGTTAAAAGTTAACTTTACATTTTGTGTTGCATTATTTCTATTCTTTTGACTCAAATAAAGTGAACAAACGTGCAGTGAATGCTTTTTGATTTTATAAAAAGACAATACGTATTTTTTTTGAATTTTTTTAAAATTTCTCTAAACCAAACATTATTTCACTGATATACAAATATCTTGATTTATTTTAATTAACAATAACATGTCTAATAAGTATACAAAATTGTTCAAATAAGTATACAAAATTAAATTTTCATATCCAGTAAGTTTTGATGTATAGGTTGAAGCTTATACTTTGTGTATTGAATTGTTATTGTAGCGTAACTTAGCATAAAGTTACATACTATTTTGAATTTCTGAAAAACTTGAACTCAACCGAAATCGAAACACTATTCAATTTATACCTAAGAATTTATTGGAAAAAAAAAGAAGAAGGAAATATCGATAGAGTATCGAAGCTGTAGTATAAAGATAAAAGATTATTGATTTACCCGCCGGTAATCCGTTAAACCGCGTTATTCTTTTATAAAATCCGCTCGTAATTAAATTTTTCACATCGCTCGGCTATATAAATTACAAAATACCGTAGCCGACGGACGAAAAGGAACGAGCTGCAGCAGGGGTGCAGGATCAATATTTCATAAAAAAAAAGAAAAAAAAAAGAGTCATCTTGCCCCGTTTGAATTGAATGCGGCGTACTGGACACTTGGGAATACTCCTGGCCTACATCGGGGGGGCTTTTAAGGCCCAGGTGATGGACTGCGACCGACACTCTTTCGTACCTTGATATTTCAGAAACTAGTCTCTGCTACTTTTTTTTTTTTGCTTTGCAGGCCTTTCAGATCGATTGCAATTTTTTTTTAGCGCTGCGAGATTAAATGGGCTTTTTTAAATTGAAATTTTTTGGATAGTTTTTTGGATTATTGTGGTATTTAAAAGACCGTTGTCGAAAGCTCAGTGAATCTTTGTAATATTTATGGTAACGAAGAAAAAATAAACATTTATTGAAACTGCAAGCTTCGTAAATTTTTTATTGCATGCTTGGAAGACAACGACTGATCGATGGAGCACTTTCTTGTTTCTCTTTTTCCAGTTGCATCAAAAATTCTCAAAGAGTGACCGAAAAATTCGCCCATCTGGGAGACCATCATATTTGATATTATTTTGAGTAGTTTATGATCACAAAAAATCCATGAAAAGTTTCAAATAAGGAAACTTTTTTATTCACAAGATATGTCATATCAAAGTAGTGTTTTCATGCAGACGTTTGAGGGGAAAATTCTAAAAAGTTTAATTTTAAAAAAACAAAAAATATTATTATATGAAATCCTAAGAAGAAAGTATAATTGATGTTTTTTTTTTTTTTTTTTTTTATTTATCTCATTGATTTTGCATGAAAATTCATTAAAATTCACGATTCTAACAAATGTGCGAAAATTTTTCGATTTTTTCGGTCACTCTTTGCTCTTTGTAGTAATTTAATTTACTAAAAGTTTGAAACTTTTATTATTTATTTTCAGAAGAATATTAATAAATTTTGTGAATGAAAAATTTTAATAATTTCAGTTATAAAAGACGAAAAGTGAATAACTTTGAAAAAAAGTACTCAATTCAGATGCAGTGACGTTGTAATTACTAACAAGGAGAGGTCACACCCTCCGGGTCACCGATCTTGACGAAACTTTGGGGATCGTTTTCTTATACCAAAAGATGAAGAAATCTACCAATCATCCCGTCTAATGGGCCTTTTATACCTAGTTCCTACATAGCTTATATCGTATTTTTAGCTCTTTTTGGGTTTTTTTGCGAATTTTCAAAAAATTCCTGTTCGTAGCCTATTGCACTTACAAAATTCTGCAACCCCGCATTTTTTTTGTTTTTTCATCTTCTTTTGAGAAAAAATATTTTTAAATCTAATTTTGAAGAAATAGTCCATGTAAAATTAAGGTAATCAAAAGCATTTTTTTACTGTTTTTTTGGTTTTATAAACTTAAACTGTACGTCGTCAGCCTTATCAAAATTATGTCTCAAAATATTTTTTCTAAAAAATTCATAAAAAAATAAAGAAAATGCGGGGTTGCAGAATTCTGTAAGTGCAATAGGCTTTGAGCAGGAATTTTTTGAAAATTGGCACAAATAACCACAAAAGTCGCACTAAAGTGTTAAAAGTGTCAAAACAAGCTGATTTTCAAAAAATTCCTGCTCAAAGCCTATTGCACTTACAGAATTCTGCAACCCCGCATTTTCTTTGTTTTTTTATGAATTTTTTAGAAAAAATATTTTGAGACATAATTTTGATAAGGCTGACGACGTACAGTTTAAGTTTATAAAACCAAAAAAACAGTAAAAAAATGCTTTTGATTACCTTAATTTTACATGGACTATTTCTTCAAAATTAGATTTAAAAATATTTTTTCTCAAAAGAAGATGAAAAAACAAAAAAAATGCGGGGTTGCAGAATTTTGTAAGTGCAATAGGCTACGAACAGGAATTTTTTGAAAATTCGCAAAAAAACCCAAAAAGAGCTAAAAATACGATATAAGCTATGTAGGAACTAGGTATAAAAGGCCCATTAGACGGGATGATTGGTAGATTTCTTCATCTTTTGGTATAAGAAAACGATCCCCAAAGTTTCGTCAAGATCGGTGACCCGGAGGGTGTGACCTCTCCTTGTAAGTGTTTATGGTCAGTAAAAAAATAAGTTCAGTTTACATAATGGTTAATTTTTTTTTTTTTTTTTTCCAGCGCTAAAATTTTTCATTCAATTAATTATTTTATTACGATTAGTTTATATTGATAACAATCGTTGAAATTAATAAGTTGAACCGACAGGATATGAACTTTCAACGATAAAAGTAAAAGTTCAACGCTCTAGTGGTCAGGCCACTTACAGCACAAGCAGAATTTATCTCCAGAATTAATTTAAAATTATCTTTACTTTACTTTAATTTTCTAAGAAAATTTTTCAGCCACGAAAACCGGATTTTATTAAATTTAATATATTTACTTGTCAATTTTTCTTGTATTGAAGTATTAATAAAGTAATCAAACTACTTCATCATAGGCTAGGTAAGAAACAAGGTTACCAGCCAGCT
The DNA here is from genome assembly GCA_038277355.1 of Encarsia formosa. Classification (NCBI taxonomy): domain Eukaryota; kingdom Metazoa; phylum Arthropoda; class Insecta; order Hymenoptera; family Aphelinidae; genus Encarsia; species Encarsia formosa. The sequence goes on along the minus strand of CM076188.1, from coordinate 2,605,967 downwards.
CTGCGAAATGCTAAAACTTTAATAACGCAGTGAAAAAAGGCGGCTGATCCCAAGCTGCAAACGTACCTTTTTAGCGGTCCCAAAATGGCCCTCGAGATACCAAAAAATTCCCCCGCGTCCAACTCCGTTGACCTTGTTTTCCAACTCAAATACTCTCTCTCGTACAGAAATTTTCACTTTCCAGGCAACTTAGTCAAAGTAAAATAGCCAAGACTAAAAAGAGAAAAACAGCAGAGTTGTCACGACAAAACTGTCCAGAACAAAGTAGTCACGTCTCCGATTCCCCATCCATCCATCCATCCGCTCATCGGGCGCAGTCTCCCGAAATACGGTAAAATCCAATCCTGCTGGTAGCAGATCGCCAAGCCGTCAGTCGCAATTATCCCGAACAATATAATTAACCCGGTTGGTAGCAGCACGGTCAGCTGTTGGGGAGGGGAAGGGGATTTGGCAGACTCTGGAAATGATTCAATGCCATCATTGAGCAAAAACTACTCCGCCTCCTTGCGCGCCGCGGCGGCCGACGGAAGTTGCGGCCGAAATTACCTGCCTATAAATAAACACTCGGAGGAGAAATATTCGATGGAAACGAGGTGACACCTGTGACGCCCGAAATTAACCCCCCACGTGTCTCGGTCAATCTAGCCAGCTATCACCTATAATCTATCCGCGATTCGCACCTGCGTGTTTTTATAACCTTATTTTTGGATTTGCTTGCTTGCTGGCTGGCTTCATTTTGATCAAAATCGTTCGCTGGGTATTTATTATGAGAAAAAAACGCGGTGGTTTTGATTTACGACGGGCTTTATTTTTGTCCCAGGGTGGAGGAACAAGTTGGGAACTGCAAGCGTAACGGCGCGGGAATGTTTGATCGATAATTTGACGACCTTTGGAGGGTGATTGAACCGAGTTACCAGGATATACTATTATTATTTTTTCGTTCTTTTTCTTTTGCGGCTTTGCGGGTTAGATGTGGCTGGATTTATTTTGAGGATCATTTGGGATTCATTATGGGTTAAAGGATCTGTAAGTTCAAAAGTAAGCTTCTTTTTAGTTTATAAATGAGGTTTTGTTTGGTTCTTTTAGAAAAAACTAAACCATAGTGATTGTTGAATAAATAGGGATAAAATTAATTTATTTGTAGACATGGTATTGTTTTTGCTAAGTTTCAATAAAGTTAATTCAACTCTAAACAAAAATAAAAAAAAATTACTTTTTACATTTATTATAGAAAATGAATAGATATCTGATTTTTTTTTTTTTTTTTTAGACAGACAGATAATCGGACTTGTGCTCTAACGACTACGGCTATGCATTGACACCTTAACTAAATAAATTTTGTAATCTTAATTGATGAACAGAGCAGCATACAATACAGTAGTTTCACTGCAAGCTCATTCTTAAATTATTTTGACGCCTGTAACGAGAAAATTACTCAATCTTTGATTTATTTGTAACAAAGATTTTTTTTCATCATATAAATTCTAGGCATATAACACCTTTATATTTTAAAATATACTCTATGATATAATCTTTGATTTTTTGAGACACCTGATTGTGACCTCATTATAAGACAAAAGTATTTTTTTATGGTTTTTTCTTTCACTTTTTATAAATAATTTTTCTAAAAACGAGTCTCTAGTTTTAGACTCCATCAGATCAACCCTGACTGGCTCATTTTTTGGTTGAGATAAACTTTTCTTGCTATTTAAACCTGAATTATATCTTTCCTCAATTCCAGACATTTCATTCAGAAAAAAAAAAACGGCAAAACGTTGTACGGTTTAAGTTTCCCGGTAAAGGAAATAATGACCGAAGACATTTACATTCAGTGAGCTTCCAAATAAGTATGCTAAATTTGTACTGGCAACAGTTTTATCTGAACAAGTTCAACTAATTTAGCACCGCACAGACGCACTTAAAACCCACTTGAAGTTTTATATTTACATATAAAACATCAAGAATAACTTTGCGCAATTTTTAAACCGACTGTTTTTATCAAGGTTGCCAACCCGATTTACCCTCTTGAATTGAAAAATTAAGAAAAGTAGATGGGAAACATAAAAAAGTTACAATTTATATTATAATTACTCATTTACAAGATTTAATTTTGAGAGTTCAAAAAAATTGTTCGTCACTATTTTAACTCAAAAATTTATGCTATCAAGTAATTTAGACTAAAAAAACATCATTCTTTAATAATTTCATATTTTTTGGCATTTACTTGGTAAAAATCCATGGTCCATTAATTAATCAATAAAACAAATGTTTTCGAATTTACAAATTTTTTTTATTAACAATAGTTAATAGAAAAGCCTGTTTCAACATACAATATCATCTTCAGATGAGTATATACAATACGTATTCTTTACAATAATTATTCTTCAATATCTTCAATATTAATATTTAAATTTTTTTCAAATCGAGCCTTTAAAACGGCTCGCCAACCCTGCTTTTTATCAAACTTAAAAAAAAAAGTTGTGCGCGCACGTATCCACACCGCTGATTACCCAAAACGAGAAATTTTTTCGCTCGCTTTCTTCCCCCAGCGGTAAAATATCAAAAAATCGGAAAACCGTCTGGAGACATACGTGCGGTTGAAGGAAGAAAATAAAGAGGGGGAAAGGGAAAGAGAAGAAAAAAAAAAAACCGAGAAGCCGGGTTTCTTTCTCCACTGAGCCGAGCCGGTGTATTTCGCGAGGTTGACCGCGAATTACACGCTTGTCGGATGCAGCGCCCGCCGGGCGTCGGCGGTTCTTAACTCCTTGCCGGCGCTGTATCAACGTTTTACGATTACCCGCGACTACTTTTTTACTTACTCCTGGCAGGCTCGATGCCAGAGATTATTTTTGTCCCACGAGGGCCTAATTAATTACTATCGCGTACCCGAATTATTTTAATTTGGGTAAATCGACTGAGATCGCGAGCGTGTTTACTCTCGGCGTTTGGTGGATTGAGATTTTTGAATGTTTATTAGTCGCTTGTAATTTTTTAACACGCCGTCAAGTTTTGAACCTTATAAGTAAATAAACAATAAATTTTTGTTTTCAATTTTTCTGTTTTTTAAATTATATACTATAGATATTAATAATACTCAATTCATCACATCGATCGTCCCAGCGAAGAAAAACCTTAGCCCAAAATCTACCACGAATAAAGTTACGACGGACTTACTTTTGTTGACTAAAATGCCTCTAAAAAGCTTTATTTATCATTTCAAATTACAAATCAAAATGTTAAAATGACTCTTGCTACCGATGCTTTATATATTAAATTAAAAAAAATTTTCAACACACTAGCTACGAATAAAATGACTTCAGCTTATTAAAATCTTAAGCTCTTTTTATTTGCAGCTGGTGTGTCAAAAAAATTTTTTCGTCCTCTTGTATCAATGGACTGATAGCAAAGCTCGTTTTCTTCCAATCTACAAAAGTTAAAATCATGAATGAAGTGATTTAATGACATTTTGTTCACTGAAAGTCGCCTAGATGTAACTTTATCCGTAGCAGATTTTGAACTAAGGTTTTTCTTCGCTGGGACCATCGATATATCTTTTGAAATTGAGTTCAGTTCGATATTTTTGGTTATAGCGTAAAAAAAATTGGAAGAAAGATTCAAAAAATTATTGCAAAAAAATATTCAACATTTCAACTTCAACACAATTCAAATTTTGAACTTGATGTTCTCGACCAATCACATCAATTATAAATCAAGGACATTCGATCATCGTTGATCACCATATAAACAGGGATAAAAGCCTCGAATTTGTAATCATCGTCGAAGGTTCGAAGCTCATAATTATTCAAGAACTTTTGGTCCGAGCAAACAAAGTCTCGTGTTTGGGGTACGTGCTGAAAGTTTTAGTAAAAATTGAGACGTCGGACCACCACCGTAAACAATTTATTAGTTCCTCGAGGCTTGAATTTTTGTAACCCCAAGCGGAATGATTTAATACCCAAAGTGAAAAAGTTTAGAAAGTGAATAATGAAAAAAAAAGTCTCGCGCGAATTAAGACCCTCTTAAAGATAAAAACAAAGAATAAGAAGAAGAAGAAGAAAGCAGCATCTCTCCCTCTCTCCCCCGGTTTTCATTCATATCTCAATTTTTAAAATTAGGCAGGATTACACTTCCATCTCCCAGCAGACTGCTTTACTCATTACAAAACAGCGCCAGAAAGCTACAGAAGAGAAAAAAAAAGAAAGAAAGAGGGAAAAGAAGAAAGAAGGTATATAATCTCCGTAAGCTGCGCTGCTGCTGCATACTTTTTTGTATTAAAACCTTAAATGCAGACGCGCCCGGCCGGCCGACGGAGAAGGATAAAGGTGCGCGGGAGCGAAGAAAAACTTTTCTCTCTCTGTCTCTCTCGAAAGAAGATAAAAAAGATAGTCGGAAGCAGGGAAAAACTTTTTAGGCCGGACAAGATTGTCGCGAACAAAGCAACTTGTTGGCTCCAGCTGCGCACCGGAGCGATAAACGCCGGTGCATCTCGATATTAAAGAACTACTGCTGTACTATATCATACACGCGGCTCTTTTTTTAAATCGGGAATGGATAAATTGAAGAGGGGTGGGGTGGCGATTAGTCAGACGCATCAATTCGCTCGGGTTCTTTCGGGCTGACACTCGCACGCGCGCGGTCCTGGCCGTGATTAATAACTCTATCGTGTGGAGATGATACCACCCGTCATGTGATCAACCGACTGGCGCTAACTGCACTGCGGCAGGGGGAGGGGAGGGAGGGGACCTGCTTGACAATTGATTTTTAAACGCGTGCGGGTGGTTTTCGAATCGGGATGATTTTGACTCTGCATATGGGAGGGTTGAGCCTTTTTGGGATTTTTTTTTTTACTGTTTTAGCGGATCTAATGAGTATGTTTGAAGTGAATACCCTCACTGGCATAGTGTGAAGTATATTTATTTATCAATAAGTTTATAAACATGATTTTAAACTTAGTTTCTGTGCGAACGGAATTTATAAATTATAGCTGCTAAGACCCGTGGCTATGTGGTTTAGGTATCGTTATGGTGAGCAAAAGATGGTAGTTCGAGACTGCTTATAAGACGATTTTTTTCGGATCACAATTATTAAATAATTTACGATCAATCACTATATACAATGTATAAAAAAAAAAAAAAATTCTCTGATTTACGTTAACTTTTTTTTACTATTAATTTTTTTTTTTCCAGTAGCCCTTGAAAAGCATTGATGAATGCGATGTTAACTCTGTGACAATTACTGCAAAATTGCCAAAATTGGATCTTTAGATTCTCAAAAAACCCAGTTTTAATGTGATTTTTGGGCACTCAAAAAAAAAAATGATCAAATTCATTTCGATAGAAGGTGGTCTCGGCAATACCGATTTTTAGGTCATTAGATATTCAAATTTCAGGAATTTTTAACATTGCTGAGAAAAAATAAGGTTGCAAGAAATGCTTGAAAAGCGATTTTTTATTTTTAACTGAGAAAGGGTTTGATCACAACTTTGTCCGCAGCGAAGAAAAACCTTAGCAGAAAATCAGCAGATTTGAAATGACCAATAAGAGGCTGACATGAAAAATTCAGGAAACTTTATACATCATTACCCAATAAATGAGATTTTTTTTTTTTTTCGATTTTTTTATTCATTTCAGTCTCTCATTGGTCATTTCAAATCTGCTGATTTTCGGCTATGGTTTTTCTTCGCTGGGACCGTCGAATTGTGATGCTCTCGATAAGCTAACTTTACCAAAAATGCAAAAACTTTGCCTGAAGAAAATCGAATCCATCATTTACCAGTACTTACGAATAATAAACTTTAACCACCCACTACATTATCTCGCAGTAAAATCCTCCGAAGCATCAAGCCACCAACAACCGAAGCCACCCTTCAGAGAACTCGAGTGCTCGCCTTTTCCCGCCATAACCCATAAACTCCAGGCCTCCTCCCCCCCTCCCAAAAAAAATTATTTTTCAATGCCTCCTGAAAAAAAGGTCCTCCACATTGATAATAATAATAATCCGGCGTCGCATAAAGGCCCTCGAGTTTATCCCGTACAATGGCCCAGCATCGTAACACCTCCCACGCTTCTGCAGCACGTGTTGGCAGATTATTTGCCCGCCCGAGGATAAATTACTGTCTGGTGCAGCCGCGGTGGTGTGTTGTCCCGCGGCCAATTGCTCCCGCACTGCCTTTGTACCATTTATAACGTCCGGACAGTCCGAGTGATCTTCACCTCCCCCAGCCATTTAGTGCACGTTCCTTGATACCCGCGCTATCTTTTTTTCTCTCTCGCTCGCTGGGCCGTCCACTTCATCATCCAGTTTTGGTTCCATTGTGCACCGGCGGATTTCGAAATTCCGTCGTTATTACGCTGCGGGGAAATGGAGATTTAATACTGGAGATTGATCGTCCTGAACGACGATGCTTATTGGTTCGGGTTGCAGTGCTTCCCGTTTTGTAACTGCAGCTTACAACTCTTGTAACTTTTTTCATTTTTTAATAGCTTGTGGGTTCGTCCACTTCAAATATTATTCATTTGATAACAGCTCAATTGCTACGCAATACTGACAGTAATACATCAGATTTAGAACGAAGTAAAAAATAAATTTAGTAGAAAGAGTTTCATTGTAAAAAGACATTAACAGAAGATACGTAACGCACCACAAATGATGAAGAAACTTAATCCCGTTCTTGATCATTACTTTGAATTAGGCATGAAAGGGTTGAAAAATAAAAGATCACGCTCGGCCCTAAACGGCCTACATCCCCGAGTCAAATTCGAGCCTTTTCAGGTGCCTACTTGCTCGAAATTAGTCTGAACTTTACGATTCAACCAGAAACTAGTTTGAAGAAGCCAACTCCGCCCTAGCTTCCCTTCAAGGAAACCGAGCCTTTATCAAACTTTCGAATTTCATTTACAGCTCAGTACGAACAAATATAATCCCGCTCGAGTGCACTTACCTTTTTTTATTTTCCCTCCATAAAAGTAAGAAAGAACGTGTGAAAAACATCCCCCCCCCCCCCGAATACGTAATGTAATTTCGTCGGGGGTAGTTTTCTAATCCCGAAGAATCGACTCCCGACACTTATTCTTTTTCATCGGCACTCTGGTGCGGGACAAAAGACGCCCGTGTGTGGAAGCGTTAGGGTCGGTCGCTAATTAATTGCCCCGTAAATTAGCCCGGAGCACAATGGCCTCCTCCTCGACGCCAGCACCTCCCGGGGTACGGGCTTCTTTAAATATGAGAATTTCGGGCTGGGGGTGATCTATGCGGTATTTAAAGCCCGCGGAACATCCTAGTATAGAGAAACTCTTGCGGGATTAATGCCGGGGGTAGCGGACAGTTATGGAATTTTTAAACACAATAGCGGGGGTGGATGCCAGGGAATTAAACCGTAAATCCAGCCCCGCCGCAGCAAGGGTAAACTTTATGATAATGATTTCCCGAGGTAAGTCGTAATACCCAGGGACGATATCGACTGCTAGCCAGGGAGCAACAAAGAAGAGGATTTTCTCGCATTGTTGGGCTCAACTTACGTACAACAATGCACCGACGACACACTTTTCCGACGGGAGTCGGAGCAGCTCTTCTGTGGATGACTTTTTTTTCCAGGGCATTGTTTTTGGGGGCTTGATAGTAGTGCCGAGCCCGGAACTTTTCAGGGTAGTTTTATCAAAAATCTAGTTTCTTTAGCTTGGCTGGGCTCTTTGAGCGACCCGACGCTCGGCTAATTGTGAACCCAGGACTCTTTGCTTTGATGTCGGGGATTTTTTTTTATAGGGTGTGGACGAGATTAATCGAGTGGCTGGGTTTAATCAGGATTAACGAGTTCTTTATACTGAATTTTTCAGGGAGGAAAAACCTTGTTTATGACGTGTTGGAGAGCTAGCTTTTTATAAATTTTTTGCTCAGGCTCGGACTTTACAGAACATTTATTTCCGCGTTTGTAATTAATGATCTTTTCTGTTCTCGATTTCCAGATACAAGCTCTTTTTTTACTCGCGAGAAGAATTAGTTGGAGAGGATAAATTACTGGGGAGAAAAAATTAGAAGCTCGACCGCTAGAATTGATTCATTGCTTGTAACATTCCTTTGCGGTGTCCCTACAATGGTCATAATCGTAATTGCTTAAGACTTGAATGATAGTGAGAATCTGATGGCTTATTCATTTCTTCTGAAAAAATTCATCAAATCTACTCTCAGACCCTTCAGTAATATTTTCGGTAAGGACTCAAGATTTATATTTTGTTAAATAAAATTGAAAGTTGGTCAAATGTTACTCTGACATTCACCAAATTTCGAGCCTTGTCTCAAAGTTTGCATAATTTTTCATGAAAGTAAATTAGTTTTATATTTTTGTAGAGTAAAATTTTTAATTTAGGTCCTTCTGAGGGTTTGCATTTATAATTCTAAATTTTGAAGCATTGTAAGGGATTGGAAAGTATCAAGTTTTCATACTTGAGGACTTGTAAAAAATCCCTACCAATCAAATAAAAAATTATCCATACTACTAGACAGACACAAATCAATAATATCGCATGAAAAAAAAAAAAAAAAACAAAAAAAACACAAATCTCAGGAAATATTATTTTCAATCGACTTATGAAACAAGTAAAAAAAAAAGCTCCCGAGTCCGAGATTCAAAGATTGCACGGCTTTTGACTTCAGCCGTCGCGTGTTCCAAGATCGTGCCTACCTTAATAAAAAAAGAAGAAAAAAGGGAGGGGTGGTATAAGAGGGGCAAGAGGGGGGATTGAAAAATCTCAGTAAGCAGAATATCGCGGAGTCATCGTCGGCTGAAACCAGGGACGGATCGATCGACCTCGACGTAACGAGATAACGCACGCCACGCGCTCGTAATCGAATTGTACGTTGTGCGTGCGTCCCTCGACATCGATTCGTTCAGACGTTTGAGCTTTTAATTTTTTGACACTCGCCTCACACCCCGATACGAGATAAATTCATCGAAGAAAAGGGTTCGATGAATTTTTTTTTAATAAATATACTGGCGACGAGTTATTTAGTGGGTGGGATATTTATTGGGTCGTAAATAACGACCGAACGAGGGAGTTTAAAAATTGAAAATAATGCGCGGGCGGTTGATGGACGGGACACCGGCAAGTTTTCGGTGAAGTGTCAAACTTGTAGTTTGAAACTATGAAGCCCGGGCCCGTAAGTGTATTGGGAGTGGAACGTTGGATTGAATAAAAATGATGAATTTTTCGTCTTTTGTTGTTAAGACGTGCGGTGGTTTTGAACAATGCGCCTAAAGTTTTTTGAACAAAAATTGAAAACATGAGAAAATTAAAGTGAGGTTTTCGGGATTGTAAAATGCATAAAATATTTTTTTTAGTAAATAAAATTGTTTGCTAATGAACGCTTTTTGGTTTTGTTGATTACTCAAAATGATTTATTAATGAGAATGTAAAATTTCAGTACCCAATGAATTATCAACAAAATCAAATATTGAGCTTGCAAGTTTGGATAAATTTTTCCAGTCCTAGGTTTAAAATAAGAAACCTATATAATTTAATGTGAAAATTCATTCTTTACTAATTGTTTTTTCACTGATTCAAATTTAAAGCTAGGACTCTTCAGATGTGAATTATCGAGATTTCACTGTGTTTATTACATTTATAAAGTTATGTTAGATAATTTGTTCAGAAAATTTGCAACTAAAATTCATTTTTTGTTGATATGTATATACTTTAGAAAAAATGATCATTCAAAAGGCATATTAGACGATAACTTGATGTTATGATTTATGCCTAACGCACCCAAGTCTCGCGTTCAAATCCCGGCTGCCAAATAATATAACAAAAAAAAAAAAAAAAAAATTATCAAAAACATTAAACGAATCATAATTTAATAAAAATTCTAAGACACCAATTTTTTTAATTCCCAAAACAATTTTTTATTTGTTTTAATGAAATTTTAAGTCAGCACAAACTCCCTAAATCAAAATCCGTCAGCAGAAAGAAAATGTATATTCAGTAGTAGGTTGAAGAATCACAGGTTTAAAATCTAGGATTTCCACACCGCGGGTGCTGCGGGGGGGATCAAGCACATTCTTATCTCTAAAACAATGTGCATTTCCTAGCGGAACATCTTACGACAGATCTCATCCGGCACGGACGGCCTAAGATCAAGTCTCATCGCGAGCGAGAAGGTAAACGCGATAAACTACGTGCGCGCGCCCCGAGATCAACGTCCTCGGGATTCAGTCGTCTTACCAGCCCCCGAAAGAATGGCCTTGTCTCAGACAAAAGAGCCTCCTCCTCCTCCTTCCTCCCCAGAGCTACAAATGTATTCTCCTTCCTCGGGACTATTTTCCATAATGCACCCTTTTCGGTTTACCCCGAACTTCTAAAATATGTCAAGGATGTTTCAATTTTCCGGACTCGGAGGGGGGACTTTAATAAATTAAACCTTGCGAAACGTGTTTTTAATATTTATTACGCGGCTAGATGAATTCGAGCGTTTAGAGGTAGCTGAAGCGCTTGCTAAAATTAGTCCCGAGTTCGTCTCATTGCTGCCGCGATTTATTTAATTCCTCGCGCGCGGCCTAATGAATTCGCGTTTAGCCTACCCGGGATACACTGTACGTACATCTGCGTGAAAAATGCTTGATATAATTTTTGGACGCAGCTTTTAATTGAGGATCGTTGATTTAAGGCCGGCTTGTAAATAACCCCCTGATAAACCGAGCCTGGCCAACTGAATTTGCGATGAAATAATAATGAATTACAAATACTGGTTTAATTAAACCCCATTAATGTAATGACCTCAACCGGGCCCGGGGGCAGGGTGGGTCGTATAAATTAATCGCTACCCCACCCCGAATTTAATTATATTCGGAATGTGTCACACTCGTCACTGGATATTTTCTCGTAACTTGGGTACACCAAAAATGTGGAAATTTATTAAGTTTTTAATGCCTTTTTTTAATCGGATTTGAGTGATTATTGATTTCATATACTTTGAAACATTTATTTGAAGCTTGATTATTTTATTGAATCTTGTTCATGAAATCGTGATGATAAAATAATTTTTTCAGACGATTAAAATATTTAGAAGTTGAGATCAAAAGTAGGAAATAAATTTACAAGATCGTATGAAATACTAATGCGAAATTCTGAAAAAATGTCTGTATTAAATAATATACTTAGCCCACTTTATAATATATTTTTATAAAAATTTGCAAATATAGTTTTAATGTTTCAAATTATATGAAACGTCAAAACATTTATTTTCTTTAACGTTTTGCAAGAAATTTGAATTGAAATTTCAATAATTATTAAATTTTTGAGATGAACGAAAATTTCTAGTCAAACATTTTTATAGGCTTAGATTTGTAACAACTCGCACAACATAAGTAAACACAGTAGAGTCGTGATAAGTCTTTACGCTTATTATCCGAAAGTCTTGAGTTCAATTCCCAATTTTGGAAAATTAGTTACTTATTCATAATAATAAAAAATGAAACGAAAAAAAAAAAAAAAGTTGATTTCCTAGTATAATGAATTTTTTTGTAAATAAAAGATAAATTCTTCAATTACTAGTATTTTCAGTCATTAATTGAAAATTCAAAACTGTCAGTTAAGTGTAATAAAGTTATAAAAATATAAGCAGCGGACAGAGTAAATGTTAGAACCGCGTTTTGGTTTCGCCGCACGTCGCTCAAAAGTTATAGGTTCGACTCATAGCTGTGCAAAATATTTACTTAATTAAATAAAAAAAATTTAGATCCTATAGACGAGTTGTAATTTTTTGAATAAATAATCCAATAATATATATTAAACAATTTGAAACCAACTATTTTTTTTTTGTAATTTTTAAAATTACAGTATTTCACTATGTTAGTTTTCTTAAATATTTAGTAAATATTGTTGATTAATAAAGTATATTTAATAGAATGAATTGATCCGCCGTACTCGACGTCGTAGTCTTGACGTAATTTCTTCAAGCTCAAAGTTGTAGGTTCTATCCCCGACTTTATAAAAAAATGTGAAGAAAACAAAAAAATATTGTTTCTACTCATTTAAGTAAATATATTAAACAATTTTAATTTTCTGTGTGCAAGCAAAATTAAAGCAAAATCAAAGTGTTTGCAAAATTAAAACTAGTACAAAAAAGCCAATTGCTACCTGAAAAAACCAAGTTATTTTAAAAAATTCATTCCCTCGTATATTCCCTCTCCACCAGAAAAAAAAAAAAAAGTATCCACGCCAATCAATTATTTATTTTTGCGCCGAATATTTAGACAGGCCGATAAATTATAAAATCTTCCCCGACAGCCGTCAATTTTCCCCGCGTTGAGATAACGGCTGGCGGGGTAAAAAAGTCAAGAAAAAAAAAAAAAAAAAAAAAAAAAAAATTCCGGAGGAGGCAGCCGCGTGATTTGCATTGGAGTCACACCGAGCCGCTTAATCATTCCGGCGTGTGACTAGCAAACTCGCCACTTTTTAGCAGCTCCGACCCTAAGCCAGACGACCCGGGGAGCTGCACCGGCTGCGACGAATTTTTTCTTTTAAATTCAAGTGTAGCCCGCCGGTTTCATGCGGGGGGCAATCGTGCGGTTAATTAATTAATTTTTCAGTCATGTTTATTACGTGACTTGGGCGTTACGACCTCCCAGATGTGGGATGATTGCGCGGGTTTTACATTTATTTTTACACGCTGTATGTGATTTTCATTCGCGTTAAAGTCCCTGAATTTTAATGGAAAAATAAAACGAGTTTTTAGCTTGGATTTGAAATTTTTACACTTTTGAAATATTATTTTTTTTCTAAAAAATAGAGAAAAATAAAAAAATAAATAATTTTCAAATCTTATTTCAGTTATTTGTTTTTTTTTTAAGTTATAGTTGTTTATTTAGTCAGAGCTGAGAATTGAACCAGAGCCTTTCTAGGCGACGGGCAGAAACCGTAGCATGACTTCAACGTCTGCTCTGAGATTGATAATAAATCTTACACTACGTAAATCACTAGATTCAATGTTTTTACTAATTTTAGTATCTCGTTTATAAATTAAAAATAAAATAAATTTTAATAGTAGCCACAGAATAGTATCATTCGCAGATTTTTTAGTTTGGAAATTTGATCATGAAAAAAGAGAAAAAAATTCTTTTAGTTAGTTACAAAATTAAAAACACATATTTTTGAAGTTACGAAAAGGTCTTCAAAACTATAAGTCTGTTTAAAACTCTTAAAAATTTTTTTTAAACCTAGAAAAACTCTCAAACCATCTCTGTAAAATCGTATTTTTTTCTTAAATAAAAATTTTGATAATTTACTAAAAATTGAAAATTAAAAACCCGCGGAAGGGCTTAATTTATTTTAAATTTTCGGCAAACCGCTTTGCAATTAGTAAAAAGCACACATGAAAAAACCCGAATTTCGAAAACGGATTAAAATTCGAGCGTTAATAACCCCTTTCCGTTATCAATACAATCAATCGTCCCAAAAAATGGAGCGGAAGGGTAGTAGTAGACACTTACACCTCGTAAAATCCAATTTAAAACTGGAATTGATAAAGCCCAGGCCGCTGTGGTTTATAATCCCGGGTACAACAAAAACAGTAGCGGCGTCGGGGTAGGGGTAAGGGTAGTATAAGTACGATCGATACTCGAGGGTAGCTGCAGGCGGTCTTGATTCTCCCGAGATGCTAATTAGCTCGGGCTTTATTTCGGCGTCAGGCGGCCGTTATAACTCTATCGAATCGTGAGGGAAACGTCGTTACCGCGCGATCATTACCGATTCACGTCGGGCTGCTCCCCCAGACTACCCCACGAGGAGTAAAAAAGATCGAGATAAATCAGAGACGACGAGAAGTGTCGAGACCACGCCACCCGGGGAGGACACTCCAAATGTTCTGATAAATTTTACGTCGAGTGGGCAAGAAAATTCCCTCTTTTTTTCTTCCCCTTCTTCTTCTTCTTCTTCTTCTTCTTCTTTTTGTTGCTGAGGTGGATTGATATTAACGCTTGGTCGTAAAAAGTTGCGGTTTACGAGGCGGATTTATAAATTTTATTATCTGCGCCATCGGGAATAATCGACTTCTGATTGTTTAGTGAGTTTTTGAAAATTAATCCAATCAGCAGGGTTTAAAAAAATTTTCAGTATAATACTTACATCCGAAACTTGAAGAAAATGTTACGATTGAATTTGGGTGCTTTTGGTAGTTAATAAATTTAAAAAATTACTTTAAAATAGTGAAATTTAATTGTACTTGCAAAAATTTAATTTAAGTTTTTCATAAAAAATATAGATACACTTTTTACGTTTTGTAGCTGTTTGTTGAAAAAATTATGAAGTCAATAATTTACAAATAACTTTATAAGATGAAGATTACAGAAAATTCGGTAATATTTTGTCGCATAAAGAAGATTTAGGTAAGTCCTAAACATTTTTTTTTCGAAAAATCAGTTTGTATAAGAAAAAGTATGGGAATATATTCAAAACACATTTAGTATTCCAAATATTTTTGATAAAACATTTAATTCACTATTTTTTTTTAATTAAAAAATTGATGCTTTTAAATCCACATAAATTAATCGACTTTACTAACTGATAAGAACTTTAAAGTAAATTTAACTTGAGTAAAAACGATTCCTTACTAAAAAACTTTGTGGTTAACACAAGACTTTATTAAAAAGATTATTTGTCTACTGTCTTTTTTAATACATACTCATTACGCGTCATTAAAAAATTAAAAAATTTAAAAATTCCGAGGTCCTATATGGTCAAAAGTCAAAAAGTCGGCCACGTTTGTAAAGTCATGTCCTGTAATTCCGCACGGAAAAAGGGTACTTAAAAATGATATATCATTACAAAAATTTGACAGCATCTATTTTTCAATGGGATCAGAAAGCTATCAAATTTTTGTAATGATATCTCATTTCTAAGTACCTTTTTTCCGTGCGGAATTACAGGACATGACTTTACAAACGTGACCGACTTTTTGACATTTGACCGTATACACTCCAGAGTCACCAAAAAATAAATCATACGAGACACTTGTAAACAAACTTAAAACAATGCATTTTTTACAAAATCTTACAGTCTTATAAAATAAAAAAATTCTCAAGAAAAGTAACTGACGGTTCCATCGCAGCATCCCGGGCCCAACCCACGAAAATAACCCCTCCCTGGCAACAGAAAACTCGCGCGCTCGGTAGAATCAGAAAAACATCGATGTCTCTAATGCCAGGTTATTACTCCGAGGCCGGGTGGGCGCGGGTGCATTATGCAAGAGCGGAACCGCGAGTCTGCAGCAGCGATTAGAAAGTAGATTTGCCCGCTCGCTCCAGCGCCCACTGAGACTCGGACCGAGTGGGTGGACTAGTCCCGGGCGCTTTTAGTTCCCACTAAGACTCCCGCGAACCAACCCCGGAATTTTTAATCAACAATTTTCGTTTACTTTTTTTTTTTTCTTTTAAAGGGCGCGCCCTTTCAAGAGGGAATGGGAAATCAGTCCGGGGACAAAAATTTAAGCCGGGGAGGAGCAGACTTTTTATTAAATGGTCGTTTGCGGTGATAATTTTTATTCTTCTTTTTGGGGGGGTTTGTTTTGGTGGTGGGCTTGGCGGGGTGGACTTTTTAAAACTCGGTGGAAAAAAAAAATTTTTTTCATGCGAAATCGTATACGTTAAATCATACGCTCGCTTTTCTTTCGAGTGATAAACCGACCAAACTTTTTTAACAACTGCAGGCTCGTCCGAACACATTTTTACCTTCTGTCCCGAGCAGAGATTCGAAACTCAACTTTGGACATTACTTTCAGCTGCATTGAATCGTTTGCTGTGGTATTACTAATTTATGATTTTTCTTTGTATCGTTGCATTTACAAGTGAAGTCTGATTCTAAAGCTATTATTTTGAGTTTAAAAAAGTTTTAGTAATAGGGTAGATAACTTTTTGGAATTTATAATATTTTTTTGCTCATTTAGTTAAAATATCGAATAATAATCAACACGTCAGTCCTAATTTTTTCTTTTAAAAAAAAAAACTAAAGGAACTACTAGTGTTTAAATTTTAAAAAATTTCAATTTATATAGATATGCTTCTAATGGGATTTCGGGCCAATGACGTCATCAGCCCGTAGTTTCAAAAACTTTTCTTAATTTTTTTCTTGCTCAATTTTGATTTAAAAATTCTAAAAAAAAATGTTAAAACTCATTAAAAATCAAGTAGTTTTAAAAAAATATTTGCCAACCCTATTCGATCAAAAATAAAAAAAGTCCACCATTAATTACCAAAACTCCATACCACATCGAAAACAGAATCCTTGTCGTAAACCAAACTTATGCACACAATACGATGACAATGCTCCGGCGAAACTTTTCGCATCTTCAGATGAATAGCACTTTTGGTTCCCTTTGATACCCGCAAGAAAGAAAATTACAATTTTTTCTTCCTTGGATATACGGGTCAACGACGCTTTTTTTTCGGTCAAGTCGCTTCTTTGTTCCCCTCGGCCCCCTTCGAAGAGAGCTTGATCTCGTTACTCAAGATTTACGAACCGGGTGGCGGTATGTCGGTGCACCTAAACCAATCAGGCTCCACCGCAATCTCAGCTCACCTCCCGAAACTTGATTAAAAGAAATAAGGATAATCTATTACCCACTTTTCTTCCTCGAAAATAAAATTGTCGTCGTAAAAAAGGACTTTCCAGACAATTAATTAACAATCGTCGGGCGATCACTCCACCGTGCATAATGGCAGTAAACCTCCTCCTCCTCCTCTTTTCTTTTTCCCGAGCGCGTCTGGGGAGAAAACTCGGAGAGAAAAAAAAAGGGGTCCATTAACGAGTGCCGTTTTCATGCAGCGGCTCTTTGACATCTCTCTCATTTTCCCAGACGGACACAATGGATCGTTCGATACTTGCACTACCGCGAAAAAAGAGATTGTAATGAGGGAAGCTGCTGCTACCGGGGATAAATAAAAGTCGAGACGACGCACAATGGACACCCAGCTCGGATCTATTAGCCGGAGATTTTTTTTTCCCACCCCCGCCGACGACCCTTGACCCACTAAGCCGTGTGGTTGATAATTTATGGAATTAATTTGTTACCCGGGAGGGTGATCTGACTAATTGGGGGTGTGAAAAATCATCCCTGGACTTGCTGGCTTGCTTTGATTGGTTGCGGGGCTCGAGATTTCAAAAGGGCTCTTTTACACCGCGAAAGTGTTTCAAACAGGATCAATTTTTAATTGGGTTTCCGGATAGTTTTGAGTACATTATATGAAGATAAGAAATAATAAATAATTATTGGTTTTACTTTTGAAAATCAATTGAGGCTCGAATTACTTTTACCAAGATCTTAATAATCTTTGGTTCAGTAACCTTTGTAACAAAGTTTAAGCAACAAAAGTAAATTATTCTGAACTTCATCTGTGGCTAAGTTTGTAGTACCATTTGAGAAGATACTTTAAAATAGTTGTTAACTTAGCTTCAAAATTTTTCTTTGAAAACATCTGCTCATCAGCTAAATATTTTACAATGCGAACTGTAATATTATCGAAGTGTACAGACGTCAATCGAATTCGATGACGCAAGATCTTATAAAACATGAAAACTGCTCGGTGCTAAAAGTTTTAAAAAGGGTCCAAATTGTGGCTGTAAAGTTCATTGACCAACAACGCCGGAGTTTAAAATTTAAAAAGCTTGCTCTTTAGCTTCACCTCTTTGATTCCGCTTTGTTTCCCTCAGATCTGACGGTTTTAAAAATGAAAGGAATGGTTTTAACCGATCGATGCGGTGTCCAAGACACTGCTATTAAATTATTTCTGCTTGCACTTACACTTCGATTTATTCAAAATTCAAACTCCCAGCTTGCGATTCAAAAATTAAATTATTCACGTTGCCGTTACGGTTGGTCATCGCTACTATATTAAAATTAAATAACTAAAAATCATTTCTAAAGTCAAGAAAAATCTCAAGAAAAATCAAACTCGACACTATAGAATCACTAAAAAATCCGACGAAACACTCAAAATTTGTCAAAACAGTCATGAAAAAACAAAAAAGAATCACTAGTAATTTTGTAGTGCCTCGGAAAAACTAGATTGCACTTCAGAATCACCAAAAGAATCACACATAAAAATCAATATGATCGATCAAGTATCCACTTTATTTTGAGTTAAAATATTCAAAAAACATTATTTGTAGCGATATATTAGTTAAAATTGATTTCGAGACTCTGAACACTAATAATTTGCCAAAAGAATCACTGAAAAATAAAAAAAAATCACTAGTGATTTCGTAGTGCACAGTCCCTCCGAAAAACTTTAATATCAAAATTAGACCGAGAAACAAGATGATTTTGATCTTGCGACACACACACACGCATCCATCCCTGGGTGAAGATATTTCGACGGCCTCGTTTTTACCGCTCAATAGGAAGAAGAATAAAAAAAAAAAAAAAAAATCTCCGCTTATGTGTCGAGGCTGCTGCCTGGAAGGGGTTGAAATATAAGAGGTAAAAAGGCGGCCGAGCTACGTCGCTGCTGAGAATGGGAGTGTTGAGTGGATAAAAGAGGATTGAGGCTGGTTTTTTTTTCTATCTTTTTTTTTTTTTTTTTTTTTTAAACGAAGAGAGAGAAAATTCTTTTGTGTCTCTTTCATAATGGCCGATGATATTTTTCACCGAAATGACGCCGCGGCTTTGAATGGGATTTTTTTTTGTTGATAACGAACACCGTCATTCAATCGATACTAGATTTGTACAAGTATATATATGTATAATTTTGTGTCTTCCGTTGACAGTTTTTATTTTTATTATTTTGACTGGCCTGGAGATCTGATATGACTGCTCTTGTGTTGCAGATTTTGTAACTGGCAAGTTTGCGAGAACGGATATGGCGGCGGCGAGTTTCCCGCCGAACTTCAGCAACGTCGGCGTTATAGATAACTGGTAAGTGCCTCGACAAGTGTCACGGAATTTCCTTCTTTTTTTTTCGCTTGCAAAGGATAAAAAAAGAAACGAGAGGTCTTTTTTATCTTTGCAATTCACTCACGAATTCGAGCTCAACAAACTGTTGCGGCCGTCATTTGCATAAATAAAAAAAAGAACATGTTTCGCGTAGTTTAAATACTTTGGTGAACTAAAGACACCGCGACTTCGAATAAGTTTAAACGAT
The DNA here is from genome assembly GCA_038277355.1 of Encarsia formosa. Taxonomy (NCBI): domain Eukaryota; kingdom Metazoa; phylum Arthropoda; class Insecta; order Hymenoptera; family Aphelinidae; genus Encarsia; species Encarsia formosa. Next base: position 2,586,844 of record CM076188.1, on the reverse strand, counting down.
TCTAGTAAGTCTGACGACTAAACTATAGTGTTTGCAAACACAACTAAACTATGTCAAATAAATAAAAGTCACTTTTTTATGCGTATTATTCTCAGTGATGTAGAGTGACAGTTACTCTGATATTTGTCAGGAGTAATTACTGGAAAACTTTTTTTGTTAAAATGTAAAATTAAATAGTTCTTCATCATTTTTGTTTTTAAACAACTAGATAAATTGAATTTACAAAAATTAAAAATTTTTAATTTCAAATTCTCTCTTGGTTCTTTGAAGAAACGTAAAGTAAGGTTTTGTGACCATGCTCAATTTTTTTTTTAATCAGTCAGGATGTGTTTCCAGGTTTTTTACTTTGCGGTCATATTACATCACTGAGAATTCCTCAAAAGTATGATTTAATAATAATGTGTGGAAAAAAAAAAAAAGTTTCATTCGAGCATTCACTGATGGAATACTTAATGTCACCGGCTTCGCGTTGAATAATGAGTTCTTAAGCAGCTTTGCGCGAGCTCGGAGCTTTTAAAAAATTTTTCGAAACATGTTCTTTTACCACAAAAATTTATAATTTCAAAAAAAAATACCAAATTGTACATTATTTTTATATCATCATATCTCAAAATATTAGTCGTAAACCAACAGTTTAGTTAACATCTCTTGAATAACAGCAATTATTGACTTGATAGTTTTTATTATACATATATATTGTTTATTAATAAACCACCATGTATCTAATTGACACATCGATGCTGTTTGAAAGACAATTATTTTATCAAATCTGTAACTTTGTATTATAATATTATTATATTGCGTGCTGAATTAAATAATCCACAGTTGGCAACACCTTAGATTTATATATATTCTTCATAGTTTAAAACCAATAAATATGTATACATTTAAATGTATATTTAAAGAATCACGTAATCGTTGTGTACCCAGCGTGCCGAGCACCGCTCAATTGACTACTTCTCTTAGTATTATTATTATATAAATAATATAGTTTAAACCAAATATCCATATCGTAGGGTAGGAAAAACTTAGATTAACCATAGCCGCATGATATTAACGAGTATTAAATTTTATATCATATAAAACACATTCACCCCACCTACCGCAAGAGTACAACCCCACTGCATCGTATCATTTGAAAAATTTAAAAAGAACACGATAATTAAAAAAAAATTTTTTAATTAAGAGTGCAATGTTACCAGAGTGCCTAGTATATATTTTGGAATTTCAAGAGTGACTGAGAAAGAGAGATCTTGAAATATTGATTTTGAATTCCCGCCGAAAATTTTGACGTAAAGTTGACGAAGTCACGTGACAAAACTAACCACAAATCCAAAATATAACTCAAGTTTACGAGCACTGGTGATGAAAACCAGTCTCGTGACTACCGGTATTTTGGCGGGAATTCAAAACCCAAAATTCAAGAAATTTTTCATCGCAGTCACTTTGACGCATAAAATCCAATAATTGATGCAAAAATTGGTCAAGCACTATTAATAAAAAGATTTTTAGTTTCGTGTTGGCTATTAATGTCAACACGAGAACTAATTTGATTTGCAAGGCGTAAAACATAGAGTATGTATACATACCCATTACGGTGGCACGTACGCGTACGTGACACGCGGTAATAATGATGTATTATTTCTTGCGCATACAAGGGATTATGAATCGGCGATACACATATATATAAAGTGTATAAGTGGACACGAAATTTGTATATTTCGGAGTTAATGACAGCGTGCTCGAGTGTATGTAATCCGGAAAGTCTCCGACTGAATGGTACATCGTTTGTGTGATTGGGTGATTCTAGAGGGCTTTAAGTTTGAGGCTTTCACGGTAAAGGCAACGTTTATTTAAATTTTTGTTTTTTTTTTATGAATGTAGATGTATGATGGGTTTAAATCAAAACTTAGATTTAGGAGCTTCATTTCTAAAATAAATTCGGTTTTATTGCTTTTTATCATGCAAGCAAGAGTAGAAAATCCTGATTTGGAAATTAATTTGTTTCTTTAGGTAAATAATAATTTTGATATTCATAGGGTATTCGATAAAATAATAATTATCTGATATCCATCGTGATTGACTTATTAAATTAACGCTAACGTTCCTGCCACAAATGATATATCAAATCAATTCATCATGGTACACACCTCAATGAAAATTTCGCTTAATACTCAAACAAACGAGCTACTAATTGACTTATTGAACATTAATTGATTTAGAGCTATAAAAAGCCCCGGATCGGTTTATAAACCAAAGCTGTGTTGTGCGGCATCGATTTCAGAATGATTCAATAAAAATATTATTCATACGAATTTATACATGCAATACTTTTTTTTCGGGAAAACTGCTACGATAACTCTTCGCTTAACGAATACGGCCATTACATCATCAGCTCAATTCCCTAACTTACTGAAAATTTTAACGATGTTAATCTTTAACAACCGCGTCTGCAAGACTTAATTACGGTTAATTTATCCTCATCATTCCGCGTCTGACTCAACATTTCCCCTCGAAAAAAAAGATCCCATCGCATCTTAACCTAAAAAATTCTATCTCACAAACAGTCCTAAAAATCTTTGGCTCCGGAGAGAAAAAAAAATTAGCTGGACTCAGGCCAGCCCCAAGAAAGTAGACTTTTGTTCGCACGACAATGGACAGGGAATTGTACATAACTTTTCGCACGGATCACGGCTGACCGATTGTCACTTTCACCGATAGACAGTAGAGGAGAAATCTTTTTTATTTAGGGTGGGATTGATGGAAAAGTTTTTTCATTTACACGGGGCATTATGCAGACTGTGAAATCCGGTTTTATCGCTCTAGGGTCGCGTTTAACGCCGAAGTTGAAGTCTCTTTATGCCCTAAGCCGACAGTCGGCGCCTCGTAACCCGTACACCGAGCTGCGCGCGGTTATGAATCTCTTTTCTTAATGCACCGAGTCGTTACCCGGCAATTATCTCGCTAATGACACTTTTTTCCTTAATCCTGGGGTGGATCTGAGATTTGATTTTGATTCTTGAGAGTTCAAATTACTGGAAATGGTCAAGACTTTGTTTTCAGAATTCATTCATTTTTTGATAAAACTGTAAGCATCCTCGTGCCAGCTTTGTACACAAATTTACATTGTAAATCTTTCTGGTACGACTGAGCTACAAAAAAAAAAAAAAAAAAAAAAAAAAAAAAAAACGGAATATCAAACAAAAGTAATAAATCTTTTAATAAAAGAACAAAATATACGTATCAGATTCCTTTTTCAGCTCACAAAAGGGTTGTAAAATCAATGACACTTTTTCAACACTTTCAATTCAAAGCAATTTTTCTTTGTCGAAGTTTATCTATGTTTTTTAAACAAATATACTAAAGTTGATTACAAAAATTTCTTTGCATTTTCTGATCTGGATTATTTGTTTATTCATTAACAAAAAAATTTGTTAAAATACTCTTAATACAAAATCATATAAAGCGCGAAGAGTAAATTCAATGTTTTCGATAATCAGGGTATCGCAATTATTACACAAAATTTGAATCAACTTATTTACTGATAATTATAATGTGCACAAGAGGATTATTAATTAAAGTAATAATGCATCTAAAATTTTTATTTTTTTTCAAAAACAATAATCAATTAAAATATCAGTTCCGTTTCAGGTAAAAATCTTCAAAAAATAAAAATTAAAATTGATTCCAAGGCTCTAAACACATTAAATTAGCCAAAAGAATCATCAGTGGTTCTGGAGCGCATAGCCCAACCATGAAAAGCTATGTACTGCTGGATACCTAACTAAAGGTTCATAAAATCAAATTGATATTTGTTTTTGTAAAAATTCTGCATTGACCGTCTCTATCTTCCCCAGCCGAATCCCGCAAAACCAATAAAAATAAGCAAGAGACCTAAATTCGCAAGGACCAAAAAAGCCGGCTCCGGTGTGCTTTTTACCCGTTCGAAAGTTGGCGGGCGGTAGCGTCTCTCAGGAGTAAAAAAAGGTCTGCATACTCGTAGCCGGGAGATTTTATTCTCGTTAGATAATCAATACACACGGCGCACGGGCGCGGGGGGGAGGAGTACAACAAACACGCGCGCGCTTCTCTATCTCGGTGTGTGCAACAGCGAGTGGGTGGCAGTAACGATCCGAAAGCTAGCTAGCTGGCTGCACCAACCAACCCGCACGATATCTCCTGGCTGGCCTGAAGCTCGCGTGCCGAGGCTCCTCCATGGGTCAATCCTTTCTTTATTCCATGTTCTTTTCTGCTATTTGTGTGGTTGGTTGCCTAGGCGCCTTCTCCCCCCCCCCCTTTTTATTTGTAGGTCGGAGGGAGGTTTTTGGGGATTTTTTGTACTCTCGAGGTTGACACGCTTGAGTACGAGATGAAATTTTTATGGAGCACTCGGCAGTCTTTTTCTGGGGAATTAGAGGTGTTTCAACTAACTGGTAAAAATAACTGATTTCTGATTGGATGGTTAGGGAAATTTTTAGAAAATTTAAATGGACTTTGACTGATTCAATTGAGTTCTTTCTGCCTGAGTAACGTTTGTACTTTGTACGGAGTATTTCTTCAGAATAAATCTAATGGATTTTCAATCGCACGGGAATGGGAAAAAACGTATGCGACCTGATCGATAAATCTTGACAATTTCATTATGTACTTCCAGCTAAGATTTTACAAAGATAAATATTTTTTACTTCTAGTGGGTAAAGGTCAATTGTAAATTTTTATTCGTTTGGCAAACAAACAAAAAAACTGCTTGTAACTAAGGATAACCGTTCGGTTTATTTACAATTGTCCCAGTAGAGATTGTCTACTTTGTTTACCACTTACTCTACACAAATAGAATTTATACTGTTATTTAGAAACTAATCATTCATTCAATGTTATGATTCTAATCTTTACTCAAATCAAGTTTGTCGATTGTATAATTGTTATCCGTAGGTTAATTCGAAAAGAAAGAATTTGAATTTTGATAAACACTTATCATAGCAAGCAAAAATAATCTTTGTATAAAGTCTCTTCATTAAACAAGTTTTTTATTTTTATTGCGATCGTATAAAAAAGTGCCCTTACTTCACAGAGAAATGGTCTACTTTTCACTCTCACGAGAATTACGACTGTTGCTCTGAATCTGAAGACTCATTCAAAATTTCATTACTTGGAATTGTTGAGTATTTTCATTATAAAAGCTTAATACTCCAAACAAACCAACAATTTTAAATTCATTTAATAATATTCCAGAAATATCTTATTTTAAATAAGTCAAAAAAAGTTTTTTATTATCTTCTCAATAACCTCATTCTAACGTAATACAATTTGTTATATGTCGCGAGATAAGTCACCTGTTCAAACTACCAAGTATAAGAAGAAGTTAACATAGTAAACTTATTTGCCAAACTGTAAGAAAGTTTGTTCGGTTACTTTAAATTTCAAATATTTTTCGCGCCAAATTTTTTTGTCTTCCTCGTCCCCCCCGCAGGTGACTTACAAGTGGCTAAAAACTGTCAAACTTTGTTTTCATCCAGTTTGTATAATAAAACTCGAAATTCAAAAATAATGCCGCATCCCACTGTCTGCCAAGTTAAGGTTGAATTCGTATATTTACAGTTTTTAAAACTTGAAATACATTGGTACCAATTTGAATACCAACGATTCCATCGATCAACTTTTTATTATTTTCATAATGTCGCAGATTGTACAACTTGCCGACGGGGTGGTACGACTTTTTGACGACGTCTTTGCATTCGAACGTCGTTTATTAGTCCGTAAAAGCGTAACGATTATTTCATCGTCGGTGCAGGAAATATGAATTTTATTTTTATGATACAGTTTTTACGGTCCTGGATTTCAGTAATTTGCCGCGGGGGGGGAGGGAAATTTACACTCGATTTTGTTTAAATCGATAACGAAACAACTCCAAAAAGCTCCCCCCAGTTGCGTGCTTGAAATTACCCGATTGAACTATATTTTACTCACCGAAGAAACGTGCAGAAAAAAAAGTACACACCGCGCGGAGCGCAAAAAAAAATTCATGCATAAAAATGATTCCTTCAAAGCTAATACGTGCCCTTTTAAGGAGACGTAAAAAAGGGTAATGGCTGCTAGAAAAAAAAAATCTGCATTTTAAACTGGAAATACTTCTCGCCTCGTTTTGCTCTTCAATTACCGCGTGTAACTTCACACCCTTAAAAAAAAAAGAAAAAAAATGATTCTATCGATATTACAAACTCAACGGGTATCATTTTTTATTCCCGCCGCATAACCTTTTTACCCAGAAGTCAAAATAAACCTCCTACATTATTACAAGACCCGGGGACGCTCATATCGACAGTTTTATTCGTGGAGAGCAAGAAAAAAAATAAAAAATAAAATAAATCTCCAGCCGATAAAATTTGATGCAAAAAATATGACGCTAGGGGGGTAAAAGGGCGAATCTGGGTAACAATCGCTGGAATTACAAAGTGAAAAAAGAGGGGGGGGGTGAATGTCGGCCGTATAACGTTTAGACACGACGGCTAGCTTTTACGATTTTATATATAGACTTCGAGTGGGGGGAGGGCGGAGGAGGAAGAAAAAAGGCAAAAATCGATGTCCTCCGGGAAGAGAATATAAGGAAGCTGTAAAGGATCGATAGGGTCGTAAAGTCATGTCGGGGGAGTAAATCCGTGTACGTGTTTGTTATACGGTCCCTTTTACCCCGCGAGCTTAACTTCTTCAGTAGTGTTAAGACTTACTCTACTTTTTGAATAATGCAGCGGGGGAAGAATTTGTATGAAGTTTTGAGTAGTAAGTTGTGAGTGGATCAGTGGGAGGAGTATTCGACTTGTGATCCTAATGGTGCTGGTTCGAATCCCGATCGTTACTTATGTGACTTTATAATAAGTACTGCAAATTCGAATTTGAAAACAAAAGTTTTACTGTAAGAAACAAAAAAAAAAAAATTGGAATTCAGGTACGATAGAAATTTTTTTTTTTTTTTCTTGACATTATTACACAAGTTTTATTTGAATATTTAGCATAAACAGACCAAAATTTAAGGTTATTTTACTTTACCTAAAAAAAAGAACTTATTTTTCTTTATGCTCTTAGTTTTTGTAAGCTTAAAGGCTAATTTCTAAAAATAGATCAATTGATTGAGTGAATGACCAGTGTCCTTAAATTGGCTTGTTCAAATTCCACTGAATATCGTTTTTGATAAAAAATACGATTATTGAACTAGGTTTTGATCAATAGATCACCCAACTTTTATAAGAAAATATAAATTGCAAGATTAGCCACATTGAAAAAAAAAATTATTCATATCACCTAAGCTTCTGAGAAGTTAATTTTACTTTTAAAATTCGAATTTTTTTTTTCATTCATAATCAAACAAACTTTTTTTATGAACTTTACCCCTAAAATTAATTAGTTAAAAAAAACATGGAATCAGACAATTAAAATTTATATGATTAATCAACATTTTGATTTACTAGACCGATCAGTTCATTGCTGAAGATGAGGTAACTGCCAAAACGAAGAAAAATTTACAAACAATGTATTGTAGTTGAGGATCAATTGTATTTTCATTCCAAATCTTGTTTTACCATGGGTCCACTGAGTTTAATTCTTCACCATAAGCAGTTTTCAAATTTTTCTCAAGTTAAAGTCCTCAACAATTTCCACCGTCTTTTTCACTATTTCCAGTCAATTTTCAAAAACATTCTATTGTATCTGAAAAAAAAAGGAAATATTCAACAAGTAAAACGTTGGTCCAATTAACCCCGCTACCCAAACTAAATTCGTCCGAAAAAAAAACAAACAAAGCTCCCAAATTCTTAACAAAACTCTCGATTGAAAAACAAAAATCACAATTACTCCCCAAATCGGTCGGGTGGCGGCCGAACAAAGTCCATTAGTAAAACAAAGCACGAGCTTTCGCCCCTCCCCCGAATACATATTTTTCAGCTCTCCGCGCGTCAACCTAATAAAGCCCGTGCCGGTGAAAGCTCCCCCGGCGTAACAATAAACCCGTTCGGTAAAAGAAAACCAAACAAACGAGCTTCATATCGCAAGCTCGCCACGGAGTTAAATCAAGAAAAAGGGCTCCGAGCTTGAAAGCTTTAATCATTGAGCCGGTCTGCATAGTTTTCCCTCATTCCGAAAGCGTCGCAGGCGCGAATTTATAGTGCGGCCTATAATTTATGACTTCAATTTCCCGCCCGATGATATTTAGGGACTCTTTAAGGAATCGTTCGCCTCTTGAGATTCATCGTCCTTCCGAGGATGAGCGATTTGACCTTTTTTTTCGAGGAATTTTTTAATTAAGAAGGTCAACCCCCGAATGGATGAATAATTTGCCCGAGAATGGTTGAAATTTTTACGTGAATACAAAAAAAAAAAAGCGTGACCTTTTACCCGCGAGGGGAGGCCATTTACGCTCGGTGGAAGGAAGAGATTCCTCGGGTGTTTTAAAAAATGACGTAGTTGGGAAATAAATTGCCTACTTGTGTACCTTGAATGTAAAAATATTCAAACGCTGCGTGGGTTTATTCTACTCGTTTTACAAAAATGAAGATTAATGTTTTAGACGAAACACAAATGTCAAGTAGAAAACCAAAATTTTTATTTCGTCAAGTATAAACCTGTGCTGGTTTAATTGTATACTAGACTGTATTTAATTAAAAATCAATGCAAGATATAGAAAAGAAAAAAATGTTTATTTCTGTAATTATCTCTAATTATGTTATTTTATGCGCGATACTATCGACATGCACAAAGTTTATTTATTCATTGCTTGAAAATAAATTTACAAACAAATAGAACTCATTTTTTGTGTTTTTCATTTCTAAAAAAAATCGAATAATTTATTATGAATATTCGTTTTTACTGTGTACTTCAACTCAATGCTATCGTCTTCTGCTTTCAACTTTAACAACAATAAAAAAAAAAGACTCATAATCAAACATAGAAGAATTTTTTTTTTTTTTTGTGCAACACCAATGTAAACTTATTTTTTGGCATGAGATTCAGTTGATAAAGAACGAGATTAAAAATCAAATTTCTTTGCTTCTCAAAAACGGTAGTGTGGGATTTGAACCCAACAACTTTGGATCACTGGCCCTATTCTCATCGCTCTTAGCCATTGAGTTCACATTTTCTCTGATAAATTTTGTAATTGTTGTTTTTGTTGTTTAAAAATAAATTAAGCTTCAAATAGCACCCTGTCAATATTAGGTTGTAACAGTCCAATGTTTGTCTACCAAGTATCATTTTTTATAAAAGAAAAATTATTTTAGACTATTATCAATAAGTACTTAAAAATTTTATTCAATACAGTCTCAAAAAAAAAAAAAAAAAAAAAAAAAATCAATTTAAAAATCCTTCAGCCAGAAACACTAGAGAATTCAAGCGAACTCAGCGCATCTCCAGCAGCTTGAAAGAAACAATCGAGACGCGTCCTCTTCTCTCCCTCTAAACCCTTACTCAGGTATAACCCACACGAGCAGGAAGCGAAGAGAGTCATTGTCGCGGGATGTGTAAAACACACCGAAGCCCACGTAGGCGTACCCACGCGCTTCCGGTGTAATTTTCGATTTCCCCCTCCCCCCCCCCCCTCTCTCTTATTTTACCGTCCAGACTTACTAAATTGGTTTTCCTTCTCTCTCTCTCTCGCGCAGGATCGATGGATGCAGCCCGAAAACCCGCGCGGGTATTTACGAGCGCTGCACCCTGAAACTGTGTTAACGCGTCTATCGCGTGTAACTCTGATTGTATTTTGACCGGTAAGTTTTTTTATTTTCAAAGAGATTTTTTGAAAAAAAGTCTCCGACCTTGGGGATCGATAATTATTTATCCGGGATTGAAGGGAGGGCCCCGAGTGTGTAGGACTTTGATAGCCGCAGGCGGGATATCTCGAAAACCACTTGAAACAAGTTTTCAAGTTTAAACGGTTCATTTGATCTCGGGTGATTACGAGCAGACCGAACCGCTTCCTTCCTTCCCGAGGAATCGATACTACTCCAACTGTGGCCGCACCTGGGCTTGATTAAAAACTCCCTATTTTTCTTACACCCCGCGGTGAATTAGTGCTTTCAGGGAGGAGCAGTTTCTGACCCAAATAAAATTAAAGTTGGTACGAGAAGTCGTTTAATTTACCGTTTCTTGGATTAACTGGTCCGATACGAAAGTTACGTTTTTAAAAAAATAGGTCTCGGCGGTGATGGTCATTATTGGAAAATGTACTGGAAAAAAGTTCTCATAAAAATCTATAAAAAGACAACAAGCGTTCAGTGAGGAAATGACCTTTTAAACGACCTTGAAAACCTCGATAAATTCCAAAATCAAATACCGGCTCTTTTGATAAATTATACGAATGCGATTGATATTTAATGGCGTTGTAACGTTGTACAATCAAAAATATTATTACCGTGCAACTGTACATGTTACTACTGATCAAAAATTTTGGATTTACATTGTACCTGGTTTAATAATTACATTATTGTTTGATTTTTTTGATTTGCAAATTAATATTAGCATACTAGAATTTATGTTTTACAGTGTTGATTTTATTCAGTTTCGTTTTTTTACAAAAGAGGGCTAGCATTTTTACCAAAACTGATTCTTGCGTTTTGGGAATGGATATGAGCCCTGAATTTTAAATTTTAGTTGATTTTTTGATTACCTAAAAGACGATGTTATCATAAAGGTCGTAACTTGGATGTGACGATGTTTTAGTCCTGTTAAATAGAGCTAAAGGTAGCCACATACTTTTTCAAGCTACTAAAAATATTTAATAATTCTACAAAACTTTAACATTTGTGATATTTAATAAACTATAAACTCATTTATTCTGTTATAAACATTGAATCGATTGCAGATTCTTCAAAATCGTCCATAGAGCAAACGTCAGTTTTTACGTGGATCAGATTTTGACCAAAATACAAATCTTCCTTTAAAAACCAAATAAAGTTTATACTAATAGTAAAATAAATAAAATTTAAAATTATTTATAAAATAAATAGAACTTTTTAAAATTTAACTTACATGTATAAGCAGAGCACAAGCATTAAAAATTTTACATCAAAAGTGTCAGCCAGACAAAGGTCTAAAAGCTACCGAAACCATTAAGTTCTTCAGAAACAGTCCGACTCTAAAAAGCCCAGATCCAAAAAACAGATGTTTCTAAAGCGACCAAAAAAGCAAAGCAACATAATTTTTTTCTGTTTTAAAAAATTAAATAAAGTGCATACTATAAAATACACAAGTTCTTCTGTGCAATTATCTCAGTTACAAAAATATGGTTTTCAAAGGACAATGCAACCACCTCGAAAGTGACCAGACTCCTTCCGTTCTCAAAAAACTAAAACTCCGCAGCAGCAAAAAAAAACCCAAATTTAATTAAACTAAAAAGTCCCCTTTTTCACCGTCGAGATCTTCCAGGGCGATACTCTCAAAGGCACTTTCCGTCGGACGGTTCAATTTAAAAAGCTCCTGCGAACCCTTTGGTCCCGTCTGTCGGCTCCCAAAATCAGATCCGTTTTTTTTAGTTCCGGTCCATAGAAGCGGCTCAGGGAAGTGTGAAGCCCGCGATAATGTTAATTATTAGGAGCCGAGGCGTCGGACCGCGCGTACTGATAAACCCGGAGCCCGTTGGTTAGTTTCGGTTCTGCTGGGCTCAGCAAACACCCTGATGCATCCGCGGGAGCTTGAGTAACGATCCGCTGAACGTTGTCTATGCACGTGTGTGTACTGCACCCGAAGTTTAACGAGTGTTGCCAGCCAGCGCGGGTTTTACCAAATGAAAAAGAAGGAAACGCTGAGTTCGACGGAATACCTACCCCCCCCCCCTTTTTTTTTTAATCGTCGGTGAGGCTTTTTTTTTCTATATCGGGTCTATTGTGGAAGTTTAATGAGTTCGAAGAAGATTTTAGGCGAGCTGTTTTAATTTAAAGGATTCGGAAACATTAAAAGAAATGGAAGTGCAATTCTTGGATGTAAGCTGGGGGGATTTTCGTGTTTTGGTTTGTTATCTGGAATTTAGTTTCGCCCTTGGAGGTTATGTTTGGGTAACTAGTTTTAAAATTTAATACTACTGTACAAACTATTAATGAGAAACTGCAATGGAATCATCCTACGGTAAGGTCTAATCTATTATTTAGTTTACGACAAGTTATTATAAATTGGTTCAAAATGATAAATTGGATTTTAATGTGGTCAGTAACAAGAAAGACTGGAAACTAAAACTAAAATTTTGTACAAGAAGACTTTTTTAAATTTTCATTCATCGTCATTGAAAGTGAATACTGCATTATTCAGGAAAAAAAAAAAAAAAATTAATCAAGTTGACTGACGTTGGGATGACAGCTCCATTAGAGAACACGTAAAAAATTCTAAAAATTAAAAATTCAAAGTTAAAAAAATTATTTACTCGGAATTTAAAAATGCCCTAATTGGGGTACGAAAAAATATATAATTACTTCCGTTACGTTGTTAAACGCGCACATTCAAACATAAAAAAAAAGTTCTTTCAAAATATTTTTCAACTGTAAAGGGCTTAAATAAACAAACAACTTCAAGCATTCTCAGGACGATCAATTAAAATTTTAAGTTCAAACTCTCGTAAAGTATTGAAATATCCATTGAAAGTTGAACGAGGCCGATGTGTTCGAGTGATTAGGGCTAATTAACCATTTACAATATTTTCACGTTCCCGCGGTGGCTAATGAATACGTACCAACCAACCCCAGATCCTCGAACAATGCTCTACCTAAATAATTACTTTCGAGAACCGGGGGGGCGAGTCCAACAAGTAGTTTTTGCGATTCACCCCTCCCGATACACGTACCTATTACTTCTCGGTCCAAAATGAAATTAGCTTAGCTTCTTAAATAACCCAAGATCGAACTGAAAGATCGAGTCACGGGGTCATGCTCGAATTGCGACTTCTTATGACGTTTTTTTTATTCTTCTTCATCTGCTCCTCGCTCGAAAGTTTAAATTTAAAGCTGGCCTTGTCGTCACTCGAGCGTCAGGGAATTTCTTTTAATGAACGTCTTTCCAACAGAGTCTTGAATTTCCAATAATAAATCGCTTTGGAGCTGTACTCGTCTTACGGTGTACGAAGAATCTTCAAGTTGTCGTTGCAGCTCTGAAGAACTTTGAAAATCTTGTTACATTTGCCATTTTAAAAAGGAGATATTAAAAAATTGAAGCATTTCTGTACCGCGGATTGGATTCTCATTCGATAATTCGATCCCCGGATATTTTAATAATTCGAGCTTTGCATTGATTTTTGTCTATTTTAAAGACAGATTGTGGAACGAGAACTTCGATCTTCTGCCCATTCAAAATTCGATCAGGAAAGTCTCATCAGTAAAGCGTCCTAAATAGCTTGATTTATTAAATACTCACGGTGTGCTTAATTAATTTAGGTACAATTTTTTTTTATTAGGTAAAATTCCACAGTAACATTCATCGATGAATTGCGTAAATATTTGACCGAAAATTTAATCATAAACTTTGTACTAAACTATTCAATTAGCGTGAAAAAAAATTTTAGGGTTGTTTTAAACTGCGGAACACGGTACGTGGGAGGTTTTCATATTTTATTTTTTCGAATTTCAATTGTGGAATCAATAAGCAGCATTCACAATTTCTTGAGAAATTTACTAGAGAAACTCGGCGAACTTGAAACTTTACAACCTAATTAGTTTTGAAAAGAAAGGTATGAAATCAAGATACGAGACATGCATTCCTACAGCAGTCCGATCAATAATTTACATATTTTCACCTAAAATTAATTTAAAAATTCAAATTTTGTTCAAAACTTGATACCTGATTAATTTATCAGAGTATACGGATGTTTACGCCAAGGATCGTCAAAATTGATTATTCAAACGTGCTCTCCTTTCTCGCATCGAGCATATTTTTGAAATTATTAATTTTGATGGTTGAAATGAACAATATTGTATTAATCATCCGCGATGATTGAATTATATTTTTGATTAACAATTTATCTCATCGAAATTTAAATTTTATTTTTTAACTAATTAAAATCGTTTATTTTGTTGACAGTCATTCATATGTATGTATTGAAAATATTTTTTTTTATCAGAAGTAAAATACTTAATCCTTACAGCTTTAAAATCATGATTAATTAGGAGAATTTTTTATTCAAAAAATTAAACATTTCATTATACCACGAATGATGTAACCAAGTAACTTCAAAAATCCTAATTCTTTGGGGTAGGTCGTAATCTTACGACCGTAAATCTTGAATAAAGATAAGAATCATTCCAAATTTTTGCACAGATAATTTATTTATTTTCTCAGTAAACTCAAATGAGTTATGCAATCTTAACTATACAAGACTTGTACATACTCCAAAAGTTTTATATAAAAAAGATATCAACCAAGATAAAAAATTAAAATTATCTATCAGAATTTTGTCTGTTAATATTCAAAACTAAAAAACAACCTAAATCACTTTAAAAAACAATCCAAGCAGAAAAAAAACCAAATTGTTCGACGTTGATTCCGCAAGATCCAAGCTCAAAAGTAATTCATCAGGCACTGCGCGTTCCCTCTAAAAATCCAGAATCCCAAAGGTAAACACACACATTCCACGGCACCATCCACTTGGCCTTGGTAAACAAGCCACAAATTATTGAGTCCTTAGTCCGCAGATACCAGAGTGCAATCAGTCGCCGATAACGCGGGGGTAAAACAGGTGTCACGCACGGTTTCCCAGCTCTTGCGAGTTGCGGGTACCAAAAACGTCTGCGTAAGGGCCCAGGGGTCGCCACCGTCGGGCGTCCGTAGTCCGTACTGCTCCCCTTCCTTCGGAATCGGTTCGCCCAAGGCAGCCTGCTGCTGCAGCCGGTACCCTCTTTGTTCCCCTCGCGCCAGCTGCCCGGCTGCACAGACACAACCACAAGGCGCAGGCGCACACCGACAGGGAGGGAGGGGGGATGGGAGGGGAAGGGAACCGTCGTAGTCTCTCTCTCTCGCTTCATTCCGGCGCACGCAGCCAGCCAGTGGGTTAGCGCGCGTACGACGAGCTACAACCGTGTGTGCTTGCTGCTGCAGTAGCAGTTTTAGTACCTTTTTTTTTTGTTATATATTTTAGTTACAGTACTACACTTTTTTTATTTAAAACGTAGCTGAGTTCTTAAGTGCTGTTGTTGATTGTTTTTAAATTAATTCGGCAGTTACACTGTATTAACACCACCACAATTGTTGTTATTTGTTTGTGATGCCGGTAGTTCGCTGAGGAGGACTCAGCGACGATAAACTTGGCCACCCTGGAGACGACGACGCTGCAGCCGGCGGCGCCTCTGATACCCGCTTACCATCACCGATTTTTCTCCCACGCCGGTTCGTATCCTACCTGCTCTAGTCTCCTCCTTTGTGCATGCTACCTATACCTGTGTGGGTGACTTACGGATTTGACAATTCTCCGAGTGTGTCTGTGTGTGCGAGCGTGCTGAATATCTGTCCGCCAATCGATACTCTTTCTTCCGGCCTCAACTCTCTTGCCTGCTCTCTCGCTCTGGCTCTGGCTCTCTCTGTCCGTCTTTCTCTCTCCTGCCCTCGGTCGTTTCAACAAAATTTTTGTTAAATTCACGGCTGCTGCCCCTTTGTTCGGGATCACGAACGCTGCCGCGGGAAGAGAGAGAGAGAGAGAGACGCGCTGCGAACGAGGAGAGAAAGGAAAAGGAGGAGAGAAGAAGAAGAAGAAGAAGGAGCCGGTTCGACGGACTCGCTTGCCTGGCTGTGCTTGCTAGCTAGCTCGCTTTGTTTGTGTTTGGTTGGTTGCTTCCCTTTTTACCTATCCGTGAGTATAAATCCCACGGCCACGGACGGTGCCTTATAACCGACAATGTTGTTGTATAATCCAGTTGTCCCAGGAGAGGATCCTGGTGTTGTCGGTGCGACGACGCAGCTTGAGGATAAAACCAGCGTGCAGGCGGCGTGCACGAACAACCCTGCCACCACCAACGGCGCTGCGGCTGGAACCGCGACCGGCATGTTTCCCTACACGACATTCCCAGGGTAAGATATTGTTACTACATCTACATCAACGTCTACTTACGTCCATGATCACCCAACACCACCATTATTCTACTACATTATCAAATTCATTATTATTATTATTATTATTATTATTAATATACGCTGGAACCGTAGCACGCCGTACCGAGCCTTAAAATTATTTTTGTTAATAATAGTACGTACCGGCGGGGGCCAGGAAGCTTGCGGAAAATAAACTTTCACATTAAGCTCAAAGTAAGCATGAAATTTTGTAACCGACGCGGACGTTGCGCCTGCAGTTTATCGGCGCGATTAATTAACGTGCGAGGTTGGTACGCCGTGCTCCGGTTTTTACAACGTTTATTTATTTACTCTGTAAGACCATCGGTAGATACCTCAGGTAGTGTTTATTTACTATAATGTTTAGTTGGTTGTTTGTTTGTTTTTTTATTAATTTTCTAAAAAAGGGTTTTTTTTTTTTAAGAGTTTTTTTATGTTTGTTTTGCCAGTTATACCGGGATTTTTAATAAACCAAGCTTTAGTATGGTTGCAATTTAATTATGAATCATAGGTATCTTTTTTTTACATATGAACATACATTTTATTTGTTTTGGTAATAGAGTAATTATGTGGCTCAATATTGGTAATTGGTATAGTGTTTTTTTGTTTTTATATGCAGCCGTGGGTTGGCACTGTTAACGATTTAGAGATATTTATTTAACCGAGACACATTGATTAATACGTCATGATTACTGCATTTTGTACATTTTTTTGTTATTACTACCTAGTTGTAATACTCAATATTTTTGTTTACACATGTGTTATACTTTGAAAAAAAAAAAAAAACATGAACAGCTCGGAATATTCAAATGACGGTTTGGTGCCTCGCGGCTTATCGAAAAATCTCTCCCGAAATCAACATGTTAGATTTCGCGGATAGTCGGCGGTGAAAAAGAATTTATTCGTATACCTACGTTCGAGATAGAAAAAGTGTAATTTATCAATTGTCGTTGTTAATAACACATTTGCAAAAGCCCCGAAAACTCGATAAATAAAACATGAAATGCATGAGAAAACTAAAACAAAAAAAAAACAAAAAAAGTGGGGGACTGTTGTTTGCACGACCCGAAAGGTTTATTTTTTCCCTACGCTTCAATGATCTTTGTAGCAAAGTCACGTGACGCGATTTAAATTTGCCCTGACGAAAAAGAAGAAAAAAGAAAAAACAGGAGCAGCACGATAATAATAATAAATCAAACGCGTGTGAGCGTAACATTGAAGGTCAGAGTTAGACTCCGTTGCCACGAAAATGATTAAAAGGCCGTGGTTTATAATTAAACTTTGCGATGCGTTCCGAACTGTTCAAAAAGAGCTCCTCTCTAATACACTCTTCAAAACCATTTTAATTTAGCACTTTTATTTTTTGGCGCTTTATTTAAATACTTGAAATTGTCATCCGGCGAGGGATCGTCTCTCGCTCGGATGTGTAAAAAATTATGGCTTATAAAAAATCTTTTTTTTTTTTCTTCGCGGAGGGATAAAACGAGATCTCTCGAGGATTGTTGCGAGATTTGTTTATACATTTATATTTCGTATATACATAGTTGCATGCTTGAAATAGGAGCCTCTTGAGACGTATCGACGTTACGTTTTTTTATAATATATGCGTACATTATTTTTTATAATAGAGTAGTATACCAACACTATATATATTACTACTTGCGTATAGTAATTCACACGCAACTGTATACACGTTCTTTTTTTTTTTTTTTTTTTTTTTTCGTCATGGCTTGTGTTACCCATTTTTCATCATTTTTTTTTTTTTTTTTTTTTCTTCTACATCTTCTTCACCAACGTGTCGCTGTGAAAAAGTTTTGATTTGGTTATACTGGAACGACTTGCAAATCTTTTTTTTTTTTTTCTTGTCCCCGGAAAGTTGTAACTAAACTGCGAAAAACTTTTAACTTTTGGTAGTTGTGATTTTTATGAACTCTTAAAATTTTATTTAATGATTATACCGAGGACATTGATGATTTTATGCAAATAGTGTTTTTGTGAAAAATCACTGAATTAAACATGAGTGTTATTCAGAAAACTGTAAAATTAGATAAAATTTATTTCCTAATCAACTAATTTTATCGGGTGTTAAACGAGCTGTTAAACCTTGTATTTTTCAAAATCGTCAAACACTCGTGTTCAATTGTAAGATCAAACCCACGCTAGACGTTGAAGCAACATAACCGGTACTTTATTGACGATTCCACCATTTATTATAATATCCTTAACGATCAATCGTATCATCATCAAAGCTCAACGTCCGGAGTTTCTCAATTACCGGTCAAAAGTATTTTTCGATTCCTCTTCCTCCCGCGTTACAAAACTCGTATTTTTTACCTCGTTTTTTACTCGCACGTAAACGCTTTCGCTTTCCCGAGATCTAGATAACCCCGCGAAGTGTTAAAACTGCAGCTTCTTGTATTCAAATAGCTTAAATTCAAAATAAAGAGAAAGCTACGAGTAAAAAGAAAAAAAAGTTAAACGGTTAATTTCTTTCGAATTAGGTACGTAGTCGAATAAAAAAGAGAAGTCGATCGGGAGGGATTAACTACTCGCACGGGGTATCAAATTAGGGCTCAAGGTGCAATTACATATACACCTATACAATTACTAACTCTCTCGGACCTTCGACTTTTATTTACTTCTCTTGTTTTCAATTATAATCCTCTCTACTCCCTCGTGCTTAAGGATGTGAAAACCCTTCGAAACTTAATTATTCTATTTTTGGCTCTTTATAGTTTTAAACAAAGATACGTTTGTTGCGTAATTGTTTGAAAAATGGCACAGTTTATTCCGTTATTAGCTCGTCTCGGTTTCATTTTTTTTTTTTTTTTTCTTTTTCTCATAATATAATAAAAGTTTAGTTTTATGTTGCTTCCTGAAAGAACCAACGGATTATTAGTGGCCCCGACCGCACTGCTTGTTTTTTTTTTTTTTTCATTTGGAAATATACTTTTTAATTTAAAAAAATTGAAAATTACTGTCGTTACGGTTTTTTTAAAAATAAAGTGACTTCTTTCGGTTTAATTAAATTATTTCAAAGAGTCTTTCTTTTTATGATACTTTAAAAAAGAGACATTTTTTGTCTTGAATTCTGATGTGTAATTTTACTGTCCATCTTGACAAAAACCAACGCAATCAAAGCATTCTCTCAACAAAACCATCCCCCGTAAAAAAAAAAAAATGTTCTCTCTTGCATTTAAACATTCCCCTTCTGAGACTCAAAAAAATCTCAGTTGCAACAATCGCGCGGCCTCTGAAACGTACGTATATTTTTCGGGGGGTGGGTTTTTCAGCAGCAGCAGCCACCCGAGGTCGTTTATTCTCTCCGTAGCGCGCTCGCGCTATTTGTTCCTCAAAAGCCACCGCGCACACATGTTAACTCTCCTTTCATCCCCCTTGGTACACACACACACACACACATACAGACACAGGTGGGGTGTGTGTGTCAATCGAAGGGGGAATCTCAAGCCGGCTGCTGCGTGGTTGCCAGGGGATACAGACGCGCGAACAAAGGACCGTGCGCGCGCGGCTGTTTCTCGAGGCCCCGCGCTTTTTTTGAATCGCGGGACGTGTCGTTGATCCGACGTAAGACACGCATTAGGGAGGAAGCAAGCTAGGGTTTTTGACCCTATGGGGTGGTAACGAGAGCTTTTTGCTGAGGAAGCTTTAAGATCTTTTTCTTTGAATATTCTCTGATTTTATAAAGACCGAGGGTTCAGTCGTATGGACTTTTAAGATCTTTCGTCTAATACAATGTTTAATTAAATTAAATTAAAACAAATATCTTAGGGTCGTAACAAGAAATAACGTATTTCATGAAAAATTATTTAAATGATTTGTTGTTTAAAGCATTAATGATTTCTAAAAATCTCCAGTCTGTAGTCGAATAAATACGAAATGAACATTTTGAAAATTCGATAAAATTTTTACTAAAAAATGTCATAAATTATAGTTATGTCATAAATATTGTTTTTGTGTTCAAAATGGCTCAGTTCGTAGAGTGTTGGACGCTCAATTCGAAGGTATTAGTTTCAAATCTCATTAGCCAAAAATGAACTAAAATTCTTATACGCACATATTGATATAATATGAATCATAAAAAAAAAAATCTGTGCAAATTTTCAATTAATTAAATTTTTTTTTCAAAATTTATCTTCTTCATTTTATGATTTTTATAAGCTTACCGTTTACTTGATTATGAAAATTCTTTTGCTGTGGTAAAAAGAAAGTATTTATCTAATAATTATCAGTCAATCAACTGACTCGAAAATTTTAGAAAATTTAAAATTTGTCAAAGTTCACTGACATATCATCAATCAATCTTCTAAAAATCTTCTTACAAAAGCTACGTTGAAAAAAAAAAATTTCCCGCAGCATTGAAATAATATCTTCTTTAGAAGAACAAACTCGTGGCTAGTCGCGAGTATCCAAACAAAAATTTTCTATCAATCGAGAGTTCCACAAAGGCCGCTCTTGTGCTCTCTCGTCGCCGCTATCTGTTTTTCGGACACCGAATGAATCACTCTTTAAATACCATCGAAACCCCGCAGGAAGCGAATAAAAAAGGAGGACCGAGCCGCGAGTGCTGCGTATGTACGGTTATAATTACCACTCCACTTTGCTCGCTCGAGTTTCGAGCTCGCCGGATTAGCATATCGTGAACCCAAAAGAGAGAAAAAAAAAAAAAAAGAATGGTAGCTTCAATAGCAGAAACAGTTTCGATCTTTTTTTAATGACGATCACGCGCTGATAACCAACCTACTTTCCTCCATCGATCCGAAGTACTTGTTACGTTCCATTTATTAATATCAAAAAGTCGTCTCTGTGATCATTAAAAAAACAGTCTCCTGTTTTTCACGTTAAATTTAATCCCGGACAAAGAGCTCGCGGTTATATCCTGCGGATAAAACAATGACCAAGAACAATGACACCGGGAGAGTTTACTCAGCAAGAAACTTTATTATTAAGATATTTAGGCTCCCCATTGTCGTGAAATTTACCGTAAATTTATCTTCTCCTCATTCTTCTTTTGGTCGCGCGAATCGATGCAAGAAAAAAATTCTCCATCTCGCCTTACTTACTCCTCGTCTTGTCTCTTTGCATAACGAAAAATAAAAAAGAGTCCGTGGCAACTCGACACCTCGCCCGCATGCATCGAGTTACCAGCCGGTTACGAAACGCCGCCGAAGCAGTTGTAAATAAATATATTAATAGCGTGGGTGGGACTCTAGACGGGAACCTCCCAGATGTAGCCGGTCTCGTCCACCCCGATGTCCTCGGTCGGGTTGCCATCCTCGTCCAGCATTTGCTCCCCTCTCATCAGCCTGTATCGATTGTCCAGGTGCACGCACGGCTTCCAATCGTGGGTTTTCATCCACTGTAAATCATAACAAACACAAACTATTATAAAAATACTTTCTTTCTTTCGATACTTCCTTTATTATTAAAAAACTATCGGTTTCCTATTTTACCCCGGGATATTAGAGAGGAGGAAGGTTTTTTAAAAAACTCTTCTTCTTCTTTTTTTTTTTTTTTATTTCCCATTGTTCCACTCTCGCTGTGGTACCTGCATTAGAGTGGGCGCGGCGCATTGTGCATAAGCGGCTTACGTCTCGGGTGTAATGCGACGTTTCAAGTCTTTAAATCCCCGCGCACTCATCATTCGACAGCACAGCAGCGGCTCTTTTCGCGAAAAATCTTATCCCGAGCGTTTGATGATTCCGGGATAGTACAGTAGTGAAAAAATGAAGAATAAGAAAAAAAATGCGCTAATAGCCAATTAATTTTTTGACGAAATTTTTTTTATTTTTTTTTATAGCGTCATCGCTTTACCGGCTAATCGGCTTTACGGCGTGGCGTTTAACCCAAATAACTTTAATTTCTCGTTAAAATTTAAGCACGGTAATGGGGAAATTTTTTTAACTCTATTATTTAATCGTAAATACTTTTGGCTAACCACGTTGGGAATGGGTAAAAAAATGAATAAATTGTATCTAGCAGCAGTAAAACTAGATTATGGTCACTTATTTGTACGTTGAAAGTTCGTAACTGGCTAAAAACTAGTAAGAAATCATTTTGAATTCTACACGAAACACATGGTAATCCTTTAAGCAATAAGAACGGTTTTTTGGTTAGTTAAGAGCTTCAATTGGGAAGAATTCAGTGGAATTATTTCCAGGCGATGAATTAATTAGACAGGGTCATAGTCAGGCAAAAAATTAGTGAAAAAATATCTTGGCTTCTATTATTAATTTTCTACGAACATTCAAACTTCAAACTAGTTACAAGTCCCATTCCGCAGAGAACTTTTTGACTTAGTTTCAAGTGTCGTTTAACTGTAAACTTTAAAATTTAATATTTTACGGTTAATCTACTCTTAGTGTAAAATTCTCGCTAAAAGAGGATTTTTTGAAAGTTGATCGACGTACGCGCTTACCAGTTTTCATCCCGCATTAACCGGGGGAAATAAGAGACGATGACAAAAAGGAAGGAAGCCGCAAAAAAAAAAAAAAACCGTGTGCGTCGATACTTTACTCCGCACCCACGTATGAGAGCGGATGAGGGAAACGGTTTGGTTGTATTAAATTTTATCGGGCGGTGTCCTCGTGAAATCTAATGACAGCCCGGAGCCCTTAATCTGAAAAAGTCCTCTATTCAAATGTACAGAGATAGACGGAAGCTTTTTTTTTGAGGTGTCATTCTGACCAGTTAAAGCTAACGAACTACTTTATTTTAAACGTTAACGTACTGTGTGCTAGTCTAATCAATGGAGAGCTTTTTTAAATTATATAGAAAAGTTAGCCGTGCTATTATTCTATAGAGTACGGCATACCTACAATTCAATTTATTTTTTTATAACTGTACTAAAAAGAAATACGAGGTGTACTTCGGTACTCCCTGCAATCTCTACATTTTTTACTGTACCTTCTTTATTTAACAATACTTCGGGTACGATCTTGAAAGAGATTGCAGCTGTAATGCGGTACAGTGTACCAGATAATAACACTTCATTAAAGCATACTTCTACAAAACAATTTTTCTCAACATTCACGTCTTCCGCGTAAACGATGCGTTTAGCAAAAATTAAAACTCCACTCGAACAAACAGTAAGGCTTCCCTGGCAGTTTAACGCAGTAGAAAAAAGGAAAAAAAAAGTAGGAGACTCTTCCCACGATTTGGTACGCGAAAAAATAAGAAGTCGATAGGGTAATTGAGTTTGCCGTCCGGCACCAACGACGCGACGCGCGGGGCTAAAATCAAATTACGTTGTTAGAAGCCGCAGCAAAGAGTGAAAGAGCGAGAGAGAGAGAGGAGAGAGCGAACGATCCGGAAACCCCAAAAGCACTCGAGTAGTATAGTGGCCTCTGGCTAGTGACGGTCTTGATCTCGCGCAGTGCGTAATCCAACGCCCCCGATCGACCGAAGGTCTTAAGTCCTCCTTTCTTATTACTATGGTTTCCTTCCCTCCCACCCCCTTCCCCTCCTTTGCTTATTTTCTTTCTTTTTCAAACTTCTATGTCGGTTAAGACCCTCTGTCATTGGCTTTGGTTTAGTAAGTCGAGATCCTTCGATTTTTTTTTTTTTTTCCATTCCGATATCTCGTTACGATATTCCTAGTCTTTGTTTTTGATTTTTAATGCTTTTTTATTTATTTGTTTACCGATGTGACTGGTTTTGCGGTTAGAGTTGAGATGATGCGAGTAGATAGAATTTTTCAAAATCGAGAGCTGTATTCAAATCATCATAAAGAGTTATAGATTTGATCTTAATATGAGCTGTGTGTTTTTATGTGAAAAGATCTAATTATTTGGGATTCTAAACACTTTTTATTGATTTTAAGAACCTTCTGTACTAGAATCAAATCGATATTTTCAAACATTCTAATTTAAAGAAAAAGTAAGAGCTATTTGACTACCTTGTATGATACTGCAAGCTCGACAGTTTTGATATAAAAAATCTAATATCATCTAATTTAGCCTAAAAATCCTACTTTAAGACCTACTAATTTTCCTACTAACATTCACAAAAAAATAGAGATTTAACTATTTTATAAGACACTTAGAAGCAATCTATTTTGATGTCAAAAGAACTAATCTTTTACGACTTCAAAAATTTTTGTAGGTGAGGTCACTTTACAAGTCGACCTAACCTAAAAATTCAACCTTGAAACCTTTTAACCGCTTTCCTCCGCAGTTTTATCATAGATACATCATAAATTTCTAATCTCCTCCGCGCCTTAGACGAAACCAATCCCTAACCTAAAAAAAGAAGGAATCAATAAGAAGCAAAGTTACAAATCATCCTCCCTCGATCAAATTCCCTGGCATCGAAATACTTTAAAAACCCACCGCAGCAGGAAAAGTAAGTGGGCAATCTTTTGTGCTGTAGCCTCGAGGATCGTAGCGAGCTTGGGGAGGAGGGGGGGGGGGGGGAACGAATTTTCTTCCTAGAGACTCATCTGGAGAGTGTGTACACATTACCGGAGGGGATTGAGGGAGGGCAAAAAACTGCGGCCTTGCCGAGTCAGCAGTGTTTCCGAGCGCGCGGACACCCAAGTTGTAGGTGGGGTTTATATCCCGAATTCATTTTTCAAGTCGCGCCGCGCCTGGCTGGCTGCACACCCTTGAGGTCGTTTGTCAGTTCGCAGATGTTTTGGTTAAATCGAGTGAAATTATGGTGTTCCTTTATTTTTCTACTTGATTTACCTCGCACGGGTGACTCTGCCAATTTCTTGTTGTACCTTGCAAAATATTTTATAGGTTATGTCGCTGGGTTCTGTTTTTAAACTTATATTTTGTACTTTTTATTTAACTGGATGGGTTTTTTTTGTGAGCGTCTAGAAAGCTAAGGAAGAAACGTCTACTCTCCGGAGTGACCTACATCGTACTTTTTCTGAATCTATCTCGAGCTGGAATGTATAAAAAGTATTGTTTTGTGTTATCACGAGATGAGGATCTACCTTTTTTTTTCCCTTCGACGAAAGCGTAAAGTGTCCGCGTTTATTTCCGTCTACGTTCGCATAAAATGACAACTCTGCGGTTATATTTCTCTCCATTTTTTTTTTTTTTTTTATCAAGGGTAGGTGAGATTTTCTAACGCCAGATATCTTCCGCGATTGAAACATGGAAGGGAAGAAAATTTAAATGAGTACCGGGAACGGTATATTTCCAAGATCGCATAGAAACATTATATTTTATTCATAACGTTGTAGTCTGTATTGTTTTATGTAAAATTGATTCGAAGAAGAAAAAAAATAGTTTTTTTTTTCTTCTTGTGATTTTTAAGATGTATAGTGTGAGTGTTTACAAGAACACTTGTGATTACAGAACGTAAAAACTGCGTTTAAAGTTTAATGGGTATTACTATTCTATGTTAACGGAAAAACTTTTGTTTTTCCAAGTGTGGCATCAATATTGAACTAGAGCTTTCAACATTTAGTAAAAGTGCGCTTTGCCTAAGTAAATATTTTTAAACTGAAAAAATAACAAAAGCTATATATATAAATATCATCACATCATCATTCTCATACGATTAAAAAGAACAACCTCCTTTAGCTAACTGAATTGATTCAGTGAGAGAAATTATGTCGAATACAACCCCCTATTTAATAGTGTATAAGTAGTGGTTTTTACAAAAAATTATAACTTCTTAGTATCAAAGTAGTGTCTCATGTATGCTGCGCCGTCACGATTACTTTGTGATAGCCATGGTGAACTAAACCAAAATAACCCTAGGTAGAAAAAAAACATTTTTTTTGCCATTGTAAGCGTAGCTCTGGTGGTGAAAAATATATAACCCAAGAATCGTCTTTTATTAGTTAGATAAAGTGAATAATACCGAATTGCTATATTGATTGTATTGAGTTAAGTTGACACTAACAATGGAAAATTTCATTGATTGGCCTATAAATCATGACTCCCTCCATCTAGGTATATTATTACTAAATTAACAGTTCTAGTCTTGTGAAGTAAGTTTCTTGTTCTCCTGCTCTGTTAGTTATCCTACTCTTCGTCTGGGTTTCAAGAGAGTATTGAAATCATAACAATGATCTATATTTAATAAATATAACAACGTTGGCATGCTCTGCTTGTAAGTACTTGAAAATGTAGGTTTTGTAGGACAGGTATAATTCATGTTCTTTTTTTTTAATGTAGGTAGCTATACGTAACATTATATTATGACCGATTAAAAAAAAAAAGCTTCCTAATATCTTTCGTTCTCTTTCTCTTTAACTGGGCTCGTAGTTGCGCGCGGTGCCAATAAACTATCGAAGAATCAATAAACTCTCTTTTGCCAAGTTATCGGTAAACGATTTTAAAATGTCATACTATTTTGTTTACGCGAACATAAAAAAATTTTACGATAAACATGGTGTTTTTGCCCTCGTAATGAACAGTACTTTTTGTCCAAGCGGTTACTATCTTTATTCCTAATAACTAACATTACGCGTGTATCAGCATAAACAAATAAAGCTGAAAGTTTAATGACATGTCATCATGAATAAATGAGATACTTTTATTTTGACACAACTAGTTATGCTGTAAACTGAATGACACCGTAAAACTTTTAATAAGGATCAAACGTTGTTTAAACGTACTAAAATTATCAAATAATCTATGAAAATTGATTTTTTATATTCAGTTAATTTGAAACTTCGATAATAATTCATATTTCGTATAAGTTGGTCAAATCTGTTCACAAAAAATGGTACAGAAAAACAGTTTCCTTAAACTAATTTAAAAATAGAAAAAAAAAAATTTCTAAAACTGTTACATAAAAATTTAACTTCTCGACAATTGTAAATTTTTACTCGAATTTAAAGCCCGGGCTCATTGTATTTATTTCAATTACTTTTAAGTATCAAAATCCAAATAAATTTTTCCCAGCATTTTTCATGAATTTTAGAAAAATTTCCTTTCGTAAAAAAAAAACCTCGCCCCGCACTTTAATCTTCAAAATTACGTTTCGCTAAAAAACTTGATTTCATTCCGGACTAATTACTCGAAACACACTTTCAAAGAACTATTTGAAATATACGGGCGCTGCAGCAGGAGCAGCAAAAAAAAAAAAAAAAAAAAAACAAAAAAAAAAAAAAAAAAAAGTAAAAAAAAGAGAGAGAAAAATTGGCAAGTGCGGTATGCTTGGCTCGTAAAATTTATCCTCTGGGTATGCCTTCGCCTGCAGGCCGCTCTCGAGAGGTTACAGACACTCAAACTCTCTCGCGCGGGTAAAAAACGTAGCGGACTGTAAAAAATAACGCCGCCGCTGCTGCTGTCGGCCCGCGTCGTCGAGACAAGCTGCAGCGCGGTGGCTAAAACCGAAAAAAAAAAAAAGAAGGAGGCTCTTTAGCGGGAAGAAAGGAGTGTATAAGAAAAAAGGAAGCGAAGAAAGGAAAGCCGAGCTTAGCCCGCGCGTACCACCAGAACAAGAAGAAGACTTGCCGAGATAAAAAGAAAGAGAAAGAGAGCCTTGAAAGATCTCCGCGCATAACCAGACGCGCAAGGGCGCGAGTTGTAGAGTAGGCTTCTTTATATACGTATATATATATATATATATAATATATTATTTATTTATTTTTGTCGTGTGCCGTCAGTCCATATTTTTTTTTTTTTTTTTTTTTTTCTCGCCTATTATATACGTGTGTACTTTTTCTTCTGTCACGCTCACGTGCGAATTACTCTAATTGATCTATATATATACTAGTGTAACCGTGATCAGTCGCTTTGTTGTTGACACCACTATACATATTTTTTGATATTTTTTAACTCCTTTATATCATCATCATCACTGTTTTTTATTATTATTATTAATCAATATTTTTTATTAGCGTATATATTAATTGTTTGATAGTCGGAGATGTGTATAACCACACACGTGCACAGTCACATGTATATACTTATATTTATTAATTATTTGTATAAACGGTACATACTTATTTTTTTATTTTATCTTTCCTTTTTTCTCTTATATAACCATTATATTAATTTTTTTGTTGTAATTAAATTAGGTTTGATGGTAATAAAATTTTCTTTTGAAACTTAAATATGAAACTTAAAGTAAATATCTAACGCTTTGTTGGCATTGCACGGTATTAGAACTACAATGAGATATATATATATCTTTGTTTGTTTTTTTTATTAATTATCATCCATCATTGTTTATTATTATTTTTTTTTTTTCAACCGCCCAATCATCATATCCATTCCATGATATAATTTTTAATTTAAAAAAAAAAAAACATCAATATTCACATTTTATTAAAAGAATTAGCTCTCTCGACACTCTTCTCTCATGTTTTTAATGATATTCTTCTGTATATCTATCTCGTCATGTTGTGTACCTTTAATGGTTCCGTAGGATACCAAGCAGGATCAAGCGGAAAGGCTATTGTCGAGTAGCGCCCTACTCTTTGTTAGATAACGGGGAGGATAACGCACACACTCGCCCGCCACCGGGTTCTTAAGGCTTTTTTTTTTTTTGGTGAAAAAAAGAAAAAAAAAAAAAAAAAAAAAAAAAAGAGAATTGTGATGATGATTGTAATAATAGTAAAGAAGCCAACGTACACGTTGTGTTGCGCATCCCCTCGACCACACGAGATAAGAGATTGGCTGCAGCCAATGACGTCCGTCGTTACGAACAACCCAGGTAAATTGTTCTCTATCTCACTCTCTCACTGTTTCTCTTTATTATTATTATTATTATTACTATATATATATAATCTTTTTTTTTTAATTACAATATATATACTTATAAGTTTTTAAATAATAATAACTAACTGTATCGTTATTATGTGATACATAGAAGTTTGATAATATATACCACACTAGGTACTTACAATTTTTTTATAATTATTATTAACTTTAGAAATCGCTACAGAATAGATTTTATTTATACTATAGTTACACTGTCGTCAGTTTAATTCGCTAATCTAACTAATTGTTTTTTTTTATTGTTTACCATTGGTGTTCATGTATATCTTAATCCTTGTTTATGAGAAAACAAGTTGGATAAACTAATACAATGCTTACCTCCGAAAGATCTAGAAATAGGATCTAACATAGTTAACACGAGTTTTTATTAGAACTTTTTTTTTTTTTATTAACGTAGAAGAGAAAATTTTATCAAAATTTTAATGTAGATTTAACAATAATTATTAAAGTATTACATTAGTTCGAAATCATAGCAATAAAGTTTTTGCAACGCGTAAATTCGTTCGCTTTGTAAACAATGTCAATTTACCTAAGAAGTTTTATCGACAAAGTTTTACACTCTTAGTGTATGTGTTTAACAAAACATGATAATTGTTCATGAGGTGATACTATTTAAAGACAACCTCCCGTAATATAGCTCGGACCTTGACCTATCATTAACTTAATAAAATCGATTCGGTAAGAACGAGCCTACTTGACATTTTTTGTTCACACTTTTGAGAAGTTTTTTATAGAAATATAAACATTTGTACTATATATATGATTGTTTAAAAGTAAACGGTAAATTTTTAGTTTACAATTTCGTAATTAATATTTTTAAAAAAGAAAGATTCATTCATTTTTTTGTAATGTATAGATGTTACGAAATTTTTATGATAAAGGTTATATTTACTCGAACAAATTTTACTTGAAAAAAATCAATGCAATCTAAAAATAAAATCTATAAATTTTTAAAATTCCCTCAAATATAATTCGTCCTTTTTTTATATAAATAGCATACATGCTTTTTTTATCAAACTAAATTTTTTGACTAATCACCTTATTTAAATATTAATACTGAAATTTGATTGATATTTGAACTAACATTTTGAAATTATTACGGTTACTCGTCTATTATCTTTAACAGTACCTGTATAAAAATTTTTTTTGCTTTCTTTTAATTTATTTATTAGAACTCGATTATTATATCGCCATAAAAATCGCTATAAACTTTATTCCATCCAAAAAAAAAAAAAAAATTATCAACACCCATTCGAAAAATCATTGCAAAAACCGTTAAGTATATGTTAACTAGTCAACTAGTGAACCCATTTGTTTACAAGTGTAATTGTAAGCTCGTCCATAATTTAAAAAAAGTGGAAAATTATGTTATTTGTTCGATAAGTACTTAACTCAGCTAATAATAAATTAGTGTTTAGCTAAAAGGGTTACTATCTTATCAGCCGTTGAGCATCTAGCTGCAGAAGCCGCAAATTCCTGCGACAAATAGTTTAGAGATCTGCCGTACCGACAGTAGACTGTTTCACACGATTCGCATCGTGTTCGCAATTATTGTTTATGTTAATTATTCAGACTAGCAGGTGTAGACTTTGGTTCAAACTGTTTTTTTTTTCTTTACCCCCCCATTAGCAAATATATTGAATAGTTCATACTATTTTTTTTTTAACAATAATAATTTTTTTATCTTGGTTATTTTGTTGTTGGCATAGATATAGGAAATTCTCATTAGGATTTAAAATGTAATTAGGACATTGATTAATCTTATGTATTGAGTCAAAAAATATATATTTTTAATATAAAAATTATTCTTTTTTTTTTTTAAAAACTTCTTATTTCAGTCTGTTATGGTCTCGAGGAGGGCTCGTGCTGAAAGAAAAGTCTCTAAACACAAAACGAAGCAAACTAAAACTAATCCCAATTACTACTAAATATAAAATAAAACTGTATCATCCTTCGCTTCCGTCGTACGCCCTCGATGACCTGTCGAAAAGAACAATTTTCTGAAAGAAAAATCCACAAAATCCATCGCACCATAAATTTTCCATCATTAATAAAACTACACATACATCTACACAGTGTAGTACGAATTAAAAAAGGGTGAAGACTAATAAACAAAAAAAAAAACATCTTTCGCTCTACGTTAATCTCTCACACGTACCACTCCTGTCATCAGCATCAGAACCAGCAGCACAGTTGTTTAAACAAAATCCTTCCGCACCTCGGGATTGATTCCTTCCGCGAGTGGGTGCCTCCATCTAACCGCAGTGACCCGCGTCTCGTTTCGACCCCCGCTCGTGCCCGCCCCGGCTTTTAATTCTCTCTCTCTCTCTCTCTCCCTCGGCGTCTCCCTCGCTTCTCCCTTCCGACTTGCTCCCCCGGTCGTGCGCGGATCCGCGTGTGCGTGAGCCTCGCTCTAATCCATCAGGACGATCATCATCCGGATAATCAATAGATACACCCCCGTACACACCGCCTTCCTTCCTTCTTCCAGAGCTGCCCTTTTTATCCACCCGGTCTGAGACACCATTATCACCACACCTTTTTTTTCCTTTCTTTTTTCGTTTTCGGGCTGAGAGAACACCGGAGGATTCGACGTCCTCCTCGGGGAGAGGTCGCAAGATGGCGTTGCATATGCCAGCCGGCGGCAGCAGCGTTCAGCTGTGTAATAATTTTCGGCGAGAGAGAGCCCGAGCCCCACCCCCGCCCCTTAATAAAACCAGGGTGCGTGGGTGCCCAAATCGGTCGTCCTGGGTCCTACCACCTGGGTACGATCGTCCTCGTCGAGAGCGGGCATCCCAAGGACAATGTCCTATCACACCAGTAACTCGTAAAACCGTACTGCTGTGACAGGACAATATCCCCGCGGATCTCGCTTGCTGCTGGCGGTGTCGGTGGTAGTTTTCGTTCTTTCTTCCCGACTTCTTCCTCGGTCTAGCACTGGGGCAGGATGAGAGATAAAGTATTAAAAAAAAGAAAGAAAAAAAAGGGTTGAGCACTCGCGAGAAGGGAAGAGAAGAAGAACCGTACGGGCGGAGGTTTACGACGGCACTGCGTCGGTCGGTCGGTGGCGGCTTGTTGTCTCGCCCCCCCTGACGGGGATGCGCACGCAACCCTTGGGGGGTAGGAAGAAGGAACGGCTGCGCCCGTCGCGAGAGAGAGGTATATTGATCCGAGGGCTCGGGCCGTGTGTACCCTATACGAGCGCGCCCACCCTCTGGTGGGTGCCTTCAGCCCGTGCCTTAACCGCCTCCGGTATCAAGGATCCCGACGTCTTTGCTTTCGCGGCGCGGCCCCGAGACGTCTTTGTGCGGACAGGACGACGGAATTTAGCGAGGGAGGACGTGCTTTCGGCTTACTGGGTTACGGAGGACCCAACCCGGATATTATGATTTTCTTTTTTTAGGGGGATGTATGCGCAATGTATGAGGATTGGGATTATTTGATTACGTTGGGTGTACGGGAAAACCCTAGTTTTATCAAAACTAAAGTATCGTAAATTCTAGTTTGATGAATATTGTTGTTTATTCATAATTTAGCACAATCTAAATCAATAAAACATAGTTTATATATTATGCATATACGTGCTTATGAATTTCCCCCGTGTTATCAATATTTACACTCGATGTTTCATATCGTTACACACACAAGCACGTCCTTCGAAAAAAAATTACCAAATTACGACTTTTTTTGTATTTCGAAACCCATAGATCTATCAAGGTATAATTTACAGCTACGATAATCCCCGAAACTAAAAACTACCATTTGAAATTTTTTACAAACACAAAGGATTATTCCGCAATGAAAGGATTAATAAATTGGGCTTACCTTCAGAGTGCGCGGATTTCGCAAGTCGAACCACGTAGGCGGATTCTGTATTTCGTACCGGGGCAGATGACCCTTGTGAATAGGTCTGTAATTTAATTAAAAAAATTATTATACTTTAGTAATCCCACTCCGACGTCTTGTGAATTTTACATTCGCACAAAAAGCATCTCGGGGCGCGAAACTTTGTCCCCTCAAAGTTTTAAACCTCACAAGCCTCGGGGAAACTTTTAAGAGTCTAAAATTGAATTATTTTATAAAAAAACGAACAAAAAAAAAAACTCCGTTAAATTTGAACCCTCGAAGAATCCGACATCGTGGTTATTTCCTCTTATGGATTTTGAAAATATTTACAACAATTATTCAATAAATATTTGGAGTGTAGATAAATCAGTAGAAGTAAAAGGTTTTTATATAGATATAAAAATACTCTAGATATTTATTGATTTAAATTACAATAAAATTTAAATTAAATTTTCAAAAGTGTACAATGTACCCGATGTCGGATACTCGTTGATAATAAAAAAAACAATTCAACTAACTTAACGTCGATCGTGTTGTTAAACAGCCTGCTCCAGATGACGAAGGGCAGGGTCGCGAAGGTAGCCGCGGTAACGGCCAGCAGGGGGATCGTCTGAAAAAAAGAAAAAAAAAAAAAATTAACCGAAACAAAAGTACTGTAATTTAACACTTAGCAAATGATTATTTTCAGCGCCGGTATGGAAGCCGCAGCGGCAGCAGCAGCAGCAGCCGCGGCGGCGGCGGCGGCCGCGGCCGCAAACGGCACGACGATCGAGCACGAGTTCCACAACAGCCTCGTGCCCCTGAACGGCAGCCACTCGAGCAGCTCGGGCAGGAGCACCCCCAACAGCGCCGACCCGGCACCGGGCAAGCTCTTCGTCGGGGGACTGTCCTGGCAGACCAGCAGCGAAAAACTACGGGAGTACTTTGGCATGTTCGGCACTGTCACCGATGTACTCATCATGAAGGATCCGGTTACCCAGGTACGTCTGACCGGATCTGGCCTTTACTACTGAGGCGACGATTCGGGTGGAAGGTTTTACGACTCACCGGTCTTTATGAAACTTGAATGTTTTACTTCAAATTCTACTAGTTTACGGAATAAATAAATCTGTTTACTAAGTTTATTTTCCTGGGAAATCATGATTTTTTGAAAATTATACTGCCTGGTTGAATCTTTGAATAGATTACTATTATTTTTAGGGTTACAATAAAAAACAGAATCAGGCAGAGCTGTGTAAATTTTGATGATCAAAAATTTTCTTTTATTTTCAAGTTTCATTAAGATCCGTTTTTTACATATCAAATTTTTTTGTTTTTATTACATGTAAGCTAATTAATTTTGAAATTGTTTTGGAATTCCCCCCTATTTTTTATGAAAGTTTAGTAAAATTATTATTAATATCGGTTTTTCACATAATATCATGAATATCGTTTCTGTTAGTACAAGCCAAATAATTCATTCGCGTTTCATTGATTTCACATAATTTGACCAAGCACACGAAGTTCAATCAATTTATAACCCTAAATTATTAATAATTCGAAGTCAGATCGATAAAGTGACTACTGTCAATATAATAAAGTCCGTTTGTAACAAAGAGATAATAAATGGGTCAATTAGCTCGCTTTTGTTGTAGATGTAAGGACAATTAAGAATCCCGTTGGCTCTGATTAAAATTGGCCCTTCGGGCGTGCCGTAATTGACCCAAGATCGAGTATCCTTTGATTCGAGAAAAGTCTCTCCCTGAAAATTGGTTTCTTCCCCGTCTTTTCTAACAAGTCTCTTTTTTTTCTCTTGATTACACAGAGGAGCCGAGGTTTCGGATTCATCACGTTCGCCGAGCCCGGGAGCGTCGACAAAGTTCTCAAGTGCCCGATCCACACGCTAGACGGTAAAAAGATCGACCCGAAGCACGCGACACCCAAGAACCGGGCCAAGCAGGCCAACCGCACGAAGAAGATCTTCGTGGGCGGCGTGAGCCAGGACACGAGCAGCGAGGAGGTCAAGGCCTACTTCAACCAGTTCGGCAAAGTCGAGGAGACGGTCATGCTGATGGACCAGCAGACCAAGCGTCACCGGGGCTTCGGCTTCGTAACCTTCGAGAACGAGGACGTAGTCGACCGAGTCTGCGAGATACACTTCCACACGATCAAGAACAAGAAAGTTGAGTGCAAGAAGGCCCAGCCCAAGGAGGCCGTGCAACCGGGCGCCCTCGCCCTGGGCAAGCGCGTCGTTCTCGGCGCCCTCGGGGTCAGACTGGCTCCCCAGCCGTCGCTTCCAGTATCCGCGGCCGGACTTCCGGTCGCCTCGCAGCTCGCCGTGGCCCAAGCTCAGGCGCAGGCCCAGGCCCAGGTCCAGGCGGCAGCGGCAGCGGCGGCGGCCGCCCAGGTACAGAACGCGGTGGCCGGCTACGGAAAGCTCTTCGCCGCCCAAGGTTACCCAGCGTCGGCGGCGTCGGCCCTTTCGGCCTACCGGTACGCGCCCTACCCGATCCCGGCAGCGGCGGCGGCGGCGATGGCAGCTGCAGCAGCGGCGACACCGGGCGCGGCTCAGATCGCCCAGACACCAGGCGCGGCTCAGGCTCCTGGACAGCCCCAGGCAAACTCACCGGCGGCGGCGGGCGTGGCGCCCCCAAACCCCTACCAGGGCTACTCCCTCACGAACGTCGACATGTCGAGTTTTCAGGGCGTCGACTGGGGCTCGATGTACGGCATGGGCATGTACGTCTAAAGCCCTGGATATAACTAAGGACAACAACAACTACGACCGAGGTTAGGTTAGGTTCTTGAGGACCAAACGCAGCCAGAACCTGAGTTTATGCGTTTATTATATTTGACCCAACCGAGCACCACCGCTATTAAAAAAAAAAAAAAAAACAACCCCAGCAGCTGAAACAACCTACCCCCCCGAAATTATTGTACCTGCTTTCGGTACCGAGCGACCGGCTCGGCCAGCTTCGAGGAATCCTCCGCGCGATAGAATGTTTTTTGAACAAATAACAAACCGATACGGGATTTCTAATGTAGCACCAACAATGTAGCATTGAAAATTAGCTTAAAAAAAAAAAAAAAATATCGCGGTGAAATTAAAACTGGTGGCCAAAAACCGGCTAAGTTATTATTACTAAAAAAAAATGTAGCTCGTAATCGTAAGTATTTAAGGGAATTTTATTGGATTCCTCAGATCTTGCCGACGTCGCTGTTTACCCACTTCGTTAATAAAGAAACGACCCCTCGTCTTTCTTGATTTTTGACCTACAAGTCCTACGACGACGTACGTAGATCAACGCGTTAGGGTTCCTATTCCTATAAATATAATGAAGAAAAAAAAAACAAAAAAAACAAAAAAAAATAATGTGTGCATAAGAGGCACTCAAAACTTACTACTCTTATCTTAAACTTCATTTCTTATCTCTGACTTTTTAATTTAATTTATTATTGATATTATTACGGTAATGATATTTTAATTTAATTATCATGGTCATTTATAAGTATTATTAGTAGTATTATTTTTCGTGTAAAACGGCGTTGCTGATTTATCCACTTTTGGATACGAGTTTCGAATTTTTTTTTTTTTTTTTTGCTTATTGCCCTTTCGTTTTCTTTCGTTCACATCTTTATTATGTGAATGAAATTGGAAAATAATTAACGGTACAAAATTCCGGCAAAAGTACTCGCGAAGTTCCGTACTTATGTATTATTTTGACATGTCTTTGATGTTCATGATCTGAAACCATTGTAAATCGAAAGAAAAAAAAAGAAAAGAATGATTTTTTTTTTAGGTAATTTAAATTTAATGCGCATAGTTACTTAATTATCATTTTTCTTTGAACTTTTTTTCTATAAATAATTATAATATTAATGATGATGACATGAAAATAAAAAGCAAATGCAAAAAGTAATTTTGAAAATAGCAATAAATAAATGCGCGAAATCGAGGCTTTAGTAAATTTATACAATTTAAAATGAACAAAAATAAAAAATAAAAACTTTTTTTTATTTTTTCTATTTTTCTCAATTTTATGAGATATTTTGTGATTGCGAAAATCGTATTGAAGTAAACTTCATCGAGTATTTATTAAGTGATAATAAGCTTAAACTATGCAGCTATCGATTACAAGTAATGAAATGAACAAAAAACTAACAATACTCAAAAAAGTCGAATTTTAGTGTAGAATTAAATATGTTTCGTTTTATTATATCGTCACACTTTGGAGCGTTTTGAACCCACTTTTATTGCTGTATTATAATTATCACCTATAGAATTTTTTTTTTTTTTTTTTATGTTTCTTTACTTTTTCTTATAATATTTTTTTTCCTTCTTCACACAGATTTATAACAGGCATTTAAGTCCTCGTAAACTTTGTAATTTTTAACTTTTTTTACACCTCAAAATCTCACTTATTAATAATAATTGTTATTTTTTCCTTGGTTTGTCTATGTTTTTACAGCATTGTGTAGTTTGAAATCTAACCATTATAGTATTAGTAGGATCTCCGGATCTTAGTTGCGAGAAGCATGTCGGTTATTATTAAGTGAATTGTACATTCATTACCTTAACATCACTATTACTATTCATATATAGTCATTTAAAAAACTAGATACTTTTTCCTTTTAAGCCTATTATTACTATTGTTGTTACAAATTGTCAATACTCAATAGACTTACGATCATTTCTCTGAAAATCCTTTCTTACACAAAAGATTTTTGAGATACTCAAATTCAAAGAGAATAATAATAGTAATAAATAATGAAATTAATAAAAAAAATAAATAAATAACCAATGTTCGTTTATAAAAGTTGTGATTTACGAGAAAAAAAAAATTATAAATATTACAGTTGCGAATTTGATGAAAGTTGCATCAAAAACCATAAGATGAACAATAAATAACGAAATAATGAAAAAATAAAAAAAGACAGTAATAATGGGTTAGCAGGAGCAATACTTCAATGGGCGTTACTCTTTCTATTTTGTAATTAAAAAAAAAAAAAAAAAAGGAAAAAATAAAATTAATGCCATTTACTACTGTTCTCGCTAACCACTAAAACTACTGCTACTGCTGCCATTACCGTTGTTGTAGTAGTTTTTTCGAAGACTACATAATTTTTACTATTATTATCATACTCATAAAATTCATCATATCATGTCACCTTAGATTAACTATCAACAAACAAACATCATCATAATCATCACGATCATCATCTTCACCACATGTCTTTATCATCATCAACATTAGTTAGAAGCCTATGGTGAATATATATAAATAATAAGTTGAAAATTAACGTAAGAGAGAAAAAAAAGCAACAAATTTTAGTGTGAGAAAGGAAAAAGAGAAAAAATAAAATACAGTTAATAT
The DNA here is from genome assembly GCA_038277355.1 of Encarsia formosa. Classification (NCBI taxonomy): domain Eukaryota; kingdom Metazoa; phylum Arthropoda; class Insecta; order Hymenoptera; family Aphelinidae; genus Encarsia; species Encarsia formosa. The sequence goes on along the minus strand of CM076188.1, from coordinate 2,548,872 downwards.
TAATAATAATGATGAATAGCGCTGATGAGGTGAAAATTAAATTTTAATAATAATAATAATAATAATAATAATAATTATGAATAATTATAAAATAATTATTAAATATAGTGATACGAAATACGAACACACATGCACACGAGGGTTCATCGTTTAGATGCTCGCAAAATGTAACGTGTGTGTGACGTGTGAGCGGAGCTCGACGTTAATAACAATAATAATGGGATGTTTTATTTTTTCTATTTTTTTTTTTTTTTTATTTAAAAGAATTTTTTTTATTATTATTTAAATTTATTTTGGCAAGTTCAATGACGACTTGAGCTTTTGTATCGAGAGCCGTCAGTGTAAATGTATTTATGTGCATAAAATATGTATAATCTTCTATGTGCATAGATATATTTATATAACATAAACTGCATGCATTTTTTCTGTATATTTTCGACTCTTCCGTAATCTAGCTTCCGAAAGCAATAATCAATAGTAGTAATAATTAGTAGATACTTAAATTAGTGGAAAAAATGAATAATGGAATACATTTGAAATACTAGCAGTTTTTTGAGACAGTGAGCAAGTACAGTTTTATGGATGGCAGGAGAATAATTTTTGTAGAAAAAAACAAATATAATATTAATTAATAATAAAAAAAAAATAAATAAATAAAAATATCAATTGTGGAGTTGCGCGCATGTATGTAGCCTCCTGTGTACGTATGGATGGAGATTTATGACTCACTCACAAGCAAGTCAAAGTCAAGTCAAAGCAATCACTCACTAACACCGATTCGAAAGGAAAAAATAGAAAATAAAAAAAAAAAAAACGTAATTTTAGTTTAGTCGACATGCCTAGATAAATTGCCAATAAAGTAGTTTAAAAACTTGTAGCTAACATGTTTGTGTATTTTCCTCGTATCTGTCACTTATATTACCTTTCATACTTTTTTTTTATAATTTTTTTTTTTTTTTTTTTTTTATATTTAATTAAAAATTCGTAAACTTCCTAGCCTCTACTTCCAACAAAAAAAATCCTTCCTTTTTTTATTCTCTTATTTAAAAAGCCAAAGTAATATTTATTGTGTTGGTCTGTGTGTTTGCGATATTTACATATATCATTATTTTCTACATATAATCTACCAAACACTTAATTATTATTAATTACTTTTTTTTTATCAATTATTTGATTCTTTTTTTTTTTTTTTTTTTTTTTTTTTTAATATTTTTTATGTATAAAGTTCGTTGCAGAAATCAACAACAGTGCAGAATGCTGTGAGAATTAAAAAATTTCTCAATGAGATGCGAAGGTAAGGATAATATACACAAAAGTAAAGCAGAAAAATCGTAGTTTAATCTTTGGTTAGAAATAGTTAAAACTCGTTTAGATTTTTCATATAATTAGTTTAATCGTATATTTGCATTATTATACTCCGCGCTTACTTAAACCAGAGGATATGAGGTATATATAATTGTGTACATATATATAGTTTACTCACGAAAGTGGTTTTAGACAACCTATTCTGTAAGTGTGACACTGGCTTAATCCAAACTTTTATGTTCCAAAATGTGTGATAATAACAAAAGTGTCTACCAACCATGGTGTAGAAATTATATTATTGTTTTCTGCTAGTCAACTTATGAGTTCATGGATAATTAACACAAGTAAAAATTATTCGTAAAAATTGGGTCCGATATTTGTTTTAGACTAAACATCGTCAACAATTTTAACGAATACGAATGCTTTTCAAATATAAATAATTAACCACTCCTGATTATTATTTGAATATTTTAATGGATAAATTGGAAAAGAAAAAGAGACACAAATTAGCTTGACTTAACCCTTTTTTTGCTTGTGTACTCGCTTGCTTGCTTGCTTGTATACTCGTTTGTTGACATATATTTTTTAAATCATAGACCTTACTTACTTTTTTTTTTATAGTAAATATCACTAATATAGTTTTACTAATTGCCTTTGGTTTTGTAACAAATTAAATATTATACGTGCCCAGGTGTCGCACGCTTTTCTTATACTCTTTTTCTCGTTTCTCTCTATACAAACGCGATTTGCTAAAAAAAGTCATTTTTTTTTTTTTTTTCTTTTTTCACTGAACAATCCAAGACGACGAAAGGGCAAAATTTTTTGATTTTCCTACTTAACGATTTCCTTAAACAAAAAAGATTGAACTGTGTATCGTATGAAAAAGTTGCTCGATATAAATGATGCCTTTGCGCGTTTTACTAAAAAAAAAAAAATTCTCTCTTTTCTAACGACGCGCGATGAGTAGGTAAAAGGCAGTTTCGATGAAAAAAAAAATAAATAAATAAAGATTATAATGTAGCAATACGTAGATGAGAAAGCAAGTTTTAGAAACAGGGAATAAAGAGAAGAATAATAATAAAAAAAAGATGATATCCTAATTCGCTAAGTGATTTTAATATGTGGGACTTTGGAATTGAGCAGTGTGTCAAGGGGACCCCCACGCGTACAATTTTTTGAAGCCGAAGAAGTTACAAAAAAAAAGTTTATCACCAAAAAAAATGAAAAAAAAACGGCATCAGGTTCTTCCAAGCGATTACGATATTGTAGATATATTAAATAAGCATTATATGACATTGTATGAAGAGAAAAAAAGAAAGAAAAGAAAAAAACAAACAACAAACATTTATCCGTATTATGAAAATGAAAACAAATACATTCTTGTGCGGTCGGCTCGCGACGCCGATCGCCGTACATTCTTACGGCATATACAATATATATTATTAATAAAGATATAAGCAATAATGTTCACGATAAATATAATATATATATACAACATATAACTGCAATTAAACTATTATTGCGGTGAATTTTGCATGAGCGGTTGTTTAAACAATAACGATAAGCATAAGTTAGAGGTGAATAAAAAAAATTAGGTAAATGCCGAGAAAGGGAGTCTGAACTTTCCCCACAGTCGCGCGATAAAAAAAAACCCGCTCTTTTATCATTTTTGAAAGCATTAAATACTTTTTTTTCCGGTGAGACGAAACCTCTCCTTGTTACTGCGTTTAGTGTGCATGCGTGCGGACAAATTTGTATGCATGGCGATTATCAATTTAATCAGGTGTGAGTTTAAAAAAAAATCTTTCGGATCAATTATCTCAATCACTCTATCTCAATGCGACTATCTGTGCATAGTCACGCCTTTGAAAATGACAATAAATTGACCGAATATTATATACGTAGTGTGAGACACGGTCTACGTCAGCGTTAGATACGTAGAAAAATAATAATTAAAGTATATACTTGCCCCCCGGAAAAAAAAAAAAACAAAACCAACTTCAATTGATTAGCAAAAGTCAATTTTTCAAGTAGCGAAAGAAAGAGAGAGAAAAAAGAACAATTTTTCAACTTGTTAATTCGGGATCAAAAGTTAGTTTCGAGTCGCGCGGGCTCTTTCGAAAGTGGGGAATCCTTTTCTCGGTTCTTCCGTAACTTTAATTACGTAAACGAATCTAGTCTTCTTTTACCAGTCATTTTTATCTTTTTTTACTTTATTAAGAGTAAAATTATTTATTTCTGCATTTTCTTGATGCGCGATATTTTCAAAAGTTTTATTTTTTATTTTTCAACTGTTTGCCAAGCTCGAATTCAAATTCGAAATGAATAAATTCAAATGTTGACCAAACAATGCAACTTCGATCGATGCAGTGCAAACAATGTTCATTAAACAATTCACTCTTGATTGTAAATATTTTCAAAACACTCGGAAAAGTAGAAATTTTAAACAATTCGAAGAATAAAAAATTTTTTATTAATGATTTTTCCCGTGATTAAAATTATTTTCGAGTCATGAAATAAAAATACTCAATCAAATCACATAAATTTTTTTTATACTTAAGAATTAGTAGGTTAAAAAAAATGACGATTTTAAGTGACCATTGAGTTTGAAAACCCCTGGTGGAAATTCCCTTAAAATAAATTCTAGTCTTCGTGTTATCGTTGAGCCATCGATTAAAAAAAAAAAAAAAAAAAAAAACCACTTTTAAAGACTTTACGATACTGAAATATTGCGAGGGCGCATAACTTTTTTTTTAAAACCCTCGCATATTTCTTTCTCTCGATGCATTCCTTTTTCTAGTCGATGGTTTGCGAGCCCGAAAGCGGACAGCTTCAAGGCTGTGAATATTTCTTAAAAGCGAAAGTAAAAAAAAAATAAAATAAAAAAAAAGGATGTACAAAAACTGTCTCGAAATTATCAGCGAGTTTCATCGTCTGAATCGAAAAAAATTCATATCAATTGAAAAATCTTATCTGATAAAGATTAATTAAAACTTATAATTGTTTTTCACAATTGTCGGCAGTTTTTGTACGTTCAACAAAAAAAAGAAAAAAAAAAAAAAAAAAAAAAAAAAAAAAAAAAAAAAAAAAAGGAAACATTTGCGACACGACGCGTATTACAGTGTCACATTATTCAAATCATGAAACGTTAAAATTTGCATACTCTGTAAATAATTATATTATATAAAATATATTATACCGTAAAAATAATTAACAAGTACTCGTACATGTATATTTTTTAAATCTCATTCCAGTGGTGAATTTCGAACGCGTGTTTACCGTTCGAGCAGTTCATTTAATGGTGACGTTTTAAAAGTGAGATATATTATATAATAATATTAAAAAAAAGAAAAGAAAATTGATAAAAACATTTAGTAACAACTAGTCGAAAAACTAGTACTTATTGAACTTTTTTCTCGAGAAAAGAAGAAAAAAAAAAAAAAAAAACATACATGAAGTGCCGTGCGGCAGTGAATCGTTTGTTGTAGTAAAATACAAGCGATTTACAAAAAAAAAAAAATCGTTTTACAATAAAAAATTAAACTTGAAAAAAAAAATTAAATAAAAGAAAAAAAGAAAAAATTAGATTCACGATGTGATATAGACGAGAACCGTATAAACGATGTATTATATTACATATCATTCAAGAAAAAAATAAAATTAATAATATAATAATAATAATAAAAATAAAGTCTGGTTTGCATGATATTTTGCGAAAAACGCAAAAAATATATATATTACAAAGATAAATATTAAGATTCTTAGACGACGAGTTAGTGCGTCGCTATTAGGCTCTTTATAATAGCTATTTGATCGACGATTATTCCACGTTCATGTTCTTTGTTCATTCTATACAAAAGTTCAAAATTTTTTTTGACTCAATCATTTAACTCTATTTACCCTTTTTTTTAAATGTAAAACAACACATTTTATAACAGGACACTTTTGGAAAAATGTCAATTGGAATACAAAAACAATTATGTTGTGATCTCAAAAAAAAATAAAAAAATAAAAATTCATAATATCAATTAGAAGGTGAATTTGCGTTGGTGGAAAAACCAAGAGATCTCAGCCTTATATAGAGAACATTAGGTGTTAAAAACAAAAAAAGTTAGAAATTGTATGCGTTTTTAACTAGTAAATACGCAATAAAAAAAAAGTATTTATTTCTTATTTTTTAAAATAACAATCGTGAGTTTCATGCAACGAGCGCCTTAAAATATGCAAAAAAAAAAAATTTAATCTGCATTTTACTGGTTTATGACTCTAACATTACTAAACAAAATAAATAAATACAACTGATGGATCAATAATAAATATTACTTTCATATAAATTACCTTATGACCGATTAGAAGTAGCTGATAGAAATATGAATTTTAATTTATTTTTATTTACTCTCCTACCTCATCAGAAGCCAGAAGAAGATGCAACTGGATTTTATACTTAATATTTTTTATCTTGAATATTTTTATTTGTTTTTATATTTCAGAAGAAAAAAAAATTTTTTGATTATTTTTTATTTAAAATTGTCTTTTATTTATTTAATTATGTCTGCAAAAATATTTAACAGAAATATTATTTTCAAATCATACTGATGTCTCATAATTCATAAAAAGGTAAGTTTACGTTGGTATTAAAAATAAAAATTAGCAATCTATTATTTGAATAAATGCAAAATTTACTTTTTTAACCTTTTTAACAAGTAATTTATTAACAAAAATACATAGAACTTGCAATAATACTTAACATTAAAAAATTCACTTATTTGAAGATTATTCATTTTACATACTTTGTGAAAGTTAAAATTATTAGACACTAAAATTACTGTTCGGAGAATTGTAAAATTATTAGAAAACATTTAATTCAATGTTTCCCATTTTGAAATAGAATGTTCATAATTTATATACGTTTCAATTATAAAAAATTACAATTGCCAAGAATGACAATGATTTTTATTTTTAATTTTTATTTTTGATATAAAAAGTTATAAATGACAGTTTCGTACTCAAACTTACTTACTTTTAATAATTCAACTAAAATCCATTAAAAATTAAAAAAAGTAGTCCAATGTACGTTTGTACGTACATATTTATATTAATTATAAATATTGAATCTGTTGTACCAATCTCAAGAGTTTCACCGGATGTGAGCGACTTTCCCAAGGTATTCAAGAACGCTCGGGAAAAAAAGAAAGAAATTTGAAAATTATCCGAGTAAACAATACAGGTTGTGATCGTCGAACGCTCGACTTCAAAGGTCAGAAGCTGACCTTGTTTGAGCAAATGTAACAAATTCAGAATTTCAAGTTCAAATTCTTTTCATCCGATTTTTTAAATCAAACTCGAGTTTTTACTCTGTATGAAACAATTATTGTTCGAAAAATATTCCTTCAATTTAAATCAAGAAGAAATTTTTAAACTATTATGTAATCACGATGCAAATTGTATTTTTTATTAATCGAGAAATAAACTATAAGTGATTACCGGTTTTTCATCTCGACTAACCTCGTAATTCCTGCATACTCTTTTTTTTTCAATCCATCTGAAGTATTCGAAAAAATGGAACTTTTGCACCTTGAAACAATCCATAAATTTACCACTCATCTTTGATTGTGTGTTATTACTCTTTCCTTTAATTCAACAACATCAACTGTAAATTACATATCTACGAAAGAAAAAAGTATACCCAAAGCTCAGCCACAGCAGCTTGCAATTGTCGCGCGATACAAGGCAATTTCGCATAATTCAATTTATTATCGACGCGGCTGCGGCTTTTTCACCAGGTGCAACCACGTAAAACAGGTAAATCTAAAAGCACCGTAACTCAAATGTAATTGAATCTGCAAGTGATTGCATGTAATAATCGAAGCGTCAAAGTTTTTCATTTCAATTCGTTTCGCTTCGTTTCATTGAAAAAATTCTCCTGCGTTCCACGTAATTATTCAAATTTTAAGCGCTTAGCATTTTCTCACGCGCCAACTTTTTTTCTTCTTCTGCTCGCATACGCTTATGAAATGTTTTCCACCAGTAAAAACCATTAGAAACGTTTGATCTAGTTTTTTAAAATTAATTTTTATTAACTCAAACAGTACCTATCTCATTTTTTTTTATTAAAAACAAATTAAATCCAAAACTCGAAACTGCGAGTTTTGCGGGTAAATCATCTGTTTTTATGCTTACCTGCGTGTCGTTTATTTACACTTTTGAAAATGCACAAGCGGCACACACACGGCGTGCTTACCTATTTAGCGCTTTCATAAACACGCGAAGCGCGAATAAAAAATCATGCGTTGTCATGTTCATCATTTGGCCATTATTAGCTGCTACAGCCGTTCGACAGTCGGCAGCAGTTTTTTTCGCGCATCGGAGCGCGCTGGATGCGGCGCCGGGACCGTCTCGAGATTTTGAAAAAGAGAGAGAGAGAAACCAAATTGGAATTTAGAGCTGCAGATGTGCTGCAATGTGCAGATCGTAGGTTGGTAGGTGAGCGAGCAGAGCAGCAGCAGCAGTTTGTGACGGTTTGAACGAAGATGACCAAAAAAAGGAGCCCGAAATTTGAATGCGAGCTGCAGACTGAAAAGTGAAAGTGGTGCACTTGAAAAAGAAAAAAGAAATAAAAATCAGGGAGAGAGAAACAAAGAGTCTGCGGATACAGCAGTACGAACTGGAGCGGAGGAGAGGAGAGGATACCATAACCTAAAAATAAAGCTTTTTTTTACTGTTAGCTGTTGTACACTACAGTCGGGAGGAGGCCCCTGTTGTTTGCAGTTGTCGTGCGCTCCTCCTCTTTGTACACAATCTCACGTTTAATCATTGGTGCTACGGTGCAGGTTGTCTGAGAAAAAAACACACCTCGGCAGCAGCCAGCTTATTTTAGATCGTTGTAGTCGTTTGTTGATCAAAAACACTCTCGGGAAAAGTGCAAGCAGGCAGAAGGCGAGTGAATTTTTGTAAATTTTTGGTGTTTGCGTCAAGGATATGCCACCTGCGACCAGGTGTAGCGCGTCGATTATCAGCATCGTCGCCGACGAATGACATAATATTGGACCACCCGACGACGACGGCGGCGGCGGTGGCGGTGACCCCAGCAGGTACAACACTATGATGGAGAAATTCGTTCTGCAAAACGAGAGAATCGTATGGAACAATGCGGCTCAGCACGAAGAGCTGGAGTTGGCCGATGCATCGTCGTCCTCCCCGATGATTTTACCGGACCAGATGACCAACAGCGGCATCGAGGAACACCTGCAGCTGCAATCTGCCTGCACCACCACTACGAACAGCAGCAGCAGTAGCACAAGTCGCGAGGATGACTCGTCAGCAGCCGACTCCTCGTCGTCGAGTCAACGTAAAACCTGGAATGAGCTTAGGGGCGTCGTTAGCGACCTAAGGAGAAGGATGTCCGGTATGTCCGCCAGCTCCATACCTGGTTCCATCACCTTCAGGTCCTTACCTGATGGAAGGTAAAGTGGTTTTGTTTTATTTATTTTTGTTCACACACTTACACACATTTCTTTTTTGAGCTTTCAAGGTTCACACTTTGCAATAGTTTTATTTTTAGAAAGCTGCTGCTGCTGCTACCACTCAGATAAGAATTTGAAAATGGCACTGAGACAATTTATCTCAAGTTTTTTTTTTTTTTTTCTTTTTTGGTTGCTGAAGATTAAATAATTTTTTTCAGACTGTAAACAGTTTAACAAGATTTGAGATCAATTGAATTGTTTCCTTATTTTTGTATCAAGTTGTAAAATTAGTTTTCATCTTTGAATTGGCAATTAAATTTTTATGTTTAAATATTAAATAATCTTTGAAAAGTTTATTAAATAATTATTTATTAAATAATCAATAAATTCCAAATACTTTTCTTTTGATTTTATAAATGACTTAAAAATTATCGCTTAAGCATATGTTTTACTTTCAGGTAGGGAATATTACTATGATCTAAATTTATTATAATTTTTTCAGGACAAGAGTTTATTTTTTAAGCACACCTAGCAATGGTTGGGAGACCACACTTTTATATGTTGACATAGCTCATTCTGATCATGCAAATGGATATCGTCTACAGTGGCAACCTGTTATTGAAGCAAACTTTCAAAGGTTTTTATCAGTACAATTGATCTTTTTATAAGTAAACTCTGTATTTTGTGAGTCTGATTTTTTAGTGTTTTTAGTGCCAACCAGTTGTCCAAAGAAGAACAATTACTTTGGGAGAGAAAAAGACTGGCAAGTTGGGGTATTACAAGCTATGAAATTCATTCAGAGAGTGGAAAGTTAGTTTTTCCAGCAGCAAGTAGTCTTTATCAGTGCATAGATACTGGTTTCATGGTAAGCTCAAAATATACAAAATATACAATAAAGTATAAATATTTCTGAAATTAATTTAAATCATGTACATTTTAGCCAGGACCACTCTTCCCATCTGAACTTAGAATGTCCACTTCTGGTGCAAAACTGTGTCCTCAAATTTGTCCTTCGAACCATGCTTTGGTCGCTCACACTTGTGCTGGAGATATACACTTGTCGCATAGCATTACTGGCTCTTCTGTGAGATTAACACACGCTAGAAAAGGGTGCAAAAGTTTAGCTGACGATCCGCTTAGCGCGGGTACACCTTCGTATGTCATGCAAGAGGAATTCACGAGGTATGAAATTCTTGAAAACAAATTTATTTTTTATTTATTTTAAAAAGCTGGAAATTAAAGTACTAAATTTTTCTCAGATACATTGGATATTGGTGGCAGCCCAAATCTGATGACGGAATTTACAGGATAGTTTACGAAGAGGTGGACGAAAGTGACGTTAAAATATTTTGTTTTCCCTCTTGCGACAACTCTCACGACGTTGATGAATTTCGGTTTCCCAGAGCTGGTACACACAACGCAAGAAGTAATTTAAAATTAGTGCAATTCAGAATCACGGAATCATCACAGATTGTTGATATCGAGACTCTAGAACTTCAGTATCCCTTACACATAATGTTTCCTTGGATGGAATACATGGTTAGGGCTGGATGGATGAACGACGGCCGGCAGTAAGTTGAAATTTACATCAATTTATCAAAATTCGAGTGATTAATTTATTTAAATTCTTTATTTTTTATTATTAGTGTGTGGGTACAGTTATTGGACAGAAAGCAACAAAGACTGGAACTTGTTTTACTTTCAATTGATAACTTTTGTGAGCCACCACCAAATGTATATAGTTCGGAAAATCATTTTACGCCGTCTTCAAACAGTGTGCAAGTGATTTACTCAGAAACAACTTCAATTTGGATAAACGTAAATGACCTACTTTATTTCTTGCCTTCTGACGATCCCACAGAAGTTAAATTCATTTGGGGAAGCGAAGAAACGAATTTCAGACATTTATATCTTATCACTTCAAGTATAGCAGGTGCGTTTGAAGTACTGATTGAGAATGATTTTTGCATGTAAATTTTATTTCTAAGCTTCACTTTTTTTTTTTCATCAAGGCACTGGAAATGGAAATGAAGAATCGGTAGACCGGATGGATAGTTTATTTTTACTGCCACGAGTTGTATCGAAAGTTGCCCTGACCCAAGGTGATTGGGAGGTACTGGGTAGAGAACTCTGGGTCGACGAAGTGAATTCTATTGTTTACTTCGTTGGTTTGAGGGAAGGTCCGCTCGAACAACACGTTTACGCCGTGTCTTTGCACCGTCCACTAGAAATTAGACTTCTCACCAGACCCGGCTACAGCTACAGCAACGTTTACTTCAATAAAGAATGCACTATGATGGTTGCTGTTTACAGTTCTATCAAAACATTACCCGCTTGTCAGGTAAGTTTATACTTTGTTTTTTAATGTTTTATGAAACTTTTTTAATTGATTTATTGCTGTTTAATTGAAAGGTTTTTCGGATATCCCACTCTGACTGGACTGTTGAAAATATTTCTCTAACGCCTGTTGGATACTTGCTCGAGCCGTTAAATTCTGAATCCGAGCTTTTTGCTCCGGAAATTTTCACGCACAAGATTTCATCAGGTGATACCATATACTCTATGATATTCAAACCGCATAATTTTAAACCGGATAAAAAATATCCGACTATTCTGAACATTTACGGTGGTCCAGAAGTACAGCTAGTATCAAATACATTCAAGGTATTTATTTACGAGTAATAATTAAATGTATAAATTATTAATAGAACTGAAATTAAAATAAAAAATTTTGTTTCAGGGTATGAGGCATCTGAGGATGCACATGCTCGCTGCTCAAGGTTACTGCGTTGTTTTAATCGATTCCCGAGGTTCGAACCACAGAGGAATTTTGTTTGAAAGTTACTTACATCGAAAAATGGGAACCGTCGAACTGAATGATCAAGTGGAAGTACTGAAGTGGTTGGCTGAAACGACTGGTTACATTGATTTAAATCGTGTTGCTATTCACGGCTGGTCCTATGGAGGATATATGAGTTTAATGGGTCTCATTCAACATCCAGACGTGTTTAAGGTTTGTGTTAGTGGCATGGTAAAAAAGTTGCATAACTCTATAGGTTTTCTACTACCTAGTTTAAAAATGAATTTTTTTTATTTCAAATATTTTTTTGCCTAAGAAACTTTTTTCCGAATAGGTCTTTTTCCTTTTTGTCCGAGTAGGTCGTAATATCGAATCATTACTAAATTATTTACACACACATGGGCTAGAATTGTGTTTTAAACTAACAATATTTAAAATTTAATTTAAAAAAATCCTAACTTATGACGGTGCAAGCCAGACTCGAGTCCTGGATTATTGTTTAAAAAACTTTTACAAATAGTCCAAACTTTTAGATAAATCTTTTTATAAATTGTATTTATTTTTATTTAGCTTTCCTAAATAAAAATCGAAGTACAGAGTGTTTTTTTTTTTTTTTTTCATGGGTGAGACTAGTTCAAAAATAAATTTTGTGTATCAAATATAGTTTCTAAAAAGATTTTTTTCAAAAGAGGTCAGAACATTTAAATAAATAACAATTTTATGGTTTTTTTTTTTTTTTTTTTTTAAATGAGTAATTGAATTTCAGGTGGCTATTGCGGGTGCTCCAGTAACTTCGTGGTACTTTTACGACACTGGTTATACAGAAAGATACATGGATTTACCTCAAAACAACGTTCATGGTTACGTAAACGGCTCAGTGTTAACTTATGTCAATAAATTTCCTGACGAAGTGAACAGACTGCTTATAATTCACGGACTAATTGATGAAAATGTACATTTCTTTCACACAAGTCAACTGATAAATTCTCTGATAAAGACTGGAAAGCCGTACCAGTTACAAGTATATCCTAACGAGAGGCACAGTCTTAGAAGTTTAGACGCTAGTAAACACTATGAAACAACTCTATTGTCGTTTTTACAGAATAATTTGTAAATTATTATACACATATATATTTTTAAGTTTATGAACTATTGTGAATAAGCAATTTTATTGACTATGTTTTACATCAAAAGTTGTGTAGAACAACACAAGAGACTGCCGGTATCTTATGTACATAGAAAAATTGAATGTATTTTAACACATTCAAATCTTACAGTTCTTTTATTTATTGCCAATTTTTTAAATTAGCAATCAATAACTCTAATCTAAAACGAGATTTTTTAAAAAGACTTAACAGTATTACACATATAAATGCATGTAAAATATTTTACACGGATCTTAACGCAGCAATGGAAACTCATGAAGTTTTATTCCGTTAGCTGTGTTAATGATCTTGAAAAGACTTTTAATAATGATGATCAGCTGTCCTGTGAAAATAAAAAAAAGTAAAAATTGTAAAGTTTTTTCGTCGTCTATATTTCGTGGTAATTTGGGAAAATTTGTATTGTAAATTATTTTAATTGATAGTTAAAGATTCTAATGATCTTATTGAAAAAATTGTAAAAATGAGCCCGTTGATTTTTAATGAGAATGGACAATACTCGCAATCCCTTTGTATAAAATAATTGTGTAAACATAAATCAGCAGCATTAGTCCAACAAAAAATTATTTTTGATCTTTTTTTTGTACTTATTTGCCAATAATTGTGTATAAAGAAAAAAAAGCCTATTGGTTGTCAATCATATTTTTTACTTTAATTATGTATTTATTGAGAAAAGTTTCTTTTTTTCATGGTTACAAGTATAAAGTATTTTTATGGTAGAGGCAAATATATGCTGCAATTTTTGTAATTGACAGATTCATCTTGTATTGGTTGATTAGTGCATCATAAATGAATAATAAAACACTATTTTATGAAAACTCTTGTTTATTTTTTCTTTCAATTAACAATATTTCAAACTTTTTTCAAAGTTACCTTATTAATTTATTTCTAATTAATTTTTTCTTTTTAGGTAAAATTTTTCAAAAACTTGCTTGTGATAACAACATGTATACTAAATTTATTTTTAAAATATTTACAAAAAGATTATTTAAAGTAATTGTTGTATTACATCTAATTCCAGGATGGGCCTGTTTTTGTTTTTCGGTTCATGAACTTCCACAGATACATAATTCTTTTATTCAATTCTTTCCATTTAGTTGGTCTTGCAATTGGGAGAATACCATGTTGCAGAGCTTTTCTTTTCTTAATTAAAACTTGGACTTCCTGCGACTTGTGGCTAATGCCCCTCAACCATCTAGGAACATTGTACATAATATCTTTGAGTTTGATATCATCACTTCCAAGTATGTCAATATAATCATTTTGTCCAAATGTTCTTTTTTTTTCAGTCCATGGATTTATGGGACGATATATAGGCATTTCTTTAACTGGATTATCACCACCGGTGTGAGCTAAAAGACCTCTCTGATCAATTTTTTCTTCATATCCATAACGTCTCACAAGCCTTTTTTTATCGGCATGGTACCTGAAGCGTACAGTTGTTACCTGTGGTACCCATGCTCTCAAAGTTGTAACAAAAGTTTTCAAAGACGACATTACTGAGCTGTAAAAGTCAAAAACTTTTTAATAATAATCTTAATTTATTAGTTGAAGCTTATTTAATTTTTACCATTATGATCAGTAAACTAACCTGTAAAGTAAGAGTTCCGAATTTGATGAAATAACTTTGAAACGTTACGTAACTTCAACTGTATTTTTATTAAGATATTCTGATAACTATTTTTTTATACTGTTGCACTTATTAGTTTTAAATAAACTTCTTTAGTAATTCCATTTTGCTATTAAAAGACGTACTTTGAATTGCGGCTGTCTGCAGTGCAGCCGAATATTTAAAAATTTATTTCTACACCAGTGGGCGCTTCACCTTTCGCGCTAAAAATAAAGTTAAAAAATTTATTTATTTTTTGTTAAATAATAATAATAATGTTAAAAATAAAAATAAAAAAATGTAATAAGATTATAAATAACAACATTTTCATAATTGTGCAGTACTCAAAAACATATTTTATTGAAATAATTAACGATCTTCAAGCATATACTTAAATCTAAATTTTCAAGTGATTCTTGAATATCATTAATAAATAAGTTATTAAGTTACTTATTTCTAGAGAAGCAAAATCTAAAGAAAAAAAACATTGTTTTTTAATTAAAATATTGTAATTTATTAGTTAATAATAGGTAGTATGTACACAGTTTTATAAAATTAATTTAACAAGCTAGAAAAAGATTAATCACATCTTAATCCGGTTCACATCTGCATATGACAGAAACACGCCTTGTTTTATTGATAAGTTTTCCATCATAGTAAGATTTTTCTTTGCTCAAAACTTCATGCTTATATTTGTGACGGGCTACTCCTTTCATTATGTACAAAGATCTTCTGGGTATTAAAAAATCAGACCAATACTCTTGCTCATGTCCATCATATGTAAGACGCATGATACAGTCACTCAATAAACTTATAGTGGCTATAATTTCACCACAAAATCTAGTACTGTCAATGTGAGGCTTTATCCACCCATTTTCAGCAAGATCTAACACATGAACAAATTTTATTTGAGGCATGTCAGGTGGAAAAGCCTTGTCTCTAATTTTATTTATAATTTTTGTATTTTCTTCATTCCAGTTGAGATATTCAGTTTCACGGTACCCATGTATGGCATCATCCCAATGGTCATACTCATATCTCAAACGCTCCATGTAAGGTTCAATTTCTCCTAATAGAGTCTTTTCTTCTTTTTCTGAGATAAAATTTTCATATATACTCATTGTGGACTGCAACTTTTCTTTCCAATTTTTAAATTCATCTGGATTGCTTTCTTTGGTTGGTGGAGTTGGTGCATCTCCAATATTGGAAGAAAACTGTCTCAAAAACCCAATGGGTATTCGCATACGTTTCCAATTTGATTGTAATGTTTTGAAAAGCATTACTGTTGCAAAGTAGTTATTAACCTGGTGATTTCAATCAAGAATAATAACAAACATGCTCTTTATAAAGTTAATTTAAAGAAAACAAACATCTGTTTGCATTTTTTACATACTTTTTTAATAACGCGTACTTTAATTGTTGCATTAAGTTACATTACAATAAATATTCAGCACTTGTCTATCTTTTGAAATACACTTGTTACGTAGTGTAAATAAGTGAGACTGCTGCGAGTTCTTCACAGATCACAGGTACCACGTGATTTTGCTTCTCACATGTGGGCCGGTTTAGTAGCGTCTGCTCTTTCCGTGAACCGCGATTGCATGCAAGTCAATGCAAGTGCAAGGCTTTCTTTCATGTGTTAATCAGATTAGTTTTTTATTAATTAAGTAGTGCAAGAAGAAATTGTGTTTCCAAAATGACTATCATATCGGTGTTGAGGTATAAAACAAACCTTAGTGGATTGTCAAAACTACGATCATTAGTTTTTGAGGTAAAATAGTCAATTTCTATAGTTTGAGGTTAAAATTGATGTTAAATAATATTTATTTTTTAAACGCCGTCAGAAGTTGTTATTTTTTTTCATCGTCATTTATTTGTAACAATTCCAGGTCAACAAACGATGTATGTCCTCTCACGCAAAATTTGCGGAACACAAAAAGATTGAAAAAATGAGAAACATTGGTATCTCAGCTCATATTGATTCTGGTAAAACTACGTTAACAGAACGTATTCTCTTTTACACTGGAAGAATATCAGAGATGCATGAGGTAATATATAAGTTTATATCACAATTGTTGTATTTGACTTTAAGCTATTTCAACTTTTAACTGATTTAATAGGTAAGAGGTAAAGACAATGTTGGGGCTGTGATGGACAGCATGGAATTGGAGAGGCAACGAGGAATCACCATTCAGTCTGCTGCAACATATACTTTATGGAAAGATTATAACATCAATATCATTGATACACCTGGTCATGTAGATTTTACTGTTGAAGTGGAGAGATCTTTAAGAGTTTTAGATGGAGCTATACTCGTTCTTTGTGCAGTTGGTGGTGTGCAATCTCAAACTTTGACCGTTAATAGACAAATGAAAAGGTACAATGTACCTTGTCTAGCATTTATTAATAAATTGGATAGAATGAATGCTAATCCACATAGAGTTTTAGATCAAATTAGAAACAAACTGAAACATAATGCAGCATTCATTCAGCTACCAATTGGTAAAGAAAGTGACACCAAAGGAATTGTTGATGTCATCAATCAAAAAGCCCTTTATTTTGAAGGCAACTATGGAGAAGTTATCAGAGAAGACGAAATACCTCAAGATATGAGAACAGGTATTGTATTTAGAGCATCAACCATTTTATAAAATCCTTTCTTTTAAATTATAAATTTTTTTTTCTCAGAATCTGCTGAAAGAAAACTAGAATTGATAGAACACTTGAGTAATGCAGACGAAGCACTTGGCGAATTATTTTTAAATGAATCTGAAATAACTGTACAACATATCAAAGATGCTGTCAGAAGAACCTGCTTGAAAAGAACATTTACTCCTGTATTGGTTGGAACAGCTTTGAAAAACAAAGGTGTTCAACCTTTGCTAGATGCTGTTTTAGACTACTTACCACATCCTGGAGAAGTTGAAAACTTTGCATTCTTGGAGACCAAAGGGTAATTAATGAAAGATTAAAATTTAAACTTAAATTTTTTTTTATTTCAGTCTAAAAAATTTACACTAATTGTTTTTTTTTTTTTTTTTTTTTTTTTTTTGTATTAATTAATTAGAGAGGAGCCAAAAAAAATTTTACTCAATCCAGAACGTTCTGATAAGCACTCCTTTGTGGGTCTAGCCTTCAAGTTAGAAGCAGGAAAATTTGGCCAACTGACATATTTCAGATGCTATCAAGGAATGCTGAAAAAGACCGACAGCATTTACAATACCAGAACGAAGAGAAAGGTAAGTTTTTAACAACTGAAATTGACTAAAATGTTTCTAAATTTTTAAAAATACACATTATTAGGTCCGAGTTGCTCGCTTGGTGCGTCTTCACTCAAATAATATGGAAGACGTGAATGAGATTTACGCTGGTGATATATTCGCAACGTTTGGTATTGATTGCGCATCCGGAGATACTTTTGTAACGAAGGGTGACCTAGCAGTCTCAATGGAATCGATATTTGTACCAGATCCTGTTGTTTCGATGTCTATCAATCCTAAAAATTCAAAAGATCGAGACAATTTTGCAAAAGCAATTGGACGGTTCACAAAAGAGGATCCTACTTTCCGTTTCACGTATGACACAGACAGCAAGGTATATTAAATTTTTATCGCGGGCTTTTATTTTATGTGCATAAATAATTTCATCATGACTTAATCCAACACATTTTTGGATAGGAAAGTATTGTTTCTGGAATGGGTGAATTACATTTAGAAATTTATGCTCAACGTATGGAACGCGAATACAATTGTTCTGTAGTCCTTGGTAAACCAAAGGTGGCATTCCGAGAAACCCTAATTTCTCCTGTCGAGTTCGATTACTTACACAAAAAACAGTCTGGTGGTGCAGGACAGTTTGGTCGAGTCATTGGAGTCCTCGAGGTAGTTTTTCTATTTACAAGTTTTTATTCATGATTATGTAAATTTATTTAAAAAAAATTTTTTAATGCAGCCTCTTCCGCCACACAAAAACACGAATATAGAGTTTTCGGATGAGACAGTGGGTACCAATATACCGAAACCCTTTGTACCCGGAGTACAACGAGGTTTCCTAGAAATGTGTGAAAAAGGTCTACTTACGGGTCACAAACTGTCTGGACTCAAGTTCAGACTGATAGACGGAGCAAGCCATATCGTCGATTCTTCGGAACATTCGTTCGCCCTTGCTGCTCACGGAGCTATCAAGCAATGCTTCGAAAACGGTTCTTGGCAAGTCCTTGAACCCGTCATGTTAGTTGAAATTACCGGCCCTGAAGAATTTCAGGTAAAGTACCGAAGATCTTTTCAAGTTATTTGAATACTATTGAATAGTTTTTACTATTAAAACATTAATCTTGCAGGGATTAGTTATGGGACAATTGAATAAAAGAAAAGGATTGATTTTGGGAATGGACAGCAGTGAGGGCTGGTTCACCGTAGATGCTGAAGTTCCCCTAAATGAGATGTTTGGCTACTCTGGAGAGCTTAGATCTTCTACTCAAGGAAAGGGAGAATTTTCGATGGAATACTCCCGATACACTCCTTGCACGCCCGAAGTCCAAATGCGACTCATGCAGGAGTATCAGGAGTCACAGGGACTGGTTCAACAGCAAAAGAAGAAAAATTAAAACACTAGAGAAATTTTTTTTAGTTTTCATTTTTTTTTTCTTTTTTTTTTTAATCCAAGAACTCATGAGTATTGCAGCACTGCAGTGAACAATTTTTGAAACATTTGTATATAAAACGCGCGTAACAACGTTTTTGACAGTGTATAGACAAGAATCATTGAATTTTTAATTAAGATAGATCAATTTGTAAAATAAATATTGTAAATATTTTCTAACATTACATTATACATGTATATTTTAAAACTTATTTAGTAACATATTACTGTAACTAACTCTCGAACGGAGTTTGTGAAAATAAAATATAAAATCAAAGTTACACTTTGATTAATTAACTTTAAATAAAACTCTAATTATTCAAATAAAGACCAGGTTCGTAGAATATAAACTATCTGTGTCTGTTAAGCTGTTTGAAAAGTTTAATGTTTTACTGTTTTGATGAAACTACCATTGAACGTGTGATAATAACTGGAAGTGACTGAGCGTTAGATCATCCGCGTTTTATGTCAAGAGTGTCGACAATTTTCATTCCTTTAAAATTAAAAAAAAAACTTTATAAATCGGCTACGTAGCCCTCGACGACGATGCCGGGCGCGAGTTCGGCCGTTACGCTCTCGCCGTTTCGTTGTCTGCTGCTGCTACCGGCCCCGTTTCCCCAGGCACCTTCGCGTCCGTACTTTTCCGACATCCTCACCATGTCGTTTGGACTCCACTCGGGCGACTGGGCCCTGTTCCGGCCGCTGGAAAACACGTCGCTTCGGTAAACTTCGTTGCGACTCGACCCGTAGCCGTCGTACTCGTGGTTGCGTTTCATAGAATTTCGCTGGTGACCAGTCTTGCGAAGCATTGCCTGAAAATCATATCCGTAATTAAATTCAAATTTAAGATCTTTCGATGTAAGAGTATTTTACCTGGAAATTAAAGGGTGGATCGTCCCCATTTTCAGTTTCGTTGTTGTTTCTTCGTCCAATCATTTGCAGTTCGTGAATCGGATTCGGTCTATAAAATACATTAAGAATTAAAATCAGGTGCTCATCTAAGAGTAAGAAAAAAGCATCTTACCTATCTGCGTTGAAAGTATTTCTGTTCATTTTATCCTCGTTAGCCCAGTCATTTGTTGCATTTTTGTTGTAACTACTGACATGACGTAATTGAGTTCCTTGGAATGGCGCTTGATTAACTGGGATTGGGGGTGGTGGTACTTTCTTTCTAGAGCGGATGGACCCTTTGTGATCGTAGTCGTTCTGAAATCATCATTCAAAGTTCTATTCATGGATTCATTTTTACAACAATTGGCTTAAAATTTTACTTCCAACCAAATGGGAAAAAAAGAGTTTCTGCATTAGAGTATGAGAAAAAACTAATATCTTATCGCAGTAAGTAATAAAACAGCTGATGCTATAAAATATAAGACGCTAGTGTACAGTAGAAACAGCTAATTATGGTCAGCCCAGAATATGTAGAAAATAAATGTTTTATTCCAGTAAGACAGTAATAAAATAGCCATTTTGGCAACTAGAAAAAGCCAAGTACGGTCAGCCAGATTAGCTGTAATTAAAATAAATAAAAAATAAAAACTTACTGAGCGAGGTGTATGATGATGACGAGCGTTGATCGGTTGTACGGGTGTACGGCTGCTATCGATAGTTTGTGGGCGATAACCGGCTGCGACTCTGGAGTGGCCCGGGGCTTCTGGATCTGCTGGGGAGCATCGGACTGGGACACTGGGGTCCCTGGAAAATGGAGTGTTGATCAGACTTTGGTGAACTCCGGTACTCGTCGTGTTTATATTTCGGTGGGGGGAGTTGGTCGTTTGACATTGTACATCTGCAAAATTCAACCCTAGGTCAGACTTGACAAACTCTTTTTTTTACCTTACCGAGATTTTTTTTTTCCCAACTCGACCTCTACTTTCGAATATTTTTTTTTTTTAGATAAATATTTACATTTTTAGTTTTTGACGAGAGCACCTCTTTTCATTTAATCGATTTCGTGCATTCAAACTATTACTTAATCGAGATAGGTGCGAAATTAATAATAATAATATAAATAATGATCAATATTTTTCGATCGCGAAACTTTATGAGAGCGTGCTTTTATGTGATGCAGCGTGATCTACGAGTATTAAAAAAACCTTTTGACTGCATTTGCTTTTTCGTTCAATTTTTATTAATGTATAAAGTGCAAATTCAAGATATCTTTGGTGTTGGTTACTGAAACTTTAATTTACTCTTACTTTTCAGCAATAATTTATTTTTTTAATATACAGATAAAAGCAACTTTAAAATTGTCCTACATTCGTAGTTTTGAAATTAAATTGTCTCTATAAAAGAATTGAATTACTGAGGCCAAGTAATAAACGAATATTTAATTACATTTTTACTATTTACACTCGAGAATAATTTTTGTAAACAAAATACTTAAAATGTCAGTCGTTGAGGAAATTTTATCGATTTGGCCTGAATAATTCATGAAAATGTCGAAAATCTAGCAAACTACATGCCACTAGTTTATTTAAAAAAAGTGCGTTAATTGTGAATTCAAAACTTGTTTCTTTAATAAAAATGCAAATTAAATAATGAAAATCAAGTAAATAATAAATTAAAACTTGATATATAGTGCCAAATGATACTGTAAGATGATTGGTCATGGATTGATGTTCCATCAAGCTCTTATGGTAGCGAGGTGGTGGTGGTGGTAATGATCTCGGTAATGCAACCTCTCACAAAAAATGTTAGGCACCTCTTTTGTTTCTACGCATGATGTCTCCAACTATTTTTCTCCTTAACGGCTCATCCCAATTTTCTTGATCATCGTCTGACACTGAGGATGTTCCTGATCTGTAGAACGCATTTTCAGTTATGATACCAAAAATGCTTTATGCGGTAACTTACCTTTATCTAATAATTTAACATATCTACTCGCGGTATAGTTGACAAAAACTAGGTTTTAATGAAAGTTAAAAATGAGCGAGTTTTTAAAAATTATGATTGTTTATTTAAAGTTTTAGTTTATTTTTTAAAATCCCTGATAAACGACCAAACTTACAATGCCAATTCTTATCACTCCTATCCATTAATCATGCTCATCTATTTGTAAAATTTGTTCAACATGATTAACAGTACGGGCGAAAATTTTTCAACAGTTTACTATTTAACTTTGGGGATAAAAACTGAAATTTTCATTACATGGGAGGAAAGTTTAAAAGTTTTCCTTTCACGTTATAAAAATACGTTTATTACGAATCAACCTGGAAAATGTCACATTATTAAAGCTTTCATGTATTTTTTTATAATTAAAGGTGAAGTTAGTTTTCGGTAGATTTCAATTTTTGAGTTTGAGATATGAGCTCATTACTGTTTCCCATATATCCTCTTATAAAATTAAATTTAAATAATGGCAAACGACACTTCAAATTAATAGAAAAAATTTTTAGTTTATACCTTGAGTTGATCCAACTGAAACTTGAAAACTCAAAAATAAAATCGGAAAATTGAAAACTGCCAACAAAAAAGGCATTTTCCTGGTTTACTTCTAGATTTATGATATCCAACTGATTTTTGTGAAATGTAACATTTTCCATGGTAAAAAAAAATTAAAGATAAAAAAAAAAATGTTTGTATATAGTAAGAGCGGATACGTACTGCTTTCTCCTGCGCGCTTTAACGGTCGGATCGCGCATGTGCTCGGTGTCGTAGAAGGGCAGCTCGTTGGCCAAGTTGAAGGGTAGCTTGTGAACTTCGGGCGGTCGTCTGGGTCCCAGGAATGCGTCGGGGTTGTCGTTAGGGTCGATCCTCTCTAGCGGTACCCGCTCATTGCTCATCTGCAGAGCCCCCACTGTAGCTTGATTGTAAAGATGCACCTGGAATATAAAGTAAAAGAACTCATCTTTTAATATTAAATAATAATTTTTTGGTTTTGATTTTTTATAGCTTAAAGTTCATTGGTTATACAGACTTGTTGACAGAAGTGGCTTAGGTCTTGATAGCGGGCTGCTCGGTAGTGTAGGAGGACTTGGTATATGCTCTTGTACCGCCACTTGTTGCTGTAGTAGCTCATCATCTCCGCTGTATCGGGATCCATACTCTTGCTCAGAAGGGGTCCTACTTCTTTTCGAACTTGGTGTCCTCGGTAGGCTTTTTATTTTATTTTTTCAAAAAATATATTCATCTCCATTAATTTTTTACAGTACAACGGGCATGCATTTTTTTCTATCTTTACAAATTGGATTTTTTTAGTAATTAACTGGTCATCTTCAGTCTGCAGCTCTTAATTAAAATTGTAACTTTCAAGAGTCAACTCGAAAATACAGCTTGAATAATTACACATATTGTTTAAGACGTTAAATTTAATATGTAGACTTTGAAAAAAGTCTTGGAAGCTTA
Source organism: Encarsia formosa (assembly GCA_038277355.1). Lineage (NCBI taxonomy): Eukaryota > Metazoa > Arthropoda > Insecta > Hymenoptera > Aphelinidae > Encarsia > Encarsia formosa. The sequence continues at coordinate 2,525,544 of CM076188.1, read as the reverse complement.
CAAACAATTACAAGTATTAATTTATGAAAACTTTATTTTGTGTAAAATTCAATCAAGTTACTAAAAATCCATGTTTGTAAAAATAAAATATAATTCTAAATTACACATATAAAATTTTGAGTTTGATTATCCAAATTATAATTAGACACATATATTAAAAATTCTACATTCATGGGTTAAATCAAAAAGAAACCTCGAAGAAACCGTTCAAAAAAACCCGAAAAATGTATCTCTCAAAAAAAAGACCAAAAAATTTTTCGCGTCAAAAAAATCTCTCCCCGTACCTTTCTGCAACACTAGCGCTGCTTCGTCTTGAGACATTTCTTGACTCGGATGTTTTTTCTTCATTGATTCTGTCAATTTTGAGGGTATTTTTTGGCTGGTAGCTGAATCCTCCGGTGCTTTCTTCACTGAAACATTTCCCGTTAACCTCGGACGAAAAAAAATTACCAAAAAAATTCGTGCGAAAAAAAGAAGGATTTACGTTGTGCGAGTTTCCAATAAAAAAAAAAAAAAAAAAAAAAAAACGATTCTACCATCTAGAACTACATCGCGTGCATATACCTACCAGGTTCCTGTGCAGGCTTCTCTCCGGTTCTCGCGGCGATTCGGTTCCTGGCTGTTTTCTGGTTGACGGCCTTGCGAGCCAGGAAGGACCTCAGCATGCACTGGACCTTGACTATCTTCTTGACCTGGGTCTCGTAAAGCCGCGACATGTACTCCTCGTTGTAGTATCTCAGGAACACCTTGCTCTTGCCGATTACCCAGCCTTCCATTTTGAGTCTGACCAGCAGTAGCCGGCAATTGTCCTGGGTCATCTCGACGTTCTCGTCGAAGTCGAATGCCAGGAATTTGTATCTGTAACAAAATGTTTTTCTTTTCTAATACTTTCAACTTTTTAATGACAGTACAAAATTTCTCAACTATACCATCCCTACTTTCAAATAAACAAAGCCAAGTCATACCTTTTCAAAAACTCCTGGAAAGATATTCGGAAGGGATATCCTCTCTGTCTCGCCTTGGCAGTGTCCAGTATGGCGAGGGCCCGAACCTGCTGGCGCACAACCTCCCTGTGGAAGCCACGCGGCTGTCCCTCGAGATCAGCCCTGACGCACCTGACGAAGTGCGTTCCTCCGCTGACCGCTCCGACGGCAAGGTTCTTGAGGATCTCGAGACTCGAAGCCCGGAACGTGGCCGCGTAAGTGCGGACCTTTCTGGACTGCGAGTATTGACCTCGAGATGCTGTGTTGTATTTCTGCGGATATATATTTTATTGACGTTAGTAACTCTGTTTTTCCAAACTTAATTTTTACAAAAAGAAATCATAAAGATCCGAATAAGTAGTAATTCTAACCCTGAGGTTGGTGGTCTGGTCGGAGTGTAACAGCGCAGCTCCCCACTTGCTCCTGGCGGTGGTCTTCTTCTGGGGCTTGTCCTTCTTGGGCTGCTCGCAGGGTTCGATGGTCAGGGCGCCGCCCTTGGTAAGCTTGTTGGTGAACATCTGCTTGACGATGCTGTGGTTGGACTGTCTCATGGTCTCTACCATCTCCAGGGCGACAAAGTCCCGGTTCTTGTCGGTGATCTCGCTCGCGTCGTACGACAGCTTGCCCGTGTAGTGGGCTATGGTGAACTCGGACTGGCTGACGATTGTTATGTGCCCAGAGCCGCTCCTCCGCTCCCTGAACCGGTTGAATATGTAGTTAGTGTCCTGGAGCTGACGCGAAGCCTCGTCCAGGACGAAGAACAGACCGTCGTCCTTGCCCATGAGCTGCTCTATAACCTGCTTGTTGTCGTAGAAGTGGAAGCGCTCGATCGGTATCTCTTCCTCCTCTTGCTCTTGCTGTAATTATTCATTTATTTATTCATATGGGCCTTACATATTAAGCAACAATTATGAAAATAAATATGAAACAAATTGATAATTCTAGTTTAAAATTATCATTGGTTTTACGTAAAAAGGAATTGATCGACTTACCATTTCCCAGACGAAAACGCGGTGGTTGTAGTGACACTGGAGTTGCTCGTTCATGGTGTTCACCACCAGCTGCTCCAAACGGTTCTTGGAGAAGCACTCAAACCCGAAAAGGTCCAGAACGCTGATCAAGAACTTGTCACCACTTGAAGTTTGATAAAAATTTGTTATCAAGGGAACTTTGAAATTTGTGATAAAAAACTTTTTTAGAATGTATTTGGATATATTTCGATTATACTAACTAACGAACTTAAGCTAGTTATATCCTAAAAATCAATGAAGTAAGCCCTACTCTTAAAAATTACATAAATACCGGAAGAGTAGCGTTGACTTCAGGTAGTCGCTCTTTAATTAAAAATCGAATAGATTATATATTTTGACTTTAATTCAAGGCCAATGTTTTTGAATGTATTTTCTACGTAATTTAGAAAAATTAAATCATTTACTCAATACTATAAAATTCAGACAGTGTAAAGATCCGAGTTATTCATCTTGAAACTAAAAGTCAAAAGTCTTAAAGGTCGAGTTTTTTCAGACTTTTCAGACTCAAAGTCAAAACTCGAATGATTGCCTAACACTAATAATACATTATTGACAAATTTTTATGTAACTAGCTAAATTCTTTCGAACGTAACTAAATAAATAAATAAATAGAATCAAGAATCAAAACGAAGTTAACATTCTCTAGAAAAGCTCGAAATTGATACAAAGAGCGCTTCTGCTACCACCCAAATCCAATTAAAAAAAAAAAAAGCCCTCTACATCTGTAAATTTTCAAAAAAAATAAAACAAACGCAACTCGAAATAGGAAAAAAAAGAAAACGAGAGCACAGAACTTACAACAGTGTGCGGGAAACGCTGAGCTTCTCGTTGATATTGTTGATAATCCAGTCGACCAATCTCTGGTAAATCGTATTAGCCAGCGAGTCACGGGCTTCCTTGGCCTCGTCGCAGGTCTGCCTCCGTCGGACGGGTGCGCCCTTCTTGATCACGCAGTAATTGCACAACGACCAGGTGAACTTTTTCACCTCGACGTTCAGCAACTCGGCCACGGACTTGGCCGTCTCGATGTTGTGCACCTCGGCCTCACCGTTGCCCGAGTCTATGAACCTCACGTCGCCCAAATTCAAAATGGCCGCCAGTATTCGCCATATGGTCTCGCAGTGGTCGTCGAGTTCCAAGGCCTTGAGGCACTCCTTGACGTGCTCGAACTTCTTGGCGTTACCCGTGGGGTCGTTGCGGACCTTGAAGGACCTCTTGCGGCCCGACATGGAGTCCGAGTCGTAGACCCGGAGGTACCGCATGCGACGACCCTGGGGGAGTAAGTATTGACGGAGGTTTCCCGACGCCTCGAGACCATCGTAGAAGTAGTAGAACATGTGGAAGTTCGACTGGTTCCTGGATTTATCAAAAATATTCACGTATATAGATATATTTATAATGTGAATTAGTTATTACAGATGACATCATGAACTCTCAAATACAAAAGATTTCATCTCCGGTGATTTTGATTAAAATATTATTTTAAAAATCTTAAACTTTGAAAGAAAAATATTTCTGAGAGGACATGCTATCTGTGAGATAGTTCATGGTGGTTTTCCTTACCTGTCTCGAGTGGAAACCCGGAACTTCTCCAGCTGGTACACCCAAAAGATAGCACCCGAAGCTTTACCGGTTGATCCGTAGGTCGTTTGCACTTGGAAAACGCACCTGGTGGAATTAGGATTCAGGGGAGTCGCCGCGTTGGTGAACGCGTGAATTAGGTTTATCGCCTTGATGACGCGTGCACCGGTATCTTTCAAACTCTGTTGAGTACAAAAAAACCGTTTATGGGATTTCATTAAATGGAAATTCTTTTTGTTGAACGTACCTTGCCGAGGTACATGAGATGCTGGATAAGGTGCATCATGTTGGTGGTCTTGCCGGAGTTGCTCTCGCCCGCGAACAGAATATGCTGGGGTTCCTCGTGGTGAAGCACGTCCTGGTAAGCGCTGTCACCGACCGAGTAGATGTGAGGCGAGTTTTCGGACCGAGACTTGTTCTGGTACTTGGTGTGGTACTAAAAGCACCGATTATCCAAATTATTAGAGTTCTGAACATGTATTTGTTTAATTAGTTTGAAAAATATGGAGTAAGGAAAGATTATCAAGAGATATCAGAAACGTCTGATTATTGTAAAGCAACTTTTAGACCGTTCTTCAAAAATCAAACTTATACGTCTCTGAAAAACTCTAATGAAGGTTTTTACCTTACAAAGCTTTGCGCTCTACTTACCTCCAGATTGTAGATGTCATGCTGCTCGTTGGGGTTCAGAATGACGAGGATGTCCCCTACGAAGCTGTGAAAGATGCCCATGCGCATTCGCTCTTGAAGCTCGTCCAGAATTCGGTCCTCGGTTAGGGGCTCCAGGGCGGCCAGGTCTTCCTGGAGCATCCGCTCCGGAAGCTGGGTCTGGTGGGTCTTGAGGTAGCCCTTCCTCACGATCGCCTCGGGCTTGCGCTTACGTTTGCCTTTCTGAGACACGTTGGCAGCCAACGCCTTCAATTCCTGAGCCAACTGTAATTGGACGGTCCGTTAGACTTTGCGCAGTGGTCGGGTATTGGGTTTTACTTACGGCGTAGTCGCTCCCCGGTAGCTCAGACAGGAAGGGATGCTCTATAATCTCCGAGATGTGGGGTCGGTTTTCGGGATTTTTTTCCAAGCACCTTGAGGGTAATAAGTGGATTAAAAATCTTGGATAGTTAAAGAGAAAAAATTTCTAATTTAATCTAATGATTCTATAAATATTAGAAAATCAAAAAATTAGTTATTTGTCTTGACTAAAAAATTATACTTGATTTTTATACTATCTAGAAACAGTTAAAATCAAAACTCAACTCAGCGATGAAGTCATTGAAGTTCTGGGTCCAGTTGGCAGGCCTGTAAAAGGTTGGCGGCGGGTTCCTTACGATCTGGAAGAGGGCCCGGGTGGGATGCATGTCACCGAAGGGAGGATTTCCATCGGCGATCTCGATCGCGGTTATCCCGATGGCCCACACGTCGGCCCTGCTCCCGTAGCCGTTGCCGCTGCCCCCGCCCCCACCACCTCCGGATCTGGGGCCCTCGCCGCCCTCGGACTTGCTGGTGACGACCTCCGGTGCCATCCAGTTCGGGGAACCGATGAGGGTGTACCGCTTGCCCATCTCGCCCTTGATCATCCGGGCCAGGCCGAAGTCCACCAGCTTGACCTCGCCGTCCTTCGTCAGCATGATGTTGCTCGCCCGGATGTCCCGGTGAAGGACGTAGTGCTCGTGGAGGTGCAGAAGGGCCTGGAAATTTTTTTAAAGGGGCTTTAATTGAAGCTTGGAAGGTTAGTTTTGGAAAGTTAAAAGTGTAGTTTCTACTGGGATGAAATTGAAAAACTCATATAAACTTCTATATTGCAAAAAGGGAATTAATTCCCGTTGATTCATATGATAAAAAAAAAAAAAAAAAAAAAAATTATGGTATGTACAAAACATACAAATTTTTTTATTCATAAAATAAAATTTTAATTTATTGCATTCGATGATTGTTCGTAATTAATTACAAACAATTAGTTTCTTGGTGATTGAAGTGTATAAGACGCTAATAGTTTGAATCCCATCAAGGAAAGTTATTTTTTTTTTTAACGCTTTTTAATATTCGAGTTGTCATTTTAATGTCAACCGTATCAAACATCGATCATTATAACGGCTGATAAATCATGTTCAATGAAATCAATCACTCAGAAATTGATTATTTACCAATAAAAAAAATGGTTGGAGAATATCTTAGAAGCTCCACATAACATCCTTCTTTTTTTTTTTTTTTTTTTTATTTAAGGAAGTTTAGTTACGCACATTCACCCAGAATTTTTTGCAAATAATTTCAAAATTAAAATTGTACGTCCCACTTTGGTAACGATTACACCACAGTACTTTCCGAGAGCCCGCAAAAGACTAATTCCAACCAGCGCGCCCGTTTTTCTCGCATTTTCGAAATAAATACTTCTCGTTAGGGGCCCAAAGACAGCTCGTTTACGGCAACACGCGTAAATTCTTCTTTGTTTTTCGTTAATAAATATTTTTACTTTTCATACATCAGTCCTCGCGGTCGGGTAAAAAAATGTTAAACACCTCACCCGACCCGGCAAAAACACCGTAAAATGTAGAATCCGTTCGCTCGCATTTCATCGTAACTGAACCGAAGCTGAAGCCAAAAAAAAAAATGAAAAACAATCAGTGCGAATTCTTACGCACGTCATCGGTTGATTAACGTGTGAAGAAAAAAGGAGCTGCTCCCAGTCAATTCCCTCAATCATAATCACCCAGATTTACTGCAAATTGAACGATCTATAAATTCCCGTAAGCCGAGTATCTACTTAACTTTTCTGAGTTAAATTCAATTTCCAGGAGGACTAACTTACGGCTCGAGCTTAAATCACTCGGGTTTGTTCGTTCGTTCGCTGTTTTTGCGGGGGTATCAAGAAGATCAGCCGGACCTTTTTTTTTAATCGCTGCTCGTGTATCCCAGCCAATTGTAACCCAATTAGCCGACGAAATAAAAATGATCGAACCTGCCCCAGCCCCGAGCCGTGCGAAAAGCCCTCCGAATGATTTAACGACTTGTAAGCTCCAGGAATGCCGGTCCATTACGCGAGGTATGCCAGATAAGTCCGAGGCTGTACAACCCCGCGCTGCAGCTTAATACGCCCTATTTCTCATTGTCCGAACTCGGGAACACTTTTTTTTTTTTTTCTTCTTTTTTTTACTTTTTTTTTTTTTTGCTTGGGTTTTTGAGGAGCTACTTTGTGGAGCAAACTGATTTATCGGGTGCGAGATGCGGAGACCGACGCGATACGTTTTTTTCTTACTCCGGGGGTCTTTCACTTTTTGAAAGTTTGTTTACAGTTTGAATTGACTTTTGAGGTAAATTGCAATGTCTGTGGAGTGGTTATCGCAAGATTATAGATAGAATTAGTCCGATTTGACTAATGCAAGAATCCATTTACAATAATTCAAACAAAAAATAATGATTCTGATGGAGACAACACAACAAAAGCCATTGAACTTTCAAAGATTGATCAATCGAAATAAAAGTATTGTGCGTTTCCAACAGAAGAAAGAAAAATATGATAATTAAAAAATTATAAAAACTCGGTTAAATTTAATTTTTTTAAAAGATTATAATCATTTTACTTCATAAATAATAAGTTTTTGAAAACTGATTCTGATAAAAAATTAAATTTCGACCGGAAACTTGACTCATAATCAAGAGATACATGCCATGATTGAGTCTTTTACTCGTTAATAGTTTACAAATGCTACTATAGCGTGTATATTTCAATAACTCTTTAGTTTCTTATTAGCATTATCGTACAAGTTGAAATACTCAGCAGATATAAGCTCAAATGGCTCATAGAGGATATCGCACGACTTGTAATCGCGCGGTGCCGTGTTCGAGTCCTACTTTGATTTGAACTACGAAACCATTATAACTTCGATATCCTATGCCATAAGGGCATCAATACCCTTTGGTTTAAATAGTTAAAAAAATAAATTAAAATAATATTGAGTTGTTAAGTTAAATAATAATAAAATAAAATAATTTCTATTTATAGTAATAATTTTTTTTTGTTCATCAGTTTTTATCTTTTTGAAAACTAAAAAAAAATTAAATAAATATATTTTTTGTCATTATTATGCACTTGTATCAGAACAATACCACCGCGAATCAATTATGATTTTGATAAACATTGATTACATAATAAGACTGATTTATTAATCTTAAAAACAATAAACCCTGGTAATAATAAGGCTTCTTGTCTCTAAGGACACACTCGAGTACGCACGCACCCATAAAAAACACTCGACGTCGCAGCGGCGTTACTTAGGTATAAAACATATCGAGAACTGAGCACCCGCGGATGTTGCTTCTCCTCCTCGTACCGCACACCGAACTACAAGGGCCTTTCATTTGTGAGAAGCTTAATTAGCAGGCCATCTCGACTGTCTCATTCATAATTTACGTTTACACGGTATTATATACACGCACGCACGCACTCGACCTTTGGCTTCGTTAAAAACTCTTTCGTTACGGATGCGATTTTTATTAGCCTCATTGCTTCGAGAGCCCCGAGATTTTAATACTATAATTACCTAACTCGAATAATCTGTTTTAAAAAAAAAGGTGCTGTTTTTTGGATAAGTTAGCGCCTTTTTTCAGTGAAGAACTTCGTTATTGAATTATGAGATTAGACTAATTAAATTAAAAAATAGGAAGACACCCTTAGAAAAAAAAATAATAATAAACCGCAACATTGATGCACTAAAAGACTCGAGATTATTGAGAGCTATGAGAACGACCTATATTTGTTCGCGGCTTATATGCAGCTCGAATAAAAAATAGAAAAAAGTGGAGGGAAGAGGAGGGAAAGTAGAAGAAGAAAAAAATGCTTAGCTTGAAATAAATGCGGTTAGCGTACCTTAATGGTTTCTCGCAATATATATGCAATGTGTTCCTCTCTCATTCTCTTGTCGGTAATTTGTAAGCCTCTGACGAGATCGATAACTGGGCCTCCCTCGCAGAGCTGTGAACATAAAAATATACAAAAACATTATATTTAGATTTTATTTTAACGGCTTATCTGTTGATTAGTTTCGTATTGAGTGTTGATGTAAACAATTTTAGATAAGTCGAATTGTGTAATCTTTTTTTTTTACTTAATTTTAATAAACGCTTTGAAAAAAATTTGTTTTTCAATATTTAAAATTCATTGTTAAGCTGCCTAGACCAGTTTTAGTTCGGATAGGCTATAATTAATAATAAATAAATAAATTAAATAAATAATAAACAAACAAAGTCTATAATTACTTACTAATAAAAATTTATTAACAATGAAAATGGATTTTAAAAATTTTAAATTATAAAAATTTGAAACTTATGCAATTAATATTGACTACAATAGTTTTAAAATAAATAAAAATTTATTAAACGGTGAAAAATTTTAACATAAATCACCTATTATGAATAAGCAATCCATATAAAAAAAATAAGATTCTTGTTTATACTTTTTTCAAAACTTCTCGTTAAAAAATTACTGTCAAAAATCTGTTACAATTACTTTTTACAAGATCCAAAAATTTTACTTCCCTTTCTATTAATTTTCAGTTGGTAAGAAAGAGGTGAAAATATTTGCTTAGCTTTTGAAAATTAAATCGAAAGTAGTATCAGTGGGTCAGTGTACTGAGCATTTGACTGGAAATCTGAAAGTTACTGGATCGATCACGATCCCTTTTATCAAGCAGCCAATTCAGTTGTTGGTAGTTTCTAGTTCTGCAAATACTTTATCAATTTAGTAACGATATAAAGATTATGAAAAAAAAATCTGTCTCGATACATCCTTTTTTTTTTTTAATTTATTTATCGCATCCGTCGGGTGTACCAACATAATTTAAATTAAACTTTTTTTCCATGAGGTTTATTAAAAACAGTTTTTTTTTAATGAAGTTTGTCATCACTTTACTGCACTGTGAAGCGTGAAAACTACATGTTTGTTTAAAATTTCGAGTAGAAAATCAATAATAAAATTTTTAAAATCCTCAAATTTTTGCACTGATGCATAAACTGTATACCATGTTTTCATAAAATTTTCCATGCACTTAAAAGAAAAAAGAAATCTTTGCATATCAAAAATTAATGAGTTAAACCCATAGACACGAAGTAGCGAGCACGAAACTCTGGGTAAATTATAGACTGTCTCTTATAAATAATAGTTATTGCGAACGCGCGGCCTCTCGGCAGGGAAAGAGCTGCTGCTGCTGCTGAAAAGCACAAAATTAAAACTGTCCTCGTCACGTTTATACCCCGGAGTGTAATTACATCTTGCACCCGGAAGTAATCTGCCTCCGAAGCGACGATGATGTTAAAATTAAAATTATCGCGTGGCTACTGCTCGAATCGCAATCCTTGATTGTTCGTCCGACCCTCTCCCACGGACCGTTTTTTATTGTCTTTTCGAATATAAAGATTTTTTTTAACGAATGGGTTTAGTTAAATAAAATCATTGTGTTGGTACAAAAAATAATTGTTTCAAATAAATACTAAGTTATATTTTATGTAAAGTTATAATCATTGTTGTACTGAGATTGGCTCATCGACAGCAAGCTGGTCTAAAACTTCGGAAATCTTGGGTTCGAATCCTATTCGTTCAAAAATCATTTGTTGATCATATAAAAAGAAAAAAAAAAAATAAGTATTACCTGATGTAGGCTTGTGTCAAAATTTTTTTTCAAATGTATTTATTTAAATTTTTTATTGACTTCGTGGAATAAATAACTTAATTTTTTCATTCATCTTGCTCTTCATTCAATATTAAATCAAATTTTAATCAATTTTATTCACGACCTTTTCGGAATAAGCGTTGAAAAGGTATATGATTATTAGTAATATTATTGTCGTTCCACCCTTAATTTTTATTAAACATTATTAGTAAAAATCTAAATCTTATAAAATAATAATTATTTTATAAAATATCTTGTACAAAAAGACAATAAATCATCAATAATTATTACTTCAACTGATAAATTGAAAATTTTTTTTTTAGTTATTTACACCCATTTTATTTAATTTACTGTCTTTTTTCAATGCAAAAAATCATCGAATCTAAATATAAATAAAAACCTTGAAACTCAAAAATAAAAAAAAGACAGTCCAATCCTACCCCATCTCAGAGGTCAATCAAACTCTATAAGCAAAGAAAAAGTAAAAAAAGGGAAGAATAATTAGTTTGATATCAGTGTTGAGACCTGCACCTTAGGTAGCTGCCGTAGGAATGCAAGTCAATCGACACTGCAGCAGCAGCAGCAGCAGCAGCGTCGGCCTGTAGGAAGTGCATTTGCATACAGCAGGAGTAAAGATTTATGTACGACGATATATCACATAGAGCGTTTACACACAAGCCGGGCCTCTCTCTTTGTCACTTTAAACTGCCCGACTCGTATACGCATTTGCATGCGCGCGTGACATGCGTTGACGTGTGGCGGTTATGAGATTCGGATAACCCACCGTAATAATGGCCTCCGAGAGAGCTACCTGTTATTCAAATCTATCGCTCCTTATTGATTCGCCTAATTATTTATTGCTTTTTTTCTTTTTTTTTTTTGCTTGGGGGGTACGATGATTTTTTTATTTGAATTTACAGCCTACTAACTGGTGCTTTAATCAATAGAAAATTTTAGGAATTGTTAGAATTATGTAATATTAGCTTATTGCACTGAATTAACATTCCAAGATTTTCAAGACTACAGTTTTTGACTACTTCAGGGTCAAGTTTTTGGATCTAGTTTTGATATTTATTGTTCTTAAGCTTCATAGGATTTTTATTTGAAGATATTTCACTTTGATAAATCAAATTTGAATTTTTCAGAAAATATTAAAAGTTATGATAATAGACCTTGTAAGAAATGTGTTTCATTTATTAGCCATTTACTAGCTATTTAATAAACTTTGTCTAGTATTTTGCTTGTAACTAGCCATTTAATAGCTATTTAATGGATAGCCTAATTCTCATTTCATACAGGGAGATTTATCATTATATGTATTATCATATAAAGTTTTATAAGATTTCTGCCGAATATTTTTTTGTTTTTCAAGTATGGTTTACCCACATATTTACAAAGAAAAAAATTGCCCTGGAAAATTATTATTAATTTCAGAAAAATTTCAATTAAATAGTAGATTTCTTTTCCTACAGAACTTTTCAGTAATTTTGTCATACATAGCACTTTAATTAATTCGGAAAAAAAAATTCAAAACAGCTTAGTGTTCAAATTTTACGTACAATACAAAAAAATTATACTATATTTAAGACCTTTAAAAATAAACCGTGTATTTAAATGAAAAAAGTTTTAGTAAATTAAAAAAAAAGTCGGGCCCTTCGAGCACAATAAAAATCCCCCAAAGTCATTCCCAAACTACGACGTTTGAGTTTAATAAACAATCACAAGGCAATCGCGCGATTGTTTCAAAAGCCAAACACATCTCGCAACAAAGCGCGACGTTTTAGGCTGCTTCGGAGGTCCGACCGTAAATTAGGGGGGCCTGGGTCTTGTAATACGCGAACGAGTTTAATGATTGTTTAACGGGCGCCCGGACCGTAAATTATCCGCGTACCCGAGCGTCTCGAATCGGTCCGTTGAGTTACGACGTTGTGACGTGCGCGTACCTCGATCTCGTTTGTCGTCGTAAATTTGGAGGCTTTTGTTTATACGCTATCGATCGATTCCTTACCTCCATGACGAACCACACTTGATCGTACTCGGTCTTCTTGCCCGAGCGCTTGCGGTAGACCCCGTAAAACTCGGGCAGATTCGGGTGGGACGAGAAGTCGCGAAGCACGCGGTACTCCTCCACGATCAGAGGCTGCGATTCCGGAGTTAGCTTCTGGATCTTTATGGCGACCTTCCTACCTGGAATAGTCAATTATTTTGATCGATCAATGATAAGTTCAATAAATTAATTAGCGAATAGTTCATTAAAGATCTTTTTTTTTTTTTTAACTTAAAACTCATATATATTGACTTGAATTTATATTTTCTATATGGTAAAAGAGTTTCGATTTGATTATTGATTATTGTCATGCAGCATAATTTGTACGCAACTTGAGGCTTTTATTTATAATTTATTTATTTACTCATTAATAATTTTTATTTCAAAATCTTCTATTTAGACTGTACTACTGATATCATCAAACACTTTTTATAATTTTGAAAGATCCCTGAAAGGACACTTGAAAAAATTAAATGAAATTTAATACTACTGTTTTCATACTAAAACGATCTACGAAAACTGATGATATTTGTCCATTTTATCTTCTCAAAAATAATTTTGACAAAAAATATATATTTTTGATCAAAAAAATTTACAATATTTTGAGTAAAATAATCGATAGTAAAAATTGAAAATCTTAAAATTTTTTACTTTTTAGCTAAAAGCTCTCCTCCAATGATCCTATTTTTACGAAATAAAGGTTCAATATCCCACAAAAAAAAAACTCACTGGCTTCCTCCTCGTAGGCCTCGTAGACGTCGCCGCACACCCCGGAGCCGATGCAGTCCTTCAGGGTGTACTTCTTTCCAGGATCCTGGATGCTGTCTAGCCTCTGGAGTCTCTGGGCTCCATCTCCGCCGCCTCCACCTCGACCACCTCCGCGGTCTCGATCTCGGTCCGGGGATCTGTAGCGGTCCCGTGACCTGTCCCGGTCTCGACCTCCTCCGCCGCCGCCGCCCCTGCCTCCGCTCCTGCTTCTACCCCGGTCGTCGTAGTCGTCCAGCTCCACGTCCTCGTAGTCATCGTCCCGACGTCTGCCACCTCCGCCCGAACGACGTCCGCCGTAGTCGCTCATCCTCCCCTTCGGCGGACGAACCGCCGAAGCCCCTTATCTGCTACCTGGAATTACAACTTTCATTTTTTTTTTTTTTTTTTTTTTTATTGTGATGGTTGTTTTAAGCGTATGCTTTTTTGTGAATAATTATTTAAAAAACAGTTAATAAAACGATATTTTTCGAGCTTAGTGCGCGAAGTGAGATAGTGTGCCCAAAATGTTATTTCACATTTTTGTGCAAAAAAATGTTTTTTATTTTTACTGAAATATACCAAAGTTATTTTACTTTGCAGCATATAATATACACAAGGTAAGTCTAATATTGTATTCTACTAGAGCGAAAAGTAATCATTTGTGTATATTGTATTGGTCTTTAAGCTACAGTTTTAAAATAGTTCATGTTTACATTAAAGAGTGACAGAGTGATTTTCATTCATACGTGCAATAGAGTTTATTGAAAAATACGCGTACAGTTTTATGTAACTAGTGCGTAAAGTACGTATTTTTGCACTGATGCTAAAAAACCATAAAAATTTACCGTGCAACCGGTTTCGAGCTTGTTGTCTCTCGAGATTACTTTATTTAACTTCTCTATAAAGAAAGAATTGATTATATTCTTTGAATATTTATTAATTATAAATAAATTGATTTTTAAAAATTCGAAAATTAGATATTTTTCTTGCATGTAACGTAAATTTAATTATCTAAAAAAGTATTACACAAATTTGAGAGCTAAAAAAAGTAATTGGATCTTCACGTGCTCTTGAAATTTTTTACGTTTGAGGTCGAGAGTTTCTTTTTTACAACACTGATGACAACGTACGGAAGTGCACTTTGAACCCAATAATTTGAAGTCAAGTGCTAATTAATTTTCGTATGAAAAAATAGTGGCTAATTATACGTATAATATTCAAGTTTTAAAGAAGCCAGCTCAAGGACTAAGTATAAGGTAATCAATAACGAGTATACGTGCAGCTGTATCCGTTCATAAAGACAAATTTTTACTTTTTATAGAAAAATTTTTACATGAGTAATAGTTATTTATATTTACAAATAATAAATTTTGTATGTACACTTTAAAAATATTTTCTCAAAGAAGCTGAAGAAATATTTTCTCTTTGCAGCTTTGAACAATTAATTATTTAAAATTTTCAACAGCTCATAAACTGTAATTATTTTTCTTTTACTTATATCATTCGAGTTTAAATATATTTTTTGTACCATAAAAATTTTTTCATTAGATTCGGACAACTATCAAGTAAAAATCATGAACTTGAATTTTTCACGGCAAGAACTACAATAATTTCAGTGACTTGAAATGGCTCAATCGAGTAAGCTCACGGCTTGAAACTTTGAGATCTTGGTTCGATTCATAATAGCTCAAGTCAAACAATAAGAAAAAAAAATTTTATCAGTACAGGGCTCGATTATATTTGTACGAATATAAAATATTAAAATAAGTTGGTTGCCTTTTTTTTTTGTTATCTTATCATTTTTATTTTTTTCAATTATTGTAATAAGAATTTCCTGTAAGAAAATTAAAAGCGTGATTTAACTTTCTACAGCAGGGGATACTAAGCATGCGCCAAAAATGAATATAATAACGTATATATTATTCAGAAGGCAACGTGTGCGCGAGTGAAAAGAGCTTTGTAAATATTCTACGGATTCGCAAGTAATCCGTACAGTCGCTATAATATGCACACATGTATACACACATAATCTCACCACTGGCCATGCACATTGTATAAGAGAATTCTCCAAATAACCTTACAAAACAGAAAATTATCGAGGTTGTGATCAAAGGGAAGTTAAAAATAAAAGAGTTGGCTAATCCTTTTGCCAGGGGTAGGAGATAATTAGCAAACTCTGCAAGTTTTCGCTCGTTTAGTCTGGGAAAGGGGCTTGGACAATGAAGGTCTTTGTCGTTGGATTATCTTAACCCTCTAGCCCCCCAGGCTGGCTTTAATTAATTTCTTGGTATCTTTTGACGATTACCAAGTTTGAAAGTAAAGTTATTATTCCACGGGATTTAATTTCATCGGTTTGAGAATTTACAATTAAATTGGCTCATCTCGTTTGAATTTTTTAACTGTAAGCTTCGAACAGCGTAAGTCGTCTAATTATTCAAAATAATAAGGGACAATTTTTTGTCTTGTTTATTGTCATTATTGTTGGTTAAATATTTGAAGAACCTAACGTGTACACGTGTGTCTTGACAGATTCAAAATTTACGAATGCTGTCTTGATAAAGTTCAATGACTAATTAAAATACATGATATAATTTTTTAATTTTAAAAGATTTAATTTTTCAAATGGAATTAATTTGTAAAAATTTGACAAAAAATTTGAAATGCAAAACAAGGATGTCAAAGTAATTTAGTTTTTTTTTTTTTTTTTTTATAACTAGGAGTCAAATGGACGTGCCTACGCGCGGCGCAGAAGTTTACAAAAATCTAAAATTCATGGTTGATTAATAACCAGATCACGGTGACGAATTTTATAGATGAAGATATGCTTAATCAGTAGAATCAAAAGTAAAAATCTTAAACTCAAAGATCGGAATAGTTTACTCAATTTCAAGGGTAGAATCGATCATGTCAATTAATGGTCTAGTCAGTAGAACACTCAACTCTGAATATGAGACTATGGGTTCAATTCCCAGTTAATCGTATAATACTTTTGACTTAAGTTCCTAATTATGCTTATTGAAAAAAAAAATTGCTCAGTTTTCGTTCTATCTCTTTTTTTTTGCCATTTTTAATTTAAATTTTCATATATATTTTTTTAATTAAAAAAAAAAAAAAAAAAAAAAAAAAAAAAAAACTGTAATTTTTGACCGAATGTTCATATGATTGCTTCATAAAAATTGGGTAAATGTTTATTGGCTGTCTTCTGGAAGTTTTTATAAAGTGCAAATGTGCAGCGATCAGTTGGTTCAAGATAAAATGTGAAAAATTTTATAAGTTCGTTTCTTTTATCATTTTAGTGCATGTTGTGTTTGCTTCATTATTACTTTCAAATAATAGTTAATTCAACGATTCATCTGATCAGTATTTTTAAAGGATTTTAAAGAAAAGCAAAAAATCAAGAATATTTTTAGGAAAAAATAGAGAAGATATGACGAGTCGTTTTAATGAATTTTAAGATTTTTTAAATAATTTTTTTATCAAAAATACCAAAGTTTCAATTTTTTGAGTATCAAGAGTCGTGACATCACCACTCCAAACTTACATGGTCAGCATATGTATGAATTTCGGAAACTACCTATAGGTCTTAAATTCCAATTAAAAAAAAAAAAAAAAAAAAAAAAAAAACCCAATAAAATCATCAAAATAAATATTCGTCATCGTAATAATTACGAGCACTCTTTTTTCATCAAAAATTAACGAGGAACAAAATTAACCCATAAGTTATTCACGCCGCATAAACAAAGCATGCGGCTGGGGGTCCGGTAAGGGTACCAGCACGCGTGTCGATGCCTTTTTGCGGCCGCATTCTCGCCTCTCGGCGTCCGGAATATCGATGTGCTTTTTTACCCCGCTGCACCTACCGAGAAATCTCGCTGAGGTTTTCGTATGGCTGCGGCAAGAAAACCTGTAGACCAATGTGTGGCCCCCTTTTTTTATTTATTCCTCTTCACCCCGTTAATCAAGCGAATATTGTACTTTTTACTCCCCCCAAGCTGATTTATGCGCATCGTATTAGCAGCTCGCTCTTCATTTGGCCCTGACTTTTTTATCATCGAGCGCGTGATGGCACTTGGATATAATTTTCTCGTGGATGATTGGAGAGTAATGAATTAATTCGTAAATCAGATGCGGAACTCGTAATGGTTTAATTAAATTTGAAACCGGGGGGGAGAGAAAAAATATGGAATTCGCGTGCCGGGTTCCATAACTAATCGGATCGGGGCTTAAGCTCGTTAATTTTTAAGCTCGAGCTTGCGATGTCGTGCTTTTAAACTTTGCGGAGGTGAGGAAAAATAACAACGTGGATGAGGTCTTGATAATTTTTAACTAATTATTGGTTGATTTCAATAAAATTTTAAGGTTATGTGAGATTCAGTAATATAATAACAAAAAATAAAATAAAATAGCGTAAAATAAAGTAAAACGTCGATTCAATTACATATATATTGTAATTTTTTTTTTTTTTTTTAATTTAAATATACAATAGGATCTTTTTAATTTTTAACTAATCATTTGTTGATTTCAATGAAATTTTCAGGTTATGTGAGACTCAGTACTGGGTAAATGATTGATTGCATCTAAAGCAAATAAAAATCAATGAATAGAAAAAATCATAAAAAATGGATCAGAAGGTCCAAAATTTAAGCACTAAACAATAATTTCAAGGGCAAATGCAGTAGATGACAAAAAAGTAATAAAAAATGCCGAAGAGCAAGTAAAATTCAATCCGCTAGTTCATAAACCACAGCACACTTATAAATATAAAATTTTTTCACCATCCTGCCACTCCCCAATTCATCATTTTCGAATTGAGTCCGTACGAAACGCAGGCTCTCGCAAAAAAAAGCTCGAAAGATTGATCAATCCTAGGTGAAGCCGGAGCGATTTGTCTCGACGCGAGTGACACGAAACCTACATAGCCGCGTCACCGTCGTACGTGTTTCCCCCGCGCGGTCGCAAAAACATCGAAGACGAAATTGTGAGAACACCAAAGCAGCCCGAGACCAAAGTCGTCCCGTATCCGGGGCACGTATGCCTTCCTCGGCCTTCCTTCTTTTTTTTTTTTTTTTTCATTCGAGTTCCTTTCTTGTGCTTCCACCTGCGACTCTTTTCATCGCGATTGTGCCTTTTTGATTTATGTAAGACCGTGTGTTTTCGTAGGTTTAAACCAATTCCGCAGCTCTTTTAATCTGTCGGAAAAATCGCGATTTCACATTTTCGCTTTCTTGCGAACTGGATTTTAAACTCGTGTTGAGCGTTTGGTTTTCTACCTGGCAATGTACACCGAGTAGCTTGAGATTCTATTGAGTTTGGTGAGAAAATTTAGAAGTGGTTTAGGAAATAGGAATCTACAAACATATAGGGAAGATGCATAAAAAAATTTTTTTAGTTTGTTTAGCTTCTTTGGATAGTAGATTGTAAAATAATTGACATGTATTTTTTGTTTTTAAGACTGAAGAAGTTGTTAACTTTGGTATGTATGGTTATAGTTCTAATGTAAAATGGCATCAATGACGTCACGAGTACTAATTTTCAAAAAATTTTATCTCTGGTAATATTGACAGAAAAATAATCAAAAAAATCTTAAAATTCATTAAAAGTTGTGAACTTTCGGAAAAAAATATAATTTTTAAGAATTCCGAAATTTTGTATTCATAACTTCAATTTAAAGAGTTTCAAATAAAGCTGCTGTCTTGAAACGTTTAAAATTTAAATTTAAAATAAATATCAGCTGTACTATAAAAATCACTTCTCCAGGTAAAAGTAACGAGCACACTTTCTAAAGAACCTTTTTTTTTAGCAACGTACTGTAAAAGAAACAAAAAATTTTTGGCCAATCCTCTGATGATTCCAGAGAGTCTCGAAAAGCCTCAGCCCCAGCCACTCGAGAGGGCATCTTATGTAGGGGGGCGTAAAAAAAATGACACTTTGAAAATTTTTACAAAAAAAAAAGAAGCCTCTGTAGTCCCTCCCCCACACATCACACACACACTCTTCAAAAAAGTAAAAAAAAAAAAGAAAGCAAGCCTTAGCCGGGCAGGCAAGAAAGCTGGGACACTTAGAATCTCGTTTGAACTCACCTTCCCTAATTAAGAAGTCTAGGAGGCGCGGGCGACGTTTTTTTTTGATAAAAAAAAAAAAAAAACAAACAAACAACCAACCAGCGAACAACAAACAACACAAGCACCGTCACTCACTGCACCAACGCGAGGACTGAGGCGGGTAAAAGAAGCTGACTTCGGTGGTGGCTTCGGGCTTCCATAATCCAATATAAGCCTGCTGCACCCCGACTTAATTAACTAACTGCTGGTGGAGCACAAGCCTGTTAGCTCATTGATTTGACCCCCCACTACCCTCACTGGCACACTAACACTCCACTTTGTGTTTTTCTACGATGATTTTCTTTTTTTTCTTCTTTTTGCATTTGCAGGTTGTAAGTACTCGATTTTTCGGTTCTGCTTACCGGGTAATCCACACGGGTTATCACCGGTAATCTCGTTTGCTCCGTTTTTGAGTTTGCAAAGGGATTTTTTATTTACTCGGTTATTTGTTTATTTTAATACACTTTGTAATGTAGAATGTTTATTTTATTTCAGTTTATTTTAATAAAGTTTGTAGTGTTAATCACAACTTATAAATATAGTATTATCTCCGTACGAGCTCTTTTTACCTTGCTTTGTACTTTAATTATAAAAGAATTTTGTCAGCTTGTGACGCATATTTATTACTAACAATGTTAAGCCCTATATATTCACGCAGAATGCATGTTTTAAAACAAAAGGTAAAAATTATGATTTATCAACTGTGGTTTTAGTTGGGTTTGGACAACTGCGAAATGATTTTTTGACATTGGGTACGATTTTAAGCGTCCTTGAGACCGGATTGAGGGAGATTACCTGAGAGCTCAAATTTTTTCTTTGCCAATCGATACGAAGAGCATTGACAAATGAGATTTAGAAATAAAAATAGATCAATGAAAGGGGTTGACAATTTTTTTTTTTAAATAAAGTAGAATTAAACGTTTAATAAGGTACCTGTACCTAATATGCCCCCCCCCCCCCCTCAAGCGAGAATCGACGTTGTGGCGAATCAAATCAATATTTTTTGACGTGTAAGGTCTCAATTTGAAGATTAATTCAAGAGCTTTAAAATGAGACCTTACACGTTAGATTTTGATAAATGAGCTTGAAATGCCAGAGGATTTAACAAAACACGTTTTTTTAAGACACCAAAAATTTGTGTACCTAATATAGCCCCCTTGAAGTTATTTATTAATTGCGATTTGTTCCTATTTTTTAAATCAATCAGGATATAAGATTTAAAAAACTTCAAAATTTTCATTATTTTAAAAATTATTTATTTAAAAACTGAGCCTTTTTTACAATTTTTTTGAAAGCTTTGCAACCAGTAGAAAAATTTCAACTTTAAATTTTTATCAATTGTTCGTTTTTTGAGCTAGAATATTTTTTTAATTATAAAATGAAAAAAAGCTTTGAAACGATCAAATTTATTTTTCTTAAATAACGTTAGGATAGGATTTTCTAAAAAGTAAATTTGAAACTAAGGACTCTTTATATCGGTATTTCTACTAATTCGCGGGGGGCCATATTAGGTACACAGCAGTATTAAAAGTTATTTAAGAATAAAACCCGTTAGAAAACGAGTTGAACAAAAACTAAAATCGCGTTTTAAAGCTGAAACAATAACTAATGGAAGCTACTTATGAAAATTTTGGTCATGTGTGTCTAAATTTTTTGGCAGACCATTCAATTACAACGTAAAATAATAATGAAGGTATACGAAACGAGTTTTAGCTATAAAGTGTGCGCAAAAATAATTTTCAAATGTTCTAAACAACTAAAAACTTCATAATTCAGTGTTTTTGACTTCTTCCTACCTTGTAGAGATGCCGTATATCGAGCATATTCAAAATAACAGGGGGGGGGGGGCATATTAGGCACAGGGCCATATTATGTACACCTACCTTAGTTTTTTTGGCTAAGATAATTTTTGGTTGCATACCTACGGATGTAAAGTCCGCCATTTCGTGCTTTATTTATTTTGTTTTGATATTAAATAAAAATCTTCCATACAATTTGAGAATAAAACTACAATTATTTATGATAAACTTTCGTCACGATCTTTTCAAGTAGATAAAGCCCGAGTGGGTCAGACACTTAATTTTCAAAAAATTTTCAACCTTTATCTGGGAAACAATCAAAGTAAATTAACGCATCGATCAGTAAACGGGTGTAAATAAAAATCCGGGCGTGACGTTTCGCCGATAAAAACTTATCGTCCGCCGCTCTCCTTATTTAATTCAACTTACTTCACATTCGCGAAAAACATATATGGGTGTCAGGATAAAGATAGTAGCGGGGCAGGTTTAACTCCTCGAAAAGATAAAGTTGCGTCCAATGAATAAATATATAAATTTATACATCTCGTCAGCCGCTCCCGGAGTGATAAAGTAGACCCGGGATGAAAAACGAGACGGGAATAAGCGATGAGGCTGCTGGATGCGTCCTTTTTCTTCTTCTCCTCCTGCTTGTGCGTTGACACGCGCCGTACGCGAAATGTGCGACGGCTGTCAAGGATTTCGTCTCTGATCAGCGAGCTACTTTTTTGTTGGGAAAAAATAAAAAATAAAAGAGCTTACCTTTTTTTGAAGTCTCGAGTGAGTTTTATTGATAAAACTAACTTTGAATTTTAATTGTTGTACGAGGATTTGATTTGGTCGTTTTGTGATGAGGTGCTCTAGCCTGCAAGAGCGACTGACTTGTAAATCAAAGATCCCAGGTTCGAATCTAGTTTGCTCGCTAGACCGACGTAAATGATTTTGAAACAAATAAAAAAAAAATAAAAAATTTTAGGGACTGCGTAATGTCTATATCATGTGATTTAAAACTCATTGTACTTTTCTTTTAAATTAATTAAATCTGAATGGTTTATAAATAAACAAAATGAAAATTTAGATGAAATATACTTTCCTGTGATTTGAGGAAGATTTAAATAAGTTTTTTTTTTTTAAGTTACGTGGATCAAAAAAATTAAATAAATATGTTTCAAATCTGATTTATTCAAAAGTTTTTCGAAAGCTCGAGAGATTCTTATTGAAAAAACTTCCTTTGACTTATAATTTTTTGATTCTTGAAAAAAATTTTAGTTTGTTTGGTATCATTAGCGTCGATTACATTAATTTCTCAGATATATGGAATGTCAAACTTGGTTGGGCGACTGACTCGAAAATCAGGGTCTGCAGGTTCGAGTCTGTCCTGCTATATAATCATCTAATCGCAGATTATTAAATAACACCTGAAACTAATAATTGAAAAAAAAAGAAAATAATTTCTCTTGCTCTATGAAAAAGCAAGCCGATTAAAACCAATTTTTTTTTATAATTGTATAAAAATATTAAATAAATCCGATTTAATGTTCATTTTTTTTTAAGATTTAAGCAAATTTTAAATTTTATTAAAATTTTTTTTTTAATTTTTATAGTACTTTTTTATAGATGGATTTTATAATGAAACAATGATATTTGTTCTGGGCGCTAAGATAGAGTGATTTAATGAGCTCGGGAATGAACGAATCGGTTAATGACCGACTTTTAAATTGTTGATTATGGGGTCAAATACTGTTTGATTATCAGAGCGACTAAATTAGAATTGATAAATAAATTCTTTCAGAGTTTTTATGTAATACCTGAATATTAACAAATGAAACAAAAAAATAAAATAAAATAAGTAATGTATGACGCAGTTCAATTATATATGTTGTAATTTTTTTTTTTTTTTTTTTTTTTTTTAATTTAAATATGCAATAGATTCAATAAAGTCTTGAATTTCATTTTAAAAAGTTTTTATGTTTCACAAAAATCATTTAGTAAAATGCGTAAATATAAATTTAAATGAATGTAATTCATAATAATATCTATAAGTGAAAATAAAATTATAATTTACGTGAAATAAGACTTGCATGAAATAAAATAAAATAAAATTTAATAAATTTGTTTCGATATTAATATTTAATGTTGAATCTTCGTGGTTGTTAAAATATAATACAAATATATCGCTGAATAAAATAGACAGAAAAAAAAAAAAAAATTTAATCTTAAACTATAAATAGAAATAAAAAAATCATTGATAAAAGGAACTCTCTTTATTATACGCATTATTATACACAATTGCGCATTTTTTATTTTATTTAAATCTGTGATGCACAAAATACGAGATTAATTTTCCTTCTAGTAATACTGAGGTTGTGGTGTTACAGTTATAGGAATAGTTAAAAAATAAAAAATAAAAAATTGATCAGACGGAATTACAAATAAATTATTACAAGCCCACTTACAATCTAAAAATTTTATTTATAAATTAGTCTTCTAATTGTTCATTTATATTCACTATGATTTTTTTAAAGTTACACTAATTTTCAATATGTCTAAGTTAATCAATCTATTTAAATTTCTCAAATCCTTTCATTCACTTCGCACTCTCTCGTTCAGTCATCTTCGATATTTTTTTAATTTTTAATTTTTTTATAAACATCAATATTCTGGATAATTCAATAACATTAAATAAAAAATTATAATTGAGTACCTTACTAATCTATCATGAATCTTTAATAATAATAATATGGTACACGTATCAAGTGACATTGAAAATTTATGCTGGTTTTCAGCGACATTCATTTTGCTATAGAGCAATTATTTTTGTTACAAACGCAACATTTGAACTTTACGTGAATACAAAAATTTCACCAAAAAAAATTTAATTCAAAGTTAATTTTATTATATGAAGTAGTATTGCCGAAAAAGTCTCGAGATTTTATCTCAGAAATCTGATTTTCACGTTCCACAAATTACAAATCAAACAAGAAGACCCTATTTATAAACTAAAAATAAATTAGTTTTACTACTTTTCGGTAATAAATAAAAAACACTTTTTTTTGTTTATAACAAAAATGATTACTCTACAAATAATAAAAGATTTGTATTGTCTTCAGTGGATACCATAAGATCCACTTTTTTCTACTGGTTTGTGCGTACTTTCTGTGCATAATTGTTTCTCAGTACGCTGGATTAACATTGGTTTTTCTATCCTATTTTAAATAAAGAGTTATAATTGCACTCTCTCTTTTAAATTGTATTTAAAAAAAAATTATCTCATTGTTTGGGTAATTAAATAAATTCTTCAAGATTTGAAATTTTCCATGCAAAGTATAAACCAATAAATTCATTAAATCAATGTGTAACTTGAACGATTTTTAATACGCATTTAAAAACTCGTGTAATAATATTGAATTATTCTGTTTTACATACAAAATTAATATAAAATTACTTTCAAATATATTAAATGCAACACTTACTTCAATTATTTTTCTAACTTACAGTTTTTTACATAAAAATTAATACAGCGATTTCTCATTTCATTTGAAGTTGCTAATAAACGTATCTTATTGGTTAAAAAAATTTCTGCTAAAAGTACTATAAGAATTCTACTAATTATGCTTTTGTTTGAAAAACTTCTTTTATTTGTTAAAAAAAAAGCTGCTTAAATAATGTTACTTAATAAACATTGTAAATGTGTTAATATATGATAATATTTTTTATATATTATAACATTATTGTTCTGCGAATTTTAATTTTGATCGTCCGTGTAGAAAGAAATAAATTAATCAAGTTTAAAAAATGCATGTCAAGACACCTTTTTCTCAGACATTTAATTCTTAAAAAATATTCTGAAATAAGTTTAGTTCAATTTAAAAAAAAAAATTCTTCAAACAGCGAGCATTACTTTCCATCCTTTCCAATCCTCCAAAGTAATTAAATCGACACCTCGTTCGAAAAAAAACCAGTATGGTCAGTTTTACCAAAATAAAAAGCTACGTTGCACAAAAAAAACTTATATCTCCACTGGCTTTTTTCTCTTACTTGGGTGCCGATGTCATGATCTACCTGCCCATGTAAAAAATTATATTCAGCCCATACATAGACTTTACACAGTCCAGAAATGGACATAAATAGACTGGTTATGAATAAGTATAGTGAAACCAAAGTTAGAGGACTTTAAATTCCTCAAATTTTTGCTTTATCAAATCTACGAAATTAATTTTCATAAAAAGAAACAATTTTTTTAAAGAGTCTAATCGTTAAAGTGTATAAATGTCCATACCTAGATTATGTATATAATAAAATCCCACGGGTGCTCACTTGCAAACGGTGATCCACTCCTCGACGGTGCAGTTCTGGCACTGCACAAAGCAGCACCAGTGAAACTTGCACCCGCACCTCTCGACCCTTCTCTGCCTGACGACGTTGTACCCCCTGCCGCAGCACAGGGAGGCGCACCCGTCGCCGCCGGCGCTCGGCCTGTTGCACCTGCGGCCCGTCGTACCCGCGATGTCCGACTGCGGGTCCCTCTCGCAGAAGTTCGGGGACTTTTGGAAGAAGTAAAGCTGTCCCTTGAGGTTGCTCTGACCTCCCTTTCTGCCCTTCCTCTTGACCGGTCCTGCTTTATTCCCGGCGCCGTTGTGGTTCTGCTGGCTCTGCTTACCGTTGCGCTGCCTCCTGCGCTTGGAGTTGGCACCCGCGCGGGGCCGGTTCAGGGGCATGACGTTCCCGAAGTTGCTCTGGGCCACCGCGACCGCGTTCCGGAAGCGGTTCTTCAGGGTCCGGCCGACCAGCCGGAAGTCCGGGACCACCTTCCAGCAGGTCTTGAGCTCGCAGGAGCCAGACATGCCGTGACACTTGCAGCGCACCTGCATGTTGCTCGCCACGGCCTGGAAACACAAGGTTTTTTTTAATTTCGGGGTCGTGCGTTGGTTGAAAAAAATAAAAACAGGGGAACTGGCTGATTTGAACGAATTGTAGCACAACAATTTTTTTTTTGTCATTTTACTTCTTACATTTGATTAATAAATAATTTTTGATAGCATTTTATATCATCGATTGCTAGTGAGCGAGTAAGAATCGAACCTGGGACCATCGAACTAAGAGTGTAAAACTCTACAATCGAGGCACACGAGGAATTGAGAAATAAATTTAAAATCATCGTCATGAATGAATTGTTATTGAAATTCTTATAGATTGATCATAAAAATATTATGTTTACAAAATTTATCTTTTGAAATAATATTTTTTTACATAAATAAAGGAAGAGATAAGATTACAACCAATTTTTTTCTTACAGCTAATGATGATGTTTATTTATTATTGTTTATTTATTATTTGAATTATAAGGGTTTAACTTCTTTATCAATAACGTGTTTGACTTTTTAATTAAAAATTTTATTTAATTCATTGTTTACGTTCTTTTTATTAACAGAAAAACAAACACGATGTCATCTTTTGAGTTTTTGAACTTTAAACTTTAAATAATCAAACATTTTTGGAATGAAAAATAAGTGATACTATTAATTCAATGCAAAAATTAAAAAAATAACTTTTGAACTGTTTTAGAAATAGTTTCTATTTTTTTTTAAACTAATGTCGTGAAGAGCACACGATGGCTCAATGAGTAGAGTGCTTGCTTGCCTTGTGAGATCAAAGCGTCTTGGTTCGACTCCCAATCTCTAGTGGTCGAGAACTTTGAGTTTAATCCAAGAAAAAAACGAACGTAAATCAATACAAAAATATGAAAAATAAAAAAAAATTTGTGTGATGTTCGGTAGGTGATTTTTTTTTTTTTTTTTTTTTCTTTAATGAAAATTAATCTTATTTAAAAAGATTTTATAATTATTCGGTTTTTTTTTTGGGCTCAAACTATTTTTCTGTCATACTAATAGCGTTCCTAGTTCCAAATCCTAAATGGTCTGCTAGTTCACTGTAAAAATTATCACATTACACCCATCGTACCGAAAACTATTTGATTTGTGCGGATGATTTCACAACCTTGATTTCAAAAATTTCCAAACTACACAAGAAAAATTTTTTCCCCTTAAAAAAAGAAGCTCCTAGAATTCCGAAAACCGAGTGCGCTTCTCCCCCAAGCTAATCAGGCCGTATCGGATCCGGCCCATTGTGGCCGAGATCGACTTTTCCCTCGTTTCACGGGAAATCCCGAAGTCACCGGATACATCCAGCAGAAAGAAAGAAAGAAAGAATGAAAAAAAAAAAAAAGGTAAGAGCTTTGTGCGCAGTGAAGCTGTCCGCGGTACGCACGCATGAAGTTACCCTTAGACAAAGAAGAGGTGTCGCGCACAAACGGTTAATGAGTCTACGGCTGGGTGGTCCAGCCCTGGGCTTCGTCTTAATAACGTCTCTCCGCTGAAGTGAGGAAGAAGAAGAAGAAGAATAAGAGGAACGCGGGATGAGAATACAAAGGACTCCCCCCCGGACTCGGAATGACGGTGGAAATAAGGAAAACAAGGACTTTTAGTAGTGCACCAGCCATTATAATAAGGTTCGTTAAATCATGCATCCTAATTTTTCCCCCTCATTAGCCCCGGGGTACCGTGATTTACGAACTCGGTTCTGATTGGGCCATTACTATCAAACCGAAATAGGCTCATTTGTAAAACTTACGTGTCGTCCGGCCTGGTTGTTGTGGAGGTTTACCGTGGACTGGATGTCGCCGGCCAGTTCGCGGGCGTCTAGGAACTGTCTGGAGAAGTCCATCCCGAACTCGAGGTTGTGCGAGCAGCCGCCCCACTTCCACTGGGTCCCGCCTCCCGGGGTGCCCTTGACGGGCTTCGTGCCCTGGTTGTAGCTCGACGGGTCGCACCCGCAGGACAGCAGACGGCCCATGCTGCAGGACCGCGATACGCTGTGGGCCACCCCGGCCGACGCTATCGCGTATACGAAGCCTGTCTCTCGGTAACCTGGAATCATAAAGTTTTTTTTTTTGGGTTGAGTCAAAGTTGAAAAAAAAGTATTCATTCTAAAAAAAAATATGGGGTTTTTGAAAATTTGTGCATGGTTTTTTTTTTTGGAAAAAATATTGTTCGATCAGATTCTGATTCGCCGGAACATGTCCTAGGTATCAGGGTTTTGAAATAAAAAAAAAAAAAAACGAAACAGTACTCTTTGAAATTCAAATCGTAAAATAATTTATCTAATTTACTAGACTCTTATTTTTTATTAAATTACCCATTTATTTAAATTAAACCTTAAATTTAATAACTCATTTTGTACTGTAAAGAAGTTGAACTTAAAATTACACGAAAATCAGGATGACTGTAATTTTTTAATATTTTATTATTTATATTTATTAACTTAAATTAATAAATAAAGTGTAAAATAATTATATGAAGATAAAACTCACGTGTAAAAAATTTTTATTAAAAAAATGCAGTGTCAGTAATAAAAAAAAATTTACCACTGCAAATTTCACATTTAAAATTTTATTTCAATTATTTTTTTAATTCGAAGCATTCATACAAACTTTTTTTGTTATCTGATAAAAATAATTAGAGTTTCCATCGTGAGATATTATTTTTTGAGATGCCAAATTTAATTTTTTCTCGGTGTACAAATAGTTAGAAATATTTTCAATAAAAGAATAGTATATTATTCCCGCAGGCGAGATGGTTCGATTTGGCCTCCGAGAGGTTTGCGACCCGAGCCGAAGGAGGCTAAATCGAACCCTCGAGCCTAAGGGAAATATACTATTTTTCGTCCTTCTAACCGAAAACAAGGGGCGAAGTTCCGATTTTGAGGTTAGAGGGACGAAAAAAGCTTTTTATTCATTTTTTATTTTCTGAATTGAAAAAAAAAACATTCCTGAAGAGTTACTATTTTTTTTTTTTTTTTTTTTTTCTTTAAACTTTTATCTCAGCGACCGGGACTCGAACCAACATAAATAATCAATACGACTCTATCCCTTTGTCGACTGAGCTACGCACTTATATTAGATAATTGTTTGGATTTGAGCTATGAAGTAAGAATTTTTTTTTTTTAACCAATAGTTTTAATAAATTTTACTATAAAATTAATCCAAAAGCAACTTAACAGAAAAATGAAAAAAAAAAATTATAAATTTTTTCAATTAATTAAAGAGCAAATAACACATCAAAAAGAAAAATTAGAATGATGTCGTATTAAACAACACCATTCGAATAGTACATTCTACTCGATGCATTCACTTAAAAGTCGTTCGATCGTCAACAGTTGTCTGCGAGCTCGCAGTAAATCTGTATTTTCCCCCTAAACAAAAGAAAAGAAAACCCTCCGTACGAAGATAAAGGAACCCAACTCGCGACTTGTCAATCAGCATCCTCCAGCAAATTGCGGCGAGACCAACTTTATACGCGCAGCAGGTTGCGGGGGGGATTAAATAAACTCTCTCTCTCTCTCGTGGTTTCGATTACGGCAATCGATACGTCGTCGTCCGTAAACGGTCATTATTCAATCGAGTACCCAACTCGGGGGAATTTTGTCTCTATAAGGTCATAACGCTTTGTAACACAGTGCCGCGGTACTTTTGTCTTATAGCTGCGTTCTCTCACGGAGCGTCGATTAGACTTAGTGTTATTATCCTTTTTTGTAAATACCGCGGTGGTTTCTGAATTTCATTAAGCTGGGGCTTTAAGGAGGTAAGGATATCGAACTCGAATATCGAAATTTTTTTTATTTTTCTCCATAGGTGCTAATGGTAAAAAAAAGAAAAATTTCGAGATTCGAGTTCGATATCTGTTACCTCCGTAAGGCCCCTGGAGGATATTTTTCAGCCGTTTGGTCAACGGTAGATTAATTTAAATGGTTTTTTTTTTTTTAAATTATTTTATTTTTGAATTAAAAAAAAAACACTGCCAGTTCAGGAATTCATAATTTTTTTTTTTTTTTTTTTTACATTAATTAAGAGATATTGTTGCCTGTTAGCATATATGAAGTTTTATGTTGAAAGTGAATGTCGGTAAGTAACGAAGCAAGGCTCGAACCCGGGACTACCGGATTATGATTCCCGCGATCTACCAATTGAGCCATCGGACCTTATATTCTAGCTGCATTTATAAAAGTTCAATAGAATTTATATTTGTTAGTTTTCTTGGATAAGTAGATATTAAGAAAAAATTCCATTTAAACGACTGAATCGAGAATAAAATTTTTTTTTAAGTTTTAAATAAAAATTTTTTTTTTTTAATT
Source organism: Encarsia formosa (assembly GCA_038277355.1). NCBI lineage: Eukaryota > Metazoa > Arthropoda > Insecta > Hymenoptera > Aphelinidae > Encarsia > Encarsia formosa. The sequence continues at coordinate 2,495,410 of CM076188.1, read as the reverse complement.
TTTTAAGATTAAATTATAAAAATGATACAAAATAAAAAAATGTAAACGATAAATATTTCCTGTGCGCCAGGAAACTCTCAATAATGAAAATAAACGGTTAGTTCAGTTCAAAGAAGACCTTAGAAGTTACATTGTAACATTAAAGTCTATTGAATTCTAAAAGAGCAATTAGTCACGGTTGAGACCAAAGAAAAATCAATTTTAACACTAGTAGAACTACTCTGTAAGCATCAAAGAAAATTGTTTCTGACCATTTTTAACCACAATCGTCGTTTTAAAACTTGTACAGAAAAAAAATAAAATTATTTTTTCGCAAAAACTTTTTGAAGATTGTAAGTTACTGTGCCATTGAATGCAAAGAAAAACTCTTTGAAGTTCAAAGCTCTTTTATGATTTGCATTCTATTGAACTTTAAATGGAACAATGGGTCACGGTTCCTGTGTCAATGATACTACAACCTCAAAGTGGTCAAAAACAGTTATTTTATCTGAAGTATAGAACACAAAAAAAGCCCTTTGAAGATCCATTCAAAAAAGAACATCCGAAATTTTTAAGAATAATCGTAAATAAACTGTAAATAATGAAATGAAACCTCTTTGGAGTATGACGCTGCTGTGCTGGGTGACCATGGAAGGCGTGAGGGAGGAGCAGTTCCACCTGTGCCACATGAACTGGTGCTGGCACTCGGAAATAGCCATCTGAAGGCCCTTTATGGCAGCCACCGTAACGTCCGGGTTCTTGTGGCAGAGCTCGCGCTGCTCCTTCGTCAGACCGGGTATGCCGTTGCAGACGACCGCGCTGCTGCTGCTCACCCAGTCCTCGACCGCATTGCTCATTATGCAGCTTACCCTGGAAACAGAACACACCAGATAGACCAAGGTCAAAAGCATTGGTTGATATTTCATATAATATTTTGTTTCTCTTTTTTTTCATTGTTATTGCAGTTCTTCATTGCCAGACTAATTTTTTTTTTAACGCTGTGTAAAAGTATAAGGTTTTATTGACACCAATGATCAGATTTTAGTAACTGGTCTTCTGTATTGATAAAATTTTATATCAAACATTGTTACCAGGACTTATTTAAAGGACCAAATGTACTGCACCAGTGCAATATACTATTATAGTACGAGTAACCAAAAACACAAATCAAAGATCCGATTTTGAGGTTAAAGAGACCGGGAGTACTATAAAACACTAGATTTTAGTTCAGAGCTAATAAAAGTTGATGAAGTACAGCCTTATATACGAATCGATAATTTATTATACGTAGGATGGTTTGCCATTTGATCGAGTCAAAATAAAATTTTTTTTACGCGATTCGTAAGTCAAAAAAAGAACTTGAATTTTAATTTCACAATAGAATACTTTAGTTTGCCTTTTCAAAATTCGGGGACACAATTTTTTACGTGGGAACCTGATTAATAGACTTTATCAAACCCTACCATCATTCCAAATTATAGAACGTGCATTGTTAACTCATATAAAAAAAATTTAACCAAATTACATAACAATCAAATTTTTTTTTCATCAGTAAGTTTTTATACAGTGTCATTTAAATAAAAAATAGAATTATTAATCTGAATTTTTTTTTTTTTCCACTTTTAGTGATTTAGATTTCTTAATATATGATATAATGATTCGATAGTTCGAAAAATTTTTGTACCAACGAGTAATCGAACCTTAGTCCTGCGGTACTTTGGTCTGACGCTCTTACAAACGACCAAGACATCGGTGTCTAAAATTCTCATTATTCGTGAATAATAACTTCTTGAAACCAATTAAAGTCCCATTTTTGTAAATCCATCATCCCCTGTAACATTTAATTAAACACTTCACGAGTGGTCCCCGCAATTAATTAAATCGCGTATTCTCGGATTTTCGTAAGCGTATAAAGAAAAGCAGGCCGACGAAGGTCAAGGGGGTGGTAATCTGATCCCAGCGCCCGGACGATTTTCCCACGTTCGTGAGTGATTTTAATTCTCGTACGGAATGCCTGCGGATCCAACATCGACGCCCGGTATCAAAACCAACTCCCGGAATAGGAATTTTGTCGTGAGCTGTCGATTCCCCGGGCCTGATTTATTTGTCTGACGGAGGAGGAATCCTGGGAGCCAGACGGCCGGAGAAGCGCCACCGAAGCGCTGCTGTGGGTAAAAAAAAACTATTCGACGCGGCGTAAATACCCGTGTTTTGTCCTCACTTTTTACACGATCGAGTCCTCTTGTGTTCTCTCTCTTTTTTCGGCTGTGTTTTCGGTTCTCTAATCGAATCGTTTTGTGGGGGCCGGGTTTGTTGTCGGATTTTTTTCGTACTGATTGATATCGACGAAATGAAGATTGGGAAGATTTCGATTTGAAAGTATGGAATTTAAATTAAAATGGATTTTTGGGCTTAAACCAGTCAGTTTGTTTTGAAAATATAATTAGGTTTATTTGAATTTTTTATTATATCAGGTTTATCTAAGTTTTGATTTTTGTTTTGATAAAAAAAAAATTGTTTAGCTCAACGCGAAAAATTTACGGATTGTGATGATTGTAACTCAGATGAAGTTTGAAAGTTTTAAATGTGTCTTTTTAATAAGAAAAAAATGCAAAAAAAAAAATTAATAAATTGTTATGAGTGACTATGTTATTTTTTTTTTTTTTTATTTTAGAAATCAACAGGTAATGTCTTTTCTGCTCACAACAGAATAATTTATAGTGTCAGTAGATTGATGTACGTTGAAGCGGGGCTTGAACCCGAGTCAGTATGGGTATGAATCGAGCGATCTACACGCTGAGCCACCGTAACTACAAATAATGCTTTGATTCTTTTTATTTAAGAATTATTATTATTTTTTAACTAATTTGAAAATTTTCAACGATTAGACTTTTTGGTTGTGCATTCATGGTTTGCAAAAGAGAGGAGAGATAAGATAATAATAATTTAGTTAAAATATGATTCTCCTAGCTGAAATAAGTTCTTTGTCATAAATTTCACAAATATTGCAATTATTTTTAAATCACGGGAAAAGAAATCTTAAGTTTGGTATTTATAAATTGTTTAGAACCTACATAGTATCTGGATAGTGTCAAATCGGATAAAAGATTGATCAATAGATTTTACGAGTGTCTCACACCTTCCGAGTCATAAAACTTGGTTTGAAATAAACCAGACGTCTTTATCTGTGTTTTGATTGGATTCACTGACTCAATTTTTATAACCGTTGTTTGTTTAATTTATTTCCTTTAATTTATTATGTCTGATATAAAGGAAAATATTTTTCCAGGAAAAACGTCTGCGGTTAATAGTTTTATAATCTAAATTGATAGACTACATTATGTAAATATAAATCATAGTAATTGTGCAGATGTGGCTTAGTCGATAAACTGTCAGACCAGTAAACCAAAATCTACAGTTCGAGTCCGGAAATTCTGTACATTTTTATACTTCTCTAATAAAAAAAAATAAAAATAAAAATTGTGAAGTCGTATTGTTTGTCGATGTGCGAAAATGATTTTTTTTTCCGTTTATTCAAGTAATTTATCATTCCTTAATAACAATTTTATTTTATATAGAAACTGTAACTATTTCAATTATGATTAAAAACTTTTCTAATTTGCGAAAACAAGTTTTTTGACCTTCATCAACCTATGAAGAGCTTTAATTTTAAATCTGATTTTGTTTAATGATTCAACAGTAGCAGTGATTAAAAATCTTTCATAACTATTTCTATTTATTTGTATCTCTCAACCTTCAGTTAAACAATCCAAACATTATTCTCAGCTCACAAAGCCAAGTGAAACAAACAAGTACGACAATCCCCTCAGCCCCCCCGGCTTCTCGAAGCTATTAGTCAGATCACGCACTAAAGTATAAATAAAAGTCCCCGTGTGAGTGTAGCCATCGATAAAGAAGAAGGCTCTCGAGAAAAAAAAAAAAAGGTCGGAGATTTCTTTCGCACGGCCCTCGCGACGGCAAATTTCAGGTGCTACGACTTATCTGGCCAGTACAAATTAGCCGACGTGCTTCTCCTAAAGTAAAAGCTGTGTAACGCGCGCGCTCGGTCAAACAAAAAAAAAGAGAGAGAGAATAAAAGGCCAAGCTGGAGTGCTTGCAGTGTAGTAGAGGAGAGGAAGAGAAGAAGAAGACGACACGACACAATATGTATGCCGGAGCCTGATGCACTTATCTCTGACTCTGCAGCTTCTGTGGGAAAATATCATGCCGCGGCGAGGCGAGCTGGAATTATTGAAAGCTCCCATTACCCCGCGACGAGCCCGGGAATTTCTTGATTTACGGCCCTTAATTTTTTTCTACCCTCCGAATGGATTTATAATATTAATCTGCTTATCTTAGGTTGTTTGGAAAAATCACTGGGCACACAGCATTGATTTTAATCGTTAATTACGAAATACAACCTATTTCGGACCGATTTGTTCTCTTTGGTGCACTTCCAAGAGCTATGCCTGGTATCCTAACGGTTTAATCTATAAAGGAGCAGGCCTTAATTAGCGAGAAAAAAAAAAATATTGAGATACCGATAAAACCCGGGGAGATATTTATTCGAACTATTTTTACGCAACGAGGGACAATTTATATTATCTAAATGGGGCTGGGCCCCCGATCGGAATGGTTTCTGACGAGTATTTGACGTTAAGTAATTTGCCAGACTTTTTATGTATCTGGATGAAATACTTGATGTTCAAGATATTTTACTTATACCTGCTCTAAATAGACTAGTACTGATGGACTATAATTTATAAAATGTTTTGTTTATAGTTCTAATTTTTTTTGGAAAGTTTTAGTAAATTTGTATACACTAAATTTGTATCCAAATCAAGCTTGAAAATTTCTCGAAAATGACAAAACTTCAAGCATTTTACCTACTGTCATAAGACATTGATTGATGTATTTTTGGATAATCAAAGATTCTCCACCTCATTATTTTACCAAAAACTACAAACAATTTTTGAAAAATTTCAAAAGTTTAATAACAGAAAAATAATGTTTAAAAAAAATTTTGATCAATAATATACTCTTGAATTCAGGTCTTTTCTGGAAGCATAGACAATGATATTTTCGGATTTGTAGTACGTAAGTGAACAAATGTAGTACGTCAGATACTATGAAATTTTCCAGTTCAGGCACCCTCAACGATTTAAATACTCCAAGCATTTCAAACTTATTCCAACAATTAAAAAAAAAAGATTCCAAAACAACCCATCCGACATTTTCCAACAAGCTGCAACAAGCCGAAACAGCCGGTAACTATTTTTCCGGTAACTATCAGATAAAACTCAGGTTGGGGTGGGATACATTGGTCGAGTCATCTCGTAATAAAATCAAAGCAGTTAAAATTAGATAGCCAGGGCCACGGTCCCGATATAATTTCAAGCAGAGTTTCCTGTTCGCTTTGATCGCGAAAAAGATCATCGGGCGCATGTCCTGAATTTTTGTAATAACCCGAGGAGAGCAAGAATCCCGTCGTTTTATTTACCCTTCCAGGCTCTCGCTTCGTTTCTTCCTCCTTTTTTTTTTTTTTTTTTTTTTTTTTTTTCTTCTTACTTCTCCCAGTGAAATGAGCGGAACACGCATCGGAATTTCGCTTTTAATGGGGGGAGATTCGTTCTCGCGGAGCGCGGAGTAGGTACAGATAAAGACCGAGAGGGACGACAGGATGTTAAAGAGGGGGTGAAAAAAAATTTGTTTTCTGCGGACAAAAACACCGGGGCAGGTGAGACACCTCGACTGCCCTGAGAAAATCGAGGGAAATTAGTTCCTCGCTGTGGAATTCCCTCGCGCTCTTTGTTCTGATATCAATTATACGCCAGAGGAGGGAAATGTTGATTAAAACTTTCGTGGTTTAAGATGAGTTTTGTTGGAGCGAGCGCTAGTTTTTACAGAGTTTATGGGCTCTTTAATTGGAAAAATAGTTGAGATTTATAACTTTATATCAATTTTTTACAAAATTTTTTCATCTACTTGTTTAATGTATAAGCATACCCAAAAATTTATTTAGTTTCTCTAAAATCTATATAAACTCATGAATTTTCAATAAAAGAAAAATTGAAAAGACTGCTTGGATGTAGAATTTTAAAAATGTAGCTGATAAAATTTAGAAATTAATCTAATGATTAAACAAACCATGAAAGTCTGTAGTCAAATGGCTCACAGGCCGAGCGATGTATCAATAACAAAAACGTCGTACGTTCGAATCCTATTATCCGAAACAGTTAATTGATTATTTAACGGAATGCTGACAATAAATCAGCTGTTATTAACATTGACAAGTTAAAAAAAAAAAAAAAAAGGAAAATCTTTTGATCTTTTTCTATGTTGTTCTGTTTTTTTTTTTTTTTTTTTTTTTTTTTTTTTTTTTTTTTTTTTTTTTACAGTTTTATATAATTTTTTGAAATTTTTCCAACGCAAAATTTAAATATTGATTTCATTAATAAATTTTATATAAAATAGTCTGAACTAGTTTTTTTTTGGATTATTGCTCTTGTTAGTTCATTTTTATCTGAAAACTATACATGAACATACCTGTAATTTTAATTTTTATTATTAATGAGATAGTAAATAATTATAGGTAACGAGTTTAATTTATGACGTTTATTTATTTTCAAAACTTTCAAATTTAATTAAATAATTCTGACGTAAAGAAATTCCAAAATAAAATAAAAAAAACCTGAAAAAATAATTTCAACCAGTTCCTGTACATTGAAACTTTCGAAATCAATTAAACCTAAATTTCCGACGTAAAAGTATGATTTTCCTACAATCCCGCAATAGCCAACGCAATAAATTAAATTACAAAATAAGAAAAAAAGAAGCAGTTGACTCTAAACATCGTACAATTATTTAAACGATAGCCGTAAATTAATTAAAGCTCCCATAATCGTCGATTTAAATCGACAATTAATGGCCGATCAGCTTAATCATTAATCTTATCCTCGAGCGCGTGCCGGCCGCGGTTTCGTCATACTCAAGCTCTCCTCGTAATGAGATGTATTTAGTTAGAAAATTGCAGCCCAGCGTCGATAAATAAATTGGTTAAGGAGAGAAGGACAAAAGCCATAAATCGACCATAGACGCCGAGTGAATACGCAATGAGTCGGGCACGCGACTCGCTGCGGCGGCGTTATTTATCGGGCCTCGTTACCACGAAATAGCTGCTACTGTCTTTTGTGTGTACGACGCCCACGACTTGGTAGTTTACAGCTCGCACTTGAATTTAATGAGCCCGTACGCACTTGGCTTGCAGCAAGGACGATAATTTTTTTTTTTTTTTTTTTTCTCATCGACGTTTGTTTGATTTGTGTTTTTACTAGCTGGGAGTGATTCATATTTGCCGGGTAAATGCATTTTTTTAATAAAAATTTGAATCAATTTTGTGCATTCAGGAATGGTAAACATTTTTTAGACCTTTTCTTAACTTTATGACTTTTGATTTGAAAAAATATCAGTTTTTTGAATCAAGCTGTGAAAAAAAAAATTGCCAAGTACCTTTGCACAAAGAGATATATTTTTTTTTTAGTTATTTCTAATAGACAATGTACAATAAAAATATTTCAGCAGATCAAATTAAAAAATGGCTTAAGGATTTCATTTTTCAAGTTAATATTGGTGGGATTCAAACCTAAACTCTTTGAAAATAAAGTTGAAAGCTTTACCAATGAGCTATCACGAATCATATTCATAGAATCAAAATTCTTTCCAATGTATTTTGCCTATGCCTTTTTATTTTTCATTGTTTTTCAATAATTTATTGAATAGTTGAAAGCTCGATTAATTAAAAGAAACGACTTACTATAGGTTTTTTAATACGATTTGCCATAATTTTTCACTGCGAATAAAATTTTAAATTTTCCTATATGATTTCTTTTTACCGTACATTAAACAAATAAAACAGCAAAAAATTAATAAATTTAATACTATTTACATACAGGCTAATCATTAAGCATTAGTTTAACCGTTAAATATTTATCATAAACAATCACATAAAACTTCCAAGCCCGTACCTTTATTTAAAAAAAGAAAGAAAAAAAAGGCACCGATTCTGAAAAGCGCTAAAATACCCGATAAATCGCGCTCCGGTCGTAAAGATATAATACCTACACCCGAGCCAAGTCTCGTCGAACGTCTCAATAAAGATAAAAACCCGGGCTAAGCAGACGCTGCACAATGAGTTACATCTTTTTCTTCTCAAAAAAAAAGAAGGCGTGATCGATACTCCCCCCCCCCCCTGCGATGTTGCAAGTCAAAGTCTATTTGCCTGCCGAGATGATGACGCTCCTTCTTTTTTTTTCTCAACCGGGGACCACCAGAGAACCCATGGGAACATAATCACCCCACCCGGATTTGACACGGCCCAGGATTGGCGGAAGTGACGTTTTGACGTCTCTGTTTTTACCGGCGAAAATTACCTCTTTTTCAGCGTCTCTCTTTCAATCAGTGGTCTTGCTTGATGGTTTTACTTTTTTACCCGGCTACTCCCACCACGTTTTTTTTTTTTTTTATCTTCGATTAAAAATTTGAACGTCGATTTGAGAGAATTTTTTGCAAATTGTAAACAATGTTAAATCGCTCGAGCGTGCAATCGTTACGAGTTTGTTTTTAAAAAAATAGCTCTTTACGAAGCGTGCCGCTCGTAAAAACTTTAGTGTCCTCTTATCTCTGGGATATTTCAAATTTATAAATACCATAGTGACGTCACTGTGTTACAAACACTGAGAAAAATTCGAACCGAGACTGTAGAGACACGATGCGGCTCGCCGCTCGGTCGCAAGAGCTTGCGACTTGTAGTACAATTGTTCCGGGTTCGATTCCTGTTGTGAACAGAAACTTTTCAACAATAATCTATCTCGTGTTTTTCGTTAAAAAATGCTAAATAAAATTAAAAAAAAAAAAAAAATCCAAATTCGAGTGCTTGTTATTTTTTTTTTAACTTGCTTATACGATATAAGAAATTTCAATATTTCCAAAATTCTGATAATAACAATCTTGTAAATTACTCATGTTTCTAGTCATTTTTTAGCAAGTTTTCAAAATAAAGACATAAAAATACGTACCGAGGATGATCGAGGATGACGAGGACAAGGGTTGCGGCCGCCACGAGGGTGTGTATCGCGAGCCGTCTCTCTCCTCGGCGTGTCGTCGGAGGCATTCTTTCATCTCCTCGACGTTCCGCCCCCTACGAGTCCTGGCTCCCTCAACAATTAAAAACCAACAACAAAAAAAACCAAAAAACCAATAAGCGTCATTCCCCGCACTCAACACACTGCACACTGTAACTCGCACAATCGTAAATCATCATCGTCGCAGCACTCCGTCGTGGTGCTGGCTAACCGGGTTCCTCTTCCTCAGCCGTGGTCGCTCATGATCATCCTGCGGGGGGTGGCGGTACCGGGCGCACTGATCAACCGAATTTTCCTCCTCCTCCTCCTCCTCCTCCTCCTTCTCTTCTCAAGCCATGCGCACTTTGGCTCAAGCCGGCAAGTGTCAGAGTAGAGAAGACTACTCAAACGTCCCCGGCCCGCGTAAAAAAACCCGGGGCTGCGGTGGTAGCCTCCTCCTCCTACTCCTTTTACCTACCAGGCGTCGGCGCGCGACTCTTTCTCCTCCTCCTCTTCCTCCGAGCGCCGCCTCCCGTCCCTCTCTCTCTCTCTCTCTATACCCTTCAGGTCGGAGTGCACGATCCAGGGGGGTGCGGAGGACTGTTTTTAAAACAACACACAAAGACGGGTTTTTTTTGGGGAGGATAATGTCACTTCCTACCGTGCCAAGCCCAAAGTCCGATAAGATAAGACTGAGACTGTCCGCGGAAGACCAGCATCCCGGAGTAGGGGGATGAAGCCACCCCGGAGATCGGCAAATCCGGGATCACCGTGGGAGGAGCCTAACTCTCCCCCACCAACGGGAGAGAGCAGTCAACCCCCTCCCTGGACCCCCCGGCTACATGTGTGTCTCTGGATGATTGAGCTGCACCGGAGTACCCGCGCGTATGCATTCCTGGGTGTCCCGTCATAATTGAATTCGCGGGGGATTTTTTGATTGATTGATTTATCGCGGACCTGTGATTTACGACAGGTTACTTCGTAAATCGGGTATCCTGGGTTTGGATGAAGCACGTGTTAATATGACGCGTGTGGTATCATTCGAGATATTTTTTCGAAAATCTAGTACGCGTAGGATTTTAATATTGTTTTTCGAAAATTTCAGAACGTGGGAATATATTTCAGCAAGCATATTGTATGTCAAAAATATTGAGTATGTGAACAATCATGAATAAAATTCAAGGCACACGTGAAAATACACGTGTGATTATTCAAATACACATGAAAATTTCATGATATTTTCTTGTAATTCACCGAGCATCACATATAATTTTTTAAAAATTTTTCAACTCAAATGAATATATAGTGCTACACACACTTAATATATGTAAAATTTTTAAAAGCTCATTATACACGCGATATTATACACACGTACTCTCAGTATTTAACCAACCCAACAATTACGGAATCATCGCAAAACAGCAGTACAAAACGAGCTCATCCTTTAACAAAGAAAGCTAGCAATTAACGTTATCATCTCGGAATCTCTATTACCACTTCTCACCGGTAAAACCAACTAGCTCTAAAAATCTTCCTTCCATCCCCGGGGTTGCATCTCCCGAAAGGGTTGTTCCATTTCCAGTCGACGGAGCAAACGAGTGCTGCCGGGGGGTTGGGCTCGTAGAAAAGATAAAAAAAGCCGCGCCGCTGTTATATTATAGCGTCGCACGCGTGCGTTTAAGTCCCGGGCGTCAATTAGGCTGTTATACACCCGCACGCGACGCGATCATCAAACGACGGCGCCGCGGTCCCTTTGTCGTACCCTGGGCTACTGAATATGTACAAACATGCGTGCGACTCGAGAGCTCGTTACGTCACTGGATTTATTACATTGACCAATTTGCAATCCTCGATTGGAATTTGGGACAATTTTTTTTTAAGGCGCGAGGGCTAATTGAGTTTGGTCTTATCGAAGAGTCGTTAAATCTTGAAGGATCAATGGAACCCTATTTTCAGACGGTTATCGTTTGGCGTTTATTGGCGGGGCTGAAAGCTTTTGGAGGCGCTATGTTTAGAGTTTTTATTGATTTGGGTTATCTGCCCCCCTGGTGCATGCGGGGCCTGCTGTTGAGAATCTATGTACATGAGGATTGAAAGAAAATTTTGGATTTAAATTTAGTTTGGGCATGGTGTTTTTCCATCAAGTCAGGCATTTAGTTGGCATATTCAGTATCAAACTGTGTACTAACGTAATTCAAGTTGGGCTATCAATAATGAGGTCGTGGGATTTAATCCCAGCTACGCTGAAGTTTTTTGAAAACGGAACTCTTGTTGTTGAAAAAAAATTTCACAAAAAAAAAAAAAAAAAAAAAATGTTGTAGAACTTCTAAAATTTTTTTTTTATAATCTTGTTTTTGTATTTTGTAAACTAATCGACAGCCCGTGCGAAAAAAAAATCTTAAACCAGAATCAGCCGATTTAAAATTGTCCATAAAAGACTGAAAAAAATTGAAAAATTATAAAAAATCGAGAATCTTAATAACTAGGTACCTAATAATTCGAATTTTTTTATTCAAACTGATTTTTTAACTTATTTAAACTTTTCATGGGTAGTTGTAAGTCGGCTGATTTTCGGCTTAGGTTTTTTTTTCGCACGGGCCGTCGTAATAATCTAATTTATAGTGTTCAAAGTTAATCATTTTTTAAAATTTTTTCACCAAAAATATACATTTTATCGATAGAAAAATTAAATGTGATTGTTATTTGCCTCACCTTCTATTATTTCAAAATAGTAATCTGTAGTAAAAAGTATCAGTTGAAGGTAGGAATAATTAAAATGATTTTCTGACTTTACCAAGTCAATTGTATACCATTTAATTTGAAAAGTAAATATAATAACCCAAAATTACTATCTGATAATTCTCCAGTTTACATACAATTTTCAACCAATTCGTTTCATCATTTTTTGAAACGGAGTCAGTAAACACAAGAAGAAAATTAGTCAAATCTCGACGCTTACTCACTGATTCACATCATCGACAATTGATGTCACTAATCTTCTAAAACACAACAGGATCGATTACCCAAAATAACGCATCGACGAAAGCTCGATCAGAAAAAAAAGCATGATCGGCTACCGAGAAACGTAATTTAAAGCGGTGATTCATGCAGGAGGAATAAAGCCACATGCGCGTATATATATCGTGGGAGAGCCGCCCTCGTGAGATGTCTCGGCTTGTTACCTCCGAGCGCGTGTGTGCACAACGGCGAGTCCCCGGAGTTTACATATTCTCAGACGATGATTGCAACCGACTCGATGGACTTCGTGCAGATGTGTGTCTGGAGCTCCGTGACAGTTCCGGGATAGCTTCGTTTATTGTATGACAAATCTACTTTTCAGAGTTATTTATCTACTTGTATCTTTGAATTGGTGGGAAATTGAGGATCGTCTGACCTGACCCGGCTGTAACTACTGAAAAAACTATTTTCTTGGGTCAAGTTTGAAAGTTTCGTAAGTAATGAGGTTTGCAAGTGGCTGTCTTTTTTATAAGTTTTGGAAAATTTATTGTAGTGCTTTTTTGCGATAGGACCGAAGGAATTATTATCAAATTTCTAGTAGTCATATGTGTAGCGAGTGGCTCAATTCATAGATTGAATTTGGATTGGTGAACACAACGCTAGTTCGAGACCTAATTGCTACCTGTTTTTCTTAGCTTCGAACAATGATTGAATTTGATAAAAAAGCAATGACTCTTGATTTAAGCATATAAAAAATTTAAAAAAATTAAAAATAAAGTAGTAAGTTTTTATTTTTATTTTTTATTTAAATCTATATTATAATGAAAATTAAAATAAATTTTGACGTTATTAATGTAAAAATTTTGTTTTTTAATTGAACTCATACCGACTTTGAAATTCTTTTGGTTACATAACATTTTATTGATTATCTAAATATATTTTCAATTTGAAAAATCAAATCTACAAGCAACTTCAGTAATAATTTTTTATTTCTAATACTTTTTGTGGTAAACTTTCATTCATACTTTGAAAAAATGTATCTAAAATGTTTAATTTGACAATAATAAGAAAAATTCTTTCAGGAAAAAAAAAACTAATAATTTTTACGTTACTGAAACTATTAAAAATCTTTAATCGTAAATCCAATAAATTTACAGCTTGTGGAGCGTTTGAAATGAAAAACAATATTCCGCAGTGAAAAACAGGAAGAACGCAGCAACTCGGTTATTCCCGCGATAAAACACATCACATATTAGATTTACTCGTCGAAACTGGGAAGGTTTTTCCCTCGTAAAAATTGGACTAAATAGTGGTTATACCTCGTGTAATAAGATTTATGCACGGTCGAAGCTTAACGTGCGCGCCAAATCGCATTAGCCTCGCCGCGGCCGTTTCCAAGCTTTTATCTACACAATGTCGAATCACCTTTTTCTCTCTCTCTCTCTCGTTTTTTTTTCCTCCAAAGAATCATGTCAGCGAATGTTTACACATTTGAAAAAAAAAAAAGAAAGAGTTCGAAGTATCGTATCGAGAGGCAGGAGGAGGTAAAAATATTTTAATTAACGTCGAGACAGGTCGAGTATAACGGTGAATATACCCTACCCATTCATTCATCAGGAATGCATTTATTAAAACATTCCGCGCGTAGTCCAGACTCCCCGCGGTCTGGTGCGTGCGGATCGCTACGTAGCGCTGTGTATATATTTATAATGCCCCCGACGATTGAAAATCGCTCGGATTCTTAGACTCTCTCCCCGGGTGTTCCCGTTTACCTTTCGCTGTACTCCACGCTCCCGAGCTTTTTACTCCGAGGTTTAATTCTCAGAGTTTGATTGAGCTTGCGGGAGCTTTTTTTACTCCTGGTATGCAGAGAATTTTCGAGTTGAGGAGCTTGCAATTTTTTAAAACAGGTAAGAAGAATGTTGAGTCTATAGCCAGTTAACGTCTTTTACGAGAATAAACAGAATTACGCAATATTGCTATGGTTAAAAACTAATAAATCAATGACAGAAAATACAAAGTTTGAGAATATTTATATGAGATCAATGAATTATGGAGAATAAATCACTTTTTGTCACTACTGATTTATTATAAAATCATTTCTGCACTAATAAGAGATGTTTTTTGTACTCTAAATTTTCAGGTTGATTTTATTTAAAAAAATATTTTTTTTTGTTGCAGTGTTGGGACAAAAGAACTTTTCACTTTTCGGTGTGACTTTTCTTCCATATTTAGTATGTAATTATTCAACAGTCAACACTTTAGTTTTTTTCTGTAAAAATCCGTAATAAATTTACTCGAAAAACAGGGTCTGTTTATCACTTTGAAATTCCAGCAAAAAAAGGCAGCTTAGTTTAATCAGACAATAATTCGTTTTCGTACCTCCTAAAATATCCCCAAATCCATACGCTCAACGCTCACCGATTCGCGGGAATGTAAAAAACGTTCGCATATATATCCAAAGTATGAAAAATGAAAAAGGACGAAAAAAAAAAAAAGGTATTTAATATCCCCCCGCGATGGTGAAAAGAGGAGTCGGCGAGCTCCCGCGCGACCACCCACGAGCACGCATCATCGTCCGCGGAAGAAAACCTGTCCTGATAATAAATGCACGATTTAAAAAAAAAAAAAAAAATATCGAAGATATAAGAATGTTCTCTCTGGGGGGGGGGGGGGGGGGGAGGAGGAGTGCGTATACGAAACACCTCGAAATATCCTCGAAAATTCCTAGTACGTATAAACATCTCCGCGTGTGGGCACTGCGGGTATATACATATATAATAATAAGAGAGAGCTCCGGCCTCACGCCACGGGCGTCCGGCAATTTGCATACTCGAATTTACGCTCTGGTAGGCGGTGGTGGCTCGGGCTCATATCGAATCGATTGGTCCCCAGCTGCGTGCCCGAGCGCGACTATTCGCGCGGCGAGCGAGCCTTCATCCGAGATACCCGCTACGTGGGAAGTCTTCTTCAAACTCCTTCTTTTTTCAAGACTCTCTTTTTTTTTCTTTTTTTCTTTTTTTTTGCGTGCGCGCGCGCGCGTGACCGCGTCAGAATTTTTACCCAGTTTTCAGTTTTTTGACGAGATGAGGCTTTTTTTCGGTATTTTTTGGTACTTTGGGACTTTGATTTATGCGACTGAGGGAGCGAGAATTTTTACTGACGAATGTTTTAATTACAGCTAGGTTCTTGTTTTTTTAAGAAAATAATGTTTTTAACATTCAAATGGACAAATAAAGTTTGAAAAATTTTTTCATCTGAGATAAAATTTGATTGAGCAATTTAAATTTTTTGCACAAAATTCAAGATAACTTGTCAGTATTTTCTATGTAAATTGTGTTTTATTTATAACTTTCGTAATAAAATATTTAATGACTGAATTAGTTTTTATCGAGAAATGGTTTTATTAATGGATTATTTCAATTATTAGAACGTGTTTTAAAATTTTGTTGCTTTATAAACTAGTTTTCTTTATATTTACGAAGTTACGGATTTTAAATTTTATATAAAGCAACGAATTGTCAACCCTTGAACCCAATGTTTGGAACTTAAAAAACATTTAAAATACTAACATGTTGGTGCTGATATGATAAATTTATAATTATTTTCAATGTCATAAAAAATAAAAAAAATTTTTGAGCAAATAAAATTTTCTTTTTTTCTCTCTTTTTACTGAATTCTATTAATCAATCAGTATTAATAATTCATAATTATATATATGCTCTTAGATATATTGAACGGGATTTGAACCAAAGAGCTTTGAAACATTAATCCGGTGCTTAATCGCTTTTCTATGAAGAATGTACAATATGTTTGATGTCTATTCAAATACTTATTGTATACTCAAAATTTTATTAAGTATGTGACACGAAATAAATCAGTTTTCATAATTTTTCTCAATTTTTTATACCCAGGGTAACTCATCAACGCTGAATTTTACTCTCAATCAAGCACATTTTAATACTACTAAAAACCACTCGAACTTCAATTAATCACGAGTCTCTTTGCATCAGTTCTAAACTTTCAATTCTTAGCAGGATACGTTACTGAAAAGATCGTTTAGACAACACATAGTTTACCGAGCACTCTAATTTTGGGGACAAAAAAGTAGTCCAGCCTCGCATGAATGAAGAGGCAGCAGAATTCCTAAGAAACAAAAAAATCAAAAGGGGTAGGCAACGAGAGCGAAGCAATAATCAGCGTTCAAGTTCGCTCACGCCCCCCAACGAATAATTCCGGTCGCTCATTTAGCCCTGTAATTAGCTTCCATTATGCTCGGCTCTCCCATGTCACAGTCCGGTAACGCCCATACCGTTTCAATAATATTTGAGATATAAAAGACGCTGGCAGGAAGTAAGTTTATTCAATTAATCAAATAATTGTCTAGACGAAGTTTTTGCGTCTCCATTCACCCCTCTGACTCTGATGTTTCTAAGGCTACTTGCCTTGCGGATGTGCAAACCCTGTAATTTACGAGCTCGGAAGATGCGATAAATGGGGTTTCAAACCCTTCCGTTTTTTTAAGGATCGTGTTGCGAGTACAGTATCCTGGTGTGTTTTCTCACATTCAGTGGATGGAATTGATCTAGTCGCTTGTGAAAGGAAGCAGTTAATTTTTAAATATTAATTAGATTGTTGATGATATGAATGGAGGTGGGATTTAATAATCGATTATCAAAATGAGAAAAAAAAAAAATTTGTCGCGTACGAGTGCAATCTTGGGTTTAAATATAATTTTAATTTTATTTACTATCAAAAAAAAATTCTTTAAAATTCTGTACATTATTGATTTATTATTATTACCTGCGGTAGTTAGAATAATCAATACCCGACAGGCTGTACTGCAGCTGAAGAAAATAAGAAAATTCTGCCTATTGAGCGTTCTAAAAATGTATGAAAAGTCAAAGTTTGAATTTTATTGCATAAAGAAAAAAATCAGAAGTATTTGTAAAATAACATTAATCTCATAATTTCTTTCCTATCAACTTCAATTCTCATAAAATGGCTATTTTGTTTACTATATTGAATGCTGACATTTTTATATTATTATTTATTCAAGCTTAAACAAATTACTAAAAATGTTTAAATTTTTGCCTACATTTTGACAGTGAGATTTTGAGATGATAAAATTTTCAAATTTTAAGTACCCATTTTTCTTGAACATCGAGTGTGCACAAAATTATTTTATTTTTGATAGTTTGAATGTATTAAAATGTTGTCGTAAAATTATTCATTTTCTATAATTAACTATCATTAATATTGAAAAGTCTTTTAAACTATTGAATCGTATGAATTTTATAATAAAAGTTTTTACTCCCAGCTTTTCATTTTTTTTGCATTTATGTTGGTACCACAAAATAAATTCTTAGTTTAATGTTGATCATTTATTTCATGAATGAGGAAGCTAAATCAATAAAGTCGAAAACACCAAATTGCTGAAAAAAGCTACCCTAACAGGTACCAATTAGAAAATAATTTTCCCGCCTAAATTATACCCAAACAAACACTTTAGAGCCAATTACTCGTAGTACCCTCTCGAAGCCCATCCAGATTAGTAACTTATCTCGCGCTCAAAAGGGTTGTCGATCCGACAAAGACCCTGCGTTAGGCCAAAACACTCCACCAGTCTCTTCAAAAAAAGACAGCAGGAAAAATTCCAGGAACGTCTCTTCCGGCCCCCGGGAGGAACAAAAGGTAATACATCCAAGTTTTTCATCTTAAAAAACAGGAAGACGCGAAGAGGGACTAGTCAATGAGTAGAAAGCGCGCGCCCGGGGGGATGATCCCCGCAAGCAGATTACTTACTGTCGCACGCTCGGGCGCCCTCATTGTCGCTAATCGCTATCGGTTGCATCATCTACGGGAGCCCGGGATTACGCGCCTATGAATGAGCTCACGTCCGGGACTAACTTTAATCGACAGACGTTTAAGGGAGACGGACCCTTGACGTGCCGGAGTTGGGCTGATACTTTACCTGCCTTTTTTCTCTCCTTCGAGGATGGATTCTTCGAGATCTTATAGACGACGAGAGATCATGAAAATTACGAGATTTTTTTTTTTTTTTTATGAGTACGTCGATTTGGTAGGTTTGCTTGATGCTCATTGAGCTTGTCTACTTTGAGGAATTCGATTAATCGGTTGTGATGGTTTAGAGTTGCGTTTGGAAGTTTTATTGTCAAAACGTTTTATCTAGTACTGTGAGAAATCTATTATTTGTTTTATAAAAAAAAATTTATGATGAATCCTGAAAGCGAAATCATTTTTATTAATTTTTTTATGCAATATTTTTATATTAGAATATTATATTATAAAAGCAAACAGATGAAAAACCAGTCGAAGCGGGAGTGAATGAGATTCGAACTGACGAGCGTTCAATCAGTAGTTTGACGCCCTGTTTCGATTTTTGGTTTATATTCTATTATTCGATCTACACGGAGAAAGAGGTACATCATGAAACTTGGTGTACAGCGCCATCGTTTTACATGATGCGTGGTGCAGCGTGATTCCAAGTCACACTTCGTATTTCCAAGTGCATGCACCGTATTTTCCAGTGCATAATTTTTAGAGAGACAATTTCGATAGAGCAGACGACGGCACTCGGAACACCCACGTAACCAGTTTTTCAAAGTTTTACACTAAAAATTGTGTACGATACTTACTTTAAAATGTTCTTGCTATCTTTCCTAACAAATTTATAAACTTCAATTATGATTTCGAACTTGATATTTATATTTATACGATTTTAAAGTTTCGAGGTTAGAGATTCAGCAGAACTTGAGTAACCGAGAAAAAAGCATGCGTCAAATGCGTACACTGGAAAACACCGTGCACACATTGTGTTTCATAGTGTATCTCCTTCTCCGTGTACAAAAACAAGTATTATAGAATCGTTTTCCAAGATATATCTAAAGTACTTTTTTTTTTTTTTTTTTTAATATACCGCAAAACAAATGTTACAATAAAAGTATAAGTTTATAAAAGTAAAAAAATAAAATTTTGAAAAACGGTAATAGAATTTTTTTTTAGTCAATTTCCGAAGTCGTTTTCTTTGATACAATATTAGATTAATAATAGAAGCATTCAGTTCAAAGACCGAGCTGCTCATTACTTCAGAAACGGCAGTGAATGAAATTCGAACTGACAACCGTTCAATCAGTAGTCAGACGCTCTATTGTCTGAACCACTCACTACACAATTTACTGGAAAAATTTTTCACAGCTTTATTGAAGAAAAATGCTTGGTTCATGTCCTGTAAAATTTTAAAATGAATCATAAAAATCGCAAGTTTTGTGATTTGATTACCATTTGAAAAAATGACCAACATCCCATAAGAAAAAAAAAATTTTTTTTCAATTTTTTAGTAGACATTCTGTTATACGATCTGCGCGAAGCAAGTGTTCAACAATAATTTTTCTGGATATACATCTAAAATTCTAGTTTCTTAAATATATCGCAAAATAAAATATTTTGTTATGAATCAAATCATGAAACAAAAATGTTATATTAAATGTAGTTTAAAAAAAAAAAAAAATTCTATTCCAAAAGCATAAATCTATCAAATTTTTTTTTAACTAATTCGCAGATGTTATTTTCATGTTACCATGTAAGATTATGATTTATATAAAAGTAATCAGTTTGAGTATTGAATTGTTTATTAAATCAGTGAACGGGATTCGATCCGACAACAGTTTAATTAGTAGTTTGACGCTCTGTTGTTTAAACCAGTCACTGCGTACAATTTACTGGAAAAATTTTTCACAGTTCTATTGAAGAAAACTTTTTATTCAATTAATTATTTATTAATCAGAACTATTCTATACTTGTTGATCTGTACAAAAACAAGTATTGAAGACTGATTTTCCAAAATACCTCTGAAATTTAATTTTTGGTTATCCATCAAAATATATTTTTATGACATCGCACTTGCCGTACAGAACGCACGATCATAAAACTACGCTCTACACACGACTGATAAATAAGCAACCATAATGGCGTACTGTCACCCTCGCTTCGTAAGCATTCACGAATTGCTTATTTATCGCACTTGTATCAAAATACACTATTATATATCCCTGTACCAAAACAATGCAAAAAAAAGTTAAAATTTTTTACGAAATATCTCCCCACTCTGTTCATCCCCTCCGATTGTACCCCAAAAGTAGGTGGTGGCCTGTAAGCCGACTCGTCGCGCCGGTCCAGAGCGAGAGAACACGAGTCCGTCCACACACGCATGCGGGTGGAGGAGGGAGGGAGAGACCGAGAGAAAGAGGGAGAGTGCGAGATCCGACAGCTCCGGAGGTGGCAATGAGTCCCGCCTCTCGACACACCCACGCATCTTCCCTTCCTTCCTTCCTTCTCTCTCTCTCTCCTTTGTAATAGCCCCCCGACCCGTAATGGGAGCAACCATGGTGGGCCCGCTTCCCCGAACCTTTCATATTTTTTTTATTTACAGTTTCTTTCGTCCTTATCGCGATTTTTTCGGGTCCTAGATCTTAATCACAACCAACTTTATTGGCTTTAATTAAATTACGGTTGTTTATTTTTAAACAAAATAACTTAATTGCCTCGATAAATATTTTTCAAAAAATTTATCCTGAATCGGTCACGCGTCACCCTGATGAGATACGAGATCGAGCGATTACGATCGCGTTACGGCATAAGCAAAGCTCCCCTCCTTGGAGTAAATGAAATCGGTGATCCGTGACATCGGGTACATCGGTTTATATTGAGATTGTTTTGCTCGATCTCCCCCCCGGGACCCACCGGATCGCCACGTGTGTTCCGAGATGGTACCGGCAGATAGAGCAGCATCATCGTATTTAATAATCTTACAATACCCTGCCTCCCCCCCCTCCTCCAACAGATAAGATCGGAAAAATATATGAAACGTCTTTTTTGGGAGAGTAGCGTAATAACGAAATTAACACTTCGCGGGGTGAGACTCATCCCAGCCAGGACGTTTTAATTCGAGGACGTTAAATCAGCGATAAACAAAAAGATATGCACCGGAGTTGGCTGGTTTATCAAACTCGGCGGATCGACAGCGTCCATTAGCACTTCTCGGAAGACCATTATGACGGGGGATTTTTTAATTTTTATCCCGCGCGACGCGTGCTTGCTTGTGTGCGTCTACCTGCGTAATAAAAAGTGACGAACCGTGAGAAATGACTCTGCTGAGAGAGAGAGGAGGAGGGATTTCGACATATCACGAAGTGCATCCACCCTGGCATTCTCATTTCGAAGCGCAATTAAAATTAGTAGAATCTGCTTTTATCCGCGGTTGGTAAGAGTATTTGAGTAATAATGTATCGTGCTTTCGTAGATTAGAACTGTGATGAAAAGTATGTTTTGGAAGTACGTATGTCTATGAAATCCGTATTTTTTTCAAAACCTGCAATAGAAACAAAAAAAATTCATCCTATTTTTTTATTTGGTAAGCACAAAAACTAAAGTTATGTAAATAGTTCATGTTCAAAACTGCATCGAGAAGACAAATGAAATCTACTTTTACTGACAGTAGGTAAAGAAGTTCAAAGCCCCTATCGACTTTGCAGATAAACTATAATTTTATTTGTTTTTAGAAAAAGCGTGCATAAAATTTATAGTTCAGTATGTAGTTAGGAAGTCTCACATTTTCGTTCATATTCAGACAAAGGTAGAGACATCTACTTTTATCCACAGTCGGCAAGACAGTTAAAAACCACTCAGACATCATAGATCAAAACATTTAACTAGGACGTGTATTCGAATAAAATGCAAACCCAAAATACTTATTGACGTCTAATAGCCGTAAAATTACGATACCGTTTGTCTGCCCCTAAACACATAGAGATGAATAAAATCGATATTTCATCCAAATCGGCGTCTAATCGAATGCGAATTCCCGCACCGTGCCTGGGGGGGCTCTTTATACAGTCAATTAAGTTAATGATTCAGCTCGCTTCATTGTTGGTTATTCGATGCAAACATCACGCCGGGGCGAAAGAATAAATCGTTGCGGGGCGATTAGCAACACGTAGCGTGACGACTACTTCGTGTTTTCAGCGTGCGTTTCATACTAATTTTCGATTGGTCGCGGCGTCTGATACGTCTGCCTGGGCTTCCGATACGGACACTTTTGATCGATCAAAACCTGAGTTCAAGGACTTCCCACGCAAATATGTACTCAAAATCCAAAATTACTGATTGAATTCCTGTCGGCGGCCAATAAAAATGTATTTTTTTCTTCTCGAGGAAGCTAGCTGCGTTAGCTGAAAAAAAAAAGAGTCGGAGAAAAGGTGACGCAGCACTTAATAGAGGATGCATGTTATGAGAGGGTCTCCCCCACAATGAGCGTAAAAACGAATATTCTTCTTTTTCTAACTCGAGGAAGAAGAAGAAGAAGAAGCTGGGTTATGGCTCGCTTTGTTTCTCTGTGGGAACCAATTTCCGTTCGGATTCGGCTTTGGTATAAAGGATTTCATGAATGAAAATTATTCTTCGTTTTTTCTCTTGGCTTTTTTTTTACCGTGGTTCCGCCGTCTAGTGATCGGATTCTTTACACGAGAGAGAGAGAGTATACAGAACTTACAACCCGTACGCCCCCTTCCGCTTTCTCCTCCTCCTCCTGATCCTCGAGCTGTTTCGTTATTTCTCTCGAGGTTCTCGTTTACTCTTGAGCTTGTTCTGTGGTGGTGTTATTCGCACTCAAAAGGGTGAGCTTGAATAAAAGCTGCGTGCGTGTACTTCAAACTCGAGTGCACCACTCACCACACCAAACATGGCTTGTCTTCAACTTTTATTATTACTTTTGAATTTTAAGAAAAAAACTTTTCTTTTCTCTCTCTCTGTTAATTAAAGTATTTGTCAATTTTACCAACATTAAAGAACCACTCGTATCCTAAAGATCAATTAAAAATCTATTAAAAAATTCTTCGAGTTCAATTTGACTCTAATGCACCTTCCTGCGTTAAAGAACTCTAATTTGGTTAGAAAAAGAAACTCATTGTCGAGCGGTTGGTCAACACTCCACTGTTCCCGAATCAAAGACCGTCAGTGCCTAAGTGGATCGAAATTGCCGGTATCGGGAGTAACTGTATCGCTGTTAAGAAACAGGAAGCTTCGAAATCGTCCTAGTCACTCCTCAACAAATCGAATGTCACTGGTAACAAAGTTCCCGACTCATTCTCGCCCCCGAAAACACCTTAATTAAAAGCCCCCGATTCATCAATAACAATCTCCGAGTCAGAAGAATAATCGATATAGGAAGCCCGCGCAGGAATGCAGACAAAAAACCACAAGATTTCGAGAAAAAGAAAAAAAAAAAAATGGATGAGAAGCGAGAAGAGAGGTGAGAAAATATTCCCGGGCCACCCTGGGGGGAGGAGGGAGGTAATTAACAATCCATTTTGTATATTGCGCCCGACCAAAGGTAGGTACTGGTGGTGTCTACGTGTGCGGTCGTGACGTCATAATTCGGGATCCTTCGGGCACCGCCCCCTTAATATGGGCTCCGACACCTCTGCACCGGCGCGAGTTTCCTCGCGAATATGAGGGATATTATATTGAGTATATAAGGTGAGAGTGTGTGTGCGTGTGCGAGGCGAGACCTGGAGCTGCCTGCCTGGAGGGAAGAGAGAGAGAGGAACGGTATAATGGGGCCGGACTTCACACGATGCCGCTCGGAGGAAGCGTGTGGTAGTACTGCCGCCACCCCGAGCGACCTCCTCGGCGCTCTATTAGCCAATTTCGCGAGATATTTTTATTGGAACCGGCCGGCCGACCGCCCGGTATTTTTACAGCCTAATCAGCACTCGCAGGTGTCGATTGTACATCAAACTGTACAACTTCTTTCGGAGGGGGGAAGGACAATTATTTATACACCCTTTCCTGTTCCTTGCAGCAGCGTTGTAATGTTGTTTTCTTGCGCAATACGGAAACTGAGAGTCTAGTGAATTTAGATAGATTTTTAATTCCTACAGAAAAAATGAACAGACAATTTACACATGTAAAATCATATGGGAATCCACATGGAATTTTCAACGAGTCAATTGAGTATTTAAATAAACAATACGAAAATACAGTGCATATGTAGGAAAACATGAAAATTCACATGAAAAATTGTTTGCAGTTACATTATGCAATAAGTAGGTACACATGAAAAACATATGGAAACGGAAAATTTGTAGTTTTACATATGAAAATATACACGGATATCACACATGTAAAAATTCACTCGAAGTTTTCAACAAGTCGTTAATAAAACAATAAATAATAAACAAAATAAACTCACCACATGAAAATTCACGTGAAAAACCACGTGTGAATCCCCGAAAAACCGCGTCAAACTCGAAAAAAAACAAAAAAGAGAAACCGAAAACGCTACCATAAATGTACAAATGAGGTAGGGGGGCGAAGAAAGGTTTTAGAATTGGTATATTAGGGTTCTCGAGTTGACTGAAGGGTAGCGCGGCGTCGGCTTATTATATTATATTGTGTTCTCGCGCTGCTCCTGCTGGCTTCTTCACCAAAATCACTCTATAATAATCCAGCGCTCTTTTGAAATTATATTAGCCGGATGAGTCAATGATTTTACGATTTGTAAAGATACACTGTTGCTTGGTAAGCACTCTTGGCTGTGTTTATTTATTTCTTCTTCTTCTAGGTCGAGGGTTTGTTTATTTATTTTATTAGAAAAAATAGTAAAAATTCTAGTCAAAATTGGAAAAAGGAAGAGAGAAAGATTGTAGGTGTCGGTAATGACGGCAAGGTGACGGTTAAATTATCGGTCAGGGGGTATTTCTCTATAATCAATCGCACGCAGCTTCTCATCGGCGGTCAGGTGGCAATCCAAACAAGAGAGAGAGAGAGAGAGAGAGAGAGAGAGACCGGATTTTTGGGGTGTCGGTACCGCGGCCCATAATAACAGGCTGCTTTCGCAGGCGCGAGAGAGGAGGTTCGCTGATGACTTCATTGAACTCTCTCGAGAAAGAGGCTCCCGCAGCTTCTCTTCCCTACCCGCGGACCTCCCTGAAACCGCTTCGAATTATTATCGAAAAACCGGAGCGAGAGGACCATTATGCCTGCGCGAAGATTAGGGAGCCTTCTTTCCTCCTTTTTCTCTCTCTCTTTTTTTCATTTTTTTATTTTACATCTTCTTCTTCATTCCATTAGGGATGTTTTTTTTCTCTCTCTCTCTCTCGCGCTGTTTCTTTACTTCTAGCTTGTTATAATGACGTTTTTTTTGTTTTTACGGTTTTTAAATTTTTTGTAAAAATTTTGTACGTGGTTTTTTTTAGTCACTATTTTCATTTTTTCATGATTTTTTATAGGTTCAAAAAGTTTCATGTGTATTTCTATGAGTCATGATTTCTTTTTCCTGGTGGTACCATTTTTTTCAGAGTTTATCGTGAAAAATA
Source organism: Encarsia formosa (assembly GCA_038277355.1). Classification (NCBI taxonomy): domain Eukaryota; kingdom Metazoa; phylum Arthropoda; class Insecta; order Hymenoptera; family Aphelinidae; genus Encarsia; species Encarsia formosa. Next base: position 2,469,957 of record CM076188.1, on the reverse strand, counting down.
ACGGTTTGAATTTCAAAGTTAGTCTTTGTTATTTATAGTTAAAAATTAAATTTTACGTTGATTTTCAAATGGACTATAATATGATTTTTATGTGATCATAATACCGTTTTCCATATTATAATTACCAATTTCATGTGGATTTTCGTATGGATTTACGTAGACTTTCATGTGGATTCACCGAAGAAGTGAGTTATTCTGATTTTTTTTTATTCTTTAAAATATTATGGGATGCATGGATCTAAGGTTTTATAAAAAAAGTGCTATATTTAAATTTTTTAAACAACTATAGGTATTTCACAAGATTAATTTTTTGTTGACTCTAGAGTTCACAAACGTAAACTCATAAACAATCCATTTACTCTTACGCAAAGCAAAAACAGAGATTCATTCTCGAATTGAAATAAATTACCATTCGAAAATTTCAATGACGTATTCAAGTGGATCTACGAAATTGCCTCACTTCATGAAACTCGCACGATGTCGCGTCGTTTTAAAAGACTCTCGATTATCTCTTCGGAGGACGAGCAGTTTCTCAAGTGTACCATAAGAACTCTGAAAAAACAAAGGTGCGCGAGCAGTATCAATCGAAATAGTCTCCGAGAGTAAATTTATGTACGTAATTACCCGCATTGTGGGACAAAATTGTAAAGCACCGGATTGCGGCATCCCTGTTACATCATCGATTCCACCTGCGTCTTCTTCGATAGAACCATCGTTGCATATCCGGCTGCGGGGAACAAAAGAATTCACGGATTTCGCAATAGCTTAGCCAAAAAAAACATACTTAGCAGAAGACCTTGACCCTGTCTAGTCCCAGACAAAGAGACTTTTTGCGCACTCATTTTTTCGGGACTTCCTGGAAGTTTTCTCCCGCACCTGCGGGTGACGGGAAAATTGTGGGTTCAAGGGGCCTAATGTCGAAACGACGGTTGGAAGGAAAATCTCGAGTTTTTCTCGAAGGGGGTAATTACGGGTCGTCAACGCACCTGGTTCCCGAAAACTCACCACGCGTCCCGGGCATTAATCCTGAAGGGGAGATGGCTTATCGGGGAAATTAGTTTACACCTGCTGCTTCTTCGTCCCTCCCACGATTTTGAATAAATGACTTGGTGGATTTTCATAATTACCTACTTTGAGTAGAGAGAGAATAGTCTATTAAGAGTGAGATTGTGATTGACTGGTGATGAAAATATTCGCAAGCCTCGTCGTTTTAATTGCGCTGCAAAAGAGGAGAGAATTAAAAGCTGCGAAACAGGGAGGGAGGGAGAGAAAAAAAGGAAAGAAAGAAAGAAAGAAGAAGAAGAGTTATCAGAAGAAAGGTTCGAGATTACGGAGGACAAGAATCTGAAAGCAGGATTCCTCGGTAATTAGCATCAGCCATAAATTACCGGACGTTTCACACGTGCGCGGTGCGTGTGCGAGGGCGCGCTGCCAAGTTTCTGTTTTACTTTAATATCCAATTTTAGCATTAATCAATGCTCTTTTTTTTCGAGGAAAAAGGGAAGCATAAAGTAATGAATAACGTGGGTAAATAAATTGAGAAATTATTTTTGCATGCGGGGGTCTTTTCGATCAGGGAGGCTTGATGTATTAGGAGACGCCGGGCGGTTTCTTAACGTGAGAATGATCTAGCTATCTAGCCAGGCCGATCGGAATATAAACGCTCCGACTTCCGAATTCGGACACGCATAAAGCCCGATGATCTTTTACTCGAATTTCATCATCGAAGCGACTTCATCTATATACCTGAGTTCACAATCGTTTTGTCAGTAGCGTCTACTTCACACGTGACTAATGCGCGACTATTTCTCATCCCTGTAACATTCCTATGAGGTTTCTAAAATCTCGCGCTAATTCATCAAATTTAATAATAAATTTTACAATGTAATAATATAAAGTAAAAAGATCTGACAACTGACATTGACACCAATTATTACTATTAATTGCACTAATATTTAAATTAGTTACATTAATACTATTTATTTGATTTCATTAATAAACTATAGTTAAAATTTTGATATGAAAAAAATGATGAGTTGAAGCAAACACATTTATAGTTTTCATATTGACATAATTTTTTTTTATTTATTTGTAAAAAATAAAAATAGCATTAAATTTCCAGGTCAACTTTTTTTTCTTGTATAGCATCGAGCATAAATGCTTCTGTGGCATATATATGTATATGTATATATCTGTATTAGTTTTATACATACTAGTTTTCCAATAGTTGAAAAGTAATATCGGACCGGGGATCGAACCCGGAATCTCTGGCTTACGAGTCTCATGATCCGCACACTGAGCCATCGGACTTTATAAAATTTAATGTCATTCTACAGCTCCTTATAGTTCTAGTGGTGTCGCTCAATGTCATACAAGAGTATGGATAGTTTATAGAATATCAGTAGGAATAGAATTAACATCAATAGATCAAAAAAATTATGTTAATAAACAATTATAATGTATCAAGTGAATCAATATATAAAGCATCGTAAACTAATAAACATCCATACCGCGTAATTTGTAACTTTCCTCATCAACAAAGCAGCTCTCAGTCACCACAAATTAAAAAATGAAAAAAGGAATCTCCGTGGATGAAGAATAGTCGCGTGATTGTCGCTTATAATCCACGTATACATATAAGTATCCCGTTGACTTACCAGTTTGGTCCGCACGCGAATGTAAAGAACCGACCACCGACGCATGCATGCATGCCCCGCTGCTAAATGAGCTGTAATATGGAGGAACCCCGCTGACCGGGGCTGCATTTATACCCGCACCTCTTTCCCACCGAGATGTTTTATATCGATCCCCTGCTTGGGGGGCGATGCTTCAATTTCAAACGATTCGTTTAATCTTATTGAGAGGAGATTACGAGAGGCCAGCCACCAAAGATCATACCTTTTATTTTAATCTTCGATTATTACCGATTAATTGTTTGGAAGGTTCGAACGATGACAAAAACTGTAATGTCATCTTTGAAAGAAATATTTATATTTCAATCTTCATCATGGTTTATATCAATTACATTACGGTCGATAGTTTCAGTAAATGAGATCCTAATTTAATTTGTGTTAAAAAATATTTTTTAATTATGGAGTCTGTAATTAAGCAATATAAAAGTAATGTACAAAATAAATGATGTAGAGCTTGAATTTTGGCAACAATGTAAAAACTGATCTTACTAGCTTATAGAAATGACCTTCAAACCCTATTTTGAAATTTATTAGACTCTTAAAAAATGACATTTCCACCTATTTTATTGATAGAGAACAAAAAATAATTACTTACTTTTTCAGGCCACTAAAAATAAAAAATTTGACAATATTTTCATCTTATTTATATTACTAGTACCACTCAGCGCGCTGCAAGCGCGCATAGGAAAAAAAAAATGATTGTAACCTCAAAAGGCACTTTTCGAATATTTTAAAAACTTCCACACCAATCAGCTCACGAATAAAATCTTACATTGAAAATCTCACCAAAATGGCGATAGCTCTCTTTTATAAAGGGAAAGATCTTAAAATTAAAAAAAAACTTCAGTAATTACACAGCATGTACTAAATAAAACAATGATAACAAAACCCTCAAAATAATTTATTCAAAAAAAAAAAAAAAAAAGTTTTTACGTGGATTAGTTTAGATTCTAAACTTTAGAATGCATTAGAATGCAAGTCCTATAATATTATCATCAAAATTGGAAAAAAATCATTAAAAATAGGTAAAACCAATAAGTTATTTACAAGTTTTTTTAATAGTTAAAAAAAACCACAAAGTTTTAGAAGTTTTAAAGTAAATTAAAATTTTGTAAAAAAATTTTAATAGCATTCAGAGCTATTGAAAAAAAAAATTTGTTACAAATGACATTAAATCAGTTAAATCCAAGATACTTTGACATTCGGACGCACATGCGCACCGACACACTCTAGTAAAAAACAAAGTTGAATTTTGCACGAAAGAATGGAATGATTTTTTGCCCCCTCCCTCCCCCTTCGTATTTATTGGTCCACCCAGCGTCCATAAATTTTTCGTCCACCTGCGTCGTTTTAAATCGTCCCCAAATAAACAATCACTTATTCGAAATTCACACATCAATCAGAGAACTCAGGAAAAAAAGAAGTGCTTTTCAGGGAGCCCATCACTCGCGATTTATTCGTCCGATTCCCGCGCTCCAGCTCGTTAGAATTTCCGAAGGACCTGCGGAATTTACCGATTTTCGATGTCGACTGGCGCTTCCCTGATTAGGTTTAGGCCTGCTCTTCTTCTGCCCCCCCCCCCCACTTTTTTTTTATAAATGCACCAAATTCCTTCCACCGTGTCCTGACAAAAAAATTTCCTGCGCCTTCGTTTTTTATACTTGTCGCGCATTATTGGAATTTCTTCAGCCGCGGAATCGCCCACTGGTATTGGCATAAAAATTCCTCCATTTTCATAAGAGAAAGAAAGAGAGAGAATGAAAAAAAAGAAAGAAAGAAAGAAGAAAAAAGCATAATTTAATCAATGAATGGGCGATTCGTTTCATTGAATTTCTTATGTGTCCAGAGTTAAAAACCCTACGGATTTTTTTTCGCGATCTCGGGGCTGTTTCCGTCGATATCGGATTTATTATACGCTGGTTACATTTGTATTTAATTTGATGAAATTCTTCTGAGTATGAGGAGAGCTTGAAAAAAACGACGAGGTACACGGAACTTTGATTAAATGAATTAAAGAACGAAATACTCGATACTGTCGGGTAGTTTTTACTGATTTATTATTATGGCTATCGATGATTTTTTTACATTTACATTGTGTCCGCTTTTTGCGATGGGCCAGCTTACCAAGAAATGTTGGATCCTACAAAAAAAGATTATGTCTGAAATGTAAAAAAGTGTTTTTTAGGTCTAGGGCTTAAAAATCTTTTTTCTGACCTATTTCCAATTTCGTAAATTAGATTCAATGTAAAAAAGCTACAAAATAATGTCACGAAAATGAAAATAAGTCACATAAACATTATTCATGGCTTTAATAACCTTCTCAAGACTCAGTGTCCTTGAATGTTTTCATACTTCTCAGAAATTTTTTTCATGTTCTCAAATTAATTTAAAAAATTCGTAGCCTCGACAATCTATTCATACTCTGTCATATATACATTCTTTTCAAATTTCAAAACCAAATCTAAAATTATTTAACATGCCTCGAAATGGTCTAGTCCTTGCTCTAATATTTAAATTTAGATCCCAACCTAGTTGTTTTACGGATCATTTTTTTCAAAATCTCTAAACTAATAAACTATTAAACAAATCATGAGTAATAACGAAAAATTAAAATGTCTACTTTATTCTAGTCTAGGTCCAGGGTCCTAAAAAACCCAATTCAGACCCATGTCCTTAAGAACCCTATACCACAACTCATTTTTCTCAATACCCCTGAACCAAATTTAAAAAATCTTGTTCCAAATCAAAAAACTAATCCACCGAAGGTACCCGGTTAAACTCCTGGGAACCCTCTAGTAGCTCGTCCAGCAGCAAAAGTCCTCTCCTCTCCTCGTTTTTTGTCTTCATCTGGAGGAGAACAAGCCTGGAGCTAGGTGGAGGTCGCCTGGTGGGGGTAAAATCTGCGGTGGGCAATTCATACGGTCAATCTCTCCCTCCCCCCCACCAACCTACCTGCGGCGGCGGCACCAAAAAGCTCGGGCGCGTGTGTGCGTGTGTGAGAACCCGCGGCGGCGCTCGTACGTGCAGGGGGCCCCCACCGAGGAGAGCCGCCGATCGGGGTAAGGTGGGGGTACCCGAGGCACTCAAAGATCGCGCCCGTGACGTAGTTCTGGCAGGAACGAAGCTCCGGCGCGGTTTGCAGCCCCGGCGTTTTTGCCCCGCCGCCCGTCGCCGGAAGCCCCTTTTTTTTATTATCATCATTTTCCTCCAATTTCCACCCCCCAAAGTTGTCGTTGTTGTTTACGTGGTGAAGGGGGTAGCAGTGAAGTGAGTGATGTCGCGGAGGATCTTTGAGTGCTGAGCTTTGGAGGATCATGCAGGGAGGTTTTTCGTAGGCTCCTGGACCCCCGCGACTCGACAGGGGATGGACATGCGCCCCGTCATCGTGGCTATCTGCCTGCTCCTCGTCACCCCCGTCACGTGCTCTATCTGGTGAGTAGTTGTGTTCTAAGCTCGTTGCAAAACTCGGATGTTTATGAACGTCGAGAGAGAGAGAGAGAGAGAGAGTGGGAGAGAGAGAGAAGGGAGTTGCAGACGGACGAGACCGGGACAATGGGAGCCGCGTTCCGTCACCGTAAATCTCGTACGCGGCGAGTATAATTTGTAAGTCGACAGGTTGCGCGGTATACCCCCACCATATTTATTCGCATTCTTCGATCGAATTTTTAAACCCGGGGATTATTCGTTCCCCCCCCCCTCCCTCCCACCAGACAAGGACAACCGGAAGGAGTGAATCACACGAGGGTTTCCGGACTTTTCTCGAGAGTAAACAGCCGGGGAGGAAAGTGGAAAGGCAAATACTCGGTGTTGAGAGAGGATGCTTGACTCTTTTTTTTTTTCTCGAGAGAAGAGGTTTGATTTTGAAGAATTCCGGGAGAAAGTGTGCGTGTGTTTTTATGGTGGTTCACACACTTCAGCTTGTGGGAATCGTCGGGGAAGAATCGAGTTGACGAATTGTTTAAAAACTTTGACCTATTTTTTAAGTCAAAAATTGTATCAACATCCCGAATCTACCGGAGGCTCCTCCCCCCTCTATTATCATGGCCGGCTTATATACCGCAAACGAAGCGAAACGGAGGAGGTGGTACGCCGCTGATTTAATGTAAACGCTAATGGACAGCTGCCGGGGCTGTATCTTTGCGCCCCGTCCGAGTCATTAGTCACGCTCAATCAAACCCCCCTCGCGAACTAAATATAGCGTCGATGTGTACGCTCAAGGAATTTCATTAATTAAGACTTGGGAGTTTATTGATTGCGAGGGAAAAATCTCGCTTGGCTTTTCTGCAGTGGGTCCATAAATTTTGCGGGGGTCGCATAATCGCGATTTTTACGGCCGGCCTGGGAGGATTATCAGTCCGGCTTTTTAATAATTCACGTCGGGCTCTTTGATATATGGCGAGGTGGTCGTAATACCTGGTTTTCACGCCTGTAGTGTCGAATTTCGATGATTCATTGTTCGAAATTTCGATTTGTAGCTTGTGGTCAAAATTTAAGGTAGTCTTTTAAAAAAAGTATACAAAATTTGTAAAAAAAAAAATTTTGTGAAGAACAATGGATTTTTTTTTTTTTTTTTTTACTTATAAGTTTAACCTAATTCAGGTTTGCAAGGATTCGAACCGCAGTTCTTCGGGTTACTCAATTCATCGCTCGATCCCTCGAGCCACTCATGCCTTCGCAAAGTGACGTTACATTTCAAATCCCTTACACTTTTCGTCCTTTCTTCCATTACCCTCGGATTCTCCAGAAAACTTCTTCTCAAAAAAAGGTAAAAAAAAAAAAAAGAGAGAGAAGTCGAAGGAGAAGGTCCCCTCATTCAAGAACAATCTGGTGAGATCGGTCGGACGTCGCTCGCTGACGGGATTAATCAGGCGAGAAGAACAAAGCGCGTCCTTGCTCCTTTCGCCCCCCCCCCTCCGTCACGTCATTACGCGTTATCGATATCGAGGAATTCGGGTACCTGCGCACTCGGGCGCTCGTCACTGTCCATCGTCACTGTAGCAGGAGCGGTGCGTCGTCTAATGAGGCAATAAATAAGTCGACCGGTGGACAATACCCCCCCTTAGTCCAGTTTCAAAGATTCTTTCTTCTTTTCTGCGTTTTATGCAGGAATCGACGGTATTTCGCGTGGGAATCAGGTGTTTATTGCCCCGTAATACTCGAGCCCTATTTACAGACAACACCCGAGTTATGATGACTAATCGGGCGGACGGTCACCCCGAGGATTTATATTTAGACGGACTATTTTCAATTTCTGCGATGGGGACGAAATCTAGGAACTGGTGGTGTATGGAATTATTTTTGAAAAGCTTAAAGATTTTTTATGGGGATTCTTACTCATCATTTGACTGCACAGTACTAATAAAAATGAGTTGTAGTTAATCATGAGAAAGAGTGATGAAGATTTTGTAGGAAATACAAGAATTTTTAAGGTTCTTATCATGACAAAAATTTTTTTTATTTTTTCATTTTATATAATTAAACTAAATTTACTGTCTTTTTATACGAGGTACCATCGAATTACATTAAATTTTTCATCATTTTTATTATTTTACTTTTATTATGAAAATATCTATCTGTCAAGCTGTCTCGTATATCGACCAACGAACGCTTTATTAGCATTTCTTACAAAAATATCTTTCATCAACTTATTTCATTTTTTAAATAAAATAATTTTTTCGAATAGAAAAAGCCCTCAAACCATTAAATAAAGTATATTGTTGGAAGTCAGAGCTTAAGTAAGTAACCCACAAAATATCAATCTCTGGTTCTTGCCCTCACTAGCTCAAATATAAATCTAATGACTCGTGAAAAATAAATCCATCCGCTCTACCCGGTTGATTTGCTGCCAAGCGAGGGATTTATAAATTTGGAATCAAAACGGGGGGTTGATAAATTAGGTGGGCTAAGACACAACACGGTGGTAAATTATGGAGATTTAATTCCTCCCTTCTTGAAGAAGGTGATTTAGTTTGGTCGTATGTATATGTACAAACAGAGAACGCGAGTGAATGTTTGACTTTGGTTACAGGACCGTTGGCAGCCAGTTGGTGATGGATCCCATGCTCGTGTGCAAAAAGACCCGGCGACTGAAAGGCAAGCTCGCCGACATTTGCCGCAAAGAGCCGGCGCTTCTCAAACAAATCACCAAAGGCATGCAGGTCGGTACGAAGGAGTGTCAATATCAGTTCCGGAATCGTAGGTGGAACTGTACGACTTTCAAGAGGTCCCTCAAAAAGATCATACTCAGAGGTAAGCCTTCTTCTTCCTTCGTCACGATTGTTTACTTTCTTCTTACTCTCCTTCTCCTCCTTCCAGTGTAAGTATTCACTCAAGAATGACACAATGGAAGTATTTACAAATTGATTTTTAATTGATTAATGTAGGTCTAAATTAAAAAAAAAAAAAATTTTACCCACTGTCGTAGAAGAGTACTAAATTTTTTTTTTTTTTTTTTTATAAATTGATTTTTTTTTTAACCCTTAAAGGCCACACCCAAATCCAGAACTGCCACGCTGACAGTTATGTGGGGTCTTTTGGACCCCGTGTGGCCTTTAAGGGTTAAACTAAAAAATCATTCAGAGTATATGTGGGGATTTGAACCTCGATCCTTTAGTTAGCTACAGAGCAGACTAACCACTGTGCTAACCGCTCTACAAGACCTTAAAAGATTAAATTATTAAAGTATAATTTAAAGATTGTTAAAATCTTACTCGTATGTTAAATTAAAAACCATTGTTATGGAAAATAAGTCTCCAGTCTTTGTCTAGAGATAAATTTTATTTATTTTAATTAATTTTAATTGTTTTATTTATTTTTTTTTTTTTTTTTGGTTCATTGATTCTTTTTTTTTTTATCGAAAGAAAGTACAATACATATGCTATCTGATTTTCAAAATCACATAGAAGTTCAATAAACAATCAGCCCTTCAAACTAGTAAGCTAAACCAAACCACCTCATCTGCGTTCTCAAAATCGGATGAGGTCACATGACCCGAGCGGTGTTCCCGGGTGCATTAGAGCACCTTATCATCGCGAATAAATTTTAATTTGGGGCCCCTTACACAGCAGCAGCCGCAAAAAAAAGAATAAAGAATCCCAAAAAGAAAGGGTACGAGTCGGGCTTTTTCTCAGGGAGCCTTATTCGCCTGTGTCGGGCGGAGAACCGGCTGGTAATATTAATTCCGGACGATCGGCCGCGACAACTAAATCGAAAGGGCAGCGTGCCCAATGGCCCGTGTCGGTCCCTTATCATCGTAACTTTAACGCATTTCCTGTCCTAGAGCACCTACCAGCATCATCTGGTAGATGACTCACTCGTTAAAAATCAACGCCCGGTTGGCGGGGTCACGCGTCGCGCCCACCAGCAGCGAATTGAGCCGTAAAGAAGAAACAGGCCCGATGACAGCGCAAAGAAGAAGAAGAAGAAGAAGAATAAGAAATAAAAAATACAAGGCCCCGAGAGAGAGAGAGAGATAGATATGTAAATGGCTGCTAATGGGGAAATGAAATTGAGAGAATTATGTAGAAAGTCGGGTGCGGGCGCGCGTGGCTACATAAATAATCGCGAAGTGAGGATCGATGACAAGGCTGATGAGATGTTAAGCTCTCTGTGGGAAGTCGACGATAAATATACTTCTTTCTTTCTCTCTCTCTTTCTTCGTGGTAGGAGGCCCACCTGGCGCGACGACCAAACGTCAGAGGAGTACAAGAGAGAGAGATCGATAGTTACGAGAGGACTCGTATACCTATTTGCCTGGCTGCGATCCGAGCCACCAAAGACGATGCAGCCTAGCTCCCTGTTGACACCTGTTCTTCCAAAGACTTTTAAACTCGCCCCCGCTGCTGGTTTTTCGAATGCACCGGGACCTTCGATTGATGGACCGGTAATGGGGTGTTGAGTACTTCGTTGCGGGAGGATGAAAAATGAAAGCCCATTTGTACCACTGATAAAGGGCTTGAATTTTGGGTTTGGTAATATTTTTATCGCGAGGAGGATAAAAGCAGTTTTTTGTTCTAGTAACAGAAACGAAAATTCCCTACAACTCTCGCAAAAAATGTTTACCTCAGTTTCATAGGACATAATTGGTGTGTTAATAGGCTGAAAAGAGTTAAATAAAAAGAATTGCCTATTATATCACTAGGAACGTAAAATCAATTTTTGGTTCACAGTGCAAAATTAGTGATTTTACCTACTATAGAAGTAAGGTTACAAAGTCTGTATCTCAATTTGACTTTCACTTTCATCAAAACTTTTCCTTTTCAACATTCCAATAAAAGTGAATTTTTCCTAGTAGAAAAGTTATCTGTATAGCACGCCAGAGGGTGCAACCTCCCACTTCGGTCCCACTCGACATAAATAACAGAAATAATCGTAAAAAAAGAGACACTAAAAAACCGTGTTAAAAAAAAAAAAAGAAAAAGAAGAAATAAAGGCAGAAATTTCCTAGTATTCCTAGTCTCACTCGATAATGATCCTCTTTTTTGGTCGTAACTGATGATTCCAAGCCATATAATTACTCCCGGCATCATCCTGTCGATTTACAAAAAAAAAGAAAAAAAAAAAAAAAAAAAAGAAATCTCTCACACCCATTGTTCAAAGCTAGGCCCGGGTCCTTTGTGATTTTTTTACGAGCCTCGACAAGTTTCAACAAGCAGGCCCATCGTCTATGATGTAGTCGGCGCGTGCGCCGTATTATAAAATTTCATCAGAGACGGAAAAATTCCTCTTCAAAGTATCATCAGCTCTCATCGGTTCTGCTACCGAGGACCTCGGGCGTATCTTAATTCCCCCGATTGACATTTATTTATCGAGCGACGTTTAATTTTTATGGGATAGATCCGGACCCGATAAATGGTGTTCGAGGTAGTTTTTTTTTTCTACCTCTGTGTGGTCGGTCCACCTGTTTTTTCGTTCCTTCTTTCTCTCTCCCTTTCTTCACATGTGTCACCGTATTTGAGGGCTTTAATTGAGGGTGTCGCAGATAAGGACGACAAAACAGCAGAAGCACGAGCGACAAAACGTCAGCTACTTATGGCCCGAGTTTACCAGATGGTCCTAATTATTTTTTATAGCCGGCAAATTTATTCAAAGTTCCTTTATTTTTACTCTGGCTTCTCGGCCGAGGTGCATTGTTATTGATGACACTGCTTCTTCTTCCTCTTCTCTCTCTTTCTTTTCGTAACCTCAATGAGAGATAATTTAATTAACACGAGTACGGTAAACGCACTGCCCGGACTTTCGAAATCCACTTGATTGGGATGCGTTAACTAAAAATCTTTCTTGCTGATGGAATATGGATTTTCATACAAATTTATATTTAATTTTTATATGGGAACCATACTTTTATTTTTATTAATTTAAATTTCATACGAAATTAAAATTAAAATACCAATGTGAACTTTCTTGCAATTGTAGTTAGCAAACTAACTTTTTCATAAATTTTTGTACGAACTGATTATAAATATTTTTTTAATCATCATTTTTATTCGTACACTAGAAGAGATATTTATTAACAGTGATAAAAATAGTTTGCTATAACACTAGGATGTTACAGTATAAAAAGCCTAATTAATAGATTCAAAACATAGGTGGGCACAGGTGGATTCCTCGGTTCGGACATAAAAAAATTTTTTTAAAACAGCTCTCGCATAGTCGTGACTGCTTCCTCTTCGTTTTTTCGGGTTAAAATTAGTTATCTTAAAAGGACAGGAAAAGAAAGCTCAAAAGATAACGAAGCCACACATCGACTCGTCACTAACCTCACCTTGAGTAAATTAATAAACACTGCTCCTCTCAAAACTCCCCGGGTCTAATCGTATTCATCGCTCATTTACAACCCGTCGACCTTTTTTTTTTTTTTCCTTCGCGTATATGGCATTCCTTTAAAAAAAAAAAAAAAAAAGGATTACCGTATTTACGATTTGACGAAACGTGTTAATTAACAGCCCGCGCCCCGTCCTATCGAAAAATCTCGACACTGTACCTTTTTTATTGACGATGTTAATTTGATTAACGGCTTCTCTTTTCAATTTTCATGATCCGCCGGGAGATTTAGTAATAACTGTCAATATCGGTCATATCTTTTTTTGAAACTGTGTTTTACACACAATAGCACCCGATTGATTTTTTTAGGTTATGGTAACCCACACCTGATAAAGTTTTCTGTAAATCTCTCAGCGAATTTTCACCCGATTCTCATTTTTCTCATCTCGGCAGGTAGATCGAAGTAGCAACGAGCTGGCAAGTAATTTCTTCGTCTTGAATAATAAATTTTAAATTTTTGCTAGCGCCATCAGCTGTTTGTTAAGAATAAAATTACGTTTCGAGGAAAAATTGTCGTGAGTCACACAGAGCCCCAAAAAAGGAAGCAAGCAAAAAATAAATAAAGCGATAATCTTCGGCGAGCGCTTCGGAGTAAGATAAGGCTCGGCGCGGTCCGAAAATAAGAGGTGAAAGGCACGATGACAAGGCGTTCGATTAGACGACGCACCTGTTTGCTCGTTTAGCGCTTTAATAAACGACTCGCCCGCGAATAAACTCGAGGGGTTTAGTGGCCCCAGCCAAGGTGGTCGGGTTCGGGGGGGGGGGGGGGGGCTACTAAATCGGAGCTAATTATTTGGCCGTAAAGGACCCCACCGGGAACCACCCACGGATTATCAAAGTAATTGCGGCAGACCTTTTTTGTTCGAGGAACGGAGGGGGTTGAGGTGTGAGAGCGTAAGTAATTTGACTTCTCGGAAGAATTAAGGGTTACACTTTATCAGCTGATTTTAATTGTCGGAAGTTAAGGTGTATTTCGAAAAAAAAGGGGTGTATGGGTAATTTAGTACTAATAGCTAGGAGGACGTAATTTCTTCATCTTGGTTGAGAAGCGTCCAAACCCGGAAAATTACGAGTTCGGAGAAAAATTTTAATTGCGGGTTATTTATAGGGTGGTCGGACACACTCAACATGCCGAGATTGGGAGAATAAATGCCTAATGACCGAGTGAGATAGAGAGAGACTCGATTAATTGAATTTCTAATTTATCGTCCCGAGAGTTGGCCGCGAGAGAGCCCGAGAATGATGAAACTAAGTTTGGATTTGTAAATTGGGGGAGTGGGTTTTTAAATGTTTCGAGATCAAATAGTGAATTGATGGAGAGGTAAATCAAGTAACTGCGAATGTCAATTGATGAATTATCAAACTGATTATTTAAAACTTTTTTGCTCACGAAGTTGATTACCGTCTCTAATCCAATTGATAATTTTATGTACAGCAAAATGAAAATATAATAATTTTCATTGTTCCTTTCATAGAATTAGTTGGCAATGAACCATTTTATATTGTTTAAACAATATATGTTTAATGAATTCAAAAAAATTCATTAGTGGGTTTTAATGGGTTCATCATAAATTAGAACTCGAAAAAAGAAGTTTTTTAATGAAAAATGCATAAATAAATTTAGAAGCTCAAAGTCTTTTGTAAAGTGTCAAAAACATTGATAATCTCCAAACACTCAACCAAAAACTAGTTCAATAATTGATGACAACTCTATTCAAATTACCCACCTCTAAATCCATCAAATTGATTCCGATAAAAATACTTCATCCATCACCGATCCGACACCCGGGCACAAAAATTTAAAGGCATCCTGCACCCAGCCACATTATTTAAAAAAACACCCAAGGAAAAATCCAAAACTCCTAGCACAGCCGTGAAGAAAAAAAAAAAAAAAAAAACCATCATAATAAATCATCGTGGCTCGTAGCGCTCTTCATAACTGTCAGTCCGGCAACAAAAAAGAACAAGAGGAGGCAAAGAAGAAGAGGAAGGAGGAAGAAGAAGAAAAAAAAAGGTCCGAGTCTCGGACAAAAAGGTCACAATAATCGGCCCAGGGGGGGCGCGTAGTCCCACGCGTCGGCCTATTGTAACAACAACGTCTCCGGGGCGAGACAGGTAGGAAGGAGGAAAAAAAGAAACCGTCTCCGGGGTAAAAGGTATTTAGTCCTTTAGCACGCGCCCGGGGATTTGCAGGTCACGCCGGGGTGTTCCTCCTCCGATGATGGTGAGGTCATTGTTAACCCCGCCGGGGAGTGACGGCTCCGGGCTACTCTTCGGTAGTCGTAAATAAATCATGCAAATGGCTTCTCTAGACCTCCTTCTTTTTTTTTCATTCCGCTTCTTTTATTCAGCTTCCCCCCCTTTTGCGCAAGCGCGAGGTGACTCGAAGGTTCTTTTGAGCTTTTGGGTTTTGAGGTGAAGTGGGACTTTAATTTGTTTGTAATGGCGCGCTTTTGGAATACTCTGGAGTTGACTTGACAAGCCTTTACTTTCAAAATTTAATATTTTTAAAATACTATACTAATAAAAAATAAAATAAAATAAAATAAAAATTTATTTATTAAACAATTTTAGTAAAATGTATCAGATTAAACAGATTAAAATGAGAGATTGATGATATTAAAAACTGGCCAAAAAATTTTATTTTAAAAGAATGACTTATGGCTAAACATTAATCTAACAAAATGTATCATCAGACTTTTTAGTTGTAATTATTTTATTTAAAGTTTTCAAAAATTTGTATTATCAAATTAAAGTTGAAATCAAATTTAAAATACATCTTACATTATAAAAAATCTCTACTTGTGTAGGCATTATATAAGTAAAAAAAATAAATATAAACATAAACAAACAAACTCAAAAATAAATAATTTCAAAGCAAAAAAAAAAAAAAAAAAATTTAAATTAATAAAAAATAAAATAAAAATGATTGTAAATTTAAAGAGTAAACGATAGCCGCGTAATAACTCAATAAATCACTCAGGATCCTGCATTCAAGAAGCCGTCCGTAATTAACAACTCATTAAACGTAATTTTTAAGGACAAGCATAAACCTTACACCAATAAAGCCGTGCACAATATCGATGATTAACCCCCCTGCTCTAATGCAAAAATCCCCGCGCGTCGTCCCATTAAATCCCTCACACAGCATCCGGCCGGGTACAAGAATGTCCCGGGAGAGAAAAATGAGCGCGTCTCGAAGCTCGGGCAATAAATATTAGCCGAGCACTTTACCTAGCTTTTACGCACACGGCATTCGCATTATCCATTGAAGTTTCGCTTTGTCTTCTTCTTCGTACTCTCGATCGGGGACATCGATTGACAGTTTAGTGTCCGCGTTTATATTGTAACCTTCGGTTTACCCTCCCTCGACATATATCCGTAACTACGAGCTTGACGTTTGAATACCCTTTGGGGGGGAGGGGGGAGGGGATAGATAACTACACCCTAAGGTCCTTTGCTAATTTGTTGGTGAATTCTCGAGCTCTCTGAGTGACAATTATTTTGAAAATTGTTTAATTGCATAGATAATCACCTCTCTAAGATCCCCTGGGGTAATGAGTAATCTGTTAAAATAATCCCGATCTTCGTAATTAAATCCCAGCTCTTTCTCAGGCCTGCTCTCGGAGTAGATATTCAAAAGTCCGGTGGTGGAATCTCGTCGGGTAATGCATAAAAAAAGAGAATCAAGCGAGCACCAGAGAGAGATAAAAACGGCCAATTCCTCTATCTTTCTTTCCTCCTGCTGGTGGTGGTGCTGGTCAGGGGAGATTTTAGCGGAGCGATTCCCGGAGCCTGGCATTCATGCGTCCGCGCGCCTCGGTATTTATTGGGAAACGCGCGGGTATTTTATTGGGGGAACCCATGTGCTCGAGTACGCTTCATTGAATATTCCTCCTCCCCCCTTGCTTTATATATTTACGGACCCGATCCATGTACGTACTTGTGTTTATACGCGGAGCTGAATATTTTCAGCCAGCGTCCTAAATTTTCTGTCGTTACACTATTATTGTGCGCCTATGTACTCCGATTTGAATTTCTCATTTCAATTCAAAGGCTCCATTCATTTCGGTGTATGTGGGAACCCGGGGGGAGGCTAAATTCCTCGGGTGAAAATTTTCTCGCGCGGGAAATTTATCGATAAGCGGAGCTCGATATTCAAACGAGCTTTTAAGCGTCCCGGGTGGGTTGGACGGTAAGCGAGAGACGGAACGTATCAATCTAGGGAAGGACGTCGTCTACGTGACAAATAATAGCGGGAAAACTACCGAGAGACAGACGTGCAGGCGCGCGGTATCGAGAGGAATGCGCGAGATAATAACGAGCCGCGACGATTTTCCAGCGCGAGGTATACGCGTGGACCTAATTGATCCCACAGTGATTTATGCGAGCCGATGGGAAGTCACCTTTATTCTGTATACACCGAGCGTGGTATTTCGATTTTACTCCGACTTTTTTGGTGCCTTTTTTCGCGGTCAATTGTATCAATCTCGACGGGATTTATGTTTTTGTCGCGAGAGTGACGGCGGAGCTATACTTACTTTTTATTATAGCCGGCTTGATTGTTTTGTCGCTTTTTTGTCTGGTTTTTGTCTTGGTTTTGTTGATTCTTTTGGAAGTTATTTCATGGTTTTTTGCAAGCTGTCTAGGTTTTGCTTGACTGATGAATTCATAATTTGATTGTTGGCTTCTATGGTCGATAGGCTTCGAGAAGGCCTTTAAATTTTTTCAATTTACTCCTTTTAGTGGGTGAATTTTATTTATTCATTTGAAAATTTTAAAACAGGTGAGATACATGATAAAAAAATATAAATTTTCTCAACAAAAGATTCTTTTAAATTTTGAGATTCTACAGCTACAGTAGCCCCGTATAGCTTATATTTGAAAACAGTTCTTTTATAATTTAAGATTTTGTAATCTTGTACGGACAAAACCCCAAAATAACCCAATTTTTAAATTTAAAATACCTCGAGCCACTTCGATTGAATCTTGAAAACCACCCTAAAAAGACCAAAAATAAACCCAAATTCCTGACAGGGGATGATCTAAAAAAAGGGATCAACTGGTTCCGTCGTGTTAAAGGTCCCCTTTTCCGACTCCCGGTCACTCTCCGTCCGGGATCAGATCGTCCGGGGCATAAAAAAAGGTTCTCCACCGTATCGGTTTAAATACGCACTGAAAGGTGAGGAGACCCGATGTATCGGTAGATACGCGGGCGCGGTGGCAGTCACGAAATCAGGGCCCCGTCGTCCGTCCGTCCGTCCGTCTCAACAGCAGCAGCATCCAAAGAAGAGAAAAAAAAAAAAAAAAAAAAAAAAAAAAAAGAGTCAAGAGAGAGCGCGTGCGTCCGTCCGTCCGGGGTCCGTCGATCCGCGCTCGAGATATACCCGGTTGGAATCCATGGGAACGAACGCAGAATCAAAGAGAGAGAGAGAGAGACCCGTAACCCTTTAGTTCCAAGACGAGTAGTGGCTCTGACTTTTCGGAGCCGGCGTGCACCCACGCTAGCTCGAAAAGTGTTTTATACAAGCGGCGCTATTAATGCGTGTTGGAGATCCCCACTGTCAGATGATCGGTGCCATCCGTGCGGTATCGACCCCGGCTATCTCACCCCGGCCACTCAATTAGGTACTCTACAGAGGTTTTTCTCCTCCTACCCCGGCTTATCGGAGATTCCGCGATTCGAACCTTGAGACTGCTTTTCTAACTGTACGCTGAGTTTATCGTTAATGGAATTCGCGGCTAGGTTAACAAAAGTATGCCCGAGTTGCCCCGGTAATTGGAGGGATTCCACGTTATGAGTTTATTCCTGGGGACGATCCGATACCAGGAGGGAATGCAGCCGATCGATTATTTCGGAAGCTCCCACTCGAGAGTATTCCCACAGTTGATTATAAATAAGTTTTGTTGGGTCCGAGCCAATTGAGATTTTTACGCGGGTCTCGAGTGGAGCAAACACTTCAGGAAGGAATTTAAAAAAGCGACGCGAGTGGATTATTAGGGAGGCTTGTCTGTCCTGGTCCCCCCGCCGATTGTTGGGAGTAGACAGCTCGGAAACACGATACACGCCAGGGTGTGTTTTTAACACAGGGCAAAGTCGGGAGGGAATTTTTTCGAGTGCGCATTCCCCAGTGGCGCGAGAAAAGCGGAAGTGCGGACACTTGAGCGAGCTTTGTGCTCTCGCTTTCTTATGCGATCGCCCGATTAATGAATGGGGATGGCTATGATACGCGACGAACGATTTTGATCGTCCTGGAATACGAATTTTTTTCTTGGGGGTGTCGGTTTCTTGAAAACGAGTAGGAATAATTTTTGAAGAAAAGACGTGATCGAGTCAATTTTTTTGTAAAATAGTTGGAAAAGAAGAGAGAAATTCATTTTTGTAAAGTATTTATTGCCTAGGTCACGAAATCGGTTTTACTGTCCTCGTGCAATCTGACTAGTACGATATTTTTATCCCATATTTTTATCCCTTGCAAAAATTAATTGCAAGATTCGTTGCGATTTTGGACCCCAAGATGAGAAAAAGCCATCATGCCGCCTCAAATACTCCAATTGGGGGCTTTTTAGTATCCTGAGAAAAAAAAAAATTAATGTCGTACAAAGCAAGAGCGTATCAGTCGCTCAGTTTAATTTTTTTTTTGTTTTTTAGCAACATAAGTTACTATTTGGACGCTTATGGGACTCGAGGGACTCGAACCTATGATTGTCAGAGCCAAACAAACACTTTATCGACCAAGCTTTTCAAAGCTCTTAAAACCGTTTTAAACTCTACTTGATTTGTATTGTTTATATGTTAAAGATTTTAATTTTGAAACAATAGTTTTATTACTTTTATTATTTAATAAACTTTAGAATAAGCAAATTACCAAGCAAATTACTGTGTGTATAAAATGTTTGAAATTTTACTATTTTTAAATGATTACATTTCATTTTTAATTATAAAAGAAAAAGAATACTTCCATTACCATTCTACCCTCAATATATATTCCAATCTCCATTTACAATTTTCAATTTAAAAAAAGAAGCCCCAACTTGCAAGTCAGCCCTTAAACTTCGCGATAAGCCTTGCAATAAAAATCCATCCGAACCTCGAAAAAAAAGATAATCTCGAAAGTTCATCAAGTACCTAAATAGGGTCTCCCAGCTGCTCATCTGACCTTTTAATCGGTTTACCTCCTCGATTCCCCCTCCATAAATAAGCCTTATCTGGCGTTCATATTGTGGTGTAATCAAGACTAATTATAAAACTTATTCATTCCAGATACCAGGGAGACTGGCTTCGTCAATGCTATCACGGCGGCCGGGGTGACCTACGCGGTTACCCGGGCTTGCACCATGGGCGACCTCGTCGAGTGCTCCTGCGAGAAGATGAGCCCCAAGAGTAAGCTTCTCTTGAATTTACTTTTTCCTTACCTAAAACAATGTTATCTAGGATCCGATATCCTCCACAACTGGCATTTGCATGCTCGAACTAATTAGACAGCTTGAGAGAGAAGTTTAAAAAAAATACTTATAAATTGATTTCTGCAAAGATATCGATATAATTATCCTTCTTTGCTCTCGAGTTCGGGCAATTACTCCCGCGTGGTTCGGCGCAATAAAGACCAACTATGACGTGTGACCGAGCACAGGCTTTATCTTTTCGCGCTGCATTCGTACGGCCTGCATTAAGAGCGACGCCGCGATAAGGGGAAACACATTAATGTTGACAGCTAATGACGGTTTATCGTGTCGCGGTGAACGATTTCATGTTTTAACGCTAATTGCTCTATTTGTACTTTATGTTTTGACGTTTTATGCTTTGATTGATTGTTGAGAGAAACGGGTTTTTTTTTTTATTTAATTTAATTTTAGGAATTTTTTTATAACATTTTTTGTCGAATTTTGGTACAGTAATTTAGAATGTCAGACAAAGCAAGACTAAGACACTTCAATGTTAAAAACAAATATGTATTGTGAGTTGCTCGAACGATAATGAGTCGGACTGGTCTCCTAATGATAGCTGGTTCGAATCCCAATTGTTGCCACTTCTGATTAAACCTAAAATTGAAGCAAAAAAAAAAAATAAATAAATAACCAATTCAGACTCCGAAAACGAAAGTTTTTTTTTTTAATTTTCAATTTTAGAGTATATTTTAAGTATTTTTTTAAGTTAAAAAAAAAATTTTTTAACAGCGTTTGTCTAATTTTGATAAGAATTTGAAGATCTAGAACTAAGGAAGGCTTCAATGTTTTTATCAAACATATATTATGAGTGGCTCGACCGATAAACTGTACGGTCTGGGGCCCTGATTATATGTAGCTGGTTCGAATACCAACTTCTACAATTGCTGTATAAACAGATAATTGACCAAAAAAAAAAAATGACGTTCAAAATCTATTTTTTTTATATATATAAACATTTTTCATTTTAGAATAAATTATGGCAAATCTTGAAATTTTTAAAGAATTTTATTTACAATACTTTTTTGTCAAATTTTGAGGACGATTTTAAAATGTCGGACAAAGCTAATACTCTGTAATTTATTCATATAACTTACGTATTTATTATAAGTCTCACTTCTGATGAATTCTCAACGTTTAAGGGAGAAATACATTTTTTAAAGAAAAACGTACTCCCAGCCGTTGGAGGTAATTTTCCCGAGCAAAAGGGGGGAGGGGTATAATGAGTGACAAGATAAAAGAGAGAGAGAGAGAAGTTTGTTTTGTTTGTTTGTTTGTTCGGTGCAGGCAATCGTTACACAAAACTTGGCAGATTGGCGAGTCGGAGTAGACACCTGCCCAAGGATGCCGACTGGGAATGGGGAGGCTGCAGCGACAACGTCAATTACGGATTCAAAAAATCCCGGGAATTCATGGACGCGCCGTACAGAAAGCGAAGCGACATCAAGACCCTGCTAAAGCGTCACAACAACGACGCTGGACGTTTCGTAAGTGTTTATTCTACTTTTACTCTTTACTAAACTCGGCTTTTCTACTCGGACAATTATATTAGGTCTTAATTAATTTTTCGAAAGGTATTTTGATTATTAACTTTCGTCCATTACTAAATAATTTTTTTGTTCAAATATCCTATAATAATTATCAAAAACGCGTTATACAATCAGTACATTCAAACGATAATTCATCCAAAAAAAACCGTTCTTTCTTTTTTGCTTTCAAAAGACGGTCAGAAACTTCATGAGAACCGAGTGCAAGTGTCACGGGTTGTCGGGCTCGTGCACGGTGCGCACCTGCTGGCGCAAGATGCCGTCGTTCCGGGAGGTCGGTAACCGTCTGAAGGAGTCTTTTGACGGGGCTGCCAAGGTCATACCGGGCAACGACGGCCACAGCTTCATCACCGAGGGTCTGACCATAAAGCCGCCCGGTAGGTTCGACCTCATCTACAGCGAGGACTCGCCGGACTTCTGCAGGGCCAACCGCAAGACCGGGGCACTCGGGACCCAGGGCAGACAGTGCAACGCCACCTCCCAGGGCGTTGACGGCTGCGAGCTGCTGTGCTGCGGACGAGGGTACGACACCAGGATAATACGCGAGAAGGTCAACTGCAACTGCCGGTTCAAGTGGTGCTGCGAGGTCACCTGCAGCACCTGCGTACTCAAGAAAACCATAAACACTTGCCGCTAGAGTCCGACTAGGAATTATTGTGAGTTTGGGTTTTGAATGTTTTGGGTCGTGAGGGGCTCAAGTCAGAAAGACGGATATGTTTACGAGATTTTTTTTTTTTTCTATAATGCTTCAAAATTAAACATGATAATAAAAATAGATTCTTTGATAGCTTTTAACTTACTTTTTTACATGCAAGTAAAAATTTTCTGTAAAGACTTTATGAAAAACTGGTTTTATAATATATAACCTAAAAAAAAAAATGGTATAACCTCAAAAAATTTTATAAAGTTTGTACAAAAAATTTTTATTTAGGGAATAATTATGTGACATGTTTTTGTCTGGCTTTTTGACTTCAGTCCTTAAAAGAATGCTTTAAAATAGAATTTACGTTTCAAAAGATACAATAAGTTTAAAATTCCTAACCTTAAAAAAGGGTTAATTTTAAAAATTTATGACCAAAAGGGTTTTTAAAAAATTAAGGACGATATTTGAGGTTTTAAAATTATCATTGCAAAAAAATGACTGATGGTGTGGGGTTTATGACCCAAAAAAAAAAAAAAGATGAAAATATTCTTTGAAGAAGATTTAAGGTTACACTAGTGCAACAAAAGTGCCATTAAAATGTTGCTCTCTGGCTTGAAAATATATATCTTTTCTACAGTAGTGATTTATCAGAACAACTTGAAGTTGTCTATTCCTAGTTTAAGTCTTTTTATAACGGACTGATTATTTTTTTCGATATAGTTTTAGGTTTGATAGGTGAAACTTATTTTGCCATTTTAATAAATTGTATATCTTTGATATAAAAAAATATATATATTTTTGAAAAAAAGTGATAATTTAGTATAGGTTTTTTAAATATATTGTATTTAATTTATTTTTCACAAATTGATGATGGGAATTCGAATAAAAATTTATTTTAAAACTAATCAACTTCAAAATCGAATTCACGATTGATCTCAATTGTTCGAGTGTTTCTAGGATGACACTAAATGAAAAAAAAGATGATAATATTTTGTAAGTAAATAATTTTTTTTTTAATTAAAATTGAAATTTTGGGACAATTGTGACAAAAAAAAAATGAGCTTAAGTATATGCAAGCATGACTAGTTTGCATTTGAAAAAAAATATTTTTTTTTCAATTAGCTTTGTACGAGATTGCTGGCTGTGTATTATTTTTTGTTTATTTAAATATTTCTCATTCTAAGCATAAATCGCGCCTTTTTTGTAAAAAATTAAATTAGGTTTAAGTTTTAATTTTACATTTTAGTTCATATACCCAATTCTCTGTATAAAAAATACATTTTATATTATTTTTTCAAAAATTTTCTCTCACTTAACCCACAGTTTTGTAAATACCTACACTTTACACATTTATTTCTGTATTAGTAAGTTATACTCCTACCGCTTGTCGCTTGATTATATCCATTTTGGCTTGTAAATTGAGTAATCAATCCACGTATACCCGTATATATTTTGTATCTAATAGAAAGAAAACAATAAAACTGGTTTTTATAAGATTTTACAAAACATAACCGTCCAAGCTTAATTCATCACCCTAATCCATCCCAAAATAATCTTGCAGTGTCCCCGCCGCGCGAAGAACCAGGCTCTCATTCACCGCGGAATAAAACCAGAGAATTAGAAGAGTTTTCTGCATGGTGTATTCTTTATGCGAGTCAGGCGTGTACAACACGGCTTTTAGCTGTAATTTAAGTTTATACCTGCTGCAGCTCAGTGCTGTCGTCGCCCCTGGACGAGCAATAAAGCCGCGTTGGAAGCGAAGGCCGAAAAAAAAAAAAAAAAGGCAAGAAGAAGAAGGCTGTATAAAGTGTGTGTAATGCGGCTCTCTCGCGCACATACACTATAAAATAGTTTTACAGGCGAGACTTAAGGAATTTCGCGGACCCATAAACTCGCTGCCCGCGCGCGCATTTCTGCATCCGTGACTTTGTACGCGAGTAAATTACTTCGGCTTGTAAAATAAAATGTATAAAACGCGATTGATTTATCCCCCCGGGAATTGTGATGATTTTTTTCATTCGAATTTATTCACTGGAGTCTCGGGCCGATTTTATGGACATTTTTTCGCTGTATTATTAGAAAGTGAGGAGGAGAGCCATAAAAATTTTTACACGCGTCGAATCAAGTAGTAGGGGGGAAGCGGTACCACCATAAAACGTCTTTATTAGAAGTCTAAATTAACGTAATTATATGGTATTTTGACCCGTACGGTTCGTAAATATCCGCGCGCGAGTTTCTGATCATAGTAGGTACGAGAGTCGCTCCCCGGCTAAAGACCGGCTCTTACCCCGTACTTAATTTGTCCAGGCGGCGCGGGGCTTAGGCATCCCGGCCCTCCCAGCGCGGCGTGCATTATACACACCGAAAATTTCACGAATTTGTGGTAATTGATCTTTTTTACGCTAAAATCACCATTTCTTTTTTCTTAGGGGGAGGGTTATAAATTTTCATTAGCCGTAATTACTGATTAATTTTACTCGCTGCGAGGGCATCCGAAGCGGGGTATGATGATGATGGTTATTTTAAATTTTTGAGCGCTTAAGTGGGCTACGTGAGAGCTTTAATATTCATCAACGAATTATTTGTGATACTAAATTAAATTTTCGTAACTGTTTTTTTTCTTTTATTAATATTTACAAAGTATCATCAGTACCGATTTTATCAATATAAATTATTATCAATCTCATGAATAAATATTAATTAGGTGATTAATAATAATGAACTGATTTTTAATAAACCAACTAACTAATAATTACTGCTGAATATTCCAGTTATCAGATCATATCAATTATTAAGTAAGTATATATGAAGTATAAATAATATAAATATTTATTGTTTATATAATTAATTATCAATATATTAAACAAACTAGTTATACAAAGGCAACATTGTTTACATCATTATTTAAAATAAGTACTATCAATTTTATTAAATTGTATAATAACATGAATTACATTTAATTCCACTTCGTGCTGCAATTTCGCAAAATTAATTTTTGTACGTTTTTCAATTTGAAAGTTAAAAAAAAAAAAATAATTAATTATCCTCAACATTACTCAGACATGGTATTAAGACCAAAAAAAAGCGAGAGCGAAAAAGAAATTTTCGAATAAAACATTCCCGGTGCAGGCCGCCCAGTTCCTTTGTTTACCCGGGCGCTCGGTTGCAAAACCGCAGAGTGCGAAATTCAGGCTAATAGAGCGATCTCGGCGGCGGTCGTGTAAAGGGCCCCACGAGTGCAATTAGGGTCTCTCTCCCCCTTAAAAAGAAAAAAAAAAAAAAAAAAAAAAAGGAGGAGGAAGAAGAAGAAGCAGCAGCAGCAGCACGAGGAGGCGCGCGCCGATTAGCCCCGGTGCCGCGTCGGTGGTGGCGATGCTAACACGCGAGGGCCCGAGATTGGCTGGGCGTCGTCTGGGTGGTCCGCTTCGGACTGTTATTTTCGCAAATGGACCTTCCCTAAATTATTGGTACCCGCCATGTTTTCGTAACGCCTTCTTTTTTCACGCGCTGCATTCCTTTCGCGGCTGGCTTTTTTGTTTATTTACCTGAATAATCTGGACTATCGCTTAACGGTTGACGGTGGACAAAAAGCTGCGTCCTAAATCAACTTTACTTTTTTCTTTGGACTATTATGTTGTTGTTGTTGGTGCGAGAGGAGAGCCTACTATACTTACTTAGAAATACAACGGCTTTGCATACACGTATTCGGATAGCCTTTGGCTCGCGGGCAATTAATCATCAGCGTTACGTTTACGGTACGTTTTCTCGCGGCTGCGATGGCGCGAGTTTTTCGCGGTGCTTAATTGTTCTCGGAACGTGTCCAATTGTTCGGACCCGCGGCGTGGGAGACTTGCCGGGAGGTCGGACGTCGACGGCGCGCAATTTTTACCGCGCGCGCGCTCGGCTCCAGCCAAGTGTCAAAGTTCTGCCTCGAGTCTCGAGACCTGAGAATTATACGTAGCGGGCCTGGGGTATTAAGCTTGGTCTACTTACGTCGAACCGAAGCAACGCGAAACTGAGAACATTGAGTTGTATTCTTTACTAGTATAAAATAAATGAAAATATTATGGTCATCCGTTGAATGACCACTAAATAGCTAGTTATAAAAATTTTTTAGATTTTATATAAAAATGGCTATTAAATGGGTAACCTAATTTACATTTCAAAGACGTTAATTTTTAGATTTGCGAGTATAAAAATTTATTTATTTAGGGATTCCTGGTAAGAGCCTTAGCCAATTGTTCAGTTTGGGTATATATAGTTTTATTATTATTTTATAACAATTTTTTGAAAGCTATTTTTAGTAAGTTCTGCACACTTCGTTTCTTAAGAAAGGCCTTTTTATTTCAATTATAATCATTTTTTTAAATAATATGAGTATAGAGCATAAAATATAATTTTCTTCATTAGTGTAATTTCGGCCAAACATAGTTCGAAAACTGGCAAGCTCTTGAATTTGTCCTCATTAAATCGAAATTTTTTTCAGAAATCAGATAATTATTTCGAATTATCTTTGAGAATTGTTTGACCATAATATCGACTTATGAATTATAGTTATTATTATAATCAAGACTCAGTAATGCGAAAGGAGTTTTGGTATTGATGTCCTCAACGCTAACGTCAGCTCCTTTACGCATCAAAAAATAAATTGATTGCTCCTTATTGTGATGACACGCTTCGCGTAAGATCTTAGATCCACGAGAAATTTTAAAATTGACATTAGCCCCGTTTGACAAAAGTAAGTCGATCAATTCTTCACTGTTACACTCGGCAGCAGAAACTAGTGTAAACAATCAAAGAAATAAAAGATTTATCTAAAAAAAATAAATTTTTAATAAAGATAAATAAATTGTAAAGATTCAGACAAAAAGATACCTCTATATTAATTGCTTCTTTAACTAAAAAATTTTGTGGGTGTCAGGTGTTTGTATAAATTCCAATACATAAGTAAATCTGTCTAAATTTCAACTTAAGTATGCCTACTGTTTTGAAACATAATAAGCACCCTTCGAAGTTACGATAAATTTATTTCAGCTCAAGTTCGAACGAATCAATGAAAAAACGAAATTGGCCGATTAAAATCAATGAAACCCCAAATTCCGCACGAAAATTTTTCAAAAAATCCCAAACACTCTCCAGCAAAAAATCAAGGGGGGGAAGGGGAATAAGTCTCAAGCGCACTGAATTTCAAATGACTGGGTGAGTGACGGAGAAAAAGGAGGGTACGCGTCACGAGAAATCACGCGGCGATTTTTTTGAATTCCCGCGGCTGCTGCATTATCTCGATGCAAAAACTACGGTCGTCGAACAATCCACAAAGATTCTCCTCCCATTTCTAAAATACCAGCCTCTCTCTCTCTCTAAAAAAAGTCCTTCGCACACCGGTAATGACGTTTATCGCGCTCGGAGAATTCACCGTTCGTTCGTTTATTTCTCGATCCTGCGGCCAAATAATATTAATTGAAACTTTCATTAGGCAGGTATTTAGCGGGACACTTTTGCACTGGATGACCTTCCGCATTCCCCCCGTTAAAGCTTTCTCGTGTGCGAACTTTCTTGTCACGAGAAAAAAAAATCAGCAAGAGCGGGACTTTAACGATGAAACTATTAGGCCCCGATAAATCATCCGCGTATTTTTTTGCCCCGGACTCGAAATAAACGTATCACTTTGCCCCGCCATTGGCAATTTAGCAGAGGTAAATCAATATTGTGGTTTAAACACCTGAGCCCGACACTTCATTAATTAATAAAAACTTGATTATCGTGTAATAACCTTCGCGCGGTGCTGGAACAAAACAAAAAAAGAGTTTTATATTGGTAATTACACCCGAGACGTGATATACATAGACGAGGAGGTGGGTAAAAAAGGCTAATATGTACATCAACGTTAATTGATCCTGGAAAATTACAACACTTGCCGAGGGATTATCGAATAATGCTGGGTTCTGTACCGTGTAAGCGGAAATTTTTTTTCCATAAAAACTTGCAGGATGCGCGTACTTAAAACGTAATAGTTTTGAATTATAAAAGACTTAGATTAATGAGGCTAATTTTATAAAAGAAAAATCTGAGTCTTTTACGAGTTTTTGTCAGATGTTCACTGTTAATGAATTATATATATTTTTAAATCCTAATTTTCAGTGAGTGATCACAATTTAGGAAATGAAATTATGAAATTAGTTTTGAAATGCGTTACTAAATTATTTAGGGGAAAGAAAAAATCCAGATGTTCTTAAAATAACTACATTTATTTATTTATTTTTATAAATAGGACGGTACGTTACATATTCTATCACAATGTATGAAAAAAGTCACTTTTATATTAGTAAAACGTTTTGATAATATTTAAAAACTAATGTCTTTATTTACAATTGCTTTACCATTGTCTTTATAGGCAGTCATATTAAATTAAGGGTAATTTTTCTAAAAATCCATTCTATTTTTGTACGTCTTTATCAGCGTCGATCATAATATTTGCAATATCAAGTATATCTTTATCGCCCTTTCCAATAAACTTTCGAATGAACAGGTGAAGCACATTATCACCATCGGAATTTTTACGTGCAACGTTCAACCCATGATCCATAAGTAGTTTCAACATATCCTTCCTGGTGCCTCGATTTATTCTCCGCAAAGTG
The DNA here is from genome assembly GCA_038277355.1 of Encarsia formosa. Lineage (NCBI taxonomy): Eukaryota > Metazoa > Arthropoda > Insecta > Hymenoptera > Aphelinidae > Encarsia > Encarsia formosa. Next base: position 2,441,168 of record CM076188.1, on the reverse strand, counting down.
AAATGCGTCAGAGAGTTTACGTACCAGTCCGAGCCGTCAGTCTTTTCGCCTGATTTAAGCAAGGATGCTATTGATTCAACATCGCGCTGAAGTAAAGCTATTTGCAGAGGAGACAAGCACTTTGTACAAGATATTATAGATTGTATGAAGTCTTCAATCTCATCGTCGTCAATACTAATTATATAAACTAGGAGCTTTGAAATTTCTTCTTGTTCGAATGCCTCCGGATTTCGCTTAATAATGTTTTTCATAGATCTCATAAATTGCGATCTACCTTCCGCTAGTATTACCGTATTTGGACGCAAATCTCTAACCGCTTGCTTCAATGCGTCAATCATGGTTTATGGTATTAAACAAAACAAGCACTATGGTAAAAATATAAATTCACGTTCGAACAGCACTCTTGGTCTGACAGTCTAGCTCTGTCTACTTCTTGTGCCGGTATGAGTACGCTCCGATTTGATAGGTACGATTTGAGCAAAATTGAGTATCAGAAAACTTCTTAGAACTTATTTAATTGACTGTGTTTACAAGCTTTAAATGATGTTGCTCTTCAAGAGTTATATGTCTAAGTTTTTATTAGAATTGTAAAATTTAAAGAATCATGCTACAAAATTTTTTGTTATAAGTAAATTTTTCGTTTTATAGGATCTTATTTTTGAGAAATAAAAACTTGATGAGAAAAAATATCAATTTTATGAATGAATACTAGGCTAAACTATTTCTTTATTATCAATCAGTTTTAAATATTAATTAAATGCTGAAAAAAAACATTATTATTATTTTTTAAATAAATTTTAAAATTTTATTGGGGCCGGGCAGGCAGATTAACCAAATCCCACTTTGCAGCTGCATTACCTGAATAGGGCAGCTGCCTCAGTAATAAAGTAATTAGTTCTTCGTGCAACACTTCAGCTTCAATGGATTAAGTGTGCTTTCCAAATTACTTTATTACCTTCGAATTTGAGATTCAGTAAAACTGCCAACGCCCACTACATCACCCTCTTTCCTCTTTCACTCGAAAAAACCATTGTTATTAATCCTAAATGACATAAAGTAGACATAAAGTAGTGTCTACGGGGTAGTAAAAACCAAATTGAGTGTGATAAATGCTTTATTTTGGTAGTTACAAAATAATTACACTAAGTCAGAATGATTTTTAAATATAGATAACAACGTAGAGTTTCAATGAAAAGCAAATTTGTTTGATGAAAATGATCATAATACTGGGCACGTAGGGCATTCTAGCTTGAATTAAGGCGTCGCATTGGACGATAACAATGGTCACTCAATTGTTAATTCAATAGAAATATTCAAAAAAAAATTTTCTTCAAAATCAACTGATTTTGGAGGTGGATAAGTTTCGAATTAATTTTTGTGAAAATTGAAATTAACTTTGAAAGCAACTGGTAAAGTACTGAAATAATATCACTCACCCGAAAACCACAAAAAAATCTTTCCGAACAAAATCCGTCAATTTTCTCAAAGGAATAAAAGAAAAGTCGTGATCGCGGGGGGTTACCTCGTGCCCATAAAACGCGTGTTTTCCACGTACGTACAAAAGAAACAAAAAGAAGAAGAAGAAGAAGAAGTAAGGGGAATATAAAGAAGGTTCCCTCCCCATAAATGATACTCGGATTCGATAAAATATATCGTCTTGTAAGCACCGCGCGGAGAGGATGTCGCGAGGTCGTAAAGCGCGAGTACCAGCCACACGTGTGTATATAGCCGTTGTTGTATATCCGCGGGTCTACACTACACGGACAACTTCATCCGCGTGCACCAGGATTTATCCTTATTAATAAAAATACATACCTGCCTACCTCTGTTCGACATGCCCAAGAAGAGCTTTTTTTTTTTTTTTTTCTTAAAGGGCTTTGTGAATTACGATTGTTCGAGGGTCCCAGGGTAACCCTGGTGGGTTTTACTGTTAATTGCTGCTTGGTGGGTGTTTTCGAATTTTGATAGTTCAGTGACCCCTGAATCAATTTATTTGGGGTGTTAATATATATGTGCTATTAAGAATTAAATTATGTAATTAATCTCTATTTGTAAACAATAGTCGCCAATGAAATGTTAAATTATTTTTGAATATCGTATGACTTGTTTATAGTACTTTTTTTGTTATGTATCGATTTTAAACCGAGTCTAAGAGATTTTTTATTTTGTATGAATTTTATGAATTCATTGTTTTCGTTAGTTAAGTAGTTCAACTATATTTTTAAGGGTGCAACTACAATAGATTTTTTGGACGCTATGGACGTTATGGATGTTATGGACGCGTTGTTTTTCCATAGAAACGTAACTTTAACATTTAACCTATGAGGTTAAAGTAAACCAACTTATTACTTCATTTCGAAAAAATATTCATAAATAGAAAAAAAATCAGCGATCATTTAATATTTTATCTTATTTTTTTAAAGTCTTTACCTTACTCTAAAATTAGTGAGAGTTACTGTTGTTTTAACTTGTGTGCAGAAGATAGCTGAAATTTTCAACTACTTTTTCAGCTTGAAAACATCAAAAGTAATTACAAACATTTATATTTGTTCAATTTTATTATTTACTATTACTTGATTATTTTATTGATATTCAATCAGATATTGAAGCAGATAATAATCATTTAATACTAGTGCACTCCTTAAATTTTGTTTTTCTTGTTAATTACTATTTTTTATTTTTTTTAAAATGCAAGTGGATGTCCCGGAAGCTATGATTGAAGCTATAAAACTAAAGCCTGAAATTTATAATAAATCTTTGGCACTTCACCATGATAGAGACACTATTGACAAAGACTGGGAAGTTATACAGGCATTTGTAAGAAAATTTTGTGGTCTGTCAATACCAAGTAATTTGATGAATTTGTTTTTTGATTGTATTTTAGTAGAGCAAACATTATTTAGGAACTAATTTGTTATAATTTATTGTAGTTGCTGACTTGAAACAAATGTGGAGCACTTTATTCAGTAATTTTAAGACTGCCTACAATCACAACATCAAATTGCCGAGTGGGCATGAATTTGATGAGCAAAAATGTGAGTACTACGATCAACTCATGTTCTTGTCAAATTTTGTTCAGAACAGAGAAACTCAATCGACAAGCATATGGAGCAACAAGAGAAGCAGCACAGTATCTAGGCCACCTAAAGTCCCAAGACTTGATGCTGCAGCTGAAGAAAAACTAAAGCAGCATCAGTCATGTGCTGACAATGTGATTCAGTTAAAAAGTGTAGTAGAGGATCACACTAAGGTATTAATGAAAGTTATGGACAACAATCTTGGAGACGTCAACTTCAACATCTTCTATAGTGAATTTGAAATGATTGAAAAAAGAAAGCGTAATAGTTGTTTAAAAAAATTATTAGCTTATTTACAAAGTGTTATTGAAAAAAATAGTGATGATTAAATACATAGTTATTTACAAGGTTGTTAAATCTTCTTCTTTGTGTATGTGTTAATTTTATAAATTAGTGAGTAAATTTCAATCAATTTATTTATTTTTAAATTTAAAAAGTTTTTTATTGGATTTAAGATTAAAATTTTCATTTAATTTAAATTAAATAAAATTATTCATAATATTGAATTAAAAAAAATTTCTATGATGATACTTTGTAAAAAATTCAACTCACAGTTTTTTTAACAAAAAGATTTTATTTTTTTTTCTGTAATTTACAAAAAAAAAATTCAATTCAATGGTTTTGCCTTTAGTTAAACATTTAAATTTTAACAATTAGTTAACATTTTAAACTTAACATGAATAAAATAAGTTTCAACAAATAAAATCACCAAAATTGAAAACATTAATTTGATTTTTTGATAAACATCATTCTAAAAATGATGAATGAATAAATAAAAATAAAATTATGAAAAAATGATATTAGGATAACAAAAATAAATAATAATAATAAATAAATCAATCAATCAATTCTGCTTAAAATGTTCTAAAATGTCCAGGACAATAACCATTGCACCTTGTTGGTCCTCGGCGGCAACTTGTGCAAACCTTTCAGATAGAAGTGTTGCATACGATGAGACTATTGGGTCTAAGTTGAAATTTATATTTTCCATACCGAATCCAGCGGATGTCAAAGGTGCTATTGATGATTGCAAAGAAGAAGTTGATGCTGATTGTGATGCCAATGATTCCTTTGATAACTCTCTTACCTGAGTGGATAATTTTGATTGAATTTTAGTTGCTGGTAGAGAAGGATCTGTTGAAGTTTTGCTTTTAGAAATTTGAAATTTTTTGATTTTTGGTACTGAGCTCACAGTTGATTTGGTTTTTATATTTTTTTCATTTTTTGATTGAACCAAGGTCTTTTTAAATTCATTTTTTTGCTTAAAGTTTAATTCAGGCAAGGAGTTTTTATCATGTGCTACACGCACATTTCCTGGTGTATAATTTATAAGATCTATAGTATTCTTTTCATCTAAAAACTCATCTTCTATTGATGCATGGCTCATGGTTGAATTTAAGCTAGTGCTAGTAGTTAAATCCACGCAATCTATAAATTCTTCTAAAGGAGGTTCCTCAGATAATGAGATTTGATTAGTTAATTTTAAACTTTCTGTCAACTGGCTTTTATTGTTAATTGTGTTGCAGTCCAGAGATTCATCTGAATCATAATCTTGTGCACCTGCAGATTTGCTTTTTCTTGCTCTTTCGCCGATTTGACCTTTCAAAAACCAAAACTTGTTCTCAATGTCAATTTGTCTAGGTGTAAGGTGTAAGTTTTTTTCAAGGGCTTTCTCTATTTTTCTGAATTCTCCCCTCATGTATGTATAACGATTAGCGAGAAAATCCACTGTAAAATATAATAATAAAATATTAATTGAGTTATAATAAATTTTGATAATTTTTTTTTAATAATATTTTTACAATTTAATTCAAACGAGGGGAATCTATTTCGATGAGCAAAAGCCAAATGAATTTTCTGTAAAGTATTTAAGTAAAATTCTTTCTTATCAAAATTTTTTTTTGCAGTTTTGTATAAGCCTTTTCGCCACATTGGTTCATTGTCATAAATTTCAGAAGCCAGCTCCCAGTCCAAAATATCCATTTCGGAAAGTTCTGAATCATCGATAAGTTTAGCGATGTCTGATCCACCCACTTCATCTTCTTCACACTGCTCAGACATTTTTTAACTTGCAATATGAGACAATTTATTTATTTATGCTTTAACTAATTTTTTGACAGGTTGGTTGAAAAAATCAATATATAATTACAAAACAAACAAAAGAAGATTGAAAACAAGAAATTTAAATAATGCTTGAAGTATAGCTGATGAAAAATAATATTTAATAAAATAATTAAAAGATAAGGTATTTTATTTAAAAAAATTTTTTACCTCATCAAAATACTGAAATTTCTAATTATTTGAAGTAAAAATCTTTTTTTTTTTTTTACAAATTACGTAGACGCCACTGCCAATGAACTTGACCATTAGGACTTAAAAAATAATCTGCATATTGATTTCTATTATTTATACCATTTCCTAGATGATCGTCATATTCCTCTTCTTCTAATTCTTGCTCTTGGTCTTCATTTTCCTCTTCTTCGTTCACTTGGTTATCTCTTTCTTCAAAATCTCTCACATCATCAAAAGTTGGATCGTTGTGTTGTAAATAACGGTTCGGATCTTCAGTAATAAGGAAATTGTGCAAAGCCAATAGTGCTAATATAACTGCTTCAGTATTTCTTAATTTAAAACTCATTCGCGTTTCAAATATTTTCCATTTTTTTTGGAGTGTTCCGAAGGTGCACTCAATTATTCTTCTTGCCCGAGATAAACGATAGTTGAAAATTTTTTCTCGCTGTCCATAATTTTGGCTTTTGGCGAACGGCCTCATTAAATAATTTTTGATCGGAAATCCTCCATCCCCAACGATGCAGTATGGCAAATCAACTTTTGAACCCGGAAGAACTTTACTGTGAGGCCAATCTATACCACCTTCCTCTAAATATTTACCTAGTTCTGAATCACAGAAAATACCAGCATCATTTAAGCTACCTATAAAAGTTAAATAAGTTTTTATTATTAAGCTCTTAAAACAATATAAATTTAATAATTAAAAAGTGGAATTGTAAAAATATAGTTGAATATTTCCTTTAAAAAAATTAATTTTGGAATTTTACCATAGCTTCCTACGGAAGCCCAAATAAACCTTTGATGTGCATCACATACAGCTAATAGTACTATACTATAAAATTTTTTGTAATTATAAAAAAGCGACCCAGTGTTTTTCGGTCTTTTAATCCTGACATGCATTCCATCAATTGCGCCAACGCAGTTTGGAAAATTCCAAATACTTCTGAAATTTTCTTCAAGAAAATTCCAGTCATCGCCTTGTGGGAATTGCAAATACTTATCTTTAAGAACTGCATAAATAGCTGAACAAACTTCTGGGATTATTTTGGTCATTGTGGACTTGCCTATTCTAAAATGCGTTGCAATAGTTTTCGGTTGGTTTGCATGAACCAAATAACTGAAATAAAATTCATCTTTTACAAAATATGACATTTAGATAACAGTTTTTTTTTTTTTTTTTTAACAATGGTATTTTGTTTCACAAGTGCGGCTCTGTGGTACATTGCCTGTGCGAGGCACAGCCGAGTCGGGCAACGTACCGACAGAGCCGCACGAGTGAAACAACAATGCTTTATTTCACGACGGACGGGCAATCTAAACTTTGCCCGTCTGTTTTCAGTCTCGAGCGGGCAAAGTAAGGATTGCTCGCGCGTTTTGGTTATCGGGCAAAGTAGTAAGTACACCTGATAAGCATCATATCGTTCCACATTTCGCATGGCGCGCCACGTGAAATGTGGAACGATATGATGCTTATCGGGTGTACTTTGTTTGACTGAAAACAGACGGGCAAAGTGAGGATTGCACGCCGGACTGAAATAATGAATATATTCGATTCAAATTTAGGTCCCGATTCGTAAGTATTTGTCATACAACAAAAAACGCGCTTACTTTTAAATTGTCTCTCTTGGACCAACACGAAGAGATTCTAACGAATATGCGTTCGATTAATATTTTAGTTGGTAGTTATTGATACTAGAAGTACAAAATAGGATCGAAAATTGAGTTGAAAATGTCTTAGCATAAAATTAAGAGTAAAATAATTAAACTTACTGAATAACTACAGCTAATCGTAGCTCAGGTGGTAAAGGCATTCTTTTACTTCTCTTAGTCAGAAACGGCTGCGTTAATCTATAAAGTTCTTCGAAATTATCAACGCTCATCCCCATAAAAGAATGAAATTCTTCATGATCTTGAAGTTTAAAGTACAAAAAAATACATTGATAAGCACCATGTCTTTCTCTAATTAGGGGCATCAAATGAGGTTTGGTCCACCATCTTCTGATTCTTGGTAAATTTTCAAAATTTTCAAGAGCTAAAGCTGCAAGTGCCAGAATGTGTAGTGATATGCGAATATGTTGCATTGCAATAAGATTCATTTTTCCTTGTATTTACATAGATCCTACAGAAGAAATATATTTTAAAAAAATTTAGTTGGAAAAAATCTTATAGAAGATTTTATTTAAAAATTTAACTGTAAACATACTTACGGAAAAGGAAACATACAAAAAAACTTAACGAATAAAATTGAAAAATATTCAATTTATATGTTCACCAGCAACAATAATAACAACTATTACTATTATTTTTTATTTAATAAACATCAAACATTTGAAAAGAAAAATTAAAAAACTTTTATTACACTTCAACTTATTTATTAAAATTTTTTTTTCAATTTCTTTTGAGTTTGAGAAATAAGATACTCAAAATAACCTATTAATTATAATAATTTCATAATATTGTGATTTTCAAAATTATGGAATTTCCATAACTTCCATAACATCCATAACGTCCATAAAATCTATTGTAGTTGCACCCTAAGTCTCTAATGATTGTTACTATTAAAGAACATTTAACGTTTTTGAAATTATGGCTTGTGATTTATTAGAGTCAGCAATACATAACTTCGATGGCTTTATCGAATGAGCGTGCAAGTTTGAATCCTGCAACCCTAGGTTCGATTCCTGTTCCATCGTATTTGCACAAGCGCTTTAATACCGTTAAAAAAAAAAAAAAATTTGTTGATTTATTGATTCTTGGTTGATTTTTTTCACTCTACCTTGCGTAAAATTACTTGACATTTCATATATTTTAAAACAATTTTAATGAAAAAAAAAGTAATTACTGTTGCATGAACCAAACAAAACTCTTATTTTATATAAAAACAATTTTTTTCTGCAAGTCAACACGCAAAAATAAACGTATAAAGTAAAACCCCAGACAACTGAATGAAGTAATCAATCAGGTAAATAACCAGTAATCTCTATCCTCACTCCCATTCCGGTAAAAATGCCTCTTTGAGCATTCAACGACAATTACACATGAAAAAAAAAATCGGTTTAATTACATCATTGCACAAATAAACTCGGGATCCGTCAAATTAAGTTGCTCTCAAGGCCTGTGGAGAGAAGAGAGAAAAAAAGAGTATAATCCGCAATGACGATGCATCGAATGCATAAATACGCATGTAATTGATCGAGCGGATAGGTGGCTATCGATCGATCCAAAGTGCTGAATAACGAGCCGGCTAATGTAGACGGAAAAAACGAGAGGGACAATGTAAACGACCACACCAAGCGAGACCCACAGCGGGACGTCTGGGGATTATTAAAACCACATAACACGCGAGTTATGACCCCGAACTGTGAGCCTCTTTTTTCGTGCGAGCTCAACCCCCCCCCCCCCTTTTTTTTTCTTTTTACGGTTATCATTGCGAATTGAGATGTTTAATCGTCCCGGGAATATTATTTCATTAGACTTAGAGTAGCTTGGTTGGTACGGCGGTCGACTTTTATCCCGAGGGTCTTGAGATCGAGTCCCGCACTCTCCTGCTTCTCATAGACAGTTATTGTCACATTCTGCAGCTACAACTAAAATTATTGAAGAACAAAAAAATTTTATCTTGTGGCCTCTTGCTAAGTTAAATCAATTTTTTGGAAAAAAAATTTTTTTTACTAGATTCTTTTGTAGTCTACATTTTCGCGGTACAGTAGTAAGTATTTATAGCTCCAATTAAAGGTCAATTTTTTATAATAATAAATTAATCGCGTAAAAATAATTTTAAATTGTGCATAAAATATACACTTATAAACATATATATTTTGTATGAAATTAAAAATTTTTGATAATGAGAGAATAAAATTATCTTATATTCTTACACAAATAGTATTAAAATGGTGACAATACAGTAATGATAATAATAATAATAATAATATATTAGTCAATGTCAAAAATAAATTTAACCTTTTTTTTATTTTCATTATCAACCCAAAACAAGGTTATTGTATTAAATTGATAAATAGAGTAATTTAAGAGTTTGTTTAATGTCATTAAAATTACTTATATTATTTCGATACCAATTGATTGAAGGGGAGTATTTATTAAAACGCCATAGTTAATATTTCAGTGTTCAGATGGGAAGGATGAAAAATTTTCCGAAAAAATGCGGAATTTTGAGAAAAAAAAATTCTACAAGTTTTTGGAAAAAAAGCATCGAAACGGAATAAATGGATGGGTGGCATGACTTTTTAGGATAAATATAAGATTGCCTTGCTTATGCGAAACTTATTCGTAAAAAGAATATTTTTATGTAGAATATTGTAGAAATAATTCGTTAGTCCACGTTTTTTTGGAAAAACGTTTTAGTTGAATTTTAATTAAGTAATTTAGACTGTTCAGTGGCTGAGTTGACGGAAAGATAGTCGTCGGTTCGAATCCCTGAGGTTGATTGTTACTTGCAGCAGAGAATGAATATTAATTTCTGCACTGAATATGAATGTAAAAAATAAAAAAAAATTTATCCAACAATAATATTTAAAACTCTACTATATTTTTTTTTTTTTTTTTTTCGCAAGATTTTTATTTGACGTTAAAAAAAAAACGTAGAATGTACAATTTTGATTTTTGTGTATAAAACATGGTCAATAAAATCCTATAAGCAAAAAGGTATGCTTTCTAATATTAAAATAAAGAAACAATTCGAGCCGACGGTACACATCTCAATCCCATCATTCCTCAAGCCAAACAGTCCGCAAAAATAATCTACCCAGCAAGAATGCACCTCAACAGCATCTTATTCTTCCTCTCGTCTCCGGGCTGCAGGCATGAAACTTCGGTCCGCGCTATTTGCGTTAAGTGAGCCGTTAGTTAGCGCCCCGGCAATTAGCATCGCTCGTAGCTGCACCAGCCAAGTTGCATGTTCGAGCTCCTGGTGCGTGTTTGCCAACTCGGCTACTTCAAATTGGGTAACAAGTAGCCGGACGCATACCTCCGGACTCTACCGTTTTATACCCTGGAAAGTGTAAACAATGATACGGGGGGACCAACGGGACCATCGATTAATACGATTAGCGCCCGGGATGTATTAAAATATTTGAATTTTATAGAGGTTTCTTTTAAAACTTACCGCGAAAAGTTAAGGAATCTTGCTTTTACGCCCTCGGTGTCGAACTATTTATCAATACCCGACCCGTAAACGGATTCGTTTTATGATCCGCCTTTTTTTTCGGCTACTCACCGTCGCGTTTCTTCTCTCCTCTGGTCTCCCAATTTTTTTTTTTTTTTTTTTTTTTCTTTTCGCCACATCCTGCTGTCTGCGGGAGAACACCTACTTTGATAATTACCCGATGTTTTGTTTTCGCAACACCCGGCAGAAAAAAACAAGAGGGGGGGGGGGGGGGAGTCATTTTTTTCCTGGAGCCGAGATTCGAGTTAATGATGTTTTAAACATTTTTCACTTTTAGAATCTTCTTTTTTTTGGGTGCGAGTGTGAATGGAGGAGCGAAATTTTAATTGACAGGGAGATTATTTTAATCATCCAAGACATTTTTCATGCTTTTTTGGGTCAGCCTAATCAACAGGTTATGGGTACCAAACTACAGACTAATTTTTTGTGTTGTAAATTTTTCAAACTAAGTTGTGGGGGATACCAAGACAGTTTTTTGTACAACTTGCGATTTAATCAAGTCAGCTTGATCTTTTCTATTTTATTATTTACAAGTTTTAATCATTGAAAAATTGAGCTGGATCAATTAAATTTTACAAATTTAAATTTTTCACTTTTCGGTACACTAATGTACTTTCAACCCTCAAATGTGACGTAAAATTTTTTTTGTTTTTTTTAATATGCCAACCTGCCTTGGTCTCCCCTATGACTCATTTTCATAGTTTTTTAGTCACAGGTGCTTAGTACCCTACAACTAATTTTTTATGCAGCATACTTTGAAAATTGCTTAGCAGTAATGATCAAGACGAATCATCATCCTGCGGTTTTCAATAAAAAGATACTTCAAGAAAAAAACTCGCCAAACGAACGAAATTGCAAAAACTATTAGCCCCAATCAGCTTTAATCACCCGGAGGATCGCTGTTTACTAGATTGAAAAAAAGATCAATCAAATTATAAAGGATAAACCCGAGCGCGTGGACGAGGGGGGAAGATCAAAATAGCCGTATTATTTTACACCGAGCGGCTCGCGATCAACGAGAAGTGTGAAGCTAAATTGCCCGGCTTTAATGGGCCCAGAAGTATAAAAAAAAGAATAAGTTACAAAATTATCGTTATTGATTTCGTAATTATCGAGAAATAACTCAATGAAGTACTCCCCGCCGATAAAAAATCAATATCCCCCCCAGTAATGGTGATTTTTCGTCGTCCTTGTAATGAGTTTACGCGCGGCGGTGGGTCCGTCCTTTCTCCTCCTTTCTATTTCGCAAGGGGATGAAACCGTCACAACTATTTAAATGAAAACCCACAAGGCACATCCGGAGGAGGTCACCGGTTTAAAAAACACACGGGGAAAAACTCGTTACTTTACGCTTAATTTACCAGCTGTATCGGGTTACCGGAGCGACAGAAGAAGGAGGAAAAAAAAAAAGATCGGCTCGAGAGACGGACGTAAACAAATGTATGTGGCAACAGGTTGGTCGTACACCGGTGTCGTAAATAAACAGGGGGAGGCCCGGCTGAGAATGACGAGGGCGATGATGAGAAACAAATCGATAATAGTCGATCGGACACGGTGGTCCGACGGATCATTGGACGGGCACCGCGCCGAGACCGATTCACCTTGTACAATTGTCCCGCCGCGCAATTCACCCCGTGACTCGATTGATTTATCTTCCGTCGACGCCGGCAAGACTCGGTGCTTTATTTGAGCACCTTTTTTTTTTACCCGAGGGTTATTTAAACCCCCTGGTGTCAAGGTCTTACTTTACAGTTGTTGGAATGTAGATAATTTATGGATCATTTACATTAAAAAGTTAGATGGTTGGCTTTTTTGAAGGTTAGGTATGCTAAAGTAACGAGTTGGGGGAGCCACTGTCGATACAAAAGTCATGTTGACAGCAGCGCCACCTAAAATGGCGCTGAGAAAATAATCTCATAGTCTTTTAAAATCTCGCATAAATGTAAAAATTAGGTCAAGCAGTTATCGAACTGAATCGAGTGTATAAATTGACCAAAAACAAATCTGACCTGATTCTTGCTTTTTTCATCAGTTCATATAAAAACGTTGAAGGTTTAGCCTATTTTCAAAAAGGTAAAGAATGCTAAGGTTACATATTTAGATGGAGCCTCTGGTATGTAAAATCACATTGACAGTGGCGCCCTCCAACTGAATTGAAAATAATATTGCTATATCTCCAATACTATGGTTGTATTTTAGAATAGGTCTGTTTTATCTACACAGTAATTCATTTACTCAGGAATGATGGTATTTCAACAAAGGTTAAGAACGATAATGTAACCTGCTAAAATAGCAAACTCATGTTGACAGTGGCGCCCTCTAACATTAACCAAGCTAAAAGTAGTTCAAATTTTGAGTTATTTTAATAAATTTACAGGAGAACAAAATTATTTACAAACCAAATTGAATGACCTATATGATCATTTAAAGGTTCCTTCACATTCAATGCAAAACCAACTTTCACAAGCCAAAAATGTTTAGTAAACTATCCTTATATCTGCAGGTTTTGTAGATCCAGACAAACCGAACCACTGAATCCCAACTCTGAAAAGAGCAAGTCCTCGAGAGTCGATATACCCGCTGACAAGTACGTCGTCTCGCGATACTCGCGAGCTCTCTGGAATAAAACAATCGAGCCCAGTCACACAAATCCCAGCGGGGTCTCGAACTCTCTATTACTCGTCCGGTCGCTCGCGGTTTAAAATCCCGTCGTCCCCGATCGAAACGCGATTATTTAGCATCGAGCGAGGGAGAGAGAGAGAGTATATTTAATTAGACCTCGATTAAAAAGTAAAAGAGAAGAAGGAAAAATAAGAAGAAAAAAGAAGGAGGTAGGATACCGTCGCAGGGGTCGGTCGATAAACATTTATTCGAGATTGATTTACGAGAATCGAATAACGTTTCCCACCGTGCGTCGAGTAGTCCCCAGCAGCGCTAATCTTTTTGGTCGCTCTTGCTTCTTGTCTTCGGGAGTCTTGAGAGAAGGAGGAATTTCGAAGAGAGCGTGCATTAATTAGCAGCCCGCGCGTAATCTTTTCGTAAGAGGACGACGATATGGGTGTTCTCCGAGGAGACAAGCTTAATCTCTCTCTCTCTCTCTCTCTCTGCTTCTTTATTTACCTATGAGACTACTCGACGAACCAATTAGACTCATTTGTTATTACGATTTTTCACTTTTTCTTATTAATTGATTGTCGTTATTTACACTTTGTTGAGAGCGTCGACGAGAGTTACAATGTACGCTGCTTACTTTTTACTGCTTTAAATTCCCAAAGACACGTTTTTAAAATATTAATTCTCTCGGCTGCATGACTTAGTGGCTAGCAAAGTCCACGCGACTTTATTTTTTTTTTCTGGTAATAGAAGCATACGAATAAATTCATAATTTCTTGTTTGAGTTTTAAATTTGGAAAAAAAAAGAGTGATTTGTACGAAACCACAAATTTTTAAGATTCCCCGGGCGTGATTAAATCATTCAGGGATTTAGACGTCATAATGTCTGCCTCTTTTTGATCACTTAATGTACCATGAGAATATTTCACACTCACTATCTTAGATTTAAATATTTTTTATTCGAAAAATACTTTAGTCTCAGCATAGAACATTGTAACGTCTTAATTTATTTTTTTAATAATAATAATAATATTCAAAAAAACTCAAATTTACATCATAAATAAAAAAGAAGCTGTCTATTGAAATTGAGTAATTATATAATGTCAAGTATTTTATTTGGGATGAACTAAAAAATGTCATTACGTAAAGTAACGAAGAAACTTTCTTTTTAAAACATATTAAATCTGTAGTATTTGTAAACATCCGTCAATTGATATTCAAACTATTTCCCACCAATAAATTTGAATCCATAACTTTTTATTGGTAAAGCCTACCACGTCAGTAACCGTACCTCACTTTGAAACCTCGTTAATTCGAGTTCCCCAAAAACCCACACGAATAAAAGCCCGATTCTCCCAAAATCCCGCTAATCCCATCATTCAAGATTAACGAAATACCGAGCTGTCAGCGTTCCCAATCCGTGAAAATTAGCGCAACCGAGAGAACAAAGCGAGAAAACCGCCTTCCGAGAATGATAACTTGGTGGTCTGCAGTATATTCTCCGTCCGATGACTATATTACGCGGGATGATTGATGACACTCCGCCATTATCATGCTAAACGTTTAGGGTTCCTCGTATCGACTATCGATGTATATGAACTCCTGGAAGCTTAATTTACCCCACCAGAAATCGTCAATGTTTGGGTGGTAACACCTAATTTTGTCGGCTCGCATAAAACATTGATTGTGAAACGTTGTGTGTGGGTAAGTGTATACACCGGCTTTATTAAGTTCGAGTGCACGAGGCTTGGCTAATCCAACTACCATAAAACACAAAGCGGGGGCTATAAAACGAGATAAGATTCAGGCAATTATGAGAGGTTTTTTTTTCTTCTTTTTTTTTAGGTTTACATAGCCTACTCTGGTTGGGATGAGAGAGCAGTGTGTAATCGGTTCATGGAAAACTCTCGGTGTGTTACCGAGATGAGTTTTTAAACTAATCGTTTGGTGGATGTATCAAGACCTTGACATCGAGTTCAAAGGTCAAGTTATGTTGAGTTTTGTAGAAAATTTTAGTGTTGCAGACTGTTACAGTGTCTGTCAGTACTTATATTCTACATCGGAATATCAAAATTTGTTTGTAAATTTTACTATAATTTGTCTAATTGAAAAAACTAGCTTAATAATTTTAGGTTTAATAAATCAACATTAAAGTACTATTTTAGACAATAATTTCTTAAAGTACTAGCTTGTAATTCCAAAAAAATTTTTTTTTATCTGGGATTAAATATTTATATTAAAGCACATTAACTAATTTACATTTTTTTGACATTTTACGAGCTGTTCTGCTCGTTTAAATATTAAAAAAATATGAAAATTATCGCTTATGATGATGAAATCTCGAACATGCGTTAAAATTGATTACAAAGTAAAAGCGTGGATTTTTTTATCAATTTATTTATATAACTTCGTCACGCTCTTCATGAAAATAATTACACGTTTAACATAGCTGTGAGAGGTTTTAAATTTTTAAGGAAAAAATTATTATCTTACATCGACTTTCAAACTTTCAGAATTTAACATTTTTCCTTAAATTCATGTGAAAAAAAAACGGTTTCAACCCTTTTTTACATATTTGATCATCGCTTAATAAAATGCAGAAATCTTTTTCTCGGTATTTCGCTGTTACAAAGCAAATAAAAAAATCTAAAACTACAATTGTCTAGAAAAACTTAGTAAATCTGTAATACAACATAAAATTTATTTAGATTCCAGCTCGATGAGACTTTAAATTCAAATTCATCAAACTTCCAAGCGAAATATTTAAAATAACTCTCGTACCAAGGACTCCACTTGGTCCTAATTGAGTTATAAATAATCCCATCCCCGGTTCTTCATACCACGAAATCCTAGTTGCGAAAAAAAAGAGGGGGCAGCGGAAACAAAAGAAGATTCGGGGCGGTGGTGGGTCCCCGGGATATTCTCGAATTCTGTCGTCCTGTTCCCACGGGCGAGATATCGACGCCAGGAGGACGAGAGAGCTGAGAGGAGAAGAAGAAGGATTCCTGACGGTCAGCATTGCTCAACCAACGGCAAAAACTCTAAATTTGTTGATTTACCCCGAGCACTGCCTCCCGAACACTTTTTGTCCGCGTTTCGCGTCCACCCGCCAGAGCTTTTTTTACCCAACGTTCTTGTCTTCGAGTGGGAAAGTCCGAGGTGCTTTTTAAAGGAAACCTTTTTTTTTTATTCGGTTTTGGGTGGTTAATTGGTTGTTGAGTAAGTTTTTGGACAGTATTGTAAATTTAATTAAATGATAAGTCAGTGTAGAGGTTGGATCGGATCATAGAGCTATGAGCTGGTAACCCCAAGGTTTACGGTTCGTGCCACTACCGCTCTAAATATGCAAATGTCGAATTGCAACAATGAATATTTTCAAATCACTGAAATTGTTATTAATATTTTCTAAAAAATAAAAATGTTAATAAAAAATAAAAAGAAATAATTATATGCTCCAAATTGTTATGGATAGCTTTTTTTTTTTATTTGTCTTATGGTGTGAAATCCAATAAATATTGCGGTACAATTTTCTAGCTCAATTAAGAAATTTCTGGTAGTTTTAATTTTCAATAAAATGTGAAAATAAAAATATTTCTAAAGAAAATTTTTTGACAAACAAAAACTTCTTTGTATTTAAATGAAAAAATAAAATTAATGGCTGTCGCCATCGTGCATAAACTTTTTATTCGTGAACTGATTGGTGAAGAAGTTTTTAAAATATTCGAAAAGTGCATTTGAGGTTACTATTTTTGTTTTTTTTTTCCTATGCGCGCTTGCGGCATGCTTAGAGGAGCTATGTAAAGTAAAACAGTATTAAAAACTGATGAAGTTGGAATTTTTTATTTTATTTAACAAAAATTTCTTTTGCAAAAGCGATAAATAAGAGTCGGTGCGCGCTTGCGCGCAGAGTAATTTCTAGTAAAATTAAAACTTTACGAAATACTTTATCAAGACTGCTAAGAATTTTATGAATATTCAAAAAACTGAATTGTATCAAGCTAGCACATTTTTAGTTTAAACTTCAATTTTGTCTTTCATCCCGAAACATTGTTAATCAAAACAAAAAGCCATCCCTTCGTTCATCAACCTCCCTAAAAATAATATTTCACATCTCCGCAAAAAATAATCACGCGCGTCAAATAAAAGTCGAAAAAATCAGAGCGGATCTCCGTCCGTGCGAAATGTCACTCTGGAGAAAAAAAGCATCCCGATTACCTAATCTGATAGAGGCGACGAAAACATTTGGTAGGATTACGAGAAGCCGCGCGCCCGTCGACGATAGCGATCGGGCTGCGTCGATGCCGCACGCGGTTTGAATCCCTTGATAACTTTTCCCTCCTTTCCACCAACAATGGGCCTTAATCGTTTACACCTTGGGCTGCTTACGTATTCAACCAGCATAAAACACACGCCCCCCGCCCCTCTAATCTGGCATCCGCGCAATGAGGCTGCTCGTGTAGATCGTCCCGGAGACAAGCGAATATGTCCCTTTATTATGATGCGGCTTGCCTCTTTTGATCCGCGATCTCTCGGGTTTTTTTTCGGGTGGTACGATATAGTCACTTTCTTTCTCGATAGGTTGCCAGCCCTTCGCTATCAGCGCGCGCGTGCCTGGGACGCACGACCAAATTTGTCCCTCTATCGGGACGAGCGAATCTTGTCGTACTTCTGCGTCTTGTTTTGTGAGTAGGAAGTGACTGATTTTGATCTAGTTTTTCAACCAAAACTTGATTGTTCAACTGTTATGAGTTGTTTTAAGTAAGAGCCGTATTTTTACATTTTATTTTGATTAAACTAATAGTTTCTAATGAACAAATTCAAATTTTAAATGAATACGAGTACTTAAAGAGTGACACCAAGAAATTAGTTAAAAAATAAATAAAAAGTATAAATTTTAAGTTAAAATATATTTGACAAGTTTAAACTGGAACACGACGAAAAGCTAAGTCCGCTGTCTACCCTATAAATTTTATGAACAACTTACGCTAAAATAGACTGGAAATAATAGTTTCCACGAGATTAGCTTGCTTCTGCTACCTTTATCATCAAGAATAGAACTAATTTATAATATTAGAACAAATTCTAATCTGGAATCAATTTTTGATAACGATGACTACAAGTACAGTAAACTATTCAACTCGAGACTCAGTAATCACAAGTTCAAATCTTGACGCCCAGCTGTGAAAAATTTTGAAATTTTCAAAACATTCGAATTATTGAGTCTCATAACTGAAAAAAAAATTTTGACGTTGAACAGTACGTTTTTACAACAAAGGTATTTAAATAATTCCATAAATATATAAAGTAAAAAAATTTTTTTTTATTCATTTCCCAACATTAATAAATAGTGAAAACTAGTTTACAAAATAAAAAAACCAAAAATGTTTTATGATTTTGCAAGTTCAAAATTTTCAAAATACGTACTGAATAAAACCATTCAAAATTAAAAATCAAATAAAATTTACATTTTCAAGTATGTTTCTTAACGTGATTTAAAATTCACTACTTTTATGATCACTGATTTATATTTTTAATAAAAAGACTTTATGATGAAAAAAAAATTTATTGCATCGGTTTTAAGAACGATCCATTGATTTAAATATTATAATTGACCAATCACTCAAAAATTATCACTCAATCAATTTATTCGAAAATAGATTTTCACTCGAACCGTCGGACTCCAAACGTCGATCTTTCACCAAACTTATTAGATCCAAAAGTACAAACAAACAGCCCAGATGAAAGCTCACGTATCTCTCATCACTTACAGCATCCCTGGGAATCGATCTCAACGCGTCTTCTCTCTCGATAAATCTGTTTATACAAAATAGTTGGAGGGGGAGTTTTTAAAAGAGTAGCGGAGTGAATTTTCGAGTTGCCACTTCCATCCCGTTCCACGCGACTTACCAGACCAAAATGCCTCCTGACGCGTTCGCATTTTTCATCATTTTTTTTTTAATCAGCCTTACTTACTCTCGCGTATTTATGGATTTCAGCTATTAGAATCAGGAGAGCGACTAATTAGCGTATCTGCTGGTACAAGATCTCTCTCTTACGTAGGTGGTCCGAACTCGTCCATACGGGGTGTTTAAACCATTAGCGATGGCTTTTACGTCCTTTGAATTCCTGGATGCGTTATCGGAAGTGCTAAGAGGCGAGGATGCGGGGTTTAAATAACTACACACGGTGGATTTTTTTTTTTATTTCAATATTTTTTTTATTGTATTCATCGTTTTTTTTTTTTTTTTTCTCTTAAAGTTTTTATTTATATATTTATAGGTTTTTTTTTTATGTCTTTCGTATATATTTATAAGTTATGGACAATATTACAACATATATGCACAACATCGTTGAAATCAACGTTGTATTTTTTTAATATTTTTGTTTCCATTGGAATTTTAAGGCTTTCTTACGGCCGGCACTGGTAAAAGGATTCATTTTTTTTTACATTTTTTTTTTTTTTTATCTTATAACCTTTTTTAAAAAAGATACTAGTGGATTCGCGTGGAATCTCAATTTTTACGAATCAGACAGTCTTCACATACTACACATTCATCTTCAGTTCCTCTGATTTAAAGCTGTTTTTAAAAAAAATTTGTAAGTAATATGAGTATTCAGCAGAGATTGTTTGAAAAATAGACAGATAAATGGTTTAGTACAAAAATATATATAGTATAATAATAAGAAAAATTTTTCATCAGAGGCAGTGGCAGCGCTATCTATTGTCAATATACATTGTTACACCTCAAGCGGTTTAGGTCTGATTTGGCAACTTACAATTGAAAACCCTAGGAAAAAAGTAATATGTACAGAGCGTCGACGGGGGAGTTGTCGCGCGCAATTCAATTAAAAATACTACCGCCTTTTTTATACCTATTTACATAAATTATTGTTCGTCACGGCGATGAGAAAAATAAATTATCAATTTACAAGTTATTACATTTTAGCACGAGTCGCGAAAGTCGGATTAAAATCTCTTTTTAGAGTTGAGTCGTAAAAAAAATATATATATATTTACAAATTTTAATGAAACCTTACGACAGTTCCATTCTGTTTTTATCTTATAAATGCGAGGTGTTAAGATTTAATCCGGCCTTCGTCACAACTACCGAAAGCTTTAAAGTTTAATGTATCGCTTTTCAGCCTTTTTTTTATTTTTTAAATAACAAAAGGTCGGAAAAAAATTCAAACGCTACGATGTACTCCTATACATTATAGACAGGACACGGTGACGCTTCAATATATATTTACATAGTTTTATCGAACTCTGAGTTTGATTAGACTCGAGACTTTCACTTACGACTCCAGTAGAGGCATTTTTTTTAATTAAATAGTTAGTAATTATTTCAGTCTTTAAATACGTGTGTCTAACGTCGTGCGAGTGGGCTTTACGCGCGTTCGAACACTCGTGTCTCCCTGTGAATTAGTTGCACATAAATAAATAAACCTTTTTTTAGCGCATAATACTGACACAGAGAGAATAAGCCAGCTGCGGGTGTCCCGTGCTCGGGACTTTCTTTTCCCCGTCGCGTGATCAAGTTACCCCAGAGGGCGCTGTAACAAAATGGCGTCCAGGTTGGCAGAACTGCGTCACAAAAACGCCTTGGCCGGGGTAGGTTCACTACGCAACGGGAACCGAATGGATGAAAAAAAAAAAAAATCCGAGCACTTTGACGACGCGCGATACGAATATGTCACTTCAAGTACCTCGTACTCCTTCGCCAGGAAGAAGTCGGTGCTATTTAATAATCAATTTTTTTTTTCTTCACACTTTAGATATATTTTTCGCGATTATTCACTGAGACAGTTGGTACGCGTCTATTGCTACGTCTACGCAAGTTTTTGGTTCTCAAATTTACAGTAATCTAATTTTTTTTAAATTTATAGAAAAATACGAGCTAACGATTCGAGTAAATTGGACTAAGAGTAAAATTTTTTTCTTTTCACTTCTAACTTTTAATAGAAAATTTTCAAGAAAAAAAAAAACGCGCGTTTCTCTCGTAAACCAGCTATAGACATAAGTAACACAGAATGACCAGCCAAAGAAATGAAAAACGTTGATGATTCTCTCGAATGACGTGTAGAACTTTTAAATTGACAATATTAATAAAAAAAAAAAAAAAAAAAAAAAAAAAAAAAAAAAAAAAAAAAAAAAAAAACATTCACTAGGAGTTCGTTCGTTCACTTGCACGTGTGTATAGTCTTCTTGATCCGACAAAAGTCGCACTTGACGTCGCAACACCACACAAACCTACAGTTGCACCGTTCCGTCACATAAATCTCCTGCGTCCTGTAGCCCCGTCCACAGCACATGAGGTCGCACCCGTCGACGCCGATGCTCGTGTCGTTGCAGTACCTGCCCTTCGTTCCGAGGATCCCGAGCTTTGGGTTCTTCTCGCAGAAGGGCGGCGACGGCTCCAGGTAGACGAGGTCCTTGCCCCCGGGCGGCTTGTGTTCCGGGTTGTACGGTTTTAGTTGGAACTTGTATTTGGCGTCTTTCTTCTTCTCGCGGTTTATCCGCTCGTGGGAACGGTGGAAGTGGACCGAGTTACTGGCCGAGTTGCTGGTTATCGCGTTGCCGGCGCCCCGCGCTCGCTCCGCGTTGCTCACCATAACCCGCGACGCACCGTCGAATCGGTCCTTCAGGTTGTCGCCTATCACCCGGAAGCTCGGCAGTTTTTTCCAGCACGTCTTTACCGTGCAGGATCCTGACATACCATGGCACTTGCACTCTTGTCGTATTTGCTGCGACACGTGCTGCAATCACAAAGCAAACGGTACGTTTTGATTAATATATTGATCACTTGGTTTAAGGTATTCAGTAAATGAAATTTTGAGATAGCGAGATAGTTTTGAGGTTAGGATTGAGCACCATTTTTTGCAAAATCCAAAAAAAATTTATGATTAAAATACGTTATATTCTGATTTTGAGGCACCGTGCACTCCAAAATCACAAAAAAGTGAGTATATGTGATACAATGTAGTGGTTTAAATTAAACAATGTATGAAAAAATGTTTTTTTAACCGAAAAATCACAAAATGTCACTGTTTTAATTCTGGAGTGCACAGCTTCTCGTTCGAATTGGTATCATAAACCATTGGAAATTATTTACGTTTAAATATACAAAAACCGGTCAATATTTCCTGGTTTCAGGAGAACCAATGAATTTTCACGAGACTTTCCGAGTAACTCCTCGATAAACTTTTTTTCGATCTCGCATGCGAAATAAAAAAAGAATAAATATAAGAAGAAATAATTACCAATCTGCCAGCCTCGTTGTTGTGCAGGTTCATTTTTTCCCTGAGGTTTCTTCCCCGCTCGCCGGCGTCGACGAACTCCCTGGAGAAGCGAAACCCGTAGGCGACGTTGTCGGAGCATCCGCCCCACTCCCAGTCCTTGGTCATCCCGTTGTGGGAGAACTGCTGCTGGTGCGAGTAGTCGCACGAGCACGACTGTATGCTGCCCTCGCTGCAGGCCCGGGCGATGGTGTGGGCCACCGCCGCGCTCGTAATCGCGTATATGAAGGCCGTCTCTCTGCACCCTGGAACCATAAGCAAAAAAAAAAAAAAAAAAAAAACAAGTTTAGTTTAAAAGTCCGGAATAAAAAAGATTTGTATGCTGGGTACGAGATGAGCGCTCTATTTATAACCGGATTGTACGTGAGGCCACGCGGTTTACTTTCTATTTTTTTTTTTTTTTTTCATCCTCATCGCTCGCGATTCTGAATAGAAAAATAAATCACTGCGAGGTGACCCCGGACACCTGTTCCTAAGCAGATAAGCCTTTCGGGTCATCGGATTGAGACGCAGCCTCCCACGCGCGGGACCACCGACAAAGAGTCTATCTTCATTATCGCGCCCGCCGGATCTTTCTCTCTCGGCTCGAGGCAGGCGGGGTTAATAAATTACGAATTTTACGTGAGGACGCTTTGATTGCGGTTTTTTTTTATTATTAATTTTTTTCGAGCGAGCAAGCGAGCGAAAAAGAAGGAGGAACAGAGGGAGGATGAGTTACGAGCGGTCGTTTTTCGAAACGCAATTATATCGAGCTGGATCAAGACGTCATCCGGGTAAATGATCGAGCGTGTCGAATTACCGAAATTCGTCACGATTTAGGCAAAGCCTCTCTCTCGCCTCCTTTCTTCGCTCTCTTTTTTGGGCCTTCACCTGCGAAAGATGCTGCTGAGGGCCGACGAAAGATGAGCAAGGTAATGGAGGGACAGAAGAAAGAGAAAATCCAAAAGGTAGGGCCGGGGCCTGACTTTTCCGAGCTGGAGGGGGGTGACAATGACATGATTTACCGTCGTTCCGCCGCGTTATCTTCGCCCCGGGTGGTTTATTGCCCTGCGGAGTCCGATGATCGTTCGGTACACCAAGGATTTTAAAAGGAACGCGCGCTCGGCGAGGCCCTACCATTTTCGTCCTTGATTTGAATTTTCCCTTATAGTTTCACCAGAAGAAAAATGGAACGGTCCAAGATATGTTTGTATTGCTCAAGAGGGCTACTTAAGGAGTAATTTACCGTAATCATGACTATTGACACTGATATTTTACAGTATGAGAATACAGATGAGCCAAAAGTATATCTTTACGACCCTGGTAATCTAAACCCAAAAGCCCTAAAAAGAAAATTTCTATTTCCCTCAAACAGGTGTCTGGAAAAATCCACACGGTAACAAAGAGGAACAAACAGTCTCCGATTCGCGTCCGCCGGAAGAGAAAGAGCGAGGATAAATTAGCAGCTGACCGGTACAGGTGTAAAGAGTGTTTGCGCCCGATAACGCATCGGTATTTATTGTTCACCGCTCGTAATCGTTTTCGAGAGCTCGCCCTTTGTTTGACCAGATAAGCCTTTTGGTGTTTGATCACAGTAAAACTAGATTTTTCCTCCTCCTCCACCGCTGCTGCACCAGAAGATGAAAAATTCATCCGCGGAGAACTGGATTTTCTCCTCTGGGGAGAGTGGGATATGGACTCTTGGGGGGGAATTTTTATTTATTTAAACAAAACACGAAATCGTGGGGGCAAAAAGAAGTCCCGGCGGGAGCAACAACTCTCGGACGTAGATGAAATAACAACAACGCCGGAGAAGAGAGAGAAACAAGACGGTCGTGCTTGTGCTCGCGGCTCACGTTTTGCGCGACACATGTAGACCCATCATAGACCGGGATTTATTGCCGAGAGCGACCCGGAGAAAATAAGAACTGTACGAGAGATACTCCTCTCGGAGAGAAGTTTATTCTATAAATGGACCGATGCGCGGGAGAAAATATGGAGAGAGTGCTAATTGACTGAGCGCGCGGAGGATTATCAATAATTTACACCTGGGGGCCAAACCTTTATGACGCACCCGTAAATCATCGAACGCCTCATCGTGTGTCTTTGTAGAAAGAAAATTGTCTTTTTTTTGGAACCCATGATACCGTTGTAAACTAGATTATCCTCCGATTTTATTGTGGTTTTCGAGTATTGCGGTGTGTAAAGAAATAAACGTTTTGGGAGCCCAGCAATTAAAAAAAAAGTAGGCTACCACCGAAATTTTACGTACCGTTAGAGAATTTAATTCAATTAGAACGACCGTAAAACGTTTACTTTCCCACCTAGTAATAAAATAGCGTTTCTGATTTGCTCACCAGATCGGAATCTACGTAAAAGGACACTAAACTGTAACAATTTTTCTCAAGGGGCTACACATTCCAGAATCACTGATGAAGGTTTTGTGATGATTTTCATTCGAAATTAGGATGATATCGACGAATCTCAAAAAAACCCAAGCCGAAAATCAGCCGATTTGAAATAACTTATAAAAGACTGCAAAAAATTAAAAAATCGAGAATTTTAATAAGTTGGTACCTAATAAATCGAATTTTTTCAATGAAACCGATTTTTAAATTCATTTCAGCCTATTATGTGTAATTAAATCAGCTGATTTTCGGCCAAAGTTTTTTTTTTTTCGCACGAGCCGTCGATATTCGATTGATTAAATCGATTCTGAATTGCACAGCCCCTTTATCCGTGGAAGATTCGACACCCCGAGAGCGTTCGATTTAGCGCCTCACCTCCGCGAAGGTACAACTTCGAGGCGCAGGAGAGAGAGAGAGAGAGAGAGGCGCTGCACCGCGGTAGGTTGCAGCGGGCGGCGTCGGCGAAATGATTACAGAGCCCCGGAGGCCTAATGCTTCTCTCCTTCTCCGCGGCAGCGAAGCCCGGGCCGCGGTAGGTTTTAAAAACACGTGAGGGAGCGTGCCGGAAGCAGGTTATTTAATCGACGCGGCCGTGTCAATGGAGCCACCACCCCCCTTTGTGTGGGAACCCCGGACATGTGTGAATATAAGAACAAACCTCGATCGACGATCTTTCCGAAGAGATTCTTTCCCCTGAGAAAGTTTTTGGTTGAGCAGTTCCACCTACGGTTCCGAAACTGGTGCTGGCACTCCTGGATGGCGACGTTCGCGCTCTTCGCCACGGCCATCAGGACCCCGGGGTTCTCCCGGGCCAGCCGTCGCTGCTTTCTGCGGAGGGTCGCGTACAGCGACGGATCCATCATCGCCGTCGGCGCGACCGGCAGAAGGTTGTTCGGCTCGCCCACCTTGGCCATGCCCCTGGAAACATTCAATTGAACAATCTTTGCGTTATTCATTATGTCTGAGTATGAAAATATGGGAAGTAAAGATTGAAAGGAAGAAGGTTAATTATTATTTAAATAAACGCTATTGATTAAGGGAAGTTTAATGTTTAATCGTTATTCATTTGAAACGGAGAAGCAGTATTGCTACTAAACTTATAATTTTTCGTTAAGGAAACTAACATATTAATTTATCGATAAATCAATGTAATTGCTGTCAGTTTTTTAACTATACAGAGTAAAAAAATTCACAAAAAATAACGAAATGTTAATCACACATTACTATTTACAATAGAAAACATGAAAAAAATTAGTTTACAAATATTTTTAAACCCGTTTAAAAAAAAAAAAAAAAAAAAAAAAATTATTTCAATTTTTTACAAATAAATTAGGATATTTAAACAAAAATTAACTAAAATTATTATTGGTATTTAGTGTTAATGTTTTATTATCACCAACATAAGACCAATAAAATAATTTTTTTTTTTTTTAATTTAAATTAAAAAATTCAATTCAACGACAGTAGTTTGACAAATATCAATATTCCCACCGTCCTCTCGCTCGAGCGATCAAAGCGCTCCGAGTTTCATTCATACCGACGGGTCACTCGCGGGGGGGTAGTAAGTTTAAAGCCGACATATGTCAACCCCTCGCTTTGCATAATCCCTCGCACGTGCTCGGCTGTTCACTTACGCCCGCGGCGAGTTTAAATGGCACAAAAAGAGAATCTCACAGTTGGGGTAGGTTGGTATGAAAAACCAAAAAAAGAGTTTACTCACCACCACATGGATCCCCGGCCTCGGTTCTTGTGGGACCTCATCTCGGCGTGGGTGACGGCGACAGCGAGCGCGAAGCCGATCAGAACCCAGAGCCTCATCATCGAGCCTCCTCTCCTTGAGTAAATCTTCCTCTTCCTCTCACTAGGGTTTTACTAAAACACTCTCACTTATGGTCTTCTTCGGCACTCGAGCATGTTTTAACATAATCACGGAATACCCTAAAGCACTTTCAACATCCATAGCACTGACGAAGCTTGTAACCGCCCCGGACGGACATCGATGACTGACCGAGGGTGGCTCGCTCGCACGCCGGGCCCCGTCGCGCCTGGTAGCCTCCCTTCCCTTCCTTTTTTCTTACCTTTTTTCTTTTTCGGGAGGGGGGGATCGGGGGAACGCTGCTGTGTAGTCGACCGCACGCGGAGGAGAGCCGCGATCGTCTTAGTGCCCGCGACGACTGGCCCGGCCACTCGGCTCGACGCTCCCCCCTCTCCCGGAGAGAGAGAGAGAGAGAGAGAGGACCCCCCTAGGACGACGATTTCGCGAAGCTCCGCCTTCTCTCTTCCGAAAGCTCGGAGAGGAGCTTCGCGATGGAGGTTTACCTCCTTCCGGGCCTTTGTAAAAAAGTGTCGCGAGGTATTTTAAAGAAGCGAGAACCGGGAGCGCCTGAATCCCGACACGTACCCGAATGATTCCCGATCGATCGGGGCAAAAACAAAGCAATCTTAATTCTCGCGCCGGGAGGAATCCTCGAAGGGTTGGTGTACCCGCGGGAAGAGCGAAAAAAGGATCCGCGGGATCGATCGGGATCCTGCTCGGGAGGAGGGGGATGCTCGTGGGAGGGTCCTACAGGAGGCCACACCCACTCCCCCCACTCCGCTGATTGAGCGGCGTGTGAACGCTTTTGTAGTCCCACTACAGCCTTTCGCGATACGTCCTCTTTTCGTTCCTTCTTCTTTTTTTTTTAAATATCGATGATTTTTCGGGAATTCAACGTCAATGCAGCGGGTGGGTTCAGCCGTTAAATCGGGATCGACCTGGACTAGTTAAAATTTATCGACGATTTCGGTAAAACAGGAGAGATTTATGTAGGTTGCATAATGCACGTATGAATCGAAAGAAAAGGAATGTCTCGTTCGTAACTTCTCTTTTTTCGGGATCCCTCGGTGCTTCTCTTTTTTTTGGGAGCTGGCGATCAAAGATTGGCGATGTGCAAAAAGCAGCCAGAGAGAGAGAGAGAAAGAAAGGAGCAGAGGAGGAGGAGGAGAAAGAATGCATGAATCAAGGTGGCTCGACGACGGTGATGGGAACGCTGCAGGGAGGTATGCGGGGGTACACATACACGCACTTTTTCCTCCTCTTTCTTTTGCTCCCGTCTCTCTCCCCAAAGCGGGCTGTCGTCTTGCGAAAAATCAGACCTCGGATTCCCGACGGACACTCGGCTTTTTTTTTTTTTTTTTGTTTGGTTGGGAGTTGATCGCAGGATCGAAGGGGTGAAACGAGCGCCGGGTTTTTCGAACGCAGGGTGTTTTGATGGACGCGGGTTGATGGATCGCCTGCAAAGAGATTGATATTTTCATCCGATTTCTTATATAAAAACATTGGAGATGGGAAAATTGATATGGCTGTTAAGTGTGAAAATTTTTTAGGAGTTTATTAGAGTGTAAGAACGAAAGTTTTATTTTACAGCACTTTTAAAAGTTCTAACATAAATATTACTGCGATATAAGAAATTAAATGAAAATATCAAGCATCTAATGAATGAACAATTCTAATTAATATTCATTGGTACACGTGAAAATTTTAATCAAAATATCTAATACTCGTAAAAAAACTAAGTACAAAAAAAAGTTTGTGTATAAAAATATTAAATAGCAGTGGACAAATTTTTGAAAATTTATTTATTTATTTACGTGGGCCTTTTTAATGAATTCTATACCCGATCATAAAAATATTAGAGACATGTGACACCTTCAGTAAAAAATTTCTATTACAGAAGAAAATATTAATCATTTAACTAAACTTGAGAGCTTTCATAAAAACACAAAGTATATGTAAACATACAAAAATAAAACAAAAATCGATTTACTCATGAAAATTTTCGAGTTTACAGCAACAAACACAATGAATCGTTTCGATCCACCTAAGAAAAGATTTAAAAAATTTTCAAACCCAATAACGCGCAACCTCTCGCGTAAAAGCTCAACTAGTACCTTCAGCGAACCAAAGAAAGTGACCACTCGACGCGACGATACTTCTTTTTTTTCTTATCCCGGGCACGAAACAGAGCAAGAAAAGAGGTCCAAGTGTAAGTAATAACCCCGGGTTGTATTTACGGCTCGGTCCGTAATTAACTGTTGGCAAACAAAATCTGCGGGCAATTACAGGCCGGAATGCTGGATACATAGCCCCGTTGACGCTTTCTTCTCCTCCTTGTATTGGTGGGAGGCGCTGGTCTATCTGACACGCGCCCCGACTTTCTCCTGCACCGGGCTGCCAGCTGGTTCGAACTTCCGTTCTCCGAAAAACAAACCCCGCCATTGCTCGGACTGGTATTCTTTTTACGAGGGAAGACGAAGAAGAAGAAGAAATTCTTGCGTTGTACCGGGAAAAACATACCTGGGATATTTGTCAGTATCAAGGTAGTTTTATAAGACCACACCTGGCCAACGCGACCTTTTGATCTTTTTAGTTATGCTCTATGCCTGCCATTGTTGGAACATGGGTGTAGTCGATTATTCAGAACCTTTTTTTATTGTACTCATTTTTGGGGTTTTTAATTTTTTTTTTTTTTTTTTTTTTATGAAGAAAAGCTGGGACTCGAGGTTGTTATTGTGGGTTTTTGGGGTGAACCGAAAACGGGGATAGTGATTTAAGACACATCTTTATTAAAACGAGTTCGGTGGTCACTTGGAATTTTAAAGCCAACGGCAATGAATGTACCTCATACGTTGAAATTTCTAGACGGTATCTAACACATATGGAATATGCTTTTTATCGTAACATTGAACAATGTATAATTATAATTGTTTACAGAAAAAATTAAGAAAAACTCATATGAAAATATACATTTTAAAAATATTGATTTAAATAATCTTCAAGTATACCAACTTTTGTTAATGTTATAAAAATGTTAATAACAATAAAACATGACTCACGAAAATTTCCAGGAACAAACTTTGACGATAAACATTAAAACCCCGCGAACGTAAACATCAAACGCCAGTCTGACAACTTTCGATATCATTCGAGTCAATCACTACAAATTAAGAGATCCTCTACCAAGAACCGATACCCGTGAAAGCTCTCAATCATCATCAAGTGTTTATCTCCGCGCACGTGGCCCCCCTCGCGGCGTTAAAAAAGCTCCGAGCTTCCACTTATCCCGTAAAGATAAACCCAACAAATGAAGACATCCCCCCTTCCCCTCCCCATCTCAGTAATTTCAAAAATGTCCCGTGAAATCTCAACAATTTCGTCACGCTGGGATTTCCGAAAAGCGAGGTGCTACCAACACCCCGCCCTGGTATCTTTTCCCTGCATTTTCCTCGAGCAAAAAAAAAGAACAAAGGCCCGGGGGGAGGGGGGGGAGACAAAGTGAGCCTGGAGGAGAAGAATCAATAAATAAGAGGGTGTCGAAAACCTCCCGCGTGCCAGTAAAAAAAAAAAAAAAAGAGAGAGAGTTGGAATACCAGGATTGTTGTAGAACAAGCTTCTCGATCATGATCAAACTCGAATCAAGGAATAATAAACCCTCGTTAGCGGGGCTAATCAAAGTTTGATAAGCAGCGGAGGCTCAATGGAGGTGTAAATGAAGTCGGTTAGGGAAGGAAGGACCACCCCGGCGGGCATTTGTCAGCGAGCGCCACGCCGGATAATGAATGGTCGTTCATATTTTTCAAAGTCCCTGGATCCATTCACTGTAGCTACTCGAAAAAACTTTGAATGGGGCCTGCTGCAGGTATGGCTTTTTTTTTGTTTATTCTCTTATTGTTAGAACATCCGTCGTGATCTATGGCGACTTGATGAGCGGAATTTTTTCCTGTAATCTTCTTGATGCCCCCGGGTGATTTTTCGACGTTTTATTAATGCCTCTGTGGTTTTTAGATCCGAACGAAGTGTGAACTGTATCCGTGTAGTCACGCGTGCTTTTAGAATGAATTTTCATTAGTAAGATGGATTGAGTGTTGAGAATGTCATTAGAGTTGATTTTTCCATCCATGTTGTGCTTCTAGAGTACTCATTGGATAAGAAAATTTTTTTTCAAATTGAATTCTTAAATTGACGTAACGTTACAACTTACAAGTTCTTCTGACATCTGACAAATTGTGAGAAACAACTATAAGCATGGTTTGAATTTTGAATATGTTTTTAAAAGAAGGATTATTTTAGTCCAACCAGCCATGGCAGTTTTTTTAATATTCAAGAGTATTATACTAAGACTATTCAACTGTACGTTTTAACTACCTGGTATCAGCCTGGAAGCGTACTTTTTAAAAAATTTTCAGAATCTCTGGCAAGAACTTATATTATCCAACTCTATGTATTAAAAAACTCTAGCTTTCATAGTTGAAATTAAAAAATTAAAGAAAAATAATTTTAGGCCGAATTATATTATTTATTATTAAAAATATTATTTTGATTATTTTGGTCTAAGTGGTACCAGCCTTGATAGTGTACAATACCCAATTTTTTAGAATTTTGGAAACTGTATTTTCTAACGATATCTAACAAAGAACTCGATCTCAAAATTCATCTTCTAACATCTGGCAAGCATTAAACAACTTCGGTGATTCCAACTTCAATATTAAAAATGCTATTTGGGAAATACCAACTGGTACCAGCCTTATAAACTACCTTATACAACTCCGACTTTACTCTTGCTTGAATATTATAAAACATATAAACAGCAGCTACATAATCACTTAGAGACCACCATCAGAAAGCGTAAAATAATAACTCCGTCAGTCCACACCCTACAACAGCCTCCTCAAAGGCTCGCCCGGTCCAATAAAAAATCATTAGGCCACCTATTCGGGAATTAATCTTCCCGGAGCCCGGCGTCGATAAATCACTCCCTTCCTCACGACTTAATAATCCCGTGGGTTCCGCCCCTCGCAAAATAGGTCGCACCCTCGTTCCCCGAAGCAAGCTCCTCCCGCTCAGCGTGTGTGATCTGATAATCCCGCGTCTCTCTCGTTAGTCGGTCCATTGTCACCTCCTCGCGAATTTTACGGGGATTAGTCTTTAATGCATTCCGGGAAGCCTAATTTCCCTCAAGCAGACACCACTCCAGCATCAAAAAAAAAAAAAAAAAAAAGATTTTGTAATAGAGTCGTCTGCTGGGAGAGAGTGTGGGAGGCCGGACACCTACGTGGCGCGAACACGGGGGCCGGGGCGAGATCAAAGCCCCCCGTGAGGCTGGAGGAGAAGAAGAAGAAGAAGAAGTAATTATTGTTCCCGTACAAAAGACGACCGAGCTGGGTAGGGAAGAGAGAGAGAGGGATCAAAAGAATAAGAGGAAGAGTAGTAGGAACGACCGCAGCAGTGGCGCCTGCGCTGACGTTCTCACCCTCCTGCATTAGCACCAGCACGCCTTTATTAAGGTTCTCACTTTCCTTTCTTTCTTTTTTTTTTTTTTTTTGGGACGAGATACGGTTAACCGTCCCGTGAGATATTTCGGGGATCGAGAGTTTTGGGATTTTTCTTGATGAGCTTGCGGAATTTTTATAGGGTTTGCGATTTTAAGTACATTAATGATTGGAGAGTAATTTTTTAGTAAATTTTCCTGGACACAATAAAGATTGTTGTAGGGATAATTTTTGGGAAAAACTAATGGATTTATTTAGATGAATTTTAAATGTTTTATTTTATTTTTTAAATATATTTATAAAATCAAGCAAATTCGAAAAAATCATATTTTGAAATAAATATCATGACTTAATCATTTACAAATTTATTTTGATAAAATTTGGTAATTTTAAGTCATAAAGTTAAATAAAATTTCAATGCAGTCGATTGATGTTTGTAGAAATAATATTTAAACAGATATTTTCGAAAGTATAAAATGGTCTAGCAGACCGATTTCTGGACAAGTAATCCTAACATGTTGGTTCGAGTCCCGTTGAGTACGAAAAATCTTGCCGTTTGTGAATATAATAAAAATTGAATACCTTGATATTAAAAAGCAAAGGTCAGATAAAAAAAAAAAAAAAAAAGAAAATTCTGTTGATTAGTCGCAAAGAAATATAGTATTATATTTTTTTTGTCTATAAAAATTTTTTTTCAGGTTTTTTGTAAATAAATACTTTTAAAAAATTATAAAAATCTTTTTAACTTGAGTTAAAATCAATTTTTTGGTCCAGAAATTTAAAAAATTAGTTTATACTTCCGACGAGAAAGTGAAGTCTCGAACTCTTTGCACGACTTATTTTTCAAAAAGTGAAATTGTAACTAAAATTCAAATGAATGAAAATAAAAATTAAAGTTGGTGTGCCGATGGTACAAGTAATACACCACTGAATTAGTAAATCTAAAATCGTCAGTTCGAGTTTACCTTTTTTCGCATTTACAACCTACCCCTCGAGTTATTTTTTATTTTACCACAAATATTTGACCATAACTTTCGGGGATGTAAAACCCATACCCAGGTCAAATAAATAAAGAGTCAGGCACGCATCCCCGTATAAATAAATTCGTCACGGCTCTCTCGAACTCGAGCACCTCCTCTCCGTGAGAAGCCTCCGCTCTTTCGCTCTTAAGCCGCTTTGTCCATTTTCCCCCGGATTTTTGCGTAATCCCCGGGTAATCCCCTCTCAAGAATTTTCCGAAAAATTCGCCCGCGAGAGTATTCCACGTAAATATTTGTGAAGCAAACACCTGAAAATCAATTAAGATAACCTACCTTATCTCACGGTGCTCCATAGATCTCACTTTTTTTTTTCTCTCTCTCTCTTTCGACCGCGTAATGATGATTGATGGGGCCAGGACTGAATGCCGAGCATCGCTCAACGTCGACGAAATTTACGTAAGCCGGGACGTTGTGTTTTCATTATGAATAGTTATTGATTACGCGCCGCGTTACCAATATTAATCGACAATACCGAGACTAATTTCTTAGGTATGCCGTGGCACCTGTTACTCCTCACAACACTTACACGCCTGATGGGGATTTAATGGCCGGGCTCTTTGTTACCCCCCACAAATTGATTTCGTTGAATTGGGAGACATTAAAATAGTCTTTGGTACGAGTTCCTAACCCAATTGAATGAGTTAAATAAATACAATGAAATACACTATTTTTTTTGATTATTTGCGTTTGTGCATTGTTTGAGAGAGTAATTTGGATTTTAAGGCCTTTTAAAACAGAATAGTATCCAACTGTGTGTAAAAATTAAAAAATTTACACTGGACTTTTTTTCAATTTAAAAAAATATGGCAGATTTTAGGTATAGATCAATATTTTTATATCAAAATTTTTTTAAAAATAAGAAAGTTGAAAAAAAAATCTGGATTTTTGAATTTGTATTTTTATGCAAAGACAAGACTTTTTACCTTTCAAAAAAGTTCTAGCACCAGCTTGAAATTTTAAAAATTTTCAACGCTTTTTATTTTTTAGCAATTTCTTAGTTTATAATAAAGTGACTGATTTTCAGATCTGGATTATTAGCTACAACAACAAGTTTTTAAGTATAGAAGAAGTAAATTCAGCTCAAGATTTATTCATTGATCTAGAATTTTTGGTTCCTATGCACAGAATACTTAACAGCACAAATGAAGCAATTAGTAACTACGAATATTACAAT
Source organism: Encarsia formosa (assembly GCA_038277355.1). NCBI lineage: Eukaryota > Metazoa > Arthropoda > Insecta > Hymenoptera > Aphelinidae > Encarsia > Encarsia formosa. The sequence goes on along the minus strand of CM076188.1, from coordinate 2,406,798 downwards.
TAATAATAATAAAAATTGTATACTAATGATGCATTCGCTTGTCTCAGTAGGTGTTTCGTCTCGATCCTATGATTAGGCAATATTTCGCGCAAAAAACGAGGACCGGATGAGCACAGCTCAGCGACGTAAAAAAAGAAGGCGGAATGTATGAATCAATCAAGACGTAATCGTCACGGAGCCACGAAAAAAGGTAAGAAGATAGGCCAACCTCGTAAAATACTATGAAGATACTCGCGTTATTTCCGGCAGTTATTCCCACGAGCTGCATGTTGACTGTCTCACGCGTAACACCTTGGTTTTCCTCAAAAAAAAAAAAAAAAAATGAGTGGTTCTTTGAATTACGAGGTGATTTTTTTATTGCCGAGGAGAAATGAGTCGTCATTTCTTTTTTTTTTTTATTCTTTACTGTTTGTTTAATCAATTGCACGACGATGGAAGAGGGAATAAACAGTTGCGAGATCTACGCTTGAGTCATAACACTGGGTTTTAGTACTCGAGATGATAATTAATTATGTAAATAGCGGTGGTTAAGTTTTATGTTTTGTCAATATTTGAATGGTACACTTTGTGGTAAATTTTGTTTGTAACAATTAAATCAATTTACATTTTTTTTAATGCAAATATTTTTTTATTTGAGTTGGAAAAAAAATTTTTAGTTTGCTGAATTTGGATAGCGATAATTTTGGCTACCCTGCAATAAAGTCTAAAAACTATGAAACTATTATAAACTTTTTTGATAGTGATCCAGGTATTCATATTATCATCATAAGTTTACTTATTTGATAATATGATTCATTCGCATTATTTTTTTCGACTAAATATTATTTTACATTTTACAAAAGAAAGAATGAAAGATTTCAATCTATAAAGAAGATTCAACATTTTTTAAATTACGAAAAGCTATGAATGTTTGTTTATTGAAGTTTTATTGTATATGTTAAATCGAATGAAAATTTCAAAACTATAATAATAATTTGAATTTTTTTATGAAAACTTTAATACATGTGAACTCGCTAATAGATACTAGATTATTTATGAATAGACAAAAATCATCGGAATAACTAGTTTATGATCAATTCTGTCTTTCGTATATATATACCTGTAATAGCACGAAGAGAACAAGTTAGCGTAAGCGATCTGAGGATCATTGGTTCAAAACCACTTGTCGCAATATCTATGTATATGATGTGCAGCTATGTACTTCTATATTTAAAAAAAAAAAAATTTTTGATTCTATCTCTTGTTTTTTTAATTTTCAATAATTAATAACCATATAATTTTTTTTTTTTTTTTTTTTTTTTTATTTAATCAATCAAAATATGCAGTGAAATGATAACAAACCCTTACAATAGAAGCGTCAAACAAGGCTGAGTACACACCCCCCGAAAAAAATTAATTAAAAGAAAATAAATAAATTCATCGAAAAAGAAAGTCGAGTAAAGCCAGCTGGATGCACGCACTTAAAAATAAAGAGGGTTTATCGAGGTCCGGTGCACTCCGATCGTTAAAAATCCATCGTGTTCAGATAAAGCATCGGTCCTGCGGTGGCCGATATTGATGGCGGCACCGGCCTAATAATCGTACGTGGGTGGGCGCGACCCGCCCGAATAAATATAGCCTCCCGCGGGAGGGGAGCATCCAGAGAGTATTTCTCATACGTTTGTTAATTAACAAGTTCGCGAGGCGCCTTGAGATACAATTATATCACCCGCTGAAATATTACCAACGATGTGGCTGCATTGTTACGATTCCGTACCGAGTTTATCATCCTCTAAACGAGTTCATTTATCAGAGATTTTAATTGTTTGGGTATGGAAGTGATGTCTGTATCTGCAACGATCTGCGGATCCATGTGAGGCTCTTTAAAGTGTGTGGATCGATATTTTTACTTTACAACAAAACCTGTATCAATTTATAAAGTTTTAAAATATATTTTCAAATCACAGATTGATCATGCAGGAATCTTATGATAATTATCGAGTGGCTCAGTTGATAGAGCGGTTTACTCGAAACCCCAGAGTCGCTGGTTCGAGTCTGCTGGTGGTTTCGATTAGAAATAAAGACAACTGAATGAGCATACTAACAATGTAATATTTATAGCTGTTACACAAATAAATTAAAATTAAAAAAAAAATTCTTTTTTTAAAAGGTTATTCTTAACCGGTGGATATAGTGATTAAAATTATAATTAAAAACAATTTATTAGTTAAATGTACATTTGAGCTTTATGCATGTTACAATAGTTTTACTAATAGACAAGCAAGCTCTGTAAGTCAATCTATATAAGTAGAATACATCGCAACTCTGGAAATTTTTTGTACATAATCATAAAAATTTTTGTTTTATTTTGAGAAATTGGGCGCAATTGTAATGCAGTCAGTTTTAACTCAAAAAATAATAAAACTGTATTTTATTATTTTTATTATTTTATACAAGACTTAAGAACTCATTGAAACAAGTAATAGTTATAAATTATAATAGAGCCACTTTATTGATTAATTTTTTTCAGTGTCTTCGTAATAAAATTAGTTTCCAGAGATTTAAAAAAATAAGTTAACATCACTGTTCATTCTTAGAAAAAGTTTGGGAACCCACTTAGTCTATGAGTTGTCCACCCTATTTACCCCAATTAAACCTTGTATCTCTATCCAAATAACAGGATACGCGCTTTTCCCAGGCAATTACCGTAGGCGAAACCACCTCATTGTTTAGATATCTGTAATTACCCAAAAAAATCTCAACTCTTCAACAATGACATTAACAATAATAATAATCTACGTCTCACAGTGCCTTATAAAAAAAGTAGCGGGCGATATGAAATTTATCAAGGAGCGAACCGGTCGGTCGGTTATTTACTGCCGCACCGTACAATAATTCATACCCCGCTGGCATGAAAAACGAAACAATCCTCGGGTATATCAGCACCTAAAAAAAAGAAAGATGATTTGCAGGAAAAAGACCGGAAGATGGGGCGTGTAGCCCTAGCACCACAATAGAGCTCTCGTTCGCCAAATTCGAGCAATGGTGTCGGAGAGGAGGCCACCGGGCGAGAAAGAAAAAAAAAAAAGCTGCAGCCATGGAAGTGCGTGAAAAATCAGAAATGCTCGTAAACAGAACTGACCACCCTGGACGAGAGAACCAGCGTAAATCACGGGTGCGCGCGGTAAGTACGCGATACCTTTTTATTTTTTTATTTTTCGCGCAATTATATCGCCCGGGATTATTTGTCGCCGTGCGTCGTAATCGGGCGGTAATTCATGTCTGCGACTAATTTCGTACGGACTCTAAATCAATCCCACGACGCGTGTGTGTTTGGGGTACGGTACCGATGATTCAGAGCCACAGTAAATCAAGTCGTTACCGGTTTGAGGGTTAATGATAATTTGTTGGGATGTACTTTGCTTTGTTTTGTAATCGGTGGGATTTTAGAATTAGGTTGGGCGCGCCTTTTTTACTCATTGAGGCAACGTTATTCGACCTGAAAAATCGATGGTTGATTGGAGAGAAGTAAAAGGTGTGAAAAAAGAAAATTGATAGTTTTGGTTTGTATTGACCTGGCTTTATTTATGTGGACGTATATAGCTTTCTGTGGATTTAAAATTTTTATTACATGTTGATTAATATGTATACTAATGGTAATTATCTTTACCTCTCTAAAGAAAACTTCTAAATTACAAAATCTTACTTTTTATGTGTTAAGTATGAAATTTATATACTCTTCTAAAAATAAATTTTATTGCAATTTCGAAGTGAAGTCTAACAAAAACAAAAGGTTAGTTATTAGTATTATGAAAAGATGTGATTTTTAACCAAGTAAGATAGCAAACTTTGATTTTTGTTGTATTATTTTTTTCAAAAGCATCAGTATGAGAAAAGACAAATATTTTCGTTTATCTTATTTTCAGTGCAGATTTACATGTTTACAAAGTTCTGGGTCAAGAAGCAGTAGTCTTCAAAAAGAAGTTTTCTTTACTTGAGTATTTTTGTTTTTAGAAAAAATACTATATTAGAAATTGAAGTTTGTTACTTTTACGTTTCAAAAATAATGGAAGTTACCTTTTGCTATATACTTGTAACTTGAAGCACATAAAAAATTTTCAGTAAATTTATTGAAAAATATTTATTTTTTAGTTTCTTGAAACTATTCATTGTGAAATATTAATTATTTTTAGACTCGATTGAGTCTATTTTTTTTAAAGAAAAAAATAGCTTATCTGACTATTTTACAAACAAATCCTCACGATTCAGTATTTCCGCAACTTCCTTCAAAACTTTACCGTGAAACTCTTGACTTCACACCCAAATGAAAAAAAAAAAGAAGAGGGACTTCAGACGCTCCTTCAGTAAACATCGTTAGTACTGTTGTACAAGAAAAAAAGGAAAAATCAGGGTTACTTCACTGCAATAAATTCTTCAGTTCCTCGCTCGCGCGCGCGCCTGCGATAATCGACGATTTTTTGTCCAAGATCCTCAGGGCGCAACTTTCTCCCGAAAATATCCGAATGCCCCGGCGATAATGACGTCTGGAGTGACTACGGGTGGTAATATAAATTTACAGGCTCACGGCACGATTATTAGGGTCCGGGCCCGTGAGTTTTACAAAACAGAGAGATGCTGACAGATTATAGCACCCAGGGAAGATTTCGGTTCCAGCTCCCAGCCGGTGTTCCAGCGCCACCCGCCGCGTGTCGGGATTTTCGGGCGCGAGCCGAGAGACTGGAAAACAGGGAGGCTTTGTGTTACACCCGGGGCATTATGACAACCGTTGAAGGCCTTTTCGGGGATTATTAATAATCTTCTTTGCTCTCCCGCTGCCACCGGGTGCGGAGACCAAAAAACATTTGTGACTTTATTAAGATGGCTCCTGTAGCGAAAGGTGTTTACACGGCCTGCGACGCATTATACCCGGACTCGGGTGGATATTTTAGAGTGTATGCCATTCAAATGTATTTTCTGGCGAGTTTCTTATACAAACTATGCTAGATCATTTGGGAAAAATATATATATATTTTAAAGAATTTTTTTGAATAAATAACATTTTAACGAATGTAGAAAAAAAAGAAAAAAGTTGCAAAACTCAACCATTCAAGATCACTATTAACTGCTCTTAAGTAAGACTACCTATGTTGATATATGCTATGGAATACATGATGTAGGAATAACATAAGTATAAGATGTAGATTGAATCTGAAAATTGGTAAATTCAATAACATTTCAACCAATGCTGAACCAGAAAATAACCAGAAACAGCAAAATTCAACCATTCAAGATTACTATCCGCTGCTTTCAAGTACGTGCACCAAAGTTGATAACCATGAGGTACATGATATTGATGTAATATTGTGAAATTTTCATTTTTAAACATATTGAAGGAATAATTTTATACATTTCTCCGTAATTTTTAATACCTTTTCAAGGAATCTAGAAAAATTTATGATGTTGATTATAATTTATAAAGTTTAAAGTATACTACAATATAGTACTTCATGGTTCCTAACAATTTTTTAAACTTTTTTCAGAAATTTTCAATGTTTCTTCATGTCTATTATGGTGAGCTAAGTACGTTGGAATGTGATAAATTCCGTGTGAACCATACTTTAAAAAATATCGTAGAGATATAAACTCAGTGCAGCTTTTAATGTTTGTAATGTTAGAGTATAATATATAGAACCATCAAATCATAATAAACACTTTGTTGATATTAAGAAAACATAATAAAACAAGACTTTTAAGACAAGCTCAGTCTACATATTCAATGTACAGAACATAATAAGAGCAGTAACAAATACCACAGTTATCAGTAAAATCAGAGACTGTTCAAAAAGCATATAGTATCAAACCAAAAAACCAACATGAAGTACAAAATAGCCACAATGTAAAAGCTTACAGAGGTAAAAGTGGGTATATGTATACCGATGTTTCACGGTGATGGAACAAGCGACTGGTTCGTGCCTGCGTGCGGCCAATTATTAGGTGTACGCGTCTACATTTGACACAATGGGGAAAAAAGAGAAGACTCGGGGGCCTTTCACGGCCATTGAGACGTCAGAGTAGGGAAAAATTATAAAAGTAAAAGCCACAATGATGTCAGTCAGTCAGACAAAAATGGTAAGTCATCACCACCGAGTGTAGGTATATTATTTTTTCCGGCAGGCCGGCTGCTACCAGACGACAAAGAAAAGCTGCAGGGCGCAGTCGTGCCCACTAATATTTTAGAATGTCCTGTTGCTGAGAGTAAGAGGCCCTGGGGATGAATTTAAACCGTTCGATCAATCGGTGATTATTATTAGGTGTGTTTTTATACCCCTCGGTGATGGATGAGTGGGTACTTGTTTCAAGTGGGATGATTGCTTGAGTGGCTGTACTTAACGGTTCTGACTTTTTTTGTGGCGTTGTAATTTGAGGATTTAGTTTGACTGATTGAAAAATATTTCTTTTTTCTCCGGTTACGAAGCTCTTGGTTTCAATTTTTGAAAAGATTTTTTTTTTCTTTTAAAATTTTATTTTCAAAAAATAGATTTTTTATTCAAAATTTAAGTGATTTATTTTTAATTAATTTTACCTTTATAACAATTATGGTAAAAGTTGATGTTTTGAAAATTTTAATTATACACATACTAATATTAAAATTACAATAACATAATTACAACATATTAATAACGATAAAATTAAATTAAAAAAAAATTTTTGGAGATTAAATTTTGTAAAGTCAATGTTTATAAAATTTTTCACTTAGATTAGAAACTAATATAATATAAAAACAATAATAATCTGAATCGATGATAAATAAATAACGCA